>OZ030016.1:43555555-44155555 GCA_964023405.1 Apodemus agrarius
CTTACCTAATCCATCAAAATACATGGCTTTTGTATTTCACTTTGTTTCAAGTTAGATGTAAGTCTAATAGATGTTTTTATTAAGATTTCCTGAGTGACAGAGATAAGCACATAGAACCAAGACACAGTGCAGCTGAACCTGTTGATCTCCTGAACAGGTATTCTCTTAGGACAAACACAGAAGTTCCTTCTTATAGGGGTTATGACCCTATAAACCCATCATAAATCAGAAACCTGGGAACCAGCTATGCAGTGTGTGTGCAGATGCATGGAGCTGTGCAGTGTGTGTGCAGATGCATGGAGCTATGCAGTGTATGTACAGATGCGTGGAGATGTGCAGTGTGTGTGTAGATGCGTGGAGCTGTGCAGTGTGTGCGCAGATGCGTGGAGCTGTGCAGTGTGTGTGCAGATGTGTGGAGCTGTGCAGTGTGTGTGTAGATGTGTGGAGCTGTGCAGTGTGTGTGCAGATGCATGGAAATGTGCAGTGTGTGTGCAGATGCATGGAGCTGTGCAGTGTGTACATCCCACTTGCATTTTTTAAGTTTACCCAAGTTGCTGTGTAATTGTAGTTTATTCACTGTGGTTGATATTTTGCATTCCCTCTTGTCCACAAGTAATCCACTCGACTGCTGATGGACATTACATTGCTCACAGCCTTTTGCTGTTACAAATCCTGTTTTTACAGACTTTACATTCATGTCCTCTGGCATTAGTGTGAGTGATACAGACTTAGGAATGAAAATTCTGTATCATGGGGTGTATCAGCCAGCATTCTGTTACTATCATAAGATACCTGAAGCAGGATTCTTTATATAGAGAAAGAGGTTTATTTAGCTCAGGATTTTGAAAGTGCAAGGGCATAGCAGTTGTGTCCACTCAGTTCTGGGAGGCACCCCGACTCCCACCCCCAGCTAAAGACCTATCATAAACGTGTATGTGTGTGTGTGTGTGTGTGTGTGTGTGTGTGTGTGTAAAAGAGTGAAAGAACTCAAAGGGTTGGGGTTCTACAATTCCTGTCAAGAGTACTCTTCTTCCTTCCACCAGATGCCACCACTACCCTGTGATTGAAGGACTTGCCTGTAGGTCCCGACTCTTAGGGGTGCCATGTTCAACTCAACCACATTAGGGAGCAAGCCTCCTATAACAGCAGGCCTCTGGGGTGTATAATGATGTATGTCCGAATAGTACAGGCCTCTTTTCTATTCTCCTGTCTTTCCCTATTTTTCTCTGTTCTCGTCTCTCTAACAGACTGTAGAGCCCAGAAGGTCAATAAATGCTATATCGTTGATTACAAAAGCTTCAATGATGAAGTCACTTTAGAGAGGACAGACCTTCCCTCCCTGAATCCCTACATTTACAAGCTAGTAAAGCTCATATATGCAGAGTCTCCATTCACACCATATGTTAAACTCTCTTCTGCATGTATGAAAAGGCAGCCTTCCTTTCTCACATGGACTGCCAGAAAACCCGGGTCCACCATCACTGGTCCTGCAGTAAGAACGCGGGTCTACACTTCTAGACAGTCCCACAGGCACCTGCTTCAGGGTGGGGTACATGTGGCGCTCCTGGGAGGAGGCTGGGGAACCTCCCTTTGTAGCACACCATCCAGGGAGTCAGTGGGTGTTAACAATTAGAACTACAGGGGTTTTTCTCCCTCACACTTTCACCTGCAACTTAGAACTATGGTCATCATTTTCCCTTCCCCTGTCAGACGACATTTGATCCACAGGACTCTGGATTTCATGTATAACAAGTCACCTGTGATCCCTTCTGCTTCTAAAGCCGAATTGGCACACAGATGTGAAACATTAGAGTCCATACACAGGAAGGAAAAGCCACCTCTTATCCTTGAGTGGCAGGTGCCACTAACCAATATAAAATCCTCAGGGGCCTGGGTTGGGCATACTAGAAGAATATTCATACCTAAGAGGCTTGGGCCCTGGGTTGGATCCCCAACATCACAAAACCCAAACCATCAAACAGTCTAAAGAGACACAAGACTGAATGTGGTTTTTCCATTGAACCTACTTACAGTTTCTTCACCACTTGTTATGCGCCAATCAAAAGGCGCTGTGATAGGAAAGGGGTGTTTCTTCAGCCACAGTTCTGAACCTTTCCAGACAGGACCAAACCACTTCAGTCTAGATTTCAAAAAGTTGCGGGGGAGGGGGGGTAGAGGGATGGCTCAATGACTAAGAACTTTTTCTACTCTAGCTTAGGACCCCGGTTCAGTTCCCAGCACCCCATACAAACATCAGTGACTCCAATTCCAGAGGACGCAGTGCCCTCTTCAGGCTTCTGTGGGCACTGCAAGCATGTGGTACACAGACAATCATGGAGGTAAAACACTCAAATACATACGATTAAAAAATGTGGGGCCTTAGGGGGATGGGGAAAAAAAAGGGAAATGAAATATAAATATAGAATATATCCAATAAAAAAGGTTTTTTTGATCAAAAAAAAATACATTTTTAGCCGGGCGGTGGTGGCACACACCTTTAATCCCAGCACTTGAAAGGCAGAGGCAGGCGGATTTCTGAGTTTGAGGCCAGCCTGGTCTACAGAGCGAGTTCTAGGACAGCCAGGGCTACACAGAGAAACTCTGTCTCGAAAAAAAAAAAACCAAAAACCAAAAACCAAAACCCAAAAACAAACCAAAACAAAACAAAAAAACCATTTTTTAAAGTAAGAAAGAAAAAAAAGTTGCCTGTCTACAATAATTTTAACAGGGTAGGAAGTGCAGGCAGTGACCACATGACCTGACCACTAATGTCAAACAGTATCTGTTTCTACAACAGAAAACACTGGAGTCCCTCAAAGTTGGATTTCTTATACGTTAGTGACATTTTGGCTTCTGACTGAGAAGCACACCGTATTCCCGACTAGAGCAGCCAGGCGTCAATTCCCGTCTCAGAAAGAGCCCTGAAGAAACTGGCACAGGGCGGCTGTTTATTGTGTGCAGACAAGCTACAGAGACAGGATCCAAATTTCCAGAAGTATACACACTTTAAGGGCTGGCGGTCTCACTGCAGTGAGCAAGACAAAGTGAGAGCCAGACAGCTGCACAAGATTCAAAACAGAGCCAGGACCTTGCCAAGGAAACGACAGAAGCCGACTCAGCAGTCACATGGGAAAGGGGAACAGCCTGCTCTGCTCACCGCGTGGACTTTGACTCTGCTATCAACCTCGCCAGGCCAGGAGACAAAACAAAGCACCTAGGGTAACTCATTTATCAAAAGTTTACAAAACAAAATGCTGCTACAGTCTGTCTGACTCTCCGTGAGGTGTCATCACAATTGACTTGATGGACTTTTTTTTTTTTTTTTTTTTTTTTTTTTTTTGGTTTTTCGAGACAGGGTTTCTCTGTATAGCCCTGGCTATCCTGGAACTCACTCTAGTCCAGGCTCAGAAATCAGCTTGCCTTTGCCTCTGCCTCCCAAGAGCTGGGATTAAAAGCATGTGCCACCACTGCCCGGCTGCTGGAAACATTTTGTTTGTTTGTTTGTTTTTTTCGAGACAGGTTTTCTCTGTGTAGCCCTGGCTGTCCTGGAACTCACTCTGTAGACCAGGCTGGCCTGTAATCCCAGCACTTGGGAGGCAGAGGCAGGCAGATTTCTGAGTTCGAGGCCAGCCTGGTCTACAGAGTGAGTTCCAGGACAGTCAGGGCTACACAGAGAAACCCTGTCTTGAAAAACAAACAAACAAACAAAAAAAAGAGTTAAATATGGCTCCAGGTGATGGCAGTACACACCTTTAATCCCAGCACTTGGGGGAGACAGGTGGCTCCTGGAGTTCAAGGCCAACCTGGTCTACAGAGTGAGTTTAGGATAGCCAGGGCTACACAGAGAAACCTGTCTCAAAACAAACAAACAAACAAAAAGTTGGCATGGCAGGCACACTACGACCCTACCTCTAAGCTGACTGAGGCAGGGGACTGATTGCAGGTTGCAGGCCAATCTGAAACACATAGTGAAACATGGGGACTTGGGAGGTGGAACAGTGGTAAGAGCACTTAGTCTGCAAGCATGGATGGTCTGAGGCTGAACTGCCAGGACCCACACACAAAAGGGGCCATAGCTGCAGATGTCTGCAACCCCAGAACTGGAGAGCAGAGACAGGGGGACCCCACGAGCTGCCTGGACAGCCGCCAACGTCACTGAGTTCCAGGTACAGTAAGAGACTATGTCTTAAGGAGACAGAGATGCCTGTTATCTTGCTCTGATCTCTGAATGCAGGTGCACAGGCACATACACCTGCAAGGTCACAAGCATGCACCTCCCCTGCTCCACTGGTCACACACACACACACACACACACACACACACGTACGTGCGCACACACTCGCACGCGCGCACACACAAAGCAAACATGATAAAAACGTGTATCCCAATTCTACTGGACTTTCAGAGATAATGATAATAATTTTCAGGTTTTATTAACACAAGCCAATTTTAGCACTGTATACATACTAACTCATTTAATTTTTTTAAATTTTTTATATTTTTTTTGGCAACTGAAGGTACTAGAACTGGCTTTATTCCCATTTTACAGCTGGGGAAACTGAGTTATAGAGAGGCTAGTGCCTTCTCCCAGTTCTTAAACTAGTATGTGACTATATGCATGTTGGTGACAACCACAGTGAGAAAAAAAATGCTGACCTGGATTTTGATCTGACGATACTGTAAAAGTTCATCTGCCAGATGACAGCATAAAGGTTTGTATTTAAGCATTTCAACTTCATTCCGCACCACACACGTCCACAAAATTATATTTCACTCCCATAATGGCATAATGATTTGTTTCTAAGGTGAAAAACTCATTCACTGTGTCTAAAACAAAAGAATGGGCTACTTTTGCTTTTACAAAAACATCATCTAGCTAAGCAAAAGGCTGTGGTGCCTCCCAGGGGAATTGTGGATTTGAGCTCCAAGGAAAGCAGGAGTTGAGAAACAGAAAACAAGGCCAGGGGTGTGGTTTGCTCGGTAGAGAGCCTGAATAAACCAGAACTAGTGGTAGATGTTTCTAACCCCAGCCCTCAGGGGGTAGAGGCAGGCGAATCAGAAGTTCAAGGTCATCATGACTGCATATCAAATTTAGGGCCAGAATAGGAGCCTTTATCTAAAATACAAAAGCAGTAGATAGAAAAGACTGCTTAAAAACAGCTTAAAGGAGAGGTAAATACAATCCTCATAAGTTAAAGAACAAAGACTGTGAAGATAGATAGATAGATAGATAGATAGATAGATAGATAGATAGACAGACAGATAGATGATAGACAATAGATTTTTGTTCTTGGTAAAAAAGAAAGCTTCACTTTCAAATGAAAAAATAGAATAAAATCAAGACCCAAGAGACCTTTAAATGGGGCCCCAGGCTTGAAAGAACTAGCTTAGCTATTTTTTTCTTGCTGTATTAACCCCTACATTAATTTAAATCGCAGGTAATAGTATTATTAAATATATCAAGTCGTTACATAGAGAAAGCTCCTCGCAATAGCTGTGGACGAGGATCAGAGGACTGTCTAAGGGTCTCCGTTCTCTAACAGAGTTGACGCTGACAGTGTCGAGGTGCAGGTGGCTTTCCATAAGGACTTGGCACGGATGGGAAGAACAGATCTGAATTAACACTAAAGTCCACATTATAAAGACCCATTTAGAGCCGGGCGTGGTGGCGCACACCTGTAATCCCAGCACTTGGGAGGCAGAGGCAGGCGGATTTCTGAGTTCGAGGCCAGCCTGGTCTACAGAGTGAGTTCCAGGACAGTCAGGGCTACACAGAGAAACCCTGTCTTGAAAAACCAAAAAAAAAAAAAAAAAAAAAAAAGACCCATTTACAAGTAGGGATGTATCACTTTATGTCTACAGTATCTATAGCACCCCCATCCCTAGAGGCCAGCAAGCCTCAAAAAGAAACAGAGTACCGAGTGTTGTTCAGTGAACTAGCAGAGCTAACTAAAGAAGCAAGTGACAAATGAAGACACACTGTGACACCATCTGCCAAGCTCCACCTAGAAAGAAAGTGCCTCTCTCATCCCCAGGAGGTTCCAAGCTCTCTTTGGGAGCAACGCTAATGCCTCGAGGAAGAGCACAGGAAAGCAGAGGACCTGTAGAGAGGTATGACAGGAGGGACTCTGGTCCTAATGCTTACCCAGTGTCACACAGGTACCTTCCTTCCAAAGCACACCCATTAGTTACATAGTTACATGTTAGTCTACACAGTTGCAGCAATGCAGACAGATTTTGGAGCATCTTCTGCTGGAGATGATGAGTAACGAGAAGCACCATCCCTGGGTACCATCTGGCTCCTTCTCCAGCATGAACGCCCTCCAGGCAGAAGGAGACAAACCAACAGCAACTGAACTGAATCCCGTAAACATGTGAGAGGCGGGTGGGGCGCTTCAGAGTCTATGTCTCTCTTTTGTTTAACAGATTACATTCATCCCAAACTTAGATACTTTTTTTTCATTAGAAATATTGCAGGGGGCTGGCGAGATGGCTCAGCGGGTAAGAGCACTGACTGCTCTTCTGAAGGTCCTGAGTTCAAATCCCAGCAACCACATGGTGGCTCACAACCACCTGTAATGAGATCTGACGCCCTCTTCTGGGGTGTCTAAAGACAGCTACAGTGTACTTACATATAATAGTAAATAAATCTTTGGGCCAGAGCAAGCAGGGCCGGAGAGAACAGAGGTCCTAAGATCAATTCCCAGCAACCACATGATGGCTCACAACTATCTGTACAGCTACAGTGTACTCATATAAATAAAAATAAATAAATAAATCTTAAAAAAAAATATTGCCGGGCGGGGGTGGCGCACACCTTTAATCCCAGCACTCTGGGATACAGAAGCAGGCGGATTTCTGAGTTCAAGGCCAGCCTGGTCTACAGAGTGAGTTCCAGGACAGCCAGGGCTGTACAGAGAAACCCTGTCTCGAAAAACCAACCAACCAACCAACCAAAAAAAAAAAAATTAAAAAAAATATTGCCGGGCGTGGTGGCGCATGCCTGTAATCCCAGCACTTGGGAGGCAGAGGCAGGTGGATTTCTGAGTTCGAGGCCAGCCTGGTCTACAGAGTGAGTTCCAGGACAGCCAGGACTACACAGAGAAACCCTGGCTGGTGGGGGGGGGGGGAGAAGAGGGGACACTTGTATTGTTAAACTACCTAATCCATTTATCTAAAAACGTATTTAAACAAATGACCCTGAAGATTCCACACTTACTTTAGTTCTTGTGAGAAGCTCCCACTCAGGAAGCATAAATTCAGGTAGCTGTTTCTTCCCTAGTAATAATCACGTGGAAACTGCTCACTGAATTAAAAAGTTAACTTTAAAAGTTCTTCCAGCTATTTTTTTTCTTTTAGCCTTTTCACTTCTCATGTTTCTAGTTTTAAAAGGCTCTTTAAAAAAAAAAAGTATTAAGTACGTGATCCTAGAAAGCCACAAGGGAAATATTATCTAACAACTCTTGGTAATTTACATTGAATTATGCTAGCATTTTATAAAACGTTTTATATGCCAGAAACGTCGTATCAATTTAAAAAGTCTATAGCAAGAACAACCGAATCATGGATGGTGTGTACGTTTATACAGCATAGATGAAGTGTACGTTTATACATCAGTTTAGAGACTGACAAGGTGAGCTTTGTGAAGAAAAAGCCAGACACTCACCAGGATGATTCTGGTTTTGCCACTATGTACAACTCTAAACTCTTATTTGGTCTAATTTTATCTTCTTTATAAAGCACAAGTGCCTAGCTGCTGCTTTTTTGACATAAAACAATGCTTTTTCCCCCCTTTCCTTATTCCTCACTGTGAAAGCCACTAATTGGCCCCTCATTTGTCACAGACAGCCCGAGGCAACCCACAACTTGGAGGAAGGAGAGAAGCAAGAACAGATTCTAGACATCCAACTGGTGTAACGGATGGTTGCGGAATGGAAATCGTTTGGACGTGACATTTATTCTCTTGCATGTACAACTGGTCTCCAGTTGTTTCTCTTTAAGCTCTGCGTCCCATTAAGGCAAGCCATCTTAATTAAAATGTAATCTCTGGTTTGAAAGTTAACATCAGAGGGATAGCGCAGGGAGGGCAGCAGCGGGCTCTGATCCAGGCCTGCTGTTAACGGGATTATCTCCTGCCTTGCTTCCGAGGGCAGGGAGCATGTGTCTACGAATCTATATTAGTTTGTTACACGTGCCTGGAGATAGCTGTAACACAGATGCAAAAGAAACAATCACAAAAGAGGGAAATGGGGAAACGTCGATGATGGGTTAAGAGGAGCGGGGGAAATCATTGTAAAATCCAGATTGCAGCAGAATACATAAACTTATTTCTTATAGAAAGATCTGATTTGGGCTGGGGAGATGGTTCAGCGGTTAAGAGTACTGACTTCTCTTCCAGAGTTCAATTCCCAGCAACCATGTGGTGGCTTACCACCATCTGTAATGGGATCAGATGCCCCTTTCTGATATGTCTAAAGGGAGTGATGGTGTATTCGCATGCATAAAATAAATAAAAAGAAAGATCTGATTTTATAAATAAGAGCATATACCCATAATGATTTACACCAAGGTTTCAATGTTGGTTTCTCTAGGAGATGCGAGTAAAGAGAAGCTCTTTTGTTTATTTGCTTTACCCCTGGCTGGCCCAGAACACACTATGTAGACCAGACTAACCTCAAACTGAACAGATTCATCTCCCTCTGCCTCCCAGTACTAGGATTGTAGGCTGTGTGCCACCATGTCTGGCTTATAGAGAAACTCTTACTTCTAACTTTAACAAACTAATTTAAAAAAAAAAGGATGTGTATTTGAGTTTTGCCTACATATGTATATCCTATACCATGTGTATATCTGTGCCCAATGAGACCAGAAGAGGGTGTTAGATTCCTGCAAACTGGAGTTACAGGTAGTTGTGAGCTGCTATGTGGGTGCTTGGAATCAAACCCAGATTGTCTGGAAAAAAAAAAAAATCAGCAAGCACTCTTAACTTCTCTGCCACTTCTCCAGACCCCGCTTCGAACATTTTAGACTAATGTTTTGACACTGAAAATACATATATCTACAGTCACAAAAAAGGACTTTTTTTTGTATTAGAATGAGCAAAGGTACTGATTAGGTCAGTTTTGCAGCTGAGAAGACTCAACTGACAAAGTTCCTTGTCAGAGACTGCTCTATGCCAGTGAAGTCCCTTTCTCAACCATCACCAATAAATGCCAAGACAAGTTTGTGTAAAAAAAAAAAAAATTGTCTTAAAACCTGAGGAAGAGAACCGTGCAGATTTCACACTAAGACAGAGCATCGCTCTGAGGAGACGCCAAGCCAGCGCTTCCCAACCTCCCGAACGCTGCGGCCCTTTAATGCGGTTCCTCGTGTTGTGGTGACCTCCAACTGTAAAATTATTTCCGTCCGCTACTTCATAACTGCAATTTTGCTACTCCTATGAATCGTAATGTAAAGATCTATATCCGCTGACGGCCTTTTGGGGATCATGACCCACATGATCTACTGCTGACCCACAGAAACTACTGTTCTAAGGGAAAAGAAGCCGAGGCAGGGTGGGCAGAAAAGGAGCCATCTCAGAACACACAATTCTGATGACAGAACAATGTGTGTGTAATGATATAGGCAGGGAACTCATGCAACTGCTCAGTGGGGGGTCGGGGTGTGTGTGTGTGTGACAGCTCATGTCCTCTGTAAGCTTGACTGGGTCATGGGATGCCCAGGGATTAGGTTAAAAACTGATTCTGGGTGTGTCTGAAACAGTAACATTTGAATGGATGGACTGACTACAGCAGATATCCCCACATACATCCCCGTCACACCACACAAACACACAGACACACACAGATACACACACAGACAGCCACACAGACATATACACACAGACACACAGAGACACATACACACAGACACCAGACACACACACACACACACACACACACACACACACACGCCAGTGCTGAGGAATCCATGCAAACTCTAGGCAGCCCGGACTGCATTCCCTCTGCCTGTGTTGGGTTAGGAACATTGCTTCTCCACCTTCCATACTCGGTTCCCCCACAGATGCCCTCCTTTGCATCCGACCCTGCTGGGGACCAAGGTGTAGTGGTGATAAAAACAACTAAGGACCTTCTTCCCCTAGAGCTTAGGTAGGTGAGTGGATGGATAGGCAAGAAACAAGAATAAAGTCAGACGACTCCCAGTAATGGGGATTACCTGGGGCGTATTCCTAATGATCCCAGGTAATGTGTTTCCTAAAATAATGGTCCAACGCAGTGCCAGACTCAAGAACAGGCCATAGCTTTGAAAGGTAACCTTTATAGATACCACTGAATACCCTATCATCAACAAATAAAAGCATCAAAGAAGTGGCCTCCCCGTGGTGAATGAGGAGGGTGTTTCAGGAAATATTGGTCGGGTCTCCTGAAATGGTCTAGTTCTATACTAACCCGTGGAAACAGAATGTAAGCTATAGACGCATTGTTAAATTACCTGGTAAACACATCTGAAAATGATAAAATGAATGAAGGAAATTTAATTTCAGTCCATTAATTTAACCCTGAATATACAAAACATATTTTCAACACGTAACCATCCCAGAAACTTATTGAGATAGTATGCATCCTGTTTCTCAAACTGTGCTTCAGTATCTATAGTTCTTCCACTGACGGACATCTCCTCCCACTGACCGGCACCTCCTTCCAGAACAGCCACATGTCATGGGCTTGGTAGGCACATGTCCCAGGCTCGGTAGCCATGTGGCTACTACTATATTAGGGAGGAAAGGTCTAAACTATAAATATGTCCTTTTATAATACAAGCTCACTTTAGGTTCAACATCTATGTAAAACCTATTCTTAGGACTAGATTTATTTTTCATCAACAATTATCAAACTCAAAGCATTTGCCTGAAACTGCAAGGTAAGTGACTCATGTTGAAATAGAAAAAAAAATGAAGACTGAAAAAGAATTAAAGTTCATGCACGTCCCCTGAGGCCCACACTTCTAAGGCCCTCAGACTCATTTTTCAAAGCCAAAAATAAATTATGTAATCAATCCAGTGTCATGAGCAGAAACCTTCCAACAAATACTTCAGAGTTCATCAAGCCCTGGACATTCTTTTTATAGACAAGAAGAACCCTTGCCAACCCTTGCACCCGGCAGCCGACTTCTGTCTGGCTTGACAGTCAGTCAACTAGTTTTTTAGCTGACATGGATACTACAATGTCCCCTGCAACTGCACAGGAAGTCATCGATGACAAACCACTCCAAAGGAAACTTCAGAGAAAGAGTCGGATTGGAGAGTGAAAAGTCTTCAGAACGTGACTAAGAAACCTTCTCAGAATCCTTTCCTGAACAGCAAAAAGAGACAAACAGCTGAACTCCTGGCACAGTTAAAAAACACTGTAGGAGGGAGAATGGATAAGAGTATCTGAAAATGTATACTATGTTCTCCAGAGTCATCGGATTTGGGGACACAAGGCTCAGTGGAGCCTTTGTACTTAGTACTTAGTACTTAGGAGAGTACTAAGCTGGCAAGGAAAGTACTAAGCTGGCAAACAGAACAGCTGTGCAAGAGGCCCACAGGAAGTTAGGCTCTATTTAGAGTCCTAAAAACTGTAGTGTGGATAATAAATTGATACCTTAAAATTCCAAACACATGGCGAATTTGATTGTTTGTTTTGAAACAGGGTCTCACTATGTATGCCTGACTGACCTAGAACTTGCTCTGTAGACCAGTCTGGCCTCAAACTCACAAAGATCAGACAAAAGTGTGTACCACCACACCTGGCCCAGATGCTGAAATTTTAGCACAAGTTGGCCTTGGGTAAGATGTGAACATAGCTAACACCGGAAGGAAACGACCTTAAACATTTTTAAATTAAATGAAACATAGTAGCCAAAGCCACCCTGGCTTTAACATAAGTGAATTGATGTTAAGGTTCATTGATGCCTTTTTATTTATGATCTCCAAGGAAACACATCTCAGCCGATATCCATGAAGATATCTATGATGCTTCCAGGAAGTTTAATTGAGGAAGAAAGACCCTCCCTGAACGTGGGCAGTATGTTTACAGGGTTGACGGATAGGATCCTGGACAGAATCTAAAGGAGGAGGCAGGAGGAAGCACTATCATCCTTCTCTCTCTCTCTCTCTCTCTCTCTCTGCTCTCTGACTGTGAACCCAGTGACATCAGTTCCACACACTCCTACCACCACCACGTTGTCACTGTCACAATAGAGTCTATCCCTGCTAAAACTGTGGATCGAAGTGAATCCTCCTCCACTCTTGAAGTCATTTGTCACACAATGTGAAAAGTAGTAACACAGGAGGACTAAAGTGTCAGACAAACTAGTTGCCAAAACCAATTTCAGACCACCCTCCTATTCAAAGCAAGGTAACCCAGAGCAGGGGCGTGGGCAGAGTCCCATGGGGCTCCTGAGAAAGATGCTGGGCTTACAGAGGCTCAAGCAATGATGCACTCACTGTCTTTTGTTTTTGCTTGTACCAGAAAGGTCAAAAGGTAACATGTATTACTTTTTTTTTTTTTTTTTTTTTGATTTGGTTTTTTCGAGACAGGATTTCTCTGTGTAGCCCTGGCTGTCCTGGATGGAACTCACTCTGTAGACCAGGCTGGCCTCAAACTCAGAAATCCACCTGCCTCTGCCTCCCAGAGTGCTGGGATCATAGGCGTGCACCACCACCGTCCGGTTCATGTATTACTTTTTAAGTCTATGAATGATTATAGAGATTTAAAATTACTGTAAGGGTGCCTACACAGTCACTTCTGACCGGTGTAATTTATGGGTCAGCAAGATGTCTCAGTGGGTAAAGAGGCTTGCAGCACAAGACTGGAAACTTGAGTTTAATCTCTCAAACCCACATAAAGCTGGAGAGAACTAACTCCATAAGGTTGTTCTACACAATCTGGTACTCACTGTATCATGTACACAGAAAGTAACAAGTAAGCCGGGTAGTGCTGGCGCACACCTTTAATCCCAGCACTTGGGAGGCAGAGGCAGGTGGATTTCTGAGTTCGAGGCCAGTCTGGTCTTACAGAGTGAGTTCCAGGACAGCCAGGGCTATACAGAGAAACCCTGTCTCAAAAGGAAAAAAGAAAAAAGAAAAGAAAGTAACAAGTAAGAAATTTTAAAAGAACTATAGTTTAGTTGACAAAGAAAAGGAAACCTTTTCTCTCACAGGCTGTAAGACGTATACAAATACATCTTCCCCATTTATCTTCCCCAAGCAGACTTCTGGCCATGCATCCCCTACAAGGTACCCAGCTTCACCCCACTGGCCCTCTCCCCAACCCCTCTCATGCCCATTCCCCCACATCAGCCCCTCAAACTCAGCATCTCTTTTAGCAACAGAAAAGGAATACCTTCTCTTCGGGAGACAGAGGTATGAAGCTGCAGTGACAAAAATCTCCTGGCAATAGCAGTAAAGGGCAGCTTCGGAACAACCCCCACATCAGTGACATCGGTCCTATCATAGTTATTAAACACCCATGCTGTGCACAGACTGGACAACAAATCCAGAAGACCAGAAGCAGAGCCAGAAATGGTATTTGAAGAGCTGTGTTCCAATTTGATAAGGGACAATTAAAAGCACTCAGCACCATTGTGTCGCTGGAAAGGCCACTCGGTGGTTAAGAGAACTTGCTGTTCTTCCTGAGGGCCTGAGTTCGGTTCTGAGCACCCAGGAGGGGCAAGCTCACAACCGCCTGTGAGCCCAGCTCTGAGAGATCTGACGCCCCCTTCTGGCTTCTGAGGATATCAGCACACATGTGGCATTCATTCATACATACAGGCACACAGGTACATATGAATAAACACAACAAAAATATATCTAGAGGCTGGAAAGATGCTCAGAGATGATGAGTGCCTACTGTTCTTCAGAGGACCTGAGATTGGTTCCCAGCACCCAAGTCTGGTGGCTCACACCTCTCTGTAACTCCAGCTCCAGATCAGATACCCTCTTCTGACCTCCATGGACACTTGCACACACATGCACATACTTTAAGTAACACACCATGTTACTTAAAGAGACAATAGTTTCTAAGGAATCAGTGCACAATAGTGCATAAACCGTCATTAAAGCACAGGATAAACCAATGGATCGTAATACAAAACGTGTAAAGAGACAATAGTTTCTAAGGAATCAGTGCACAATGGTGCATAAACCGTCATTAAAGCACAGGATAAACCAATGGATCGTAATACAAAACATGTGTAGAGAGCCTTATGTGGACTCAGACTTTGCACTGCAGGCAGACTTTAAAAAAGTATCATTTGCTGAGTTGTAGCGGGATTAAAGAAAAGTCACCACAGCTTCTCTGTTCACTACCTATCTTCCCGAAGCCACTTTTTCTTCAGATGGTCGATGGATGTGATGTATTAGGAAAGAACGAACAGAGAGCAGCTACGAGGGACCTACCATCTTCTCCTAAACAGCCGTCACAGAGATCAGAACCAATGAAATCTGGCCACTGTTACTGCTAGACACTTTTTAGACATGAGCCACATACACTAATACTCTTTTTAGGCTATGTGATAACTTTTACTTTGTTTTATTGAGATAGGCTCTCTCAGCCAGGCAGTGATGGCACACACCTCTAATCCTAGCACCTGAGAAGCAGAGGCATGCTGGTCCCTGAATTCAAGGCCAGCCTGTTCTACAAAGTGAATTTCAGGACAGCCAGAGCTACACAGAGAAACCCTATGTTGGAAAACCAGAGAGTCTCTACCTGTGTAGACCAGGTGGCCTCAAACTCACAGAGATCCACCTTGCCTCTGCCTCCCAGGCACTGGATTAAAGGAACCCACCACCACACCTGACTCACTTGATGACTGTTTAAAACGGAACATCGGCCCTCAGACAAAAACATTTCAGATGCTACTTGGTCATGGATACTTTTCTCTGTGAAGCCATTCCAGAATGTTCTATGGAACCCCCAAGGAAAAGGCCCTATCACGGTCTACCTGTGAAATAATCCTTCTGCCTATTCTCCTTAGATATTCCGCAGCAAATTAACTCAAGGCTGATCAAAGGATTTCCTCTCAAGCAGGAGTTCTAGGTCTGTGCCCACGGCAGCGAAGGTGTTTTTGCTTTGGCAAGCATGATCAAGGCTGACCTCATCCACTGAGAAGACGCCTTCATCTAGAGAATTCCTTCGGTGAGCAAATGTTACAGAACAGTGGAGAGAAATGCAGGCTAGCATGCGCCTACAGCAGAGAATCCTGTTAGGAGGCATGTCTCGAGGTGTCTCGGGAACATAATAGACATGTCAGTTAGAATCAGGGCCACTGTCATTTACTCTTCTATTTCTGACAGGAGCAAAAGACCTGACTTAAGTAGCCATGTTGTGAGCAACTCTCTCAAATAAAACGCATGGGATAGCAGCAATTTATACTCTAATGACAACGCATGATGGTAAAACTGTACACAAGCCAAAAGAGCTTTAAGAATTAATTCGTACTCCCAAGATGGCTTTTTAGAATATTTAGGAGAAAGGCTAGTTCTCTACTTGGAGCAAGGCTGAAAGCCTCAGATACAAAATTTTGTTGTAAATCTCTCTCTCTCTCTCTCTCTCTCTCTCTCTCTCTCTCTCTCTCTCTCTCTCTCTCTCTCTCTCTCTCTCTCCAGTCAGGTGTCCAAGCCACTGGCCAGCAGTTTTGTGGAAGCTGAGCTTGTAAAATGTTGGTCAAGACTGACAAATGTGTCCCCCGAAGGCTGAAGACTTGAAGACGGACATTTCCATAGCCAACACTCCCTTTTCTCCACACACTTGGAGGGAGATTGCTGCTCAGTCTGCCTCTCTCAAACCTTCCTGCGTAGGGAGGCCTGGGGCACGGCTCAGCGGGTAAAGGCAGCTTGCTGCTAAGCCTGATCTTCTGAGTTCGATCCCCGGGACCCACAAGGTAGAAAGAGAGACAACTCTGGTCTCCACCCACACTCCATGGCATATACATCCCTACCCCATCAAGTGCATACAAAATAAAGAGTTAAAATATAATTTTAAAGTCCTCTTGAAGTCCTTTTCATGGCCATAAAGGCTTATTACTTACTATGGTCGTTTTCTTTCTTTTCTTGGCGGTGCTTGAGATAGAAGCCAAGGATTGACGTCTGCTAGGCAACGGCTCGTAACCTCAAGCCAGCAGTACTGAGTCCCGGATCCCATTAAGCCTCCCAGCAACTGCATGAGATAATTACTATAATCATCCCCATTTTACAGACGAGCAAATACACTCAGTTGCCTGAGGTGACTAGTTTATATAGGTAACAGAGACAGGATTTGAATCCAGAAGGACGGTCCTCTCTCTCTGAACTTTCAAGCGTGGATCCGTGGGGCGTATCTGAGATGAAACACGGCAACATTACACGAGCCACAGTACTGGGGTATCGATCGGGTAGGGTGGTGGCTTTTAGCTCCACCTCAGCTTGACTTAAAACACAAAAAAGAAACAAGCAAGCGAGAGAAACCTCTTCCCTACTCTCAGGGCGTGCGTTAGACGTCATCCTGCCTGTTCGTCATGCTCTTGACGTGCGCCACCGACCCTGATCCCTCCTGGAACACCTGCTCTCCTCCTAGCTTCTGCTAATGACCTCCGGGACAGCAGCCAGGGCAGCAACCACTGAGACAGTGAGTAAAAGGAGCAGACAAAAGTAAAACAAACCCACGAAGCCACTGCCGTCCCTTGGCACCTTCGGGGGGACTTGGTCCAGGAAACCCCAAAGACACCAGAACCTGCAGATACTCTAGTCTCTCCTACAACATATCAGAGTTTGCAAACAGCCTCTACATCGACTCCTATAGCCTTCAAATAACCTCTAGACTGCCTGTAAACCCTGGTGTAAAGCCAGTGCTCTGTGGATTGTTATACAGATCATTACGGGCAAGAGAAAGAGCGTTTGTACACGTTCAGCACCGTTGCAACTTTTGGGCAGACACTTTTTTAATCTGCTGTTAGCTGAACCCACTGATAGGGAACCTGAGGCTGTGAGAAGTCAAGCTATACTTGGCATCAAGAACATTCATTTCCCGTCAGGCAGTGGTGGCGCACGCCTTTATTCCCAGCACTTGGGAGGCAGAGGCAGGCGGATTTCTGAGTTCGAGGCCAACCTGGTCTACAGAGTGAGTTCCAGAACAGCCAGGGCTACACAGAGGAACCCTGTCTCAAAAACAAAACAAAACAAGAACATTCATTTCCAAATGATAGTCTTACACCCTGGAGAGCATGCAAAAGAACCTAGTAGGAAGCAATAGAAAATGTTGGCATTTCTATTCACATTTTAAACCTGAAATTAGGCAGACCTAGCTGGTCATAGGGAAGAGGACACTCCAATGAGAGGTGGAATGCAGGAGGATTAGCAGTTCAAGACCAACCTCTGCGACAGAAAATAAAAGGAAGGAGAGAAAGGAAAGCATGAGAACCGCAGGCTGCACTGTCACTTTGGGGTACCAGCGGCCTATGGTTCCAGTCGCATCAGGCCAGCACCTGAGACGGCAGACACGTCCTTCCGGCTACTCCTGCGGTCAGCTGTGGGACCCCATGACTGTCTCGTGTGTACTGTACTAAAAACTATATTTTCCTCCACGGATCCGGTTGAGAAAGTACCTACATAGAGTCCATTTTCACTTTTACATGCACTGATGTTTATGAAATGGGTGAGCGACTTAAAGTGAGCCCTGCAAGGAGCTGCAAATAATTCTGCTCGCCGTGCCAAGCAGAAATAGGAAACAGCAGAGTGTTGAGCTCACCTCATACATTCCTCTCAGATACATCATAATACAGGGGCGATCAGATCTGACCAGAAGCTGGTGACAGGAAAAAGGCACAAAAGAGCCCTGATCATATCAAAACTTAGACTCACAGATCCTGTCCTTATCGGCCGACGACCTTTGTATGAGTAAATGCTCTCTGTGCCTTGGGAAACTGGCTGAAAGTGTATTTATATGGTTTTAAATAACTATTTTTTCTTAGTGGTTTATTAATAATTTAATTCTTTTCACCAATCTAGAACTTTGCTACTCAAAACACGTTTGCAATGGAATGCCTTCACCTGGTGACTTATGAGAAATGCAGTCTTGGGGACCACCAAGCACTGAGCCCTGATTATTATTATTAATTTTTTTTTTTTACTTTAACCCCCATCACCCATGGCTTATGCGCACATCGCAACTTGAGAGACACTGAAGTTTTAAAAGAAAAGCCTTGAGGAACATGACAATTCAGATCTTATCTATACATCTAGCCAGGTTTTTTTTTTTTCTTTTCTGTTGAATTTTTGAACCCTAAAGCTTATCGTTTTAAATATATATTACAAACATCCTTCAACAAACACTATAAACGATCCCCATACGTCCCAAATTCTGATAAGCAATCTCTGTAAAATGGCAGCGTTTTCTCATTACCCCCTGTATACTCGAAATGAGCATCCCGACCCCGACCCCGGCACCGCAATGTACGAACTCTGGCCACCCACGGCTTCTCCTTTGAGCCCCATCTCAACTTACTTTTGTTTGATCGTCCGCTTTAAACACGTAGCAGAGGCTCTGCCGGTGGGCAGCCTCCTCCTTAATAAGACAAGCAAAGTAGCTCGGGTCGTGACTGTTGTGGATCAGTTTGTGAACACGCTGAGGCTTGCACTCGAAGATGCTGGAACAGATCAGCGGGTCCCACGGTTGACTTTTCTTCAGGTCGGGTTCGCACCGCAGTCCGGAAGGCGAAACCCAAAGACGGACTTGCTTCGTCCCAGGCTCCTTTTTGGAGCACTGGCCACTGAGTCTTCGTACCTCGGCTACCACCCACGGCAGCATGGGCATAGTGGTGAGAGAATGCACGGGTAAGGAGCCCACGAGCTGCAAGCCGAAGTCCACGGAGACCTCGTTAGGAAACGGATGCTTCCTCGCCGTGAATGTGATGGCCTCCATCCTGGGAGAGGTCTGGAGAGCCAGGAAAGCGTGCTACTCTTTTCCTACTTTAAATGAAGTAATCTATTTCACATGCTTCTGAGAGCAGAATCCTAGGGGAGAAAAAACAACAAAAACAAGGCATTAGAATTTAATGACGCCACAGCGATAGCTACTTGCAGAGTTGCTATCCCAGAATTTAACAGTCTGAAACTGAAACGTAAGAAATGGATATTCATTCAAATGAACCCTGCCTAGAATGAGATTTCCTGAAATTGTATTACACCTACAATGAACCAGTAACACCGAAAAGTGGTGCAACTGCCACACTCACTGTGCGACACAAAGACCCTCCTGGGGATCTGTTGGGGACTATGAGCCTCCTACTGTCAGGGTGCAGGAAAAAGCATGGTGCAGGAGGTGGGGCTAGAGAGATGGTGCAGGAGGTGGGGCTAGAGAGATGGTGCAGGAGGTGGGGCTAGAGAGATGGTGCAGGAGGTGGGGCTAGAGAGATGGTGCAGGAGGTGGGGCTAGAGAGATGGCGCAGGAGGTGGGGCTAGAGAGATGGTACAGGAGGTGGGGCTAGAGAGATGGCGCAGAGGTGCTTAGAACCAAACTGGGTCCTCTGATGGAGGACCTGAGCTTAGTTCCCAGCACCCACACGTTGGTTCAGAGCCATCTGTAACTCCAGTCCCAGGGGATCTGATACCTCCTTCTCACCGTTGCAGGCACTGAGCACACACGTGAACAGATACACATGCAAACAAAATACACATAAAATGAATAAATCTAATACACACACACACACACACACACACCACATATATTAAGAGCACAGGAGGGCTGGAGAGATGGCTCAGAGGTTAAGAGCACTGACTGCTCTTCCAAAAGCCCTGAGTTCAAATCCCAGCAACCACATGGTGGCTCACAACCATCCATAATGAGATCTGATGCCCTCTTCTGGGGTGTCTGAAGACAGCTAAAGTGTACTCACATATAATAAATAAATAAATCTTTTTTTTTCTTTTTAAAAAGTACAGGAGATCACTCTGATAGTTGGATTACTTAAAAAATCATGCCATAGGATTTTACTAAGACAATACAATTTGCTGGAGGTAATCCCCCCAAAAGGAATCCTGAAAGGGAAAAAAGTATCGCCCATCCCTCTTTATAGTTTTCTGAAGTCAGCCCATTTTTAACAGTTGACCCAATCACTTACGACACTTTCAAATTGACTTTTTGAACATAAACCTAGGACTTCTTTCATTCTAGGCCTACCCCTGAGCTATGAATCGTAATGTAAAAATCTGTTGTTGCTGTTGTTGTCGTTGTCATCGTCGTTGTTGTTGTTTGGTTTTTTTTCGAGACAGGGTTTCTCTGTATAGCCCTGGCTGTCCTGGAACTCACTTCGTAGACCAGGCTGGCCTCGAACTCAGAAATCCGCCTCTGCCTCCCAAGTGCTGGGATTAAAGGCATGCACCACCACCGCCCAGCTTGTAAATATCTGATACACAGGATATATGATCCCCCAAATGGGTTGTGACCCACAGGTTGAGAACCACAAGTATAGGGGGTGGTTCTGATGCTTTGATGGGGGGTGGGAGGAATCTGTGTTTTTTACTGATACTGAAGGTCCTCAGTCTCAATTGGTGTTTGATTTATCAATAAAGACACTGTGGCCAATGGCTGGGTGGAAAGAAAGAGGCGGGACTTCCAGGTTCCCACAGGCTAGGAGAGAAGAGACTAGAGAGACTTGGGGTAGAGACAAGACAGACTCAGAGTTACAGGGGAGAACTTCCAAAATGTAGGCAGAGAGGGGAAGTGGTCTGAAAGGGTCTTGGGCAGCAAGGCCCATGGGCTTCACAGGAGGTGACCGGGCAACCAAGCTGAGGGAAGATTTAGAGGTGTCGAGCTAGGAGAGAAGGGAAGGGCACCTAGCCATGGGAGGCTTAGAAGAGCCCAGCCACAGAACCAATAAGCCAGTTTTAAAATGAGCCAGTGTGGGTGTGTCTTTTATCCATGGATCTGAGATGGCTCCTGGGTGTGTGTGTGCATGCGACCAGCCAGGACCACAAAGCAGTGTAGATAAAACTACACGCTACACACAGGAGAGGCTCAGACTCACAAACTGATACTCCATTAGCACATCCTTGGTACTTACCATGTGCTCAACGCCAAGGTAACGAACGATCAGTTTGCCTCATGCACTGGAAGCTTCCACTTTAACCTTTGCCACTCTACCAACAGATGTCAATGGTATCTTTTCCAAACCCAAAACTCTTTTGATTCACTTCCTTACTGTTTCGTCAGCATCTACCCTGGATGCCTCTTACAGCTCATCCCAGGGGATGGCAAAAGCCCTTTGTGCTAAGCTCAATTGCCAACAGCATCTCAAACTCTATTCACCCCTACCCTGACCCAGCCCCGAGTCCACGCCTCACAGTAGAGTTCTGACCGACACAGGAGAATGTCCAGGAAGGGACTGTACCTGCCCTCTTCACTCTGACTCCCCACTACCTGACACAGAGTAGGGTCTCCTCGAGGATATTTTCAACTACCTGACACTGAGTCTGACACAGAGTGGGACCTCGTGGGTACCTTAAAGTACGAGAGAATCATCTCCTGTCCTCAAAGACTTCACACTGAAGGATGAGAAGAACGGGCACTTTGCCTTGACTTTGAACCACCCTCAGCCTCAAGTCTTCCTTTTCATTTTCTCACACAAATCTCTCCCAGATATATTCCTCTTGCTGCCTTCTCTCCCCGTCGCCCATCCATTTCCGCTTGCATCCTCACCTGCACTGGAACGACACTGAAACGGCATGCGTTAAAGCCACTCAGGTCTTCCAGAAATCCAGAGACAGCAAAGTAGTCCTCCCACTGCGTTGCTCCCTTGAGTGGATTTTCCAGACAGGCCACACCTCTCTTCTTCTTTTTCTTTTCCCATTATCATACATCTTGTGTACACATGGGTTTGTGTGTGTGTGTGTGTGTGTGTGTGTGTCGGTGGACGTAGGTGGGCGGGAGTGTACACGGAGGGCAGATATTGATGTTGACAATCATTTCCCAGCAGCGTTCCAGCTTATTCATCTAGGTAAGGTCTCTCAGTCAAGCCCAGAGCTTCCCAATATAGCTAGCTTCCATAACCAGCTTGTGTAGCTATATTTTTCCAACCCAATTACCCAGTAAAAGAAACCTCAATTCAATCAGTAACAATACAAGCTTCAAGCCTAGATTGGGCACATCTCCCACTACACTACTCTATTTCCATCTATAGTATCCCAGATAACTTGCGGTTTCTCCAGGCCACAAGCTTCTCTCTCTGCAGCCTCTCTATCGATCCTCTATAGCTCCTCCCCCTTCCCCATTGATCCTTTTCTCCTCCCCCCAAAACCTCAGCTCCTCCCCCTTCCTCCTGCCCAATCATTGGCTCTAGCCTTTATTTGAAAAGTGAAGGTGGGGAGAAGGTTCACAAGGCACCTGTAAACTCATTAACTCTTTGTATGCAGCCCCTCCCAAGAGTAGAATTAGCATCAAAATACAAGCCCAGGGCTCTCCACAACAGCTTGCTCTAAGGATCCCCAGTCTCTGCCTTCCTAGGCAGTGATTATAGGTAATTACATGGTCAGCCGGCATGTGGGAGGGTTCTGGGGATCCTAACTCTGGTCTTCACATTTGCGTGGTGAGCGCTTACCTGACCATCTCCCAGCCCGGCATGTGGGAGGGTTCTGGGGATCCTAACTCTGGTCTTCACATTTGCGTGGTGAGCGCTTACCTGACCATCTCCCAGCCTTTGCACACTCCCCTTCTGGAGACTCTTCTGGCTCCCGCCTTACCTGCCAGGTTATTTGAAGGGCCCCAACGTCTGACCCTACTCTCTCCCCTTATTACACCTGCTTTTTCTTTAGACAATACTATCTTTTGGTGCCAACAAACACACTCAAATACTCACATTACTGGCAATTGTACACAACGCTATGTGTTGTCTTGAGGTGACACTTATGAACCAGAAGATCAAAGTACTTAAAGAGCTTGTCACAAAGTGACACGGAAGTGACACAAAGTGACACAGAAGAGTTCACATCTGGTCCTGGAAGCCACCCTCTTGACTACTAACCCCACACACAAAATGAGCTGACCACAGACACTCTAATCATTTCCAGATTTTTTTTTTTCTCACAGACTCTTTTCTGAGTTCAAGATCAGCCGTTGGTACTTCTATCTCATCTTCTTTGCTGACAAAGCACCCCAGCCTGACTGTAGCTGTTTTACAGTCTCATCCTCCCTACCCAGGACGTCTCCTCCTGCATCCCACCCAAGAGCATCACTGTCCGCTTACTCTGTTCACTGTTTTCCACTCCTAAAGCAAATGCCTGAGACAACCAACTTAGAACGAGGAAAGCTTTGCTTTGGCTTAAGACTGCAGACCTTCAGGCTGACGGTTGGCTGTGTTATTACTCTTAAGTGAAAGGTGACCTTCTGGCAAGAAGGTGTGACAGCTACACCACTTAATTCACATGAACAAAAGATAGGACAGGGAAAGGCCTGGGGTCCCACCATCTCCTTCAAGGACACAGTCTTAAGTAACTTAGAGACAACATACACACAGACACATACATACACACACAGAGCTCACCTCTTAACAAGTCCCAGGAGTGGCTTCTCAAAGACCAAGCTTTGACCATGTGGATCTCCTGGCAGCATAACGGAGGGATATGACAGCACTGGCCACAGGCTCTGAGATCCCTCCCCCATCCCATCAGTCCTGACTCTACCATATAAATATATCTGACCTTTCGCTCCCTAGGGAACGCTTCTGCTATTCCACCGGTCATCACAGGTCGTGCGCTCTACTCATGAACGTTCTCTTGGACTCCCCTGCCTTATAGTCCCTCCAATGCCCTCTTCCACACAGTTTTTGGCTCTTAAGCTAGAGAACCAGCCACAGTCACCATCTAAGATGTGGTGTCTCGTGGCCTGATGCCACAGTACACGCTGTTCCATTCCCCTCTTTGGAACATCAGACCTATCACTGACTGTAAGGGGCCACACACATGTGTGCGAGTGTGTGCACGTGAATGCACTTGTAGCTGACAAACAAGCCTTCACAGTTAAACTTTTGAGGGAAGAAATAAGATTCCTGGGTGGAAGGTAAAGGGCCGACAGCAATGACCAGAGTCATTGATGCTAATTTCCCATCTTCCATGGGCCAGATGACACCCGTCACAGCGAATTCCAGTAAAAGAAGCTGGGCTTAGGAAACTGCACTATGGGGAGGAATACGTCCACCTTGCACCAGAGGAAGTCACTATTTCTATGAACCGTAGATGTTTATGGTAGAAACATGATGAGAAATATAGTTCAGTACAAAGGCATTCGGGGTCCCTGCTCAGGAGATGTGGAGAAACATTAGAGACCCACAGAGAAGAATCATCTCTCCACCAGCCCAGCTCTCATCCTTTGATTCCAGCCTAAATATTTGCATCACTGTTGAAGCAACCACAGGCTCTTTCTTCCTAGTAACTCAGAGTCAGCAGCAGCACATCCATTCTGTTACTGAACTCTGAGCCCAGTCATCGCGTTTATTTTAAGAGTCCAAATAGGCATCTTTCAACAGGCTCGTAAGCTTTATAAACTGTTAATGTTTGGGGTTAGAAAAAAAATCAATATTTAAATTTTAAACCTTTTCTGAGATAGAAATGAAGTCTGTTCTTTACTCCATTTTCCCACACTTCATATAGATGAACATACACATATATATTCATGTATTCTAAAAGTAACACTTTGTGTGTTGAACATGGCTTAGAGCTAACCTTCAAGATTTATTTTTTTTGTTATTTCTAACTATGTGTATGTGTGTGGGTAGGTGCCCATGAGTGCAGGGGCCCTTAGAGGTCAAAGGTATCGGGTCTCCCGGAGCTGGAGTTACAGGCAGTTGTGAGTCACCCAAAGTAGGTGTTGGAGACCAAGCTCCGGTCTTCTTAAAGTGGTACGCACTCTTAACGGAGGGACCCTTCAAGCCCCAGTGCTACAGGTTGGCTTTTTTTTTTTTTAATTTATTTTTAATATTCAAACCTCCAACAATAAAGCAATATATTATTTCATGCCTGAAAATATTTTATGAAAGTGGGAGTCTCTCCCTCTCATGCTCTCCTCTAGTATACAGCTTTTCATGTAACAGATAGCCTTAAAAGTTCATAGCCTCCAGTAAATAATATTCTCTCCCCCCCCCTCCCCCTTACAGGTAAAAGCCTGGCTTGACGTCCAGTCCTGTAACTGAATCTGCTTTAAGTTCTAACCGTTGACAGCTGCTAATCCCAAGAAGCAGTTAGAGAAACTCTAGAGTCAGCACAAAGGGCAGACCTGAGATCTATCAATTATTTTAGGTAATGCGCTTATAAATCAGGTGGCAACAAGCTCGACAAAACCCCCTCTGCTCGTCTGTCATTTCAGTCCCCCAGCGGACACTCACTCACCAGATTAGCTCTGCCATTTTATTGGCAAAAGCACGTGAATGCTTCGAGTGCTTCTTGCCCCAACCGCCTCCGTGGGGATTCTGGAGAGAGCAGTCAGACCTTAATACTGCTTAGAAAAAGAACCAAGCTGAAGCTCCTATCTATCACACATAATTATTTCTGTCCTGGCTGGTTTTGCGTGTCAACTTGACACAGGCTGGAGTTATCACAGGGAAAGGAGTTTCGGTTGAGGATCCTGAGATCCAGCTGTGGGGCATTTTCTCCATTAGTGATCAAGTGGGGGAGGGCCCCTTGTGAGTGCTGCCACCTCTGGGCTGGTAGTCTTGGGTTCTATAAGAAAGCAGGCTGAGCAAGCCAGGGGGAAGCAAGCCGGTAAGAAACATCCCTCCATGGCCTCTGCATCAGCTCCTGCTTCCTGACCTGCTTGAGTCCCAGTCCTGACTTCCTTTGGTGATGAACAGCAATGTGGAAGTGTAAGCTGAATAAACCCTTTCCTCCCCAACTTGCTTCTTGGTCATGATGTTTGTGCAGGAATAGAAACCCTGACTAAGACAATTTCTAAGTAACTCAGATTATTCTAAAGTAAGTGTTATGGTTTGGAATATGAACTGGCGCCATGGGCTCCTGTTCTGAGCAGTGGATGCTACACTTTGGGGAAGTTATGTGACGTTTGGGATGTGTCTCCCAGCTGCTGGGGATAGAAGTAGGCTGGCTGCTGGGGACAGAACACTAAGGCTATGTCCACCTTTGGTTTCAGCCCATGCTCTTTTCATGTTCTGTCAAGATGGAAGGAGCCTTACCATGCTTCCCACAAAACGTGCGGGCCCCTTTCCTCCAGTCAATCACAGCATCACAGGTGGGCCAGCTCTGGCTACCAGGATGTTTTAGTATTTCTTGAGCTCATGATCCAGAATGGGGTCTTCCCCCTTCAGTTGCTTCTGCTTGGTATTTTGCTGAAGCAACAAGAAAAGTAGCTAATGCAACAAGATTCAGGACAACTTAGGCTAGTCATATTACTTTTCGATCAAAAGTGTCATGAAATAAATGAAATATTCCATAATATTAGCAGATTACCGCATCATTCTCAGAACTATCTCAAGTCCCCTCACTTTCAGGAGTGAACATGTGCATTTTAAACTCCCACGTGAACCACCTCTTATGAGGTCCCTTCTGTCTTGTACCCATAGCAGGAAACATCGTGACCTGTTCCTAGGCTCTTGTTAGTAAAGTCGTGTGTGTACAAACCTGAACCTCCCAGATAACCTTTAAACACAGCCACCCAAACACAAGAGCATGCCTCTCCAGGAGCCCTTTCAACGCTCTTGTTGAGGAGACCTGCTACCCCTGAAAGGATGCACTTAGGATCATAAAACTTTAAAGAGAGCTGGGTCCTTTTTAAGCCATTTAGGAACTTCTCTCATCTATGAAACAGAGCGACTAGGTTCTAGAGAAGTGGCTTGTCTAAATTAAGTGACAGATTTGGGACAGTCCAAGCCCCTGGCTCCTATCCACAAGCTGGAAAGAACCTCGATTTCCCCCCCATGAGAATACTTACAAGAGCGAAGTTAAAAAAGCAAGTCTCTTAACTTCTCCAAATCTGAAGTTTATTCTTATAGGGGAATAAAATAAGATCATCTCCAAGTTTCTTCTGTTTCTAAAAATCTGGCGACTAGAAATTTCCATAATGCAGGATACCAAATGGCCTCCACATTCTGTGAGCCTATAAAACTGCTCCCGTCTTCGATTTAAGAACAAAACTGTGGGGAAAGTGCATGAAGGCTAAGAACGAGAGAAGCCAGGGTTCAGGAGCTGTGCAGTGGGAACCCTCTTTCTTCCCAATCCATAGCCCCCCATCCCAGCAAACCACAGAGGGTAGGATAGAATTTTTCAATAGCTGGCCTGGGCAGTTTCAGCTGTCACCAAATGCTGACAGAAGGGTACCACGGCTCAATGTGGTTTGGGTGGATGCCCTAGGGTCATGTTGGAGGAGACTGGCACTCCAAGTGATGGTGTTAAAAAGGGATGGAACCGCCAGGCGGTGGTGGCGCACGCCTTTAATCCCAGCACTTGGGAGGCAGAGGCAGGTGGATTTCTGAGTTCAAGGCCAGCCTGGTCTACAGAGTGATTTTGAGGCCAGCCAGGGCTACACAGAGAAACCCTGTCTCAAAAAACAAACAAACAAAAGGGATGGAACCTTTAAGAGGTAGGGCCTAGTGTTGGGTGGTTGGATGGAGTCCCTCCTCATGAAGAGATAAATACTCCTCTCTGGTGAGTTCTCACAAAAGGGATCTGATCCCTCTCCTCTTTGCTACATCTCCTCTTCACTCAAGACCTTTACTTCTCACACATCCTCAACCTTGCGATGCTATCCACTGTGTTACGTCACAGTCAGTGTGCCCTTACCATATGTCTGTTCCTTGATGCCCTAGTTGGACACCCTAGTCCTGTTGCTGTGGTAAGACACTGACCAAAGCATTTTTGAGGGCGAAAGGGTTTATTTGGCTTACACTTCAGTATCACAGTCCACTAATGGGGGCAGGCAGGACAAGACCTTAAGATAGGAACCTGGAAGCAGGAATTGAAGCCAAGACCATGGAGGAATACTGCTTATTGGCTTGCACGCCATGGCACGCTCAGCTTGATGTAGTGTACAACCTACAACCACCTGAGTAGGAACAGCCCCACCCACAGTGGGCTGTGCCCACCCACATCAATCAGCAAATAAGAAAATGGCCCACATGCCCACAAGCCAAACGGATGGTGACAGTTCCTGAACCAAGAGTCACTCTTCTCAGGTGATTCTTAGTTTTGAGTTGATAAAACTAACAGCCAGTAGGGCATTTGGGATCTCCTCACCAGAAACGTAAGCCAGATAGGCTTTTCCCCCTTGTAAAAAGTACCCAGCCAACAGGGAATGATGGTGCATGCCTTTACTTTTAGCACTTGGGAGGTAGAGGCAGGTGAATCTCTGTGAGTTCAAGGCCAGCCTGGTCTACATAGTTTCAGGATAGTCGGGGCTATACCCTGAGTCCCTGTCTTGAACATCAAATTTTCCTGCCTCAGATATATTAATTACAGTGACACACAAAAAAAGATTAAGACAAAAGAGAAAGAGTCAGAGAAAAGAGGAGGGGGGGGCTCTAGTTCCCAACCAGGTTAGGAAACAGCCAACATCAATTAGCTGTTGGGGGACCTCGGAAGAAGCGGCAAGTTTCCCCGAGGGCCACTCTGTCCCTATGAGTCAGTGCTTCCGTCATGAGGGTCTGAGCAGAACTGCACTGCAACCTTGTACTCTGGTCTCACAAGTATGACTACTGCTTACACAC
Organism: Apodemus agrarius; assembly: GCA_964023405.1. Taxonomy (NCBI): domain Eukaryota; kingdom Metazoa; phylum Chordata; class Mammalia; order Rodentia; family Muridae; genus Apodemus; species Apodemus agrarius. Next base: position 43,584,275 of record OZ030016.1, read on the forward strand.
AGTATGGCCACTGCTTACACACAGTATGGCTACTGCTTACACACAGTATGACCACTGCTTACACACAGTATGGCCACTGTGTGAGAACATGGCTGTCACTTCTCCCTGCTTCAGCCAGGGCAGTGATCAGATAAAGATGATCCTTGCAGAGGCGGACATGGAGTGACAGAAGCCAGTTGTCCCAACCTTTTCATCATCTTGAATGCTCAGAGTCGGGGTGTGCCTAATTTGACCAGTCAAGCGATGGAAGTCACATTTTGGCATGGCTCCTTATATAAGTCAGAGCTAATTCAAGCCAGTCCTGGAGCCTGTGGTACCCACTTCCTGTGTTATCACACACTGTGATATGCAGGTTGTGAGTAACCCTCCCTCCTGCCTGGCTGCTTTGAGTAATAACACAGTCAGCACAAAGCAGTGCTGTGTGTCTATACTTAACTCACAGCCACCACAGACAGCTGAGTGACGAAACCGTGGGGACACTTGCCAAGGGCAAATGCTTAAGGACAGAAGCAGGATTTGAACCTGGCTCTTTTGGCTCGTGGGCTTGGGCATACCCTTCCCTGCTGAAGGAACACTGGTAGCTAACCACCTCCCGGGCATTTGATGCAGATGCCCACACCTGAGGGGGCTCCACTTTATCCTCCCATTTCACAGAAGGGATGAATGACCTCCCTAATAAATGGTGAAGGCAAGATCTGAACCCCAACCTGTCTTGTGTACAACTCTTAGCTCTTCTCACTCAAATAGTATCGTTACCCCCTCAAGCATCTTTCTAATTAGGGCAGCTTGTTTGCTCTACCTAAAATCTCCACGGCCTTAGAAATTCAAGCTTCAAGCTTAATGTCAGAGATAAAATATAAAGTAAATAAACATAATAATAGCAGTAATCTTAATTAGGTACCAGGCCTGTTTTAAGTACTCTAAATGTTTATGTTCATAGATTCTGACAAGTCCATAAATACTGTCTTGCTTGGGAAGTACATATTTATTTATTCCATATAATATTTGCTTTGGTATTTTGTTTTTATTTTTATACTAGGTAGTGGACCCAAGGCCTCATCCACACAAATATCAAAAAATATTTGAGGCTAAAATTTAACCTCATACTTTCTCAATAATACAATAATAGGATATTTGTTGAATAATGTACCCTACTACATATCTTGGTAATTATATGTTCATGAAGTCATGCTGCATAAGAGAACAATGCCCATTTGCTTTAAGGCTTTTGAAATTTCTCCTCAAAACCACAACAGTGTCTGGATCTTCCTAAATTAAATGAGTAAACAAAGAAATGGTTGGGAACTAGAGGCCGCCCCCTCCTTTTTTTTCTGACTCCTAAACATTCAACTCTGAGATGGATCCCCAGCCCCCTTGCTTTTCATTTTAGACAGAATATTTGCTAGGCTGGCTTCCAACTCTCCATTCTCCGGTCTCAGCTTCTACAGTAGTTGGAATTGCAGGTATGTACCACCCTGTTAAAAAATGAATAATGAGTAGTGAGTTGTGGTGCACGCCTTTAATCCCAGCACTTGGGAGGCAGAGGCAGGCGGATGTCTGAGTTCGAGGCCAGCCTGGTCTACAGAGTGAGTTCCAGGACAGCCAGAGCTATACAGAGAAACAAAACAGAGAAAGAAATGAATAATGATTTGCTGAAGATAAATGAACTTATCTTTGGCTGGGGTTTGTTTGGTTTGGAATGGGGGTGGGGTTAGGGCTAGAATTGCCGGTAATCAAGGAAGGCCTCAAACTCATCACATAGCCAAAATTGACCTTGATCCTCCTGGCCTCTTCCTCCTCCCAGAGTACTAGGGATTACAGGTACACACCATCACACCCAAGATAGGTAATATCTTGTGAGAGAGAACTGGTTGCTCTTAGATGGTAACATCAAACTCAGAATTAATTGTATTTATTAGTACTAAGACATATTTCCCACAATCTTCTTGATCTTATTAAAGCCTAAGTATTAGGATTATTTCACGCAATCTAAAACCTTCCTATATATTTGCAGTCTGAGAAGAGATTCACTGCCTTTAGATCTATGAACCAATCAAATTGAAAATTTGACTGGAAAATATCAAAACTCTTAACCGTGGAAACCATCATGTCTTTTGTGAAGAATCTTCTTTTAAAATATTTTCATTGACTTATAGGGTTGAGGAGGAAGAAGGGGGTGGGGGCGGGGTAGACAGCAAAGCATCGTGCACAGGAGGAGCTCTGAAGACAAAGTCCTTCCCTTAGCTCCTGGGATGGGAGTCCTGAGGCCCCGGGTGCTGCTGGAGCCTTCTGGTCACTTTAATGAACAGATTATGCTTCTCCAAGTTTAACATCCAAGAACAGAACAGGCCTGACAGATCAGGCTGGGAGACAGATCAAGTACTGGGATTACCTCAGTCGTTAAATTTGAGAAGGGCAGTAAAGCAGACAGAGAAAGGGCAAAGCAAAATAACTCTCTCTCTCTCTCTCTCTCTCTCTCTCTCTCTCTCTCTCTCTCACACACACACACACACACACACACACACACACACACACAGGTTCCCCACATGAACAATCCGTGTTTTAAGTTTTCTTGAGAATATAGAAACTTTGGACACAAGGCCCTCCTGGGATGGGGCGGTTCTGTAAGTGTTCGTTTGCTGAGATAAAAGAGAAGCGTATTTAAAACAGCACTCTGCAAGCACGCGTGGTGTCTTCCTTTGTCCCCTTTTCTATCTAGCTGTTGCGGGGAGATGCATTAGGTAGTACTTTCTCTCCAGGCACATCCTAGAAAATCCGTGGGCCACAAAGTAGTTCCCACCAACGCCTGGCCCTGCACCTTGACCGTGGGTTTCCTAGTCCAAGGTCTTCTGGGAATGTAGGATCAGAGATTAACAAAGGCTAGATTGTGAAGGGCCAGGGGACAGTCGGTGATCCTCCGGGCACCCACCTCCTCCAGATTTCCTCAGGTACTGGGACAAAGTTGGTCTCATATGTTAGAAGCATGATCAGGGAACCCTCTAGCTCTGCATAGGACACAGAAGGGTAGGCTGTGGCGGGGAGCCCCACTGCAAAGCTCTCCTTTGGTATTAATAAGTCATAACTACAGCAATGCCCCCCCTTCTACTCGTTTATAAATGACTCAACAAATCCACCACCCCAAAAACATCCCTTTTAATGGTCTTCTGTTGATTTTAGGCTGTCCATTGCACCACAATTGGTCCCTTGGCCATCCCTAATACGTGCAGGTACCGTCTAACTCACTGGTGTGTCTACCCTTTAGTAGTTCATGGCACATCAACGGTTACTTACAGATAAACTGAGAGTTGGTCCCTATAACTTGATAGGAACACACATTAAAAACAGGCACATCAGGAGGCCCAGTTTCCCATTTCTAACAGGGTTGCAAAGCACCTGCTTACGCACTTTCCCTGCCTCTTCCTGATTCCTTAAGAAAGTCCTCAGGGTTCCCAGGGAGGAACGGATTCTGCAGAAGGGGAGCCCGGTGACAGCTGAGAAGACAGAAAAGAACTCAGCTGCCTAGGCAGCAAGCTCTCGGCCAAGTGCAGAGGTAGTGAGACCACTACCGTGAAAAGAGGCAGCGAGGGACAGTCCTACCTCTGGGTACACCTGCAGGCTCCTTCTCCCATAGCACCCCTCCCGCCTTGAGCAGGCGCCACAAACGGTAAAGCCCAAGGGTGGCCATTCTCCAACTCACAGGAATCCCACTTCACATCTTGGGGGTGGGGGTGGGGGCGCTTACCGGGAGCTCTTTTATCAATGTAGATGCAATATGCAGAAAGTTTAGAGAAGTTTAGACTTGTAGAGACAGCTGAGTTTCCTGGGTGTGACCCATTTAAATTAGGTCATCCAAAAATTCCCTCCCAACACCTGGTTCTAAATAGAAGAACGCTTGCAGTCACTAAGGGGACGAAGGAGAGGTGCGTACGTAGGAGGAGGTGAGAGCCTGCCATCATCAGTATCAGGGCGCTGAAGACATTTGCTGAGAGGAACGATCACCGCTTTCAATTTCTTTTCCTTTTTAAGCAACTTCCGGAGAACAAGCCATTTAAAATAAAATCACAACCGGGAACGCCACACCTAGGTGGGTTTCAAACAAAACGACACAGCTTTTAGAAAAGTCGAGAACAGCAACCTGTGAAGTTGGAGCGAGCCTCTTACTCACTCACGTAGCAACCCGGAAGCTGCTAGGAAACAATTAAGCCGGGTTTCAAAATGACCAGCACAGGATGTGCCCATAGAAAGAAATGTTGCGTGCCCCGAGGAGCTGCCAAAGTTACCGCTGCAAAGTACCCTGAACTTTCCAAAGGTGGCCTGGGGTCACTCTGACCGGCCTCGTCCAAGCTGGATGCCTTACAAACACTTGCGCCCCGGTAATATTTAGCGGGAGGGAGGGGGAGGCGGGGTATGCGAGGAAGAGGAGCAGGGGGCCTGAGCACCCTAATCGCAGCGCAGAAAGCATCAAGGTTTCGGTTCCCTCCAAGCAGACGACAACAAGGTAGCTCTGAAATCCTGCCTCTCCCCCCTCCCCCACCGGAGCACCCCTAGAGACCTGACAGCAACGCCCTTGGGTGGCAGGACCGCACCTTCTCTGCAGCAAGGGAGCTCAGGGGCGTGCTGGAAGTGAAGGGCTGCCCCTCCCCCCTAAGGACCCAAGGTGGAACCTACCGGTGGGGTGGCATGCTCACAACTCCGGGCTGAGCTGGGGCGCGCAGGTGCTCCCGGGCACCCAGAAGATGGCCCGGGCGGGCGGGGCGTCCATGGTCCTCAGCTGGCTGCGCTTTGGCCGCCCCACGCTGCTGGGGTGGGGACCGCTCCACAGTCTCTGCTTCTCTTTCGGGTTGAAGAGACGGCGTGTCCGAGGTGGCTTGCAGCAACAGGCACCGCGGTGTGGCCGGCGGCGGCGACAGCAGCTGAGGAGGAGGAGGAGGTATCTGCGCGCGGCTCGCTCGCTCGCGTTTCCTCCTCCCTGGCTGGGCGAGCGCGGGGGAAGAAGGGGCGGGGGAAGGAGGGGGGGGGAGACAGCAGCCGGGATCTCCCTAGTGGGTCCCCCGGGAGCCAAGAACAGGACTAGATGCCCTCCCTTTCCCTCTGCACCACGCGACTCTGGCTAGGCGACTCGGCCCAGACTGGCGAGTCACAGGCGAGCAACAGCTGCTGCAGTGCGGGTCCTCCGCGGCCTCCCTCCCCTCGCTCCCCAGCGGTCCATCCTCAGCCCGCCCAGGGGCCACCAGGCGCCACCCCTCGAGAGCTCCGGAAAGGTACAAGGATCGCCGCCCCATCCAGCCTCAGCGCCAAGTCCTGGCCCGGAATATTCCCTGCGTGCTCACAAGTGACTATGGCCCTCGCGGCGGGATGTGTGGTCACACACCGGGTTCTTGACCGCCTATTTATAGCAGGTGGCCCTGCCCGGGGCTGCTTCGGCCCGCGAGGCTCTCAGCAGGTGGTAGTGGAGCCCGCGCTCCCGCAGGAATCCTGCTTCTCTGCAAGCACTCCTCCGAAGCGGACCGGGAGATCACTGCGCAGCGTACCCGCAGGCCACCCAGCCACCAGCCCTCCCCCGCGGCATCCTTCTTGCACTGGGGTCGAATGGCAGGAGTGGGAAAACCAGGTACCGAAGCAGGATGGGACGCTGGCACTCCAGGCAGGGAAAATCAGGGACTCGGAAAAACAACCGGGCTGAAGTGCCCTCCGCGGATTAGCCACCACTGAACCCATCTCTGGCCAGGTGCGGGGAGTGACGCAGAGCCCGGACCGCGCGCTTTTTCCCTCCCTGCGTGCGGAGCACACACACGCACGCACTGCGCGCCCCTGTACACGCCAGAGAGCCACAGAAAGCTCTCAAAGCACCATCCCCGCAGGTTAAAGAGGCAGATCCACCCAGAAGAGCGGAAGGGATCGAAGAAAAGTGAGCAGTGCACGTGGGAACTACGAGCTTGGATTGTAGCTAGAAACCTCTGTAGCTGCCTTGTGGGGTTAGCTCATCCTTTATTACAGCATAGTTTGTCTTCCTAATTTCAGATCTTAAAACAAAACAAAACAAAACAAAAGAGGTAAAGAGTAGATAGATACAGCCCCAAATAGTCTAAGGAATAGATTGCTGACTGGTTTATGGAAATTGCTCTGCAGGACAGGAGCAGATTACCCAGTTAAACTATATTGTCTTCGGGATCATGACATCACTGTTTCCTGCTTTTACCTCCAACCCCATTGTTAAGCTGGCCTTCCCTCTCTGTGGCCTACAGACGGAGGCTAAGCCCAGGTCACCAAGTCAACACAGGTGACCCACCCACAACACCAGGAGCACCACAGCCACCTCTCACAGGTATCTGAGAGATGATGTTTGGACCTATTGTTTAACTACCCTGCCTGGCAGTGCCCACCATAGAAGGGACAGAGAATTTCTGGAGCGGAGGGGGAGGGGAAGGGCAGAGCCACCTCATCTACCGTTTCCTTCCCTTTTCTTGTCCTCCCCCCTCCCTCCAAAACGTCTGGTCCTCGAGTGCACGAGGCTTAGCAGCCAAGTAGTGACCAGATGGTGAAGGGAGGCAGTGGCTGGGTGGAGGGGACCCCAGTAGTCCAGCTGGTGTTGGGAGGAGGGGGAGAAGCTCATTCCCCATAAACTCCCCCAAATTCCCCACTCAGAGATGTATAACTTAGAGGCAAGCAAGCATGCTAACCCTGACCCGGGTTGGGGAAAAGATTGTGGCCTTGTCACAAACAGCTATTTCTACATTACCCTTTCCAGTTCCCAGGGACATTTAGTATCCAGAAATAATGATGAGAAAGTTTACAGGACCTGATAAAGCAGAATTCATCTATAACACAGCGCACAATAAAGAATTCTGAACTTTCAAAAAAACAAAACAAAAAACAAAAAAACCTTAGCTGACTTATTCTAGACCTCAGGAGACAGCCTTTGGTTTCTAGAGGCTCAGGAAGAAATAGTCACTTCTCTAGAGCGAGGCTGGTGGCATGTGGGGTTTGCAGGATAAAGGCTGTCGAACAGGAAAAGAAATCTGTAGTCTCCCTGTGAGCAGTGCCAGCCAGGCGCTGGGCCCCCACCTGCAGGTGTTCTTTTTCTTTTTCTTTTCTTTTCTTTTCTTTTTTTTTTTCTTTTTCCGAGACAGGGTTTCTCTGTGCAGCCCTGGCTGTCCTGGAACTCACTCTGTAGACCAGGCTGGTCTCAAACTCAGAAATCTGCCTGCCTCTGCCTCCCAAGTGCTGGGATTACAGGCGTGTGCCACCATGCCCGGCGCAGGTGTTCTTGTTACAGGAAGTAGCTCCTCCTTCTGAGTTTATAAGCGGTCCAGCAGAATCCCTAACACCAGTTCTAAGAGTCTGGGCTTGAAGTGTGGAAGGAGAGAGTTCTGTCTGGGCTATGGATGACACTGGGCTGGTTGACTTTAAACCATCAATAACCCTTCTGTGTTTCTGCCTCTCAGAGAGGGCGGGGAGATTTTCCCCATGGGGGCTCCTGGATAGGCTGTCTTGGTGGCTCGATGGGTAACATCCACCTCTATCAGCCAGGAATGATGCTCGGCTGCCTTTAGGCGGTCTCTGCACTTGACTCCCTGCCCCCAGAACCTCCGAGTCCAGGATTCTTTTTAGGGCTCCCTCTAGAGAGTCATTCCTATGCTCCAAATTTAGTCACTTGCAGTATAGTTAATTATTTATTGGCAAATACTAGCAATATTAATACCAGCTCCGAGATAGCTGCAAGCTCCAGAAAATAAAACTTGCCTTTCCAGGAGAAAGCCCAGAGACAAAGAAAAGAGAGCCCACTTGGCTGGCATCAAACACCTAAAGGAGCCACTTTTAAATCTAGTGTTTAAAGTCTTTGGTTAATGTAGAAAGGAGACCTTAAATAACGAGGGGCCAGGGATGTGGCTGGTTCAGAAGAGGGCTTGCCTAAGCTGCCTGGAGAGCTTCTTTAACGTCCAGGTAACCCAAGGGTGGTTGTGCAGGGCTGGGATCTAGCAAAACAGAAGTAGAGGCAGGAAGATTGAGACTTTGAGGAAGCCCGGGCCATAGGAGACCCTGTCTCCAAAAAAATAATATTTAAAACAAAATGACAATTAGATGATTTTTCTTTTCGAGACAAGGTTTTGCTATGGAGTCTAAACTGCCCTCAATCTTAAAATCCCCTTGCTCCAGCGCAGCCTCTGGAGAGCTGGGATTACAGATGCACACCACACCTGCCTATCATTAAATCTATTATATAGGTATTTAAATATGTAAATGTTCATATTCCCGAGGAAATCAAATTCTTTTTTTTGTTTGTTTGTTTGTTTTGTTTTTGTTTTTCGAGACAGGGTTTCTCTGTATAGCCCTGGCTGTCCTGGAACTCACTTTGTAGACCAGGCTGGCCTCGAACTCAGAAACTCACCTGCCTCTGCCTCCCAAGTGCTGGGATTAAAGGGGTGCGCCACCGCCACCGCATGCCACCGCCTGCAAGAAATCAAATCCTAATAGTTGCCACAATGAATTGTTACTTAGTTTCAAAATGTGCATGTTAAGAGTTCTTAATCAATGGTCCCTTTCTAATACTGGTCCCAGTAAAGACAAGAGTGAAGATGAGAATGGATAGACTCCTAGGTTGACAAAGTGGCCCTCACAGCCTGCTGGTGGCTTTCTGGACACACAGGTGGACAGGCTCCTGAGCAAGTTCATACTCACTGGAAAAACAAGTGTGGAAGGAGGCGGCTCCCAGCTGCTTGACTGTCACCCTGCCAACACCATCTTAAAGCTCACTTCTGAAGAAGAGCCCAGCTCACATCCATGCATCTTAATTAGCAACCAGAGTCAGCCTTCATTCCAGGAAAACAGATTAAAATCAAGAGCAGGGCCACACTCGCTGGCCTGCCTCGATGTGGCTCTTCGAATTTACCTTCTGAAAGGCCCAGGCATGACAAACTGTGTTGTAAAAAGTTAAAATGAGCAGGCGGATTTTGAATTTCAGCAACTCGGATAAACAGAAGTCTGACTGCGTGAAGAACTGGTATTTGCTACATAAATCTATGTGAAGTGAAAACAGGCAGAATATGCACTCCAGCCTGGGTACAGGGCTGCTGGGAAGTGTCAGATCTCCTTTTATGGACAAAGCAGATAACTCTTGAGTGCTAGCTCCACTTCCCTTTTCAGCAGCCTCTCCAGGCTCTACGGTTCTATGGCTCTACTGCGCATGCTCCGTGCTGCTCTCTGCCGATATCCAGCCTTCATGTGGTGTTCCCACTTCCCATCTGAGCACGTTGTGAGTGTGGGCAGGAAACTCAAGACGGTGCATGGGACAGGAAACACATGTGTCGGGTAGCACACCATCCTTTATTACGAAGTCTGCATTCAGCTAAGCCTCTTTTCTGTGCCTTCTCAGAGCTAATCACCCAGAGTGGGTAAGCTGAGGAAGCTTCCCACACTGCAGGATCCCCTTCGTCTTAGCCTCCTGCATCCTGCTGCATCCGGAGAAATCTCAGCTGGAGTGCAGTAGCTGGCTGACAGCTTCCTGGGCCTGGAAGCTTTCTCAACACAGTGTTAAAGTATCTGTTAAAGTACCAAGTGGGTCATTTGAACCTGCCCATGGCTCCTCAGACTTCCCAGAGTAGAAGCCAAATACTAGTAACATAATAATTATTAATAATTAATATATCATAAGATAATCACTAATACTGTTATAATTATTGAATAGAAAAGAAAGGACATGACGGCTCTTAGGTAGTCTTAGGTAGTGAAGGAGAAGGTTTATTATAGATGAAAGGGTGTAGCTAGAGGCCAGGACATCTGGGAGAGTCCAGAGTGGACATGACAGGACTGAGCTGGACCGTGTGGGAGAGGTGGGAGGGGGAGGGGAGGGAGGTGCAACAGCCAGAAAGCTGAAGGGACAAAAAGGGGCAGGTAACCCAAATATCTAGACCATCTAGGGAGGAGCCTCTGGGGGAGAGGCAGCCCAGTCCCTGGGCTGGAGTGTTCAGCATAGAGGGCACAGTATGCCATCCATACCCTGTAACAAGTAGGGACTGAGGGATGCTGGGAAACCCTGGAGACCAGGTCTGCTTTGATGTGTTAAAAGGGCGCTTCAGCCTTTTGTCCTTTGAAACTTAAGGATTATTATATAGTGATGCCATCTCTTCCCCTCCTGCGCCCCACTGCCCCCTGCCACTTCATCACCTGCTCCCAGGCCCCACTGAGTCTGCCTCGGCAGCACTGACCTCGTCACTCACAGCTACAGGCGTCCTGCTGCATAGGGCCCTTTCCTCTGCCCCGGTGCACTGCCCTCAGGTGGCTCTGCCGTCCTCCACTTTGCTTCTTCAGGACCTCACATTGTACCATCTCCAGAAGGCCTTTCAGATCCATTTTTGAAGATGGAGGTATTGTTGCACACACACACACACACACACACACACACACACACCTTTCCACCTTTATTGCTCTCCAGTTCTCCGATGCCTTTGCCCACTCCTAGGTTGTACTGGTGAAGTGTCTATCTCATTTGTCATCAGTCTTTCCCCAGGAGCAAAGGAGGATGCGTTTCAGTTTCTGCTCTGTTTCCAAGGCATATAGTAGATGTCAGTACACAGAGGGCACTCAGCAGCTATATGCTGAACGAGGGAATGGATAGAAATAATTTATGATGGGGCTGGAGAGAGGGCTCGGCAGTTAATAGCATATTGTGCTCTTCTGGAGGACCAGAGTTTGATTCACAGCCACCTACCTGTAACTCCAGCTCCAGGAAACCCAGATACCTACACACACTTGCATACACTCACATATGCGTGTGCACATGTGTACACACACACACACACAGTAAAAAAGTAACAATTTACAAAAGTATGATACATGGTTTTAGACAGTTTGCTGGCTCTTTCTGGGACCTTGAACTTCACCAAGGTTCCAGCTGTGCTAAGATGTCTGTCTGCCCCAGGTGAGCTGAATGGTTAGCTATCAACACAGGACCTGACTTCCAGAGTCACTGCAAAGTCACTGAACCCTCTCCTGGAAGCAGAGTCTGCGGAAGGTTTGTTTGACACAATATGATTTCACAGACCCCCATAAAAAACATACACAGTCCTGATGGCCCCCTATGTTAGAAACAAACAAAAATCTCAGTGTAGCACAAAAGACACAGTAAAAGTTATTTTGTGACTCTTGTAAAGTGACAGACACAGACAGGGCTATCGAGCACACTGTGGCCAAAATGCCTCTCCCATCATTTACCTCTGACCTAGGTAGCGATTGCATCTCATGATGTAAGTGGGAGGTTGAGTTCACAATCTGATACAATTGGCCAAACGGCACAGAGGTAGGAGAAGGTTCAGGATATGTGAGTCCTTGCAGGGCTAAATATCTTTGATAGGACAAAAAAATTTTTTTTTCTCACACCAAGAATATGAATCCCACCGGGTGGTGGTGGTGCACGTCTTTAATCCCAGCACTTGGGAGGCAGAGGCAGGCAGATTTCTGATTTCAAGGCCAGCCTGGTCTACAGAGTGAGTTCCAGGACAGCCAGGGCTATACAGAGAAACCCTGTCTTGAAAAAACCAAAACTAAAAAAAAAAAAAAAAAAAAAGAATAAGATCCCCCTAAAGTCCAGACAGAGGCTGACCAGCCTATCACCTATGAAAACTAAAATACTTAGCAAATGGTCTTTAGGGAAACATCAGCTGAATTAGAAAAGCTTCGGGTGCTGTAGGTGATGCTACATCTACCTACTGGATGATTCCGTGCACCCCTTGAGCGGACAGCACAGGGATGTGGAGATGACTCATCACCAGGCTCTTCTGGGTGAGCAGGCCCTCCAGGACCTTGGTGGAACTGACCTGTGAGTTCCGGGAATTTCTGTAAATTGCAGCTCCTTCCTCACTACTTCTCTAAGCTAACCCACATTCCTAAGCACAGAATTTCTTCCTACAGGATAAACTTAGTAACAGCTGAAGGAGAAAGGCTGAGTGTCTCCAGCTCAGCTTAAAACTGAAGGAAATTACTGAGTCATGAAACCAGCTCCCACCATAAGGCTGATGCACAATAAGGATTATCATGCAGTAGAAGAAATCATCCAAAGGAGGCAATTTACGATACATCTCCTCACTATGTGCTGGTCAAGGGAACCGTGGATCTATAGATGCTAACATCACAGACACCTACTGCCCGGATGGACCAGGGCTGTTGGTAATATGGAAGACTTTTATGAAGGTCAATGCGATAACCAGACCTCCATGTTTCTTATTAGCAAAACGAATGAGGCAACGCTGAAATAGCATGCTTAAAAACCAGCGTTGAGGCTGGGCGGTGGTGGCGCACGCCTGTAATCCCAGCACTTGGGAGGCAGAGGCAGGTGGATTTCTGAGTTCGGGGCCAGCCTGGTCTACAGAGTGAGTTCCAGGACAGCCAGGGCTATACAGAGAAACCCTGTCTCAAAAAAAACAAAAAACAAAAAACAAAAAAACAAAACAAAAAACAAAAAACAGCATTGACTCAAAGGCAGCATTCGTCTTGCAGCTACGTTAAAATGGTGACTTCTCCCGTCTCCTTCTGCCTTAGATAACCCACTTAAATTCTCTAAGCTTATAGAACAAGGGCAAGGGGCGCCTCATCCGCACCCCTGGAGTCTACTGAAAGGAATAGAGAAGATGAAACAGAGAAATGACGGAGCTCTGTATTCAGTGCAGACAGTGCATGGGGCTGGCAAGACGAGCATTTGGGCTGGGTGGAGCTGGGTGCCGTGCGGCACAGGCTGGTGCCTTTTGTCTCTTCTGTGCATTTATTGCTTATTCATTCATCCCCTCACCTCTGTCAGCCACCCCTCAAAAATGACCAGAAAAAATGTTAAATGCAAACTACAGTAATATGTATCTGTTTACATGCACAAGGACATATGTGCACATACACACACACACACATACACATACACACACAAATAAGAAATTAGACTGAAGGAAAACATAATAGTTGATATAGTACAAAGCAGTACAGTAGAAAAAAGACTTCTTTGGGTTTTCTAAACCAATAAAATTTCTCAGCCGGGCGTGGTTGCGCACGCCTGTAATCCCAGCACTGGGAGGCAGAGGCAGGCGGATTTCTGAGTTCAAGGCCAGCCTGGTCTACAGAGTGAGTTCCAGGACAGCCAGAACTACACAGAGAAACCCTGTCTCGAAAAACCAAAAAAAAAAAAAAAAAAAAAAAAAAATTTCTTCAGTACCTGGAATTAACAAAGGAGTCCTAATCGAGTTGTTTTCTGTCTTAAATGAAGAGACTGAAAAAATAAAACAGAAGAAAACTCAAATCTCACCACTGACCGCCACCACAAATTTATAAAGTAAGTAAACTGTTAATACCTAAAGTGGGAAGGCTGTCAGCTCAGAACACAGGGCAGTTTTGTTCTGTCCCTTTGTCTTGGGTGGATGGCAACTGTCACAAGCCGGCAATGGCTTTAGAAAGGGTCACTTTGAGTCATTGCTTCTATTCACAAAATGACCATGTCTTGGCTAGTTTCATGTCAACTTGACACAAGCTAGAGTCATCTGAAAGGAAGAATTTCAACTGAAAAAAAAAATGTCTCCGCAACAGCCCGTTAAAGGAAAACCCGAGTGCGTTTTCTTAATCAATGATTGATGAGGGAGAGCCCAGCCTAAAATGGGTGGTGTCATCCCTGGGCTGATGATCCTGGATTCCATTAGAAAGCTGGCTGAGCAGGCCAGAGGCAAGCCAGTGGGGAGCACTGGGCTCCTCCCCTCGTGGCTTCAGCATCAGTCCCTGCCTCCAGGTTCCTGCCCTGCTTGAGTTCCTGTCCTGACTTCCTTTGATGATCCACAGTGCTATGGAAGAACGAGCCAAATACACCCTTTCCTTTCCAACTTGCTCTTCTTGTTCATGCTGTTTTGTCACAGCAATAGAAACCCTAACAAGAAAACCTTAACTCACACCAAACAATGAGCCCCAAATCTGCCTGAAGTTTACCTGGCTGGGAGCCAGTTGCTCAGAGAAAGATTTTCTGGAAGAGGGCTGAGAGAAACGTTCTCTGGGTTCTTCTTACAGTACATTATATAATGCTCAATGACAACATCCCAAGATGGGCTATAATCTCCTGACAAAAGAAAACCAGACAAAGCTGGGGTAAATGCTTTCCACCTGTGAGAATTAATATAATAACTAATACACATGCGCGCGCGCGCACACACACACACACACACACACACACACACACAGAGAGAGAGAGAGAGAGAGAGAGAGAGAGAGAGAGAGAGAGAGAAACTGACCTCAAGCTGGGTGGTGGTGGCACACACCTTTAATCCCAGCACTTGGGAGGCAGAGGCAGGCAGATTTCTGAGCTCGAGGCCAGCCTGGTCTCCAAAGTGAGTTCCAGGACAGCCAGGGCTACACAGAGGAACCCTGTCTCGAAAAAAAACCAAAAAAGAAAAAGAAAAAAAAAAACTGACCTCAAATTCACAGCAATTCTTCTGCCTCTGCCTCGAGAGTGCTGGCATTCAAGGTGTACACCACCACACCTGGCCTAATTCTTGCTATCTACTAGTTATTTAATACTGGTTTGTTTTGTTGTTTTGTTTTTGAGACAGTCTAAATTTGTAATCTAGGCTGGCCTGAGTTCTTGACCCTCCCAAATGCTGACATTACAGATGTTCCCACCCCACTGCTTGTTATATGTGCATATTCTCCCATGCTGACGATGCAGGGAAAGACTCCCAAGCCGCAACGAGACCGACTACACATAACTTTTGAATGGCTTGCTTTTCACTGCAGTTCACCGAATCCTCAGTCTATACCCAGATCTGTTAAGGACATCAGCTGTTAAGCCGGCACTAAGCAGCACCCAGCAGTCAAGGACCACTTACTTACTTGCTTCACAGACTTCTCAGGATGAGGACAGAAGCCCCCAGGCTCACCTGCTGATGCTGCAGGTGAGGGGACAGTTCCTGGGTACCCAGAGAATCCAGCGTGGAGCACAGCCTGTGATGCGTGATGCTCGGCATTTGTACTCGGTGCTGAGATCTCTTTGCTTTCTCCCTTCTCGGAACCATCACAGCTGCCTCTCATTTTCTCTTCTCTCTCTCTCTAAAGGGAGAGCAGGAAGTCAACCCAAGCGTCCGTTTACCATAGGGTGAAAATTGAAGTAACGCCGATCTTCTGGAAAATTAAGGAGTTTGTCAGATTATCCTTTCCTTTCTTAATGGTTGGGATTCTGTCGGGCAGGGCGGGGGGCCTTAACTAGCATCAGTACATTTAAATGGTTAAGTCGTTCAAATGCCCCTCAAACCCCGGTCTCCTCAATGAGATTCTAGGTGGGAGACAGCCAGGTGGTCCTGTAGAAATACAGTGGTGGGGTGTGAGGACTCAGACCACGAGTGGACATCCGTGCGGAGCAAAACAGAACAAACCGTTTTCAACTGCCACACTGGGGTTGAAAACTCAGCACTGAGTACACTGGTTCGAATCCCAAAGAAAGAAAGGAAAAAGGCCCTGGCTGCTTAAAATGGTGTGAAGTAGGGGGTGGCAGTAGCTGTATGCTCCTGACCTGTGGGAGCCTGGAGGGCAGAGGGGTGGGGTCCCCTCGAGATAGGGCTGTAAGAAGAGGTGTGGACCTCCAGGGATAGGGGTGTAAGGAACGAGCTAACACCACACCTGGCTGCAAGTTTCCTGGGCTGCAGACCCAGGAAGCTGAGGGGGCTGTGCTGTGCTGCTGTCACTGTCCCCCTAAAACTCTATGGGATCCTTTCCCCCGTTCCCCCCCTCCTCTCCTCTCCCTACCCCTGCAGAAACCCAGAGCACTGCTCACTCTCTGAAGGAGATCTGGGTGGTGGGTAGGGGTAGGGTGAGCAGGAGGGGGTGAGGGGGGCAAAAACAATAACAAAAGTAACCAAACAAAATGGAAAGCCTCTTACCTCCCTATCCTAGATCAAAGTGGGCGATGGTCTGACTGAGACTCAGGGCTGGAGATGCAAGTGGGGGAAACCGGGGGTGATTTGGGGGCGCGTTCGCCGGCGTATGAAGCACGAATATCGGTGTAGGGACCCAAAGCTTACACAAGTAATGCAGAGGTAGGTGAAAGGGCAGGAAAAGGTGGGAACGTGGGAAGAAAATGGAGCCCTTTCTTCCCCAGCTGAGAACTAATCATCCCAGCACGACCAGCCAGCGAGTGCTGGGAAGACTGCTGACACAGAGACGGCCTTTATTTTAAGAATGCTAAAATAACAGGAAACCAGGCTTACACCTGGTGTGAGGGCTATGACCTCACCCCTCTCCTGGATATTTTCTAGGACTCTCACAAATAAGATCAGTAACCTAGGCTTACAGCGGAGGAAGGTATCTTAACCCTCCTGCATCCAGATGCTGGTCCGTGTCCAACAGAAGGCTCGCCCACCCAGCAGGGAACGACGCTAATCTCTCATTTAAACTCTTCAAGCAACTCCCCAAAGATAGTAGGCGAAAGAAAGAAAGAAAGAAAGAAAGAAAGAAAGAAAGAAAGAAAGAAAGAAAGAAAGAAAGAAAGAAATCACCAAAATTCCTGTGTGTGGCTGTTGTAAAGACAGCGAATCCTGGGTGTCCTCGAGAAGCTGATACTCAGGTTGGGGTGGGTCTCACTCTTTCCCAAGCTTGTTGTCATTAATCTTTGTGCTTAAGATCAACATTTAAACTCTCCTTTAGTAAACTCTGCTTCTGCTTCATACTGGGTCATCCTGACATTATTTTCTGCAACAAACCCAAAAATCTAACTTTAACTGGGTGAAGAACTCTAAGAAAGAATGCTCCATGTTGCTAGAGGCCTGTCGCCTCCCTGAGGCCATTGACTAATAAACATTCCTGCACGCAGGAGGCTGGCTACTTTGTTGTTGTGTTGTGTGGTTTGGTTTGGTTTAATTGAAAATGGATTCTTTTCCCACTACATAATATATCCTGACTATGGTCTCCCCACCCCCACCCCCCACCCCCTAACACCACCCACCACCTCGTACTTCTCCTACTTCCTTCCCTCCTCCCCTTCTTCAATCCAGATTCACCCCCTTTCTGTTCTTCACTGTAAAACAAACAGGCTTCTAAAATACAATAAGATTAAAACCAAAAACCAATACATCAGAATAGGGCAAAACAACCAAACAGGTACAGGAAAAAGATACAGAGAGATCCACTTTGTTCACATACTTGTAATACACACACACACAGACACACACACACACACACATAATAAAAATAAGATAAAATTTAATACAAACAGTCGTGACATGACATTATGAGACAAAGAACCTCCAGCGACGTCGTTGAGTTCGTTTTCTTTCAGCCATTAATTGCTAGGCATTGCAACCCGTGCTTAAACTTGTTTCCTCAGTGAGACTCACTTCATTCGTAAGAGAAAGCTGCAGTATAGACAACAGCTTGGCTCATTTGGGGATTCTCATGGGGACCCTTTGGCCAACAACTCAATTAGGTGTAACCCAATCAGGGAATTGGAAGCTTCATTTAGTAATAAGAGATGTCCGGGGGGGGGGCTCTGTCTCCCCAGTATTTGATAATTTCATTTAGGCCCCCTTCATATATGTATATATTTTATAAAGCTTCTACATATTAAGATTCCTTCCTTTGGGGGCTGGAGAGATGGCCTAGCGGTTAAGAGCACTGACTGCTCTTCCACAGGTCCTGAGTTCAATTCCCAGCAACCACATGGTGGCTCACAGCCATCTGTAATGGGATCTGATGCCCTCTTCTGGTGTGTCTGGAGGCAGTACAATGTACTCATACACATTAAATAAATAAATAAATAAATAAATAAATAAATAAATAAATCTTAAAAAAAATATTCCTTCCCTCTTCTCCCCTCTTGTCTCCCCATTTGATCCTCGTGTTCCAGTGTTCCCCCACCCATCCATCCACCTATCCACCCATCCACCTATCCACCCATCCACCCATCCACCCATCCACCCATCCACCCATCCACCCATCCACCCATCCACCCATCCATCCATCCATCCATTATGACTGTCTATTCTATTTCCCATTCTTAGGAAGATCTATCTGTTCCTCCTTAACACCTTACTCTAATGCTAACCTCTGCGGTTCTATGGATTGTAACTTGGTTATCATTGACATAAGAGCTAACATCCGCTGGGTGGTGGTGGCACACGCCTTTAATCCCAGCACTTGGGAGGCAGAGGCAGGCGGATTTCTGAGTTCGAGGCCAGCCTGGTCTACAGAGTGAGTTCCAGGACAGCTAGGGCTACACAGAGAAACCCTGTCTCGAAAAAACCAAAAGAAAAAAAAAAAAAGCTAACATCCTCATATAAGGGAATATATATCATATTCTTTCTGGGTCAGGAACTACCTCCTATTTCCATCTATTTCCCTGCAAATATCATTTTTTTAACAGCTGAGCAATAACAGCCCATTGTGTAATGAACGCCATCTTCTTTTCATCCATTCATCAGTCGAGGAACAGCTAAGTTGTTCATTTCTGACTGTTATGAATGAACATGGTCGAGCAAGTGTCTGGGACAGGATGAAGGGTTCTTTGAGTGTCTGCCCAAGAATGGTGTATCTGGGTCTTTAAAAAGAGTTTTCAAACTTTTTATTAGTTCTTTGTGAACTTCACGCAATGCACCCCACTCCCATGCATCTCCCCCTCCCTTCGTAACCACCCTCCACCCATGAAACCTTTCCCCCAACAGAGAAAAAAAAACCCTCCTTGCGGAGGCTGCGGGGTGTCAGTGTGTCCCGCAGCGTTTCCTTTCGTCCACACTTTGCTTGCAGATGTCCACTGCAGTGACTCATCGGTGTGGCCCGAGGCCTCTGGCTTCCGCTACTCTATAGACACTGGAACCTCACTGAGACTCCTCAGGGTGAGGCGTTGTTGCCCTGTGTCATGGAGACCCTGCAGTTTTGGGTCTGTAGAACCAACCCCTCATGCACTCCAGGAACTCATTGATGGGATAGATGTTGGGGTGGGCCAATTAAAAGCCCTGGATCTGGGCCTGAGAGGTATGAGAGATGGCCAGCCTGCTGGCTTCCATGCTCTCATCCCTGGGGCTGGCTCACAGGCAACCCTTCAACCAGGACCAGCTCCACACTGCTGCCCAGGCACTCTTGAGTACAGAACATAGCCAGTTCTCCCACTCTCACAACCCTGCGGCCAGCTCTCCGGTCTGGATGAGGAAGGGGAGGAGAGCGTCTCTCCACATGCAGGACCAGCGCTGCAATGCTGCCCAGGCAAGGTAGAGGGCCTGCTCTTTCCCAGTGCCGCAGCAGGTGAGGAGCGGGACTAACTCTCCTGTCTCATGACCTCAGGGCCAGCTCTCCAGCCTGCTCTAGCTGGCAAGGGGCCAGGGTGGAGGACACTGCGACATGGCAGACAAGAGGCAGGGCCAGCTCTCCCTCACTCACACCCTCAGGGCCGGCTCCCCCATCAGGGTCAGTTTTGCTGTGCTTCTTTGAGTGCCACAGCGCAAAAGAGAGGAGAGGAGACCTCTCCCTTGCCAACACACCGCACAGCAGACAGGAAACTGGGCCGGCTCTCTCACACTCATGGCCTCCAGACCAGCTCACCCACAATCCCCGCATCTAGGGCCAGGTGTGGGGCAGAGTCAGCTCTTTTGCTCTTATGGTCCAGGACCAGGTCTCCTGCCTGCCACAGGTGATGAGGGACAAGGAGGAAGGGGGTATCTCTCTCTCTCTCATCCATGATGCTACCACAGGGAGGGAGATGAATGATAGGGCCAGCTCTCCCACGCTTGCATCCTTGGGGCTGGCTAACCCACAACACCAACCATGTGTGCGGCCTGATCTCCCAATTGCTGTGACTGTCTCTCCTGCTCTCCTTCCCTCATGCCTCTAGGGCCAGCTTTCCCACAAAGCCCCTGGTGAGGGATATGACCAGTTCTGCACAGTCCTCAACTATCAACGTGTCCCCAGTGGCAGCCCAGACCGGGGACACCTACCTGGCCTCTGGTGGTGACAGACCTCTGCTGTTGCAGGGCCACAGACCCAGACGTGGCCCGCCCAGTGTAAGCCCAGGCCAGAACCCCACCATGGATGGTCCCAGGGGCTATCACCAGCTACTACCATCAGGCTGTTCCTCACTACTTTAGAGTCTCCAGTTCTGCCTCTCTTCACTGTGCCCACATCCTTCTGTTTTTCTTTCTCTTCTGTTTCTCCACCACTTACTTGTTCTGTTAGTGGGCCCCGGGGACTCTGGGGGTAATTTCAGGAGCACTATGTCCCACTCACGCATCAGAGTGCCAGGCAGGGGTCGTCGTGAGCATGGTCTGCCCCCTCCCTCTCTCCCTCCCTCCCTCCCTCCCAAGGCTTGGAGCGCACCAGACTGGTATTCATTTCCGGTAAGCTCCCTGTCTGTGCCCCATGGTGCTAGTCTGATGGTTGTTTCAGACTCTCTCCTCCACTGGCCCACCCGAGTGACCATCTGTCTTGGGTTCTCTCCTGCCTGGGGCCCATGGTCCCAGGTGGGGTTCTTTTAGTCTCTGGCTTGCTTCCTGTCCTGGGAGCGTGTCCAGGGCTGGCACTGGAATGGTGGTCATCTCAGGCTATGTCCCTGTCCAGGCCATCTGGCACTAGACTGATGGTGGTCTCAGGCTTGCCTTTTTTCAGGGAATGTTAGGCTACTAATAATTCAGATGTCCGTAGGTCAGAACAGCCTCTGCAGACGTAGCCTCTCTCCTTTCCGCCACCCACTAGTGCACACACGACATAGCAGCCATATCTGCCATGGCTCTAGGGACAGGAGTGTAGCTGGGCCTGAAGGTAGGTGGATCCCCGTCTTCCTGAAGAACTGCCCCACTGGCGTTCATGGGGTTTAAGTTTACAGTCCCAGAGCAGTGGGCTCCATTGCTCACTGCCCAGCAGGCAGGACGGCTTCACGGTCAGGTTCATTGCTCTTGCTCTCAAGGCTCCTGTGTGCCTTGGGATGTCTGAGTCTAAGATGAATGGTCCACTTTTCACAGGGGAATGCCAGCTTAGGAAATCCTAACAGACCTAGTAAGCCTGCCTGTTCTCCTCCTCCTCCTCCTCCTCCTCCTCCTCCTCCTCCTCCTCCTCCTCCCTCTTCCTTCTTTGTTTTTTTTTTGTTTTTCGAGACAGGGTTTCTCTGTGTAGCCCTGGCTGTCCTGGAACTAGCTCTGTAGACCAGGCTGGCCTCGAACTCAGAAATCCGCCTGCCTCTGCCTCCCAAGTGCTGGGATTAAAGGCGTGCGCCACCACCGCCCGGCTTTTTGTTTTTTTCTTTGAGTCAGGGTTTCTCTGTGTAGCCCTGGCTGTCCTGAAACGCACTCTGTAGACCAGGCTGGCCTCGAATTCAGAAATCCACCTGCCTCTGCCTCCCGAGTGCTGGGATTACAGGGGTGAGCGACCACCGCCTGTCCTTCATTGCAGAGGGAGACAGTCATCCATTATCTTAAACAATGACGTAATCTGCCATTGCCTGGAGGGTGGCTTTACCCTTTTTCCAAACTGTTTTCTATACAGACACCCTTGCAAAGATAATCCGTAAAAGAGAGCCATCAGTGGTGCTTTGCAAAGGAATGGCCCCCATAGACTCCTGGGTTTGAATGCTGGGCCCATGGGGAGTGGCACTATGAGGAGGGACAGCCTTGTTTGAGTAGGTGTGGCCTTGTTGGAGGAAGTGGCCTACTTTGTCTCTTATTCCCCCACCTGAATTTTAAGTTGACTTTGTATAGTTTGTGGGATAGTATTATGTTGCTAACTATCAATTGTGAGTTGTGTTCTCATGCACTTAAACATGCATTTTTATTTTTAAAAATATAAATTGTATCTTAGAATTAATAATTAGATGAGAACTTGAGAAATGGCTCAGCAGCTAAGAGCACTTACCCAGATTCAGCTCCCAGCACCGTGTGGTGACTCACAACCATCTGTCAATCCAGTTTCAGGGGGACTGATACCCTATTCTGACCTCATGGGCCGTTGTATACTTGTGGAACGCTTACGTACGTGTGTTCTCATGTATGGCAAAATACTCACACACATAAACATTTTAAGTTACTTAATTATAATTAATAACTAGAATTGTAGATGTGCAAAGCAATTGTCTTTGAAAGATAAATAGACCAATTCTAACAAGAAAACATGAAATCCTTGGGATCTGGCCGAAGCACACACAGAAACAGCTCTGCAGTAGTGTTTCTGCGATACAAGGCACAAAAGATGTTTACAAGTGAAAAAAAATGTACACACACTAGTAAGCAAATCACCACCTCACAGCAACATGAAGAAACACTGTATGAGACATCAGTGTGTAAGAAATTTAAGGAAAAAAAAGCGAATATTAAAGAGTGATTATACAGAAACATGCAGGGAGGGGCATAACACCAGTGGGAACCATAAGAACAGAATGAAACATAATAGAAAAGAAGGGGAAAATTTAGAAAAAGAGAGGAGAGAGGAAAAAAAAGAACATTTAGAAAGCTTTTTAAGGATTATTTGTCCCGGATAGCTTTAACTGTCAACTTAACTCAGCCTTGAGTCCCCTGAGATGGATTTACCCAGATGAGGCCTGTAGGTTGGGGATGTCTTGATTGTTAATTGGTACAGACTGGCCCATCCCACTGCCTGTAGGTGGTAGCATTCTCTGGGAAGACCGGCCTAAGCAGATACAGAAGCCAGCTGAGCCCATGCCTGGGAGTCAGACACACCTCTGTCCTGGAATGGAATGCACTAAGTAGACCAAGCTGGCCTCGAACTCACGGATTCATTTACCTCTGCCTCCTGAGTGCTGGGATTAAAGATCTATGCGTCCATGTCCAGGCTCCTCCATGGTGGTCTGCTTCAAGTTCCTCTTGAGTTTCTACCCTGACTTCCCCCAGTGATGCAGCGCTGCCAGCAAGCTCTTCGGGAAGGCAGAACAACGAGGTGGGCAGTGGGGGCCCTCGGCTGGTTTTCCAGGAGTGGGAAACCGTGGAATCTTGGACGACTGCTGTGGTTCCCAGACTCCTGTGTACCCGAGTGTCGCTGGGGGTCCAAATGGGAGTCTCCGCTCTCCTCAGGTCATCCACATACCAGGCAGGAAGGGGAAGGCAAAGCCTGAGACAAGGCAGAACCCGGCTTGATTGCAAGTGAGTGACAAGAGTCTGGAAGGGCTCTAAGAGAGGACTTCTCCAGGAGGCCAGCCCCCAACCCCGGCGGGACTCAGTCCTTGCTTCTTCAAAGTGCTTTCTTTGATGGCGGATGCACATGTATACGTCGTCGCACTCAGGATGAGCCAAAGGATTAACTACCTTTTGCAGGAAGGAAAGCCCAGGAAAGAAAGCTGAACTCTCTCTCGGGTATCTAGATTTCTCATTAGCACAGCGAACTCAATTCTGAGACTCACAGGGTCTGAGCTCGCTCAACCTCACCAGTTCTTTTTTCTGTCTGGTGGCACGGTCCTCTTGCCTCACACATCACTCAGCCTCACTTACCTGAGTTCAGAAATAGGTAAAACTACTTTGCCAGAACAGTTGTTGCCTCTAGCAAATCAGGGAGGGTTCAGACCGGGTGAAAGAGTGCTGTATGTCAGGAACGTCCCCCATCTTCAGCGATGTATCAGAAAGCTGTGCTGAGTCGGTGCCCCCTACCATACACACATCTCAAAGTGTGTGTGCCCCAGCATGTGCACACACACACACACACACACACACACACACTTGAAAGCAGCAATCAGAAGGAAGGAAGAATCTATAAAGGGAAGCTCAGTTTTGGTCAGAAACAAACTGTTCTGAACACAATTAAATAGTAACGCTGCAGTAGCAGGAAAAATAAACATCAACTCAACACTCCTTCCTAATGAAGTGAGATTAATGTTTTTTTGTTTTTTGTTTTTTTATTTTTTGAGACAGGGTTTCTCTGTGTAGCCCTGGCTGTCCTGGAACTCACTCTGTAGACCAGGCTGGCCTCGAACTCAGAAATCCGCCTGCCTCTGCCTCCCAAGTGCTGGGATTAAAGGCATGCGCCACCACGCCCGGCTTTGAAGTGTGATTAACGAATGCTGGCCACCAAAGACATTTTCAGACTAAGATGAAGACAGCCTCTAAACTGCATGCTTCTGCAAGTATGCCGTGGAGAACCCTTGATAGGAACTAGACACATTCACTTGCAAAAATCAAGACAATGAGGCACTTTACAAATGAGGTATATTATCATGCAGGGAAGCACAGAGACACGCAAAGATACAGGCCAAGGTTACTGTCTGCACTGCTGTCGTTTGAAATAGCACAGACGAGAAATCACCTCAGCCCCTCGGTAAGGGAATTGCTTTGAGCTATGATGCAAAGTAAACTTATTTCAGTCGGAGGCAGATTTTCCACCATTAACTGCAGAATGCCAGCGTGTAACAATGAACAGTGATTGCTCAGTGACTTCCTCTCAGGGAAGAAGACCGTGAATACGTGGGGGCATGAAACATGATTTCACAATTGCATAGCAAAACCGGCGCTGTGGAGAACAGCGGGGCAAGACTTCAACTGGTTGTAAGAAACAAATCAGGGCAAAAGAATTCATGCCATGATTGCCGTGCGCCCTTGAAGCTGATGAAGACGGCTCGATTAATACCTAGACTATGTATGAGGATGGAGATATTTTGCTGTATGCCTAATGAAGTGGAATTAATGAATGCAGCTCAAAGGATACAGGCCTACCGCTGTATGTTGTATGCTGTATGCCTGTATCCTTTGAGCTGTGTGTCTTTTGAATATATTGCATAAGATAAACATCAAAACAATACAAGTCTATTTAGGTGGAGGCTAGAGATAATAACTTTGCATTGATTATGCAAGAGTAGATATTAAGATTTAAAGAGAGTTGGGACTGATAACCCAATTGGTAGAATATTTGTCTTGCAAATATAAATGGACTATAAAACCCATGTAGAAAATGTCCCATGCTTGTAACCCCATCAGAGGATGTCTAGGAAGAAACAGGCAGATCCCTGAGGCTACCTGACAAACTCCAGGCCAGTCTTGTTGTGATGGATGGTATCTGCTTGGCCCAGGGAGTGGCACTATTAGGTGTGGCCTTGTTGGAGAAAGTGTGTCACTGTGGGGGTAGACTGTCCTCCTAGCTGCCTAGAAGCCAGTCTTCTCTTGTCTTCAGATGAAGATGTAGAACTCTCAGCTCCTCCCACGCCATGCCTGCCTGGACACTGCCCTGCTCCTATCTTGATGATAATGGACTGATACTGTGAACCTGTAAGCCAGCCCCAATTAAATGTTTTTATAAGAATTACCTTGGTCGCAGTATCTGCTCATAGCAGTAAAACACTAACTAAGACACTTGTTGGAAAAATAAGGCAGATGAGAAAAAGAAAAAGAAAAAAGAAAAGACAAAACAAAAAACAAGCTGGGCGGTAGTAGCAGACAGCTTTTATCTAGGTGCTCAGAAGGTGGTGGCAGGAGGGTTTCCATGAGTTCGAGGTCAGTCTGGTGGTCTACAGAGCTAGTTCCAGAACAGCCAGAGTTACAGAAAAGAACAAAAACAAAGACAAAAACAAAAACATGTTGTCTTAAAAAAAAAAAAAAAAAGAAGAAGAAGAAGAAGAAGAAGAAGAAGAAAAGAAAAAGACAAAAACAAAGTGGGCGGGCGGCGTTGGTGGCGCACGCCTTTAATCCTAGCACTTGGGAGGCAGAGGCAGGTGGATTTCTGAGTTCGAAGCCAGCCTGCTCTACAGAGTGAGTTCCAGGACAGCCAAGGCTATACAGAGAAACCCTGTCTGGGGGGGGGGACAAAACAAGGTGGATGACACCTGAAGATTGGCAGCTGTGATTGTCCTCTGGTCTCTGCAGACATGCTCACACATGCATGCATACACACAGTCCTGCACAAACACACAGAGACAAAAGTCCTAGTAGGCATCTACTATAATAGTTGAATTTCTATGTGCAATTAAAATAGTGCAGAAACTAAGATGGGTAAAAGAAGTTCTCCTGAGCGCATCTCTCTATACGTGTGTGTGTGTGTGTGTGTGTGTGTGTGTGTGTGTGTGTGTAAAATTATGCTTTGGATGTGACATGTCCCCTGCAGGGTCACATGTTTGAATATCCATTTCTGAGGTGACGGCACTGTTTTGGGGACATATGGCCTGAGGGCAATTGCTAGAAGCAGGCCCTGAAGGTGATCGCTCAGCTGGGATTCCGGCCCAGCTTTCTTGGTTTGCTGATCTGCCAGCATGTGAGCAAGCTACAATCACAAGTTCCTGTCACCAAGCGTGTGTCACTCCAGGTGCCAAGTCCTCCACATCACTGTGGACCATGCCCTCTGTGAGCCAGCATAAATCTCTCCCCACTTAAGTGGCCTAACTAACATGTAGATATATTAAAAGCATTTCTAGTTTCTTTCCTGTGAACTATATTTCCTCCCTTTTCTATTGCATTATTAATTTAATTTATATGTTTATTTATTTTACATATATGGATATCTTTCCTGCATGTATGTCTGTATACCATGTCCATGCCTGATGTACACAGAGGCCAGAAGGGCAGTCAATCTTCTTAACCACTGAGCCATCTCTTCTACCCCCATATTATTTTTTAAAAATTATAGGGCCGGGCGGTGGTGGCGCACGCCTGTAATACCAGCACTTGGGAGGCAGAGGCAGGCGGATTTCTGAGTTCAAGGCCAGCCTGGTCTACAGAGTGAGTTCCAGGACAGCCAGGGCTGCACAGAGAAACCCTGTCTAGAAAAACCAAAAAAAAAAAAAAATTATATATATAATATATATATACTATATATATACTATATATACTATATATATAATATTCTTTTACATTAGGATAAAAAAAGCCCTTGTCTGTGATGAAATTTACCAATATTTTTCTCTAGTTTGCTGCAGAAGATTTTGAAAATTTTTCAATTATTTTTGTGTAATGGGAGACCTTTCCCACTACAAGACTGCACTGAAATTACTACTTACTTTCTTCTTCTTCTTCTTTTTTTTTTTTGGATTTGTTTTTTTTGAGACAGGGTTTCTCTATATAGCCCTGGCTGTCCTGGAACTCACTCTGTAGACCAGGCTGGCCTCGAACTCAGAAATCTGCCTGCCTCTGCCTCCCAGAGTGCTGGGATTACAGGTGTGCGCCACCATTGCCCGGCTACTACTTACTTTCTCATATTACTCATGGATGTCCTGGAAGAACATAATTATCCCAGGAAAACTTGTATATGCTCAGGAATAATAATGATGGGCATATCCATATGCCATCCAGAAAGCTTAATGTGAGGTCTACAAGAGGTAACATATTTCCATAGACAATCAGATTTCTCCCTTTATGGGCAGAGCAATTGAAAAATATCCTTAAGGATGATTTTGAAAAGCAAATTTTATCCCTTACAGAGGAAGACACGGACATTTTGAGATGTCTAGAAATGTGTCACATATCATACATTAGCTACTAGTGGAATTACAAGTGAAATCCAGACAGTCTGGGTATAGCACCCCAGTTGTGCGAGCTGCCATGAGGGTACTGGGAACCAAGCCTGGGTGCCCTGGGAGAGCAGCCAGTGCTCCTAATCTCTGAGTCAATGTTCCAACCTTTCTAGATGATTCTAGAGTCTTGGTTCTAATGCTTTGTCTTTTTTTCAGCTCCCAAAAGCTGTGCTTCCATACCTGATGGTCCCTGTCCCCAGCTGGCTCCAACTGATAATAAAGAACTGCCGGACAACCAATGGCTGGGCAGGCGGATGGGACAGGCAAGGGACTGAGGGACAAGGGAGAGATAGGGAATCACCGAGGCTCGGAGGCAGAGGGATGGGATTTAAGAACGGCAGGAGAGAACCATCCAGCGTGTGGCCCACCAAGAGACAAAGCAGTTTAACTAATTTGCTCCTACACTAGAGCTCATCAAGCTGACACTGAGACTACTCATCATATTATCATTTTAGTTTGTTTCTAGTGAAAATAGAAAGGGAAAGCTGGCCTTCACACATTATTCCTTGGTTTATATTGGTAAAGACTAGAAGCAATTGGAATAGATCTTTTAGCTGTGAGATGTGAAAGCTGCTTCAGGTTGAGTTGTACAGTGTGCGCCCATTGGTGAGCAAATGCGTGATATTTCAACCGTGTCATACGAGATAATTTTCATTACCAGGACAACCAAGATTGCCCCTAAACAAAAGGTAAACGTTGTCCATGAGTTTAGCAAGTCAGCTTCATCTACAAGGTCAGGACACTCAATATATGTGTGCCCATACACGCATCTATGACACATACATCTATACACACACACACACACACACACACACACAGACACACACACACACACGTACTAAAGTGGACAAACCCATCTTTACTTAAGTCTCTTGATGCCTCACCAACAGAAACTGTGGTTGCGATTGTGCGTTTCACTTCAGAGTACAAACCCTCTCAAGGAAGGACTCACCTTTCTGTGACTTCACCACTCAAGCCAAGCCTTTGCCAAAGCTTTCCGCTGGATTCCCCCACTTGTTCACACTTTTCCTTTGCTGATCATCACAAGGAAAAAAAAAAAACGTTCAAGATTGCCCTAGAATTCCTTTGTAATCAAGTTAAAAGGTATCACAAAACAGGTAGGAGGTTTTGGAGGTCAGAGAGATGCCCTAGGGCACCTGGGGTTGATCTCCAGCTGACATCCATCTGTATCTCCAGATGAACGAACCCGGTGCCCCCTTCTGGCCTCCACAGGCTATGCACACATGTGGTACATGGATATGCATGCAGGCGAAATACCCATGGGCATAAATTAAAAGTGGGCAAATCTTAAAAAGACAAAACAAAACAAAACACCATGGGACTGTGACAAATCACCTTCTTTGAAGAACTGAAACCCAACAGAGCTCTCTAAATGCATGGAGGCCTCCGCCAGGGTGATGTAAATTACTAAGGCTGTGTGAGACAGTCCCTTGAATGTTTGTGCCCCTTCTACAGGCAGCCTCTTTCCTTCAACTTACCTGCAGTGTAAGTCTGTGGCACATGGCACTGGACGTGTTAATTCATTCCTCTCTTTGTGTGTGTGTGTGTGTGTGTGTGTGTGTGTGTGTGTGTGTGATTTGTATGCATGTATGCAGATGTGTAGGTACATGTATACCCATAGAAAACAGATGTTGATGTTTTAGTTAGGGTTCCTATTGCTGTGAAGGGACATCCCGACAAAGGCAACTCTTACAAAGGCAAGCATTTAATTGGGGCTGGCTTATAGTTTCAGAGGTTTAGTTCATTATCACCATGGTGGGAATCATGGCAGCCTGCAGGTAGACATGGTGCTGAAGGAGCCGAGAGTTCTATATCTTGAGTCAAAGGCAACCAGGAGGAGGCTCTGATTCGGTGCTTGGTGGAGCTTAGGTAAAGGAGTCCGCAAAGCCCACCCCCACAGTGATACACTTCCTCCAACAAAGCCACACCTCCTAGTAGTACCCCGTGGGCCAAGCATTCAAACACATGGGTCTATGGGGGCCAACCATATTCAAACCACCACAGTTGCTATCAGTTGTCCTCCTCAATCACTCTCTACCTTATTTGTCTAGACTGGTTGACCGTCGAACCCCCTGACCCCTCTGTTTCTATCCACCAACATTGGGATTGCAGACACACAGGGTCATGCCTGGCTTTGTATGTGGGTGCCGAGGATCTGAACTGAGGTCCTCATATTTGGACTGCATGCATTTTACCCAGTGAGCTCTCTGCCCTGCCCCGCATCCTTTCCGTTTTAACTGAATCCTGTTGCCCTTTACCCAGTCATCTTTTTAAAAATTTTAATTATTATTACTGTGTTTGCCTGAGTTGTATGGGCACACAATTATGTGGAGATCAGAGGACAACATTGTCTCTCCTTCCACCTTTACAGACTGGGCTGTCTCATCAGCCCACACTTTGTAAGTGTAAGAACAACTAGAAATGGTATGAGCCTACCTACTCTCTGCCCTCTCGCCCCAGTGTTTCCAGAAAGCCAAATCTGGGTCAACATGCTTCTTAAAGGACAGTGCCGGCTAACAGGAAATACAGAGCCCAGAAGAACAAGCAAGACGCACCAAAGCAAGCCGTGAATAGAATCCAAACAGCGGGCCGCACTCTCGTCAAACCTGGCAGTCTGAGACAGTGAATCACACGGGAAAAAATTCTAAGAAGGACAAAATTTCTATATTGGCTGATTAGTCAAATGCAATCAAACACAGTGAGTGGTCAGTGCGTTAAAGGCTAATGGGGCTTGTTCATCTCTGGAACTGTCAACCCTAACTTCCCTTTGGAAATTACACAATGCTATGTGTTGACATGGTTTCAACAGCTAGTAAGACCTACAGCTGGCTCCTGGGTTAGGCTCCCAACTCCATTCTGCAGTGGGATTTGGCCAGATGCTAAGGTGGCTTCACCGGAGAGGTTGCTTATAGTCTGATCCTCACATTTCATCAAGGAGCTAGAAAAGGAGAAGGTGGGAACCTTTCACATCCCTGACCCTGTTTGCCACTGTCCTGACCATGCCTGGATCATGTTGGGGATTCTTTTTTGTTTTTTTTTTTTTTTTTTTTTTTCGAGACAGGGTTTCTCTGT
This sequence comes from Apodemus agrarius, assembly GCA_964023405.1. NCBI lineage: Eukaryota > Metazoa > Chordata > Mammalia > Rodentia > Muridae > Apodemus > Apodemus agrarius. Next base: position 43,614,789 of record OZ030016.1, read on the forward strand.
GTAGCCCTGGCTGTCCTGGACCTCACTCTGTAGACCAGGCTGGCCTCGAACTCAGAAATCCACCTGCCTCTGCCTCCCAAGTGCTGGGATTACAGGCGTGCGCCACCACCGCCCAGCTTCATGTTGGGGATTCTCATGCCTCCGGTTTGTTCATTTATCTTTGTTTTCATCTGTGGACTGACATAGGCACCCATCATGCACTGCTCCTGTGGAGAAATCTGCCGAGATGATGCGATTTCAAACTGTCACTCTCAACATGCGATGATGGGTCTTTTTGGTCGTCAACTTGACTACACCTGGGAATAAACTAAAAATCCAAGCAGCTGGGCACACTCGAGAGGGAGCTTTAGTTAACTGGATCATTTGAAGTGGGAAGATCCACCTTAAATCCAGATGACTTGAAGTCGGAAGCCTCACTCTAAATCTGGGGACCCCCCTTCTGTGACAGCTTACATAAAGGACAAGGAAGAGGGATGCTTTCGCTCTCTGCCTGCTTGCTCTTGTCCTCATTGGCTCGTACAGGCGGTGAGTATCGCCGAGAGGAGAGCAGTCCGTTAGTTCTGTTCCTTTAGAGAACACTGACTGATTTATCTGCCATGGCGGGTTTGGTGTTTGGGAATTGGAGCTAGGGCCTGGTGCGTGCCAGCTACGCACTTCACCCACAGAGCTACACCCCTAGGCCTAGTGTCTTTCCGTTAATGGCTGAAGCACTGCCTATTCTCGAGCGAGACTGAAGCCCAGAGGTGCAGCGATGCCTTCCCAGGGATGAGCACTTTGCTGTTTGTGCAGAGGATCCAGGTTTGGTCCTCAGCACCTACCTCGAGGCTCATAACCACCTGGAACTCCATTTTCAGGGGGACATGATACCCCTTTCTGGTTTCTACAGGCACTGGGCACACAGGATGCACATGCATACATGCAGGCAAACATTCATATATGTAAAATAAGACCATGTAAAATATTGTTTTAAAAAAAAGAGAATGGAACAGAGAAAGGATGGAGGGAAAAAATACATAGAAATAGCTTCCCGGAGTCATTTTCTTTTAGATATAGATGTTACATATTTGAGTGTGACAGTTTTGATAGAGCCATGTTCAAGATGAGGTCTCACAAAACTGCATGCACAGTTCGGATACCTCCATACTGTACCAGGCACAGTGTGGTCATCTCCTGTGTGCCCGTGGATTTCTCAGGGCTGATTGTCTTTATTGATATCCTGAAAACTGCCCAGACCCTGGCGGGATTCAAACACAGCTCAAGTGACAAAGCAGGGATAAACAGGGGCCTCTCAGGACACTGTGTTTTAGGGTGTGGAAATTGTAATTTATATGCTTATCTATTCAAAAGCTCTTCAGAGTAGGATGCATGCGCTAGTCCTGTCCCTTAACACGCCTTTTAAAACGGACCTCAGCTTCTGCCCTCAATGAAATAGCAATTCTTTGCCTTAAGAGCGTCAAGATTGGGATACATCGATGAGATAAATAGGAGAGAAGCACTTGAATGGTTCTTTCTCGTTGATTTGTTTTTCAAATGGAAGCTGCGGGACAATTATCAGAATTTAAAAGAACCCCCCCCTACTCCTACCCTCGCCCAGAGCAGGCAAGCTGTAACTCAGAAGCTGACCAGGAGAGAATAGAATGCAGAAAGGGGAAAGTCAGGGTGGTTTGGGTATCAGCTTCGAGGCCCACCGTGACCTCGGGACAGTTTGCAGCTACATGGTGGTGGTGGTGGTGGTGGTGGTGGTGGTGGTGGTGGGCTTTAGGGAAAGAATAAGGAAGTCCAGAGTATCAGAAAAAGCATGCTTAGGGTTAGCACTCTAAAGAAAGAGACTGGGAAAAGAAAGGGAGAGCTGTACCTCTCTGAGTCCAAAAGGTTCATCTCACAAAGGAAATTGATGATCGAGGCACAGCTGGAGCTCACAAAGGAAAGAGTAACAGCTATTATTTTAGAGACCATAAAAATGTAAATTAATGGGCCCACATCTCCCTCAGGCACAGTCTCTTAGACAGAGTCCTTTGTTTAGATAGACTACTGTTCTAGTGTCACACGAGGCCATCTTTCCCCAGAGGTTTTGAAACTGTAGGATGCAGTCATGGGTGCTGGGACAGCTCTCGTCTGTCCTGACCACAGGCTGGTGGCCACTGCTTAAGTCCTGCAGGTATCTGCCTAGTGTGTCCCTGCCACGTGGCTCTCTCTCGTGTGATCCTAACTTCACAGATGCGTCCAGTCATGCTCAGGCTCGGCTGGGTAGGAGCACAAGGCTGCCATTTTGGGTATGAAATACTTGTCTATCACTTGGGTATGAATGGAATTAGTGAGACCAAGGGAGGAGGGCACGATTATCTCTAAAGCACGGAGACTTACCGCAGATTCAAGGAGAAAGCAGAGGGGAGAGTCCAGGCTGAACATGGCCAGCAGACTAAAGTGAACCATGAGAGGAGAGGGGGAGGGAGAGCAAGAGAGATGGCCCAGGTAACCACAATGGCTGAGTTACATAGGGATCAACCCCAGGCAGGGTGGGGCTGGGCGGGGTGGGGTGGGGCGGGTGAGGAGCAGACACCCAGCCCCTGGGAGGGAGAGGTTTAGGGTAGGGTAGGGGGCATCAGATGTGATGTATCAATAGGGATATCAGTTAGCCAATTGTCCCTGGCTTCTGAGACCTGACAAGGTTAGGTTGCGTAAGACAGCCGGTTCTGCTCTCTGCCATATAGACCCACTGCACAGTGACGTATGGTGATATATGGTGCCCTTTATGGACTTCCATATACGTTAAAACCCCGCAACAAGGGAATGACCTCTGAGAGCATAGAGAGATGTGTCTTCATTTTAAAAACAACGGAGTTGGAGGGGGATGGCTGTCTAGCTCAGTGGATAGACACCAGCTGCCAACCCTAGTGTCCTGAGCTTGATCCCCAGAACCCTCAGGGTAGAAGAGCCCACTGTGCGAGCTGTCCTCTGATGGCCTACCCTGGCCCCTCCCTCCCTTCCTCTCTCTGCCTTTCTCTCTCTCTCACATTAGTGTAATAAAAAAAAATTAGAAGCCACAAAGTATGACCTTTTTGTTGTTGTTTTTTGTTTTGGTTTTAGTTTTTCCAGACAGGGTTTCTCTGTATAGCCCTGGCTGTCCTGGAACTCATTCTGTAGACCAGGCTGGCCTCGAACTCAGAAATCCTCCTGCCTCTGCCTCCCAAGTGCTGGGATTACAGGCGTGTGCCACCACGCCCGGCCTGACCTTGTATTCATAAATGACATTAGTTTCACTCTTGGTGTGGCGCAGTCTGTGGTTTGGAGAAATACGTGACACGTGTCTATCACAACAGAATCCCACAAAGGACTTTTGCTGTCCTAAAGCCCTCTGGCCGCTCCTTCCTCCCTCCATAGCCGATCTCCAGCGGTCACTGATCAGTTTACTATTTGCACAGCTTGGGTGCTCACGACCGACCGTGAGCTCATCAGGTGTACTGTGCACACTCTCGGGGAACGTGCACACTCTCGGGGAAGGGCGCTGGGCTGGAGCGAGATGTGCACAGGGGCCAGGAGTCCAGGCACATCACTACGTTCCTCTCAATTTTATGTGAAACTAAAACTGCCCCTAAACACACACACACACACACACACACACACACACACACACACACAGAGAGAGAGAGAGAGAGAGAGAGAGAGAGAGAGAGAGAGAGAGAGAGAGAGAGAGTCAAAGCTATATGAGGTCAAGCAATCAGTCCAAGGTCACTGAGCTACCAAATAGCAGGCCAAGTCGGAAACTTGGGAACATTGTTTCAAACCATGGGCAGCTGCATGCACTGCTGTAGCATGTAGTTATTAAAAAAAAAAAAAAAAGCAATCTACACTAAGGCCAACCGGTTATGCACCGTCATCGGCCGTCTCCCCAGCCCCATGGAGAGACCAGAGAGGCAGGCTGCCCGCGCGTTCTCAAGGCCTGTCAGCCGCTGAGCCGTTCACACTTTACAATTACCGCCCCCTGTGGCTAGCCTGCAGAAACGGTTCACTCTGATCTCCTTTGCCCTGTAAAATGAAAACTCCAGAGGCTCGGGATTTACAGCCGGATTTATGAAAGTAAATCTTCAACCTCCAAAATGCCCACACAAAGAACTCAAAATTAATTCAATTGCTACAGATACAAGCCGCACACCTAGATTGGACAAATGCACCCTACATTACTAAATCGTCTATCTGTGAAGTTCCCAGTTATGCATAGCTCCGGGGACCACGTGGTTCCGGCTCCTCCTCCTCTCCCTCAGGTTCCATCTTGTCTCTCCCATCTCTATCTCCCTGTCTCTGACCTCTCTCTAAAACTTTCAGCCCCGCCTTCTTTTTCCACTGCCCAATCACAGGCTCTAGCCTTATCCGACTAATAATAGTATTTCACCGGACCTCACCTGCATACAAGTGCCCTTTGTGTAGGGATAGAAGAAAACAGACAACAATCCACAACACAACATGTGGTGATGTTACTGTATATTGTGTAGTAACAGGAGGAAGAAATATCATGGCATGCCAATTCTTAGAAATCCAGGTGACAGGGGATGGAATGGGGGTGGGGTATGCGTGCTCTCATGTTTCCTCCGAGTGGAATTCACCATCCTACCATCCTTGAATCTTGTTTACATCTTTGCTGATGCCGAGCTCTGGGTTTGGGAAACAGTCATTTTTTTTTCTTTATTGAATATAATCTTCATTTGCATTTCACATGCTAAAACCTTTCCCAGTCCCCCCCCCCCCAAAACCCCCAACCTCTCGCCCCACCCCCTGCCTCCAAGTATATGCCCCTCCGCCTGAGGGAAACAGTCTTCAGAGGTTGGTCCTTCACCAAGAATTTCCTGCCCGCGACATTCCTCTGAGCAGACCGAAGCCCTCCCCAGCCTTCTACCCTACTTGAAAGGAAACCCTGTGACAGCAGCAGAGATCAGTGACATCTAGCCACCACTAGACTGTGAGCCCCACCATAGCAAGACTGGGACTCTACCGGCTGTGTCCTTCCAGACAGACTCTGAAGAGGCACCACGCACCAAACACCTATAGACAGGTTCACAGCTACTCCTCACAGTCCTGGCTGCCTCAGGACCAAAGGTTGCATTAAATCTTTTTTTTTTTAATTTGATTTTTTTTTTTGAGACAGGGTTTCTCTGTGTAGCCCTGGCTGTCCTGGAACTCACTCTGTAGACCAGGCTGGCCTCGAACTCAGAAATCCGCCTGCCTCTGTCTCCCAGAGTGCTGGGATTACAGGCCTGCGCCACCACCGCCCGGCTGGTTGCATTAAATCTTGCTAGACTAAAAGAACAATAAAGTAGCTGGGCGGTGGTAGCACATGCCTTTAATCCCAGCACTTGAGTCAGAGGCAGGTGGATTTCTGAGATTGCGGCCAGCCTAGTCTACAGAGTGAGTTCCAGGACAGCCAGGACTATACAGAGAAACCCTGTCTCAAAAAACCAACAAACAGGGGGGCTGGAGAGATGGCTCAGCGGCTAAGAGCACTGACTGTTCTTCCAAAGGTCATGAGTTCAAATCCCAGCAACCACATGGTGGCTCACAACCATCTGTACAGCTACAGTGTAGTCATACACATAAAATAAATAAATCTGTACTGGGAGGTGGTGGCACACGCCTGTAATCCCAGCACTTGGGAGGCAGAGGCAGGCGGATTTCTGAGTTTGAGGCCAGCCTGGTCTACAGAGTGAGTTCCAGGACAGCCAGGGCTACACAGAGAAACCCTGTCTCAAAAAACAAAACAAACAAAACAAAAACCAAAAGCCAAAACCCAAAAAAACCATAGTTCATTATTTTGCTTGTTTTTTGGTTTTTTGAGTCAGGGTTTCTCTGTGTAGCCCTGGCTGTCCTGGAACTCACTCTGTAGACTAGGCTGACCTCCAACTCAGAAATCCACCTGCCTCTGCCTCCCAAGTGCGGGGCTTAAAGGCGTGTGCCACCATAGCCTGGCATGAACTATGTTTTAAGCTGAAAATTCTGAGTTGTTTGTCCTTTTGTCCTGTCTGCGTCCTGCCCAACCTCCCTACTCCACCCCACCCCATCCCACCCCACCCAGGCAACAGTTGGACCTGCCCCTCCCTTCAGAGTGCTGGGATTAAAGATGTGCACCCCCAACCACTGACCGGCTATGAATCGTTTGGTTTTAATGATTACAGAGACAACACCAACTTCGACACAAACAGTGTCAATGCAAAACAGCTCTCACCTCAAAAGCAGTAAGAGTTTAGTCAGGAGCCAATAAGAGTGATCAGGGCACAGGAACATGGGTTCACATAATACTATGCTCCAACATGGAATTGGTTACATGGGCTTTTATTTATTACAGAACACATGAAAGTCATAAATCGAGGCATTTACCAAATGCCTTGGTGGGGACCACAGGGCAGTCTCTGCCATAGGTCTGAGTGCTAGCTGGTGACTTGCTTCCGTTTTGGATGGGCAGAAGCTTGGTGTCTGTTAAGAAGACATTCTGAAGCTTCTCCTGACAGTCAAAAAGATGTTAGATCACAACATGGCCTGGGAGGCAGAGGTAGGTGGATCCCTTTAATAATGCTTTGTTTACATGGCTAGTTCCAGGCCAGCCAGGGCTACACAGTAAGACCCTGTCTCTCCATTCACACACACACACACACACACACACACACACACACACACACACACGTGAAGGACTACTGAGAGGGCTAAAGAGAGCCCACGATAATTTGGTACGGTATTTATAGCATGCTAGCTCCCCACAAACAAAATTTGAATACGTATACGATATTATTAAAACTAAAGTCTTAGGTTAAAAAAATAAATCTTATTAGCCCATTTGATTTCTTTTACTTTATAAGTAACTGACAGAAATATAGGTATAAATATTTCTATAAAGTGGCTATCCTAGACACACCAGCCCAGAACTTAGGAACCATCTTGGTTTTCTCTCTCTCTTTCAATTACACATACCAAGAGTTACTCAGGAGACATGTATGTGTGCAAGGTAAGGTGTATTGTTGACAATTTACTTGGAAAAATTTTAAATCTTTATTTAAAAAATTCAGATAATGCCCAGATTTAACATTTTCATAGAGGTGTTAGTTTGTTGGGTTTGGCCAAGTCTTCTTCATTCATGTTTCAGACAAAAAACGAAAAACAAAACAAACAAAAAAACCAAAAACACAAGGAAGGTATAGCTGTTGAAAATATGTAAATACTTGTGGCGATTATCTGAATTACTTGGTCTTAAAAAAATATTGCTTTAAAAATCAAGCTCAGCTTAACTGGAGGTAAATTTAATCCTATCTAGCACTGGAATGCTTTATTCTGATTTTGGCTGCAGGTTATACTTTTGTGGCTGGAAAAAATGTTCTTCAATGGCACCGACTAGCTCATCCAGTTCCCTTTTCAGCTGCTCGGGATCACTGAAAAATATGAGGAGGGAAGCTCGGATTAGTGGATAATATCCCAATGCAAAACAAGTACACATATGAGATATAGTTTTGAGGTGGTGGTTTGAATATGCTTGGCCCAGGGAGTGGCACTATTAGGAGGCGTGGCCTTGTTGGAGGAAGTGCGTCACTGTGGGGGTGGGCTTTGAGAGACCCTCCTCCTTGCTGCCTGGAAGTCAGTCTGCTCCTTTCTTCCTTTGGATGAAGATGTAGAACTCTCAGCTCCTCTAGCGCCACGTCTGCCTGAATGCTGCTGTGTTTCCTGCTTTGATGATAATGGACTGAACCTCTGAAACTATAAGCCAGCCCCAATTAAATAACTCTTTATAAGAGTTCCCTTGGTCATGGTGATTTCACAGCAATGGAAAACCTAATTAAGACAGTATCTCTCTATGCAACTACGCAGACCGGGCTTGCCTCAAACATATGTATAATAGGCTGGCCTCAAACTCACAGAGACCCACCTGCCTCTGCCTCCTGAAGGCTGAGAGAAAGGCAGGCAGTAGCATGTCTGGTATTGACTCTTTTTTGAGGCACGTATGTATCATTATGTATCCCAGGCTGTCTTTGAAATCAGCCTCCGGGGATTAGGGATGGCAAAGATGAGCCACTACTCCTTGCTCCGAAGCAAAATTAAAAACTTAAAGCAAATGTGTGTGTTTTAAAGATTTAATTACTTATTTTAACTTTTACTTATGCGCATGTGTGCATGTAATGCAGGCGCCTGTGGAGCTGGCCTCACATGTGGTCGTGACTCATCCAGCACTGGTGTGAGGTAAAGAATTAGGGTCCTCTGCAAGAGCGGTTCACACTTTCAATCACTGACCCGATCTCTCCAGCCCCTCCACTCTGTATTTGAAAAAACGAGCCCTTCAGGGCTGGAAAGATGGCTCGGTGGGTAAGAGCGTTGGCTGCTCTTCCAGAGGACCCTGGTTCAGTTTCCAACACCCACATGACAGCTCACAAACCGTTCCAGAGGATCTGACACACAGACACACAGGCGAAACACCAACGCATATAAAGTAGAAATATCGTTAAGAAAATGCTGCCTTCATGAACCTAGTAAGACTGAAACTAAACTTTAAGAGGGTGGCATTCAGAAAACTGAAAACAAAACAAAACAAAACAAAACAAAACAACAACAACAACAAACCCTCACACAAAACCAGAACTCCATGATCTTTTGAGTGGGAACACATTTGTTGACTTGGGGGTGGGGGGAGTCCCAGGAGGCAATACGTATTATATTCCCTAAAGGTTTTCCAACCCAAGGTCTCCACAAAATGAAATGACTCCTTGCTCTTCTCCTAAGGCTTTTAAAGAACCACAGTTGTGGTCTCGGCATCCCCAGAGGACGCAGAGGAAGCACTCCTGATTTCCCCCGTGCTTCAGTCCTGCCCAGCTCTCTGACTACATCTTTGTGAAGGCCTCGGTCGCCCAGGCCGGCTGTGTCCTTCCTGTCCCCTGTGCCCATGCGTTGAAAACCACTCCAGCCAGAGGGGGAAAGACAGTCACACTTCCAGTACCCATGTGCCGGCTCTTCTGAATACGTTCTCGTGATCAAGGGTCAAATCTGCCTTGGCAGCCACGTCAGTTGGAGTGGTAGACTCTGTCTTTGCCCAAACTTATTTCTAATAGATCAAAGCACAGAGTAGGAAATGGGAGATAAGTGCTGATTATCACTCATCTAAATAAATAAATAAATAAATAAATGGAAAAAAATCATAAAAACAAACAAAAGACAACAAAAACCTAAACCTAAAAACAAAACCATCACTACTAAAGTATATGTAAAAAAAAAAAAAGAAATCTAGGAAAACTGATCCGTTTAAGAAAGTCAGGTTTTCAAGTGTGTATGAAACTTTTGTTTGTATACAGCAGGCCCATGAATGAAAGCAATAACATAAGCCTGCTTGCCAGTGAAGGGGATTCGCAGCAGCTTAGAGAGTTTAACGTGAGTTTCCACAGCTGGGTTTGGAAATTAACCCTTCACACACTTCTGTTCGCTCATTCTTGACCACCTGGCTCATAGGCAGTCTATACGAAAGGAAATGACAATTTCTGCAGTTGGTTAGGATCATTTTGGCACTGTGATGGCAATAGCATAATTAATGTCACTGCAGACATTAACTCTGGCTCTATTAGTTACACGCCTTGGGCAAGGGGTGTGACTCTCTAAGACTCGTATTCTTCATCAGCAAAACTAGAATAAAGACTTCACCTTCTCCAGAGAGTTATTATATATATTTAGATATACTATATAAAGTAACTAGCCCAGAACCTGGTCCAAAGACCTCAATAAAAAGAGCCATCATTATAATTATTCATATATAGTAATTATTACTCATAAATACATGCAAATTATGCTGCTTTATTTGTGTCTCCATAAATGTGCTTTGAAAAAAAAATAACTCTTTGGAAGGCAAATATGGTCATAATTAGCTAAAATTGGAGCCTAAAATAACCTCAGTGAATTTGCCAATTATCAATGTCTTTATAAATATTTAGTTCCCAGACATGACACATCTGTATATTGATTCTTTCTCTCATTGAGTTAATGTTTGCATGGTGCATGTTTAATGTGCGGTGGAACTAGTACCACTCTATAGGGTTTAGCAATGTAATAATTACTAAAAATGAGGTTCAATCAGCATTTATTTCACATCCTAATCCTAAATCCACATCCATTTTGAAATTTAAAGTATGATATTGCTGAGTAATATTTTAAAGACAAGGACACACTGCATGGCTATGTAAACTTGACTTAAGAATCGATGCTGATTTCTTAAGTTTAAATTCAGTGGGTCTTGTTGTGGAAATGGATATTGAAGTGTTTCTCACAATCAGGCAGTGCGTCTCTCTAACCAGGCCACAAATCTATGTAAAATAAACGACAACAGAAGCCATCCGCGTTCTCAATGCAATTCTGAATCAGGAAAGGGGAAAGAAAGCTGTTTTGAGGACTTCCGGGACAAATTTGAATTCATGTTGACCAGGCAAGGCTCACAGAGTCCCTGGTTATTCGAAGGCTACTTTTGGCATTGCTGTGATTACAAACAGTTTAAGTTAAATGAAGGCAGTTGTCCTGGGTGACCGGGATGGATAACATTCAAAGGAGCATTTTCCTGAAGAATTTAACTTTCAGTTTAAATTCTGTTTAACTGCATTCAGGAGGCAGAGGCAGGTGGATCTCTTGTGAGTTTAAGGCTCGCCTGTCTAGAAAATGGATTGAGGGCAGCCAGGGCTCTGTTATACAGAGAAGCCTCGTCTTGAGAAAAAAAAAAGAAAGAAAGGAAAAAAGAAAAGAAACGAGAAAAGCAAAGAAAAAGAAAAACCCATTAAGGAGAGACATACTGCAAACTACCAGTGGTGGTGGAGGCTATGTGGGGGTCTGCACTACACTTCATGCTCTGGTTTCGTGAATAATTGGAGCACAGACTGTGCCCATTCATTGATACATGTATGGTCATTTCTACATTTCTTTTTTCTTTGTTTTGTTGCCTTGATTAAAGGCACCTGCCACCACAGCCTGTTTCTACACCTCAACAGGAGAGCTGAGTAGCTGCTGTACCGTAGGACCTGTGAACACTAAGACATTATCTGTCTCGGATTTGCCATCTTGTGGCCTAGGCGAAGACCGTGAGGGCTCAGTGAATTATCATTTTAGTATTTCTATGTCTGAAAGTTTTTAAAAATAAAAAGTTGGAAAAGACATCTTTTCCAACAAAAGTACTACCTAGACTTTTAAAATAGTACCACCTAGACTTGAAAAGCTTTGGATTCTGATTCATAGGTTAGATAATTCTATTAATGAATGAAACATACAATATGAAGTCCATTAATAGTAATCTTAGCTGTGTTTTTATAGCCATTGCATGTGGATAGGTTGGAGTCCCTTTGAGCTGTGGCATTATGCCTAACCTAGTACCCAATATCCCTCTAATAAACAGGCGCCATCTTTCAGTGATTTTAACACATGGACAATTTTTTCAAAGTTCCTCCCATCTAAAATGAACTCTATTCTAAAAAGCTACATGAGAGTGTGAATAGATATAGCCTTGCATGTTAAATAGTGTTATTATTATAAACAAAAAAAATTCTGAAATATTAGATATATTTCACAGGCTATTAAAAAAGAAAGGGCTTTTAGAAGAATGACATAAACAAATATGGTAAGTGGGGATCAAAATCAGAGACGACCAAGGAAAACCTGCCTCAATGCAGTTCAAGTAGCGTATTACTTAACCATGTTGAAACATTGATCCTGGGCACTCACTAGTAATAAAATACTGGCGACACAGAATTCTTAGAAAATGAGCTGCTTTCTGTTTGCCTAAAGGTTGAAATTTTGCCCAAAATAGCAAATTTTAAAACTAGTATTTAATTCAATAATTGGAATCATTTGACTATCAAAATCTACTTTTCCTACTATTAAGTTCATGAAAGCTAAGTATAGATCAAGTGTATTTAATAAAATTGTACCATTTAAATATGTACCAATGAGATATGCTGGGTGAATATGCTTAGTGTATATTAGGATGCTTAAAAGTCTTCTTTTTGTTAAAAGATAATGGAAGGTATTTTATCAGTATTTTTTTTGCACAAATTATTTATTTTAATGTTAATATTTTCGGATACACTAAGTTAAATGAAATAAAGTACCAGGATTCATCTCACCAGTCTCTTTTCAGGCTTTTGAAATGTGGTTAGTAGACATTCTTAAATTGCATGTGAGATTGCAGACATACGCCCGTGCACATCATCTCTGGGTTAGCAAGCACGATTTTTTGTTTGTTTTGTTTTTTGTTTTTGTTTTTTCGAGACAAGGTTTCTCTGTGTAGCCTTGGCTGTCCTGGAATTCCCTTTGTAGACCAGGCTGGCCTCGAACTCAGAAATCCGCCTGCCTCTGCCTCCCAAGTGCTGGGATTACAGGTGTGCGCCACCACCGCCGCCCAGCTTAGCAAGCATGATTTTTGATGGGGTTCTTTCTTTGTCTTGATACTCAGCTCAGAGCAGAGCAGACACTCAGGTATTTACTGAGTATATGTGGAATGGATTTTAGGTTATTTTATTACAGGAGTGGAAGAGGAAAATTCATTGATACTAATCACCAATACAAATACCCAGAGAAAGGATTTACTGTGATCAATAAGATGAGGAATGTAATTTTCCCATACAGAGAGGTAGAAGAGGTGTGCGATATAAACCTGCTTAGCTGCAGACTCTCATGTAGGGTGGTTTTTTTTAAATTACTATTTTTTAGTGTGTATATCTACCACATGTAGGTGGGTGCCCATGGAGGCCAGAAGAAGACATTGACTCCCAGGTCATACTCCACAATAATTAAAAATCAGAACTTACGGTGAGACCCAGGTATCAGGTTCGGGAAACTCTCCAGATGACATGTAGCCACCATTAAGAATCACTGTTAATGCCCTGTTTCTCTTTAAAAAAAAAACTGTAAATTTAATTTTTAAAAAGTTTCAAGTAGTCATTGCTATCCTTGATACCACCAGTTTCCAACTAGGCTACACATGGGAATTTTTACTGAACACTTGAGCAGCGGTCATCCACGCTGTACCTGTTGCCAGGGGGCGCGCACAGCTCCGCGTAGTACTTGATTTTGGGCTCTGTCCCGCTGGTCCGCATGGTGGCCACACCTCCGTTAGCAAACGTGAAGGTGATCATTTGGCTGCTTTTACTGGTAGGAAGAACCTAGGGATAGATTTGTACAGGTCACACATTTAAACAGTAACAGTGCATTCTGACCTAGTGAATACTGTCCCAAATAAAGCAAGAAAACTAATACCAGACAAGTACATCGGCCTTGGAAAACGAGAGGACTCAGTCCTAGTAATCTGTGAACAGTTAAGTAACTTCACAGTGTAGCTTTCTACTTCCATAGATTTATTAAAGTTATGAAAGTTTTGTTCAAATTAAAACATGGTATTTCGCAAGAAATAGAGATGATAATGTACTACAGAAAAATTAGATCATACCTCAGTGTTGTAAATGGAAACTTTGGCCAAAAAAAGTTCCTAAGGAGATTTTTGCACCCCCTCTGGTATAAAACTTTGATACTGTGGTGGTTTAAATATGTTTGGCCCAATCACGAAAGCCAGAAAACAGACCTGACTGTGGGTTCCCAGTAAGGGTGTGTGGAGGGGATGGGGGTGGTGCAGAAACAGGAAACGGAGCCACTGTGCTCTGCGGAAGCCCATCTGGTCTCAAGAACTAGAGCATTAGGTATGCCAAGGGTCGGTGTGAGACAGGTTGGATAGAAGCTACCAGATGCTCCAAGATCTTCCCTCAGAGCTGCTGGAATCAGAGACCCAGCTCTTCTCTGCCTGCCAGAGACACATACATTCTCTAGAGTTCGGACAAGAAAGGCTCAGAAACCAGGATGGCCAGGAGCCACAGAGGGTACACTGCTATGGTGGATACACTGTGACATCCCACACCTGCCTCTAGCCACGCCTCCAACCACGCCTCTAGGGCATCTGCTTTCCTTAGGAAAGCAGATGGACCAGCCCAAGGTTCAAAACTAAAGTCTATCTCGGAACAGTTGGCTTGCTACTCAAGATCCCTGGAGTGAACTAGGACATTTGTCATATACACACACAGGATACTGGGGGGACCCTAGAGAAAGACAGAGGGTAAACAAGAAGGTCAAAAAAAAAGTAGGGGAAAAAAAAACCCCAAAACTCAACAATAAAAACAGAACTCTGGGGAAATAAAGGCTATATAGATAAAACATATTCTTAGTATAAAAAAAAATCTTTAGAAAGGTACAGCATATACACACACACAGAGAAAAAACAACACTAGGAATGCCATTCTGAGAAGAAAAAGTGGGAATAAGAATTGAAATTAACAGTCAACAGGAACACCAAAAGTTAAAATTAGAAAAACCCCTCAAAAGAGGAAGAGTCGGGCAAGAAGATAGAAATTAAGAAGAAAGGGCCCGCCAGGCGGTGGTGGCGCACGCCTTTAATCCCAGCACTTGGGAGGCAGAGGCAGGTGGATTTCTGAGTTCGAGGCCAGCCTGGTCTACAGAGTGAGTTCCAGGACAGCCAGAACTACACAGAGAAACCCTGTCTCAAAAAACCAAAAAGAAAAGAAGAAGAAGAAGAAGAAGAAGAAGAAGAAGAAGAAGAAGAAGAAGAAGAAGAAGAAGAAGAAGAAGAAGAAGAAGAAAGGGCCCTAGCCCCAGAGAGCAAACATCTACCTCCGGGCTCTTCAAGAAAACAGTCATCTCTTTCTCTCTTGACATCTCACCAAGAAAACAGACCTAAAGGAAATGACAGCGCAGACCTAAAGGCCCAGCATGACGACCAGAAGAGCAATACAGCACTCTAGGCTTGTCTCTGAGGGCAGTTCCTGATAAACTCAGGACACGCGGACTCTGACCTAATCAATGGTTTAATGCATTGGTAATGCATTATTTTGGTAGAGTCTTGAGGTGTGGAAATGGGAATGGTGGGAGCTATTGGAGGAACTGGGTCTCTGGGAACCTGTCTTTGAGGTATATTTAACTTGGCCTTGCTGTATTCTTTCTGCTTCTTGTCTGTAAAGTGAGTAGAGTCAACGGCTTCCTTCTACCATGGCCCTCTTTGTCAGGCCGCCACGGGCCTAAGAGCAAAGGAGTCAGGTGACCATCGACTGGAACAGTGAGTCCCAACAAACCTTTCCTCCTTTAAATCGCTGCTCTCCGGTATTTAGTTGCAGCACCAAAAAGTCTGCACACTTAAAAAGTAACCACAACATTGAACAAAGAGAAATGCTAACCAGCGTACTATGAAAATTGAGAACATTGAGTTTAGAAAGAGAGTTTCTTCTCATCGAGGGCACAAAGTCAGGTGTACAGAATGGCGAGGACGGTGTTAACGCTTTTGTGCGCATCTCACATCCGTCACTAAAAAGACGAGTAGATCCTGAAGATGGCGCCTGGATGCGGAACAGAAATGGGGCAATGCTCGCAAACTCTGAAGCTGGGCAGTGTGAGGAAGAAAGGCAAGGCATGTCCAGTCCTGATGGCCTCCCCAGATTTACTCCCCCCGACCCCCAGAAAGCACTTAGAAGATGTGATGTAGGAAAACGAAGATAGGAAGAAGCCGTGAGTTCGGGAGTGAGGGTCTCGGCTTCGGCAAATGGCATGCTGAGGAAGACAGATGTGCATTCAGTCCAGACGATCATCCAGCTGCATGGAGGGCTGGGGAGGAAGGCTGTGGGGCACAGACGGGAGCCCACATAGTAGCTGAGACCTGGGAGCAGTGAAAAATGCCCCCAGAGAGCTACTTGGACGGCCGAGGGACATTTGGCATAAAAATCCAGACAACCAAGATACGAACATATACAAAACAAATAACCTTAACTGGTTATAGGAACGTATCTCTTTACGTAGAGTAGGGAAGGCGTCTGAAGAAGCTACTGAGCAAGTCAGGCCGTGGCAATGATTAGCCATCATAGTCAAGGCTCAGAGGCAATTCATGAGGCCAGGCGGGGCCTCTTATAGGTAGGAAGTCTACGCATGGATTCTTTATCTCCACAGAAAAAGTTTCACGGCAAGAAGCAGAAGAAACAATTGACAGAAAAGGTGGTGGTTGGTTGTCTCGGTGTGGTAATATGATGTCAGACTTCACTATAATCTTTTTTAATTCCATTTGTCTTTTTTTTTTTTTCTTTTTTTTTTGGTTTTTCGAGACAGGGTTTCTCTGTGTAGCCCTGGCTGTCCTGGAACTCACTCTGTAGACCAGGCTGGCCTCGAACTCAGAAATCTGCCTGCCTCTGCCTCCCAAGTGCTGGGATTACAGGCGTGCGCCACCACGCCTGGCTCCATTTGTCTTTTATAAATAGATTCCATTCATATGAAAAATTTCAAACAAAATACAAAAAGGTAAATATCAAGGAAGACATCTAAAAATCTCATCAGGCCATTCCTGCTGTCCTCCTAGCCTGCGCACAGTCAGCCCCACACTGCTGCTACCTCTGGCTCTATGGGAGATGCTAATGCAAACATTTACAGCCAGGCCACCTGCAATCAGAGAACAGTCATCAAAATCATCAAAATCAGAAGGCCACCCATCAGTGCCGCTCCCAGAGTGGACCAGTCTCTAGTCTTCTGGCATCTTATTAGAAATGCAAATTCTTGGTTCTTATCTCAGAGCTTCTCAATGAGAAGCTCCAGGGTAGCTTTCTCACGCTTTGCTTGTGACAGGATGATGACCCAAGCTGGCCTCCAACTCATACCTATGATGCTCCTGCCTTGGTTCTCCAAGTGTAGGGATTTACAGATTTACTGGTATGCGTCATCATACCCGGCTAATTCTGGTTAGTCACCTAGCCTCTTGGTGTGTGTGTGACTCAGATACTCTCTGGAGTGACATGTTCCGGTGAAGAGGAGAAGTTGCGTCCAGAGTCAGAAGGCCTCTCCTCTCCCTGGGCCCTCACCAGTCACTACCTTTCTGAGTC
The DNA here is from genome assembly GCA_964023405.1 of Apodemus agrarius. NCBI lineage: Eukaryota > Metazoa > Chordata > Mammalia > Rodentia > Muridae > Apodemus > Apodemus agrarius. The sequence goes on from OZ030016.1 coordinate 43,631,696, forward strand.
ACAATTTCCTTGGGACGTCACTCATCATCAAATGACGCGTGAGATCACTTGCATTCCTTGCCCATGATTTCTAGTTTTTCCACATATCTTATTTTATTTGTTTATTCTTATTTTGTTTATTCTTTTCTGATGCCAGGGACCGAACCCAAGGCTTTGGCATGTGCTAGGCAAGCAGCCAACCCCTGAACTACACACCCTCCAGCCTGAATTTTCAGTCAACCCTGGGAATAAATGAATCTGTTCAAATGGTAGGCAGTGGATGAGCGCAGAATAAATTAGTTGGTAGAAGTAAACATGACTTACGGCTTTCTTATCAGGCTGACTGTCGTCATAGCCGGTTGTGAGGTCCCTGATGGCAGAGATTTCGAACTTGCCGCAAGCTTTGGGATAATTATTCTTCCCGTCATAGTTTCTCAGGTTTCCGAATAATTTTTGAATTGTGCCCTGATCGTGGCAGATGAAATATGAAGCTGTGGTAATATGATAGCCATACCTATAAAAAAAGAAACCGTAAATGTAGGCAAAGCGAGCCACAGAAATTCTACAGAATGCATGGAAGATGTGTACCAACTAGCTCATTCTAAAGTAACTGAAAAGGGGAGCCCTAACCAACTTCAAAAGGATCAATTAACATTGAAGAAGACACTGGGGCTGGCAAGATGGCTCAGTGGGTAAGGGTGCTTGCTGCCATGCATAAGACCTGTATTGATCCCCAGAACACTCATAGCAGAAGGAGAGAAACAATTCCTCAGTTACCCTCTGACCTCCATGTGTGTTTGGTGGCATGTGTACACCCACCCATCTATACACAACATATATACATACATACATATACTTATACACAATAAATAAATGTTAAGAAAAAAATAAAGGGGTTGAAGAGATAGCTCAGTGCTTAAGAGCATGCACTGCTCTTGCAGAGGACCCAGGTTCGATTCTCAGCACCCTCGTCGTCGTCGTCGTAGTTCACACATATCTGCAGCTTCACACGCATCGACCCAATTTCAGGGGATCCGATGACCTCTTCTGGCCTTTGCAGGCGCCGAGCATACACACAGTGCACAGAGACATGCAGTCAAAACACCCATGCACATAAAATAGAGGTGAATAAATTTTAAAAGAAGATGAAAAGGAGTTCCAGGGCAGAAGAGGTAGCTCGGTCAGTGAAGAGTTTGCCTACATGGGAGCCCGAGAAATCCCTAGAAGGCAGATAAAAAGAGATGGGTGGGGAGGTGCGTGCCTATAGAGACTGAGACAGGCGGATGTCTGGGGCTCGATGCCAGCCAGCCATGCCTACCTGTCAAACTCCAGGCTAAGGACAGAACAGTGTCAATAAGACGGACAGTATCCAAGGAACGAAAGCTGAGCAACAGGCTCACACAGTGAGACTATGAATCAGCAGTGTCCTCTCCATGTGCCTGTGCGGGTGAGTTATGGCTTTACAGAGCACAGCCGTGCTACACGGTTACTGTTCGCGTCATCTGCGCGGCTTCAGCATCACACAAGCAGAGGTCGGTTCTTGCTGCAAAGACGGACCCCAATATGGCACTGACTACTTAAAATTCACACTCTTCAATGAAGCCATTTGCATGTTCTCGTGTGTTACAGCGCACGCAACTGCAAACGGGCATCACCACAGCAAATGGGCATCAGTGGTGATGCATCAGATGGAAAAAGTGATCCTCACTTTCCTAAGAAACAGAACATGTCGCCAGACCAAGAGCACTTGAAATACGACCAATATTCCTTCGGTACTCCATAAATACTTACTCCACATAGATGGCCTTCAGCTGCTGAGATAAAGACAAATTCTTGGTTGCTAGAAAGCTCGCCAGCTCTGCACATATAACAGCAGCACTGACGCCATCCTTGTCCAGAACAAAGGGACAGCACATATACCCTGCAGAGAAAGCAGTAGGCACCGAGGCTTAGGAGTGGACTTCGTTACGGTACTAGAACAGGCCACATGAATGCAGGTCTGCTGGTTATCGCATGCTAGGGTCTAGTCTGGAGCACCCACACACTTTTCATTTATCTGTGTGTTTGAGAAACTTAGACCTGCGTGTGGTCCCATACCATAACGCATATTGTATCTTTACACTGAAGGTCCTGGGTGTGAATCCCCAGTGAACCACAGTGTGATTAGCTTACGTAGAACCGAGTGGTGATATACGCCTGTAATTCTAGCATTTGAGAGATGGAGGCAAGGCATCAGGAGTTCTAGGTTCCATAAGCCCGTGTCTCAAAAAACAATATAGCCCTGGATCTTGAAGAAATCCACACTGAATGACCGGTGTGGAGGTTTCCCCTGCTGGCAAATGGTGTCCATTGATCAGACTCATGGTCACGGCTCCAGCTCCAGCTCCAAGACACTCGGCTCTGCTTGTTCCAGTCACTCCCCACCTCTTTCTCTTCTGAGACCTGGTGGCACTTGGCAGTTACAAGAGTCATCTTGACGGCTGGCCCCTGCCCTCTTTTGTGTGGTCACCAATTGGAGCTGCTGGAGGCTGAGGCCATTATCGTAGATTTCGGAGCCACTGAGTAACATCTATAGTTAGTACTTGATAAACAATGTCTCCTAATCAAAAGCCAAGGCAAGACAACTCTGAAAACCTGACAACCCAGAGGCAGCGGCCGTGACAGCCCTGAGTTGCTTAAATGAAGCGAGAGTCTCTTTGCTTTAAGGAGAACACAGAACAGAAAGTGAGTGATAGTTTTTTACTAAGTTAACAGCCATGCATGGGTTTGCACAAACAATAGAATGTCCTACACTCACGGCTAGCTTTCCTTCTTACCCGTACTAACTGGTAGTTTAGGATAAGAGCTTTTCGGTAATTCTGGTTGAACTTTCAATGTTCTTTCCTGTGTCCATGACGGTGAGGACGTGGGACCACAGAGCTGCCTTCTGCTCCCTGGGCCCTCCCAGGGCACACGTCCTCATTAGGCTTGTATCAGTGACTATTTGTAAGGACGGTGGAGAAGAAGGCTTCTTGTAGATATGAGAGAGAATGTAGCCAGATTCAGAGCCATCTGGGAGAGTCCAGAGTGAACATGATCCCAGCTGGGCCATGTGAGGAGACAGGGGAAGGAAGAGGGGGAGCACCAGGAGAATAAAGGGTAGACAAAAAGGGTCAATAACCAAAATGGCGGGATTATATAGGAAACTGCAGTTGGGGGAAGGGCAGCCCAGTCCCTTGACTTAGAGGAATTCAGGGTGGGGGACAGGTAGGGACTGAGGGATGCTGGGAGAACTGGGTGGCCGGTATCTGCTTTGATGTGTTAAATAGGCACCTAGTTGTTCATTTGTCCTGTTTGAGACCCAACGGGCAGCGGCACAGATGTGTGTACTCTTGTTCTGACAACGCCCCAGTGCAGGATAATTGCCACCAGCAATGATCTGCGGAGGGCCGGCCCAATTATTTGCATGCTATCTGTTGTTGTTGTTGTTGTCGTTGGAAAGACATGAGATTCCAGTTTAGAGTAGGAGAGTTCAACACTTGAACCAAACAAAAGAAGCAAGGTAAACTGTGTGCCTCCCTTTTATTGGGATCTGATGAGCTCAAATTCAAATATTGATCTCATTTATTTTATATATATATATATATATATATATATGTATGTATATATATGTATATGTATATATATGTGTGTGTGTGTATATTTATATGTATATATAATATAATATATAATTTAATATATAACATTGTTTAATACACACACAGAGAGCCACAAACACAAACACACACTGTCAAACCTCCTTATTGTTTCTTACCGATGGCTTCTTCAAATGCAAACAGGACTGTCTTCCCCTGGTCTACTAGCTGTTTGGCTCTGTTTCCCATCCACTTGAAGCCGGTTAATGTTTCCTAAACAGGTAATACAAAAGGGAAAAGAAATATTTGGGGGCAGGGGGATGACGCTCAGTAGGCAGAGTGCTTGCCTAAGCCCTCAGCCCAAGCCCTACGACCACACACACTGGGTGTGGCGGCATGCGCCTACAGTCCTAGCAATGGGCAGATGTAGAAGGATCAGAAGTTCAAGGTCATCTTTGGCTACATATGAAGTTCAAGGCCAGCCTGGGCTACATGAAACCTTGTCTCAAAATATAGCAGGACAAGTGAAAGAAGCAGGTAGAATGTCTTGGGAATCGGGGAAAAGTCCAAGGCCTACACGCACATTACCTCGAAATGAAAGCCCTCCTTCAAGGCTATGGCCCGCAAGATTTTGGAGGAAACGGTGCTGGACAACATGTATGTGTCCTTGAGGTTACTTTGGTCTTGGTTCTTTTCTTTCCAGGAAGTGAAGAGCCACCATCCCAGCAGCGCCCCCAGCTCATTGCCTGAGAACACTCTCCACTCGCCGCTGCAAGGAAACAGGCCCTGCGCTTCAGCACCCTTTAGGAAGACACGCTGGTCCCTGAGATGGGCGAAAGAGGCTCAGCGTGCTTTCCACGAAACGGTTCCTGCCTTTAAATATCCCGGCTGAGCTGGCCGTGCTGGCGCTCACCGTTAATCCCAGCGCTCGGGAGGCAGAGACAGGCGGATCTCTGTGAGTTCGAGGCCGGCCTGGTCTACTAAACAAGTTCCAAGACAGCCAGACTACACAGAGAAACCCTGTCTCAAAACACTAAAATAAATAAACAAACAAACAAATAAATAAGAAGAAAAAAATTAACTGGGCTGAAATGGACCTGCAACATCAAAAATATCTGAGCAACTTGCATGTATCAGCCAATGCTTTGTCTTTGAAGATGGTCTACAGTTAGCATCCCAGGGATAACACAGGACCCGTTGATCTCCATCTTTAGCAAGGGCTGTAGTTTGAACCTGTACCAGGCAGTCTGCTCATCCTTTGCACAGACCACATGGTCACACTTGTCTTAAGCATTACGTCACTGCCTGTGTGTTCCCACTAAATTCAACACTGCCTTGGAGGTCTGGTGCTTTGTTAAAGCCACCGGCAGACCCTGGACTGAAAAGCCTGCATTATGCAAAGGACGTTGCCTTATCGGGCATGGAGACCTTCGTTATTAAGCTCAATTATAAAGTGAGGGTGTCACAAAGAGTCATTTCCAGTCCCAGCACACACATGTGGTTGCTCTGCTCTGTGTGACACAATTCAAGGATTCACTCCCCTGCCCTAGCTAGGATCAGCAAGCTGTCCTGTGAGAGGGACCCACCAGAGGTTTTGTTGTAAAAACAAATGTAATTAAATGGAAAACTTCCCATTCGGACTCAACCTCCCCACAAAGACAGTATTGCTAAAGATGGCGTTCTGAATATTTTTCATGACACGGATAAACAAAGTTAATTTCACCTGTCTTGCTTCTCGGCCACAGCGAGTCTGTCGGCATCTGGGTCATTGGCTAAGACAATTTTGGCCTTGATTTTGTCAGCCAACGCAAACGATAAAGTCTGAAAATGAGTTCAGGAAAATAAAAGATTACTTAAGGAAACCATGGAGCACACTGTAGTCTTTAAGATTTGCATATTCTTATGAGCTAAAAGGGCTTTCCCCCAAAAGGCCAGGGTTTTTGTTGTTGTTGTTGTTGTTGTTGTTTTCTGCTTTTTTTTCCTCTTCCTGGGGCTGGGTTTGCTTAGCCAGATTGTATTTCATCTTCCTAAACTGTAAGTCAGATGCTGAGAGGTCCAGTGACCACACAGGACTGTGGCAGCCTTGTGGCTGGACTGGTATTTCTAGGTACTGTATTTATTTGGCCACACAAACCAGACCAAACCAACTCTTACAGTATCATCATTATCTAAAGTTTAAAAATGGTATGTGAGCCACACTGTCAATAACACTTTCTCTTTAACAAGAAAGTATACAATTAAAGATATGAAAAAAAAAAACCTCTCCATTCTATTATCGATACTTCTTGGCACTAGAGAAACTGTCAGCGTATAGTTAATTTAATTTAGAGCATAATTTAGATTTTAGCTCTTGTATCCTCATGAAGGATGTCAAGTCTGAAAGTTCCTTTAAGAAATTGGTGGCGGGGGCCTGGAGAGATAGCTCAGCAGTTAAGAGCACTGACTGCTCTTCTGAAGGTCCTGAGTTCAAATCCCAGCACCCACATGGTGGCTCACAACCATCTTTAATGAGATCTGATGATGACTTCTGTGTGTCTAAAGACAGCTACAGTGTACTTACATATAATAAATAAATAAATCTTAAAAAAAAAAAGAAATTGGTGACCATCCAGCATACATTTACAGAGCTGTAATGCACAACAAAAACCCATAAAATACAATACAATTGAAAGCAATTGCTCAGAGTTTAAAAGGCAGAGTCTGTTATTTAATAAAAGTAGGTTACCAAGACACCTTTACCCTCTTCAGGATTTGGGTATTTGACAGTTGGGAACTCGGGATCCGGATCTTTCTGTTGGGGAACAGCTTCAGGGGGGGTAAGGTCAAAAGCCTTGAAGGCCAGCTGCACAAACTCATGGCCCACGCCATGGACAGAGGTGTGCACGAACTTCACCCTGCTTTCCCTGTTCACCGTCCTGGAGTAAGACAAAATGAAAAAACAACAAAGGATATAAACAAGGCTCTCTGGAGGGGAGGGTTTAGAAAATACCAAAAATACCGTGCACTGGGTCACTTAATAGCATAAGAAAGATGCTTCAGTGTGTGTGTGTGTGTGTGTGTGTGTGTGTGTGTGTGTGTGTGTGGCAGGCACAGCTGTGAGCCTTTCGGAGACCTGAGCTGTGCCCTCCATACGGGATCTCTGAAGACTTGAAAGATTCATCGTCACCAAATGCAAACACAAACGTTCAAAAGGCAGAATTTTTTTTTCTTATAATCTTGGTATGAAGTCTTTGAAAGGATAAATAAAGCCCAGAAACCAAGAATTAAAAGACAACTGAATATTAACAAAACTGTTTAAAAGCTTCTACAAAAAAGTTCCAATAAAAAAAAAAAAAAGCCAAAAGTAACAACAGGGGGAGAATAGACACTTGAAAGAAATAAGACTTCTTTTGTCTAAATAAAGAAGTTTGCTAAATCTGACAGACGAGCAAATACACAGAGAGGACAAATACAGGTCGGACAGACATGAAACAAGTTTTTCATAACTAAGAGTACAAATAAAAGTGAGCTGTTATGCTTTTCTAACAAATGGGGGTGGGGCGGGAATAATAAACTGATAATGCGGAGCACAGGGTCGAACGTGGGGTCCCGTGTTATACCACAGGCTGCAGGTGGGGGCGCCACCCACTCTGTTCTCGGAGGGCAGCTTGCTGATCAGCCTCAACCTGGTAAATGCATGTGCCATATTGTGCAAGAAGGTTATTTTACACACACAAGTAACTGTCGCTTTCCCGTGCTACTTGCAGTGACAGAAAACAAACAAGCGCCCTGTCACCTCTCCGTGGCTGTGGAACTGAACGAGAGGCCGGAGGGAAGGCTCGCAGATGTATCTTGTTTGTATTCCGTACCAGCAGGAGGAGAATGAGAACCTCGGTTTTAGAGATTTCTTTTGTAGAAAAAAAAATTCCAGTGACCTTGGAACTCAGATCTCTACCCCATGGTCCAGGGAGACCCTAAGCCAGTGTGGTTTCCCCCTTAGATGGGATTAGCGTCTCTACTCTGCACTGGACTACCAAGGTTGCCCCAGGCTGATCAAACAGGTGCCATAGCACTGGATGACCACAGCCGGGTCCTGGGGATTAGAACTCAGATCCTCACACTTAAGTAGAAAGCGTTCTTGCCCACCAAACCATCTTCTCAGCCCTGAAAGTTGTTTTTTTTTTTTTCCAAGACAGGGTTTCTCTGTATAGCCCTGGCTGTCCTGGAACTCACTCTGTAGACCAGGCTGGCCTGGAACTCAGAAATCCGCCTGCCTCTGCCTCCCAAGTGCTGGGATTAAAGGCGTGCGCCACCAGCGCCGGGCCTGAAAGTATTTTTTAAATACACATATATACATATAGTTGTATCCATATATATATATGGATATATATATAGATAGATAGATAGATAGATAGATAGAGAGAACTACAAACATATATGTATAAGTTTACAACACTTCAAACTGTAGCCCACCGTAAGTTGGCCATCTGCTTTTGTAAATAAAGCCACCTGGGTGTGGCTTCCCTGACTGGACCCTTGTTCTGTACACTAGAATAGCACATTTGTGGGCTGAAGTCAGGCTCTAGGTAGCCGTCAACACCATGAAGATCTGATACTGGTTCCTTTAAGACAAGAGTGTCCAGCTCTGCTGCTCTCCCATACACATACACATGCAGCCTCAGTGTACGCACCGGGGAGAGGGGATCAAACCAAAAACCAAACACTGACAAAATGCGGCTGAATCACGTTACCTGAAGTGAAGCCACAATCCAGTTACCTGTGAAAACAGAACTTTTTAAGGTCTTCGAAGTAGTCATTACTGATGGACGTGCTGGGGTCGTGAAGAAGGGGATTGTTGTCAATCACAGACTCATCCCAAGCTTGAGGCCAGGGCTCTAGATTTTCCTCAATGGCCTGAGAAATGCCTCGATCGTGTGGAGAGATGATCTGAGCTCCGTTGTCCCAGTAGACCTAGAGAAGCCAGCCACGCATTGAGCAGGTTCAGGGTGCAGAGCACCCACTCCGGAACGGCATGGGGGGTGGGGTGAGGAGAGAGCCTGTGTGGGGGTTGGGGGAAGCATTGGGAGAGGTACCTTATAGCCATTGTCCTGCTTTGGATTGTGCGAGGCAGTGATCATGATTCCGGCACAGAGCTTCAGGTGTGACACGGTGTAAGGCTAAACAGAGCAGGAGACGGTTCTTAAGAAAGATTAGGCGGAACGGAAATGCCTACTATTGCTCTACGTTGTTTGGAGCGTTCGTCCCCTGTACCACCCTAGTATCATGACACGCCACTCAGTGTCTCGTGCACCATCCCAGCACCACGCAGCACCCTCTCGTCTGTGCTTTTGCCCTGTTCTGTTTCAGTGACCCGTCGTCCAGGAAGATGAGCATGTGTCTTAGTTCTTTCGGCAGGGCCCACACTCGCATAACTTCATGACAGGATACTGCTACATCTCTTCCATTTTATGATTAGTTACCGTTGTTAGTCCTTGATATCCTTGACCCATAAATGAAGCATTCATTCCCATCAACTGTAGGCCACAGGCTGCATGACCTTCTCTATAGCCAGCAGCCCTCTGAGGAGTAGTTAGAAAGGAAACGGTTACTTACCACAAAGGGGGTTGGGGTTATATCAGAGAAGAGGTACACGGGAACCCCCTGGCTGATAAATGCAGTCGCAGCCAGCCGGGCAAACCTAGAAATGCAGAAAGAGGAACAGGAAGGAGAAAGCTAGGGTTAGAACTTCCCATGGCAGTGAGAAACAGTGACCAAGCAGGCTGGGGTGGAAGCCAGGGCTTCATGCGTGCTGGGCAAATCTCCCAGGAACAGAGCTGTGGCCCTGGCCCCTTCCAACATGCCAGCATTCGATCATGAGAAGAAGAGGAAGAGCACCAAACCGAGACGGCTGGAGTCCTCTCCTCCCCTCTTTTGTTTGGGATAAAGGCCTGAGGTCACCTTGTCGCATGTCCAAGGCCACTGAGCACACAGGCCAGGGCTGCCTTAAAGTCTGTCAGCTCTGTCCATCTGGGCCTCCATCAGTGGTTCCCATTTGGACACATCTGTCCTCCAGGATATTGATGTGGAGGCACGGGCAGTTGTCATGCGTGGGGCAAGGGATGTGCCACTGGCAATGAACGGGAATTAAAGGGTAGAGTTGTACTAAACCCCGTACACTACACAGGACAGTCTCCCACAACGAAGAATGTTCCAGCCGCTGAGACTTCATGGGTCACTATGCAGAGGCTTGGGAGCCCTGATTCACACTGTCACTATTCAGTACACACCTCATACGGACTCTGACTAGGTGTCGTTTTATTTAAATATGTGTCCTTATATATGTGTGCACAGCAAAGGCAGGAACCCACAGACACCAAAAGAATTGAAAGGCCAGTCACTTCAAGCAAATGCCATGGCTCTAGGAGCAGAGCAAGAGCTGTCCTTTCACCAACGGTGTTAACAAATCTGAAACACAGTGGTATCAGCTAACGTGACAGGTCTAAACCAGGGTTTATGGGAACCAAGCCTGGTGGTGAGCGTCTGTAAGCCCGCACTCTAAGAGACTGGGAGAAGAGAATTTCAAATTCGGTACTGGTATGGGCTATATAGTGAGAGCTTGGAGGATTCAAATGGTAAACACTGGATCAGCATTCAAACAACTGCCACCCCCACTGCTGCCACCCCTACTGCCGTCACGCTTTTCAGCATCACGTGACCATAGCTAACCAGGAGTCCCGTGGGCCTGGGGCTGTTACAAAGTTACACCCTGAGAAAGATGTCTGTCAGGAAGAAGAGGCAATCATGCCTGTAAATAGCAGGGGAGAATTGCATGGAAGCAAAGGAGAGGCCAGTTTAGACAATTTTTCCCCATCATTTTTGTTTGTTTTTTGAGACAAGGTCTCTCTGTGTATCCTGCTTGCTATGTAGCCGAGGCTGCCCTTGAACTCAAAAGAAGCCCTTCCGCTCTGTTTTCTGAGTGTTGGGATTAAAGGCCCAGGCTAGCCTGTCTTTTTTGAGGAGTGGGGTGGGGGTGGAGTTCAACTCAGGGTTTAGCCTTGGTTGTCCTGGAACTTGCTTTGTAGACCAGGCTGGCCTCAAACTCACAAAAGCTCTGCCTGCCTCTGCTTCTCCAGTGCTGGGACTGCCCGGCCCTAACCCATTACTTTTAACAGCTAAATAATTATGGGTTTAAAGTCAAGTCATTAAAAAAAAAAAATCAAGGGGCTGAAGAGATGGGTGAGCAGTTAAGAACATGTACTGTTCTTACAAAGGCTTGCAACCGCCTATAACTCCAGCTAGAGGAGATTCAATGCCTCTGGCCCCATGGGCACTTGCACCCATAGGCAAATATCCACATGCACACACACACATACACATAATTTAAAAAATGGCTTTAAAAAAAAGTCAAACTATTGAAATGATGATTCAAAATAAAAGTATAAAAGAAATTATGAAAAAAAAATCCTTTTCTGAAAAAAAACGTCTTTAGGTTCCATCCCAAAGCCCCACCCCACCCCCTGTCCCCAAACCTCAATACCTTCTGCTGCTGCCCCCGCTGGCAGGGTGAGCCCTTGCATCGAAACTGATCACCACGCCCCTCTGCTTCAGGTCACTGAACTGCTTTTCCAGGTACCTGCAAAATCCCTGAAAGAAGCACAGGGAGTAAAGGCACTTATTTCATACATACGCTATAAAAGAATCAGCCCCAACTTCTGTTTTCCCTGCTTTCACAGGACATCATTCACATGGAGTTGGAGACCAGTGATTATGCGGACTGAGCAGTTAGATGGAAACAGCTTTTTGCACTGTCTACTCTAAGTCAGATGCTGTGCTGAATTTAGTATCTCCAGATCCCGACTAACTTGCTCAGCATCTCCATCTTATGATGGGAACACAGAGAAGAGCAAGGGTCTACTCAGTTTCCGACCTAATGAGCCGCAGACCGTGGCTTGTACCCAGGTCTGGTGACAGGTGGTTCAGTGTAGGGTGTAAGGTATACATGCCTCTGGGGCCAGAAAATGGACGTGAACTCTACTCTGCCACCACTGAGGAAGAGACAAACTTTTCTATCTTTTGTCTAGTTTCCATGTCTATATATAGTAACACCAATAATACATAGCATGTAGGGATTTTATAAGACGTAAATGCGCTATATACAGGTAAGGTGGGGATAGTTAGTAACAAGCTTGCCTTGTAAGCCCAAGGACATGAATTTGATACCCAGAAGCCAACTTTAAAAAAAAAAAGTTAGGTGTGGCGGCCCAAGCTTGCAATCCCAGTACTGGGGAGACGGAGACAGCTCCGTGGGGCTCCCTAGCAGCCAGCCTAACCTACTTGGTGAGTTCTAGGCCAGTAAGAGACCCTGTCTCAAAAGAAAAAATGAGCGGTGCCTGAGAAATAACACCGAGGCTATCTTCTGGTCTCCAGATGTGCGCACACCATTACTTGAATCATCATTTTCTTCAAAGACCCTATCCCTTGCCTCCTGCCTAGGGACTTCTGACACTTCTCTCTGCTCTGTGACAACAGTCAGAGAAAGTTTTATACAGTTTTGACAATTAACTGATGAAAATCGGTTTGGTTTGTTTGTTTTGGATACTATTTACCAGAAATCTAAAGGAGACTGGAATTAGTTCATTTATAGGAAAAAAAACTTGCTATACAAATCAAACGTGTGCGTTTTCGGGCTATCACTAACCGGTTCCAAGATGGTGGAACACCCCCATCCCTGTATCTCAGGGGTCAAACAGTACCACTTCGATCTCAGACACGAGAGAGCAGTGGACTTGGGACCCAAACAATCTAGACACTGGACATTATCAGAGAGTTCTTGTTGACTGTGCAGCAGTGATGGGATCTGATCCTCACTGCACTCTGACTAAGGGAAATCTTATACACGATGAAGTATGCCATGATTTTTGATAGAGGGATACATCTCAGCCTTGTTAGCAATGTTAGATCAGTTTAGAATGCTTCTTTTCCCATGGCAAACACACAGCATCCAGCACACCCTCTGAAAGTGATAAACAAAATAAGGATGTACATTGGGTATTAGTTTTGTGGGTTCCCGAGAAGGAGTTCACATGCCTGACTCTTCACAGCTTACGGTGGTGACATTATACCTGGCTCTCCAGGTCAACCTTTGCACTGTGACCTCAATGTGTCAGGGGGCAAAAAGCGTATAGCCCGAGTCCAGAGTCTCATATCCCGAAATGTTCTAGAAACTTCCGGGTCCTGTTGAGGATGAGGACCTGAGAACAGCTGAGGGGAAAGACACTATTCCATGGGGGTTGGGGGGAGGAAATGAAGGAGGTTTTCAGAATTAAAATGCTACTATAAACAAAACAAAACTTTGCATGGCTTCAAATATGTAACTGTGATCCATAAAAGCTAAAAAAAAAAAAAAAATTCAAATAAAAAAAGGTTGAGTTTGGGATGAAACTACCTTTTAAAATTATTTTTTAATTATATCCATATGTGTGTTTCTGGGTGAGTGTGAGCCACATGTGTGTGTGTGGGGGGGGCCGGAAGAGGATGTTTGATGCCCTGGAGCTCACAGGTGGCTATCAGCCACTGGATGTGGTCGCCGAGAGCCAAACTCAAATCTTCCACAAGAGCAGCGAGCATTCTTAGCCACCGAGCCATCTCTCAAGCCCCTTTCCTTGTTATTTTAAATTGCGTATGTGTGAGCCCGTGCATGGGTATACAGGTGCTCATAAGAGTACAGGGGCTCCTAGTGCTCGCGGAGGCCAGAAGAGGGTGTGGGGACCTCTGGAGCTAGAGTCACAAGCAGTGTGAGTCACCTGACATGGGTGCTGGGAACCAAACTGGGATCCTCAACAAAGAGCAGCCTGTGCTCCTAACTGCTGAGCCATCTCCGCACCCTGAAGCCATCTTTAAATGAGATTAGCCCTGAGTTAGTTAGAATGGGCTGTTTCATAGGCCACTGAGTTCTTAGTCACTGGTGTATCCAGGTTAAAATTAAGTACTTCCCAGTAATCACAAACAGAACATCGAAAAGAGGTGAATTAACTGTTGTAAGAAATCATAACCTCTACGGCTGAGGCGAACAGTAGAGTTTTCCTCCAGTCCCTGCCCTGCTTCTCTGAGATGTCCTGCACTGTATGCACCTGCTCCATAGTCAATGCAGGGCAGCTCTAAGGTGCCACTAGGCTTGGCCTTCATACCCAAAGGAGCAGCAGCAAGAGTGCCAGTGCCCCAGTAAAGGTGAGAACAGGGATGTGATCCACCTAGCCACGTGCCAGTGTCCCATCGGGGAATGCCACCCACAGCTGGAGTGGCAGCCAGAACAGGCCATTCCGGAAGCCCTCTCTCCTTCACTTCTGGGATGACCCCTAAGATGTCAAAGTTTCATCTGCTGCTTCCCTGAAATGTTTTCAGCCCCGAGCAGCCTTCTGTCTCATGGGAAGCACCACTCCAGAGTAGAGGGCTTCTAAGGATCGTGCCGTGTGTGTGTGTGTGTGTGTGTGTGTGTGTGTGTGTGTGTGTGAATGATGGAATCAGATCACTTATAAAACATCTCTCCATTGTGGTTTTAAAGGGCTCCTAATTACGTGCATTCCTGAGGCCCAGTCTCAGAAGAGTTCTGCTGTTCTAGCAGAAAAGTGGACCACGGTGGCCTGGGAACTTACTTCAGTCTAATTTCTCCATCTCAGGAAATTAGATAGAATTGAATATAGGGGGAAAGGTTCAAGGTTAATCTTCAATCCAGAGAAGCACTACACCTCACAGTAGGTGTGACAAACGGGATTATCCAAACATAACCACGGCGCTATATGCCCCCACCAGGTGCCACTGGCCTTCTCTTTAGACAGACAGAATGTGGTGGGGATTAGATACTTTGTTTAGGTCACAGCTCATTTACAAGCGCCGATACAGCTTCCGGTGGGCATATTTGTGACCATATTCCCTACCATCATTTTATTCAACGAGTCTGTACGTGAACAAAATCTCCACAAGGGAATCTGTCTTAGTCATAAGAATTCTCTCTGCCTGACACACAGTGGGCATTCAATAAACTTGTTGCATGGCTGGCTGGGTGGACAGAAAGCTGATGAATTTTTAAATAAGAACTGCACAAGCCTCATTTTGTAGATTAAATGGTGAATACTCTCTCTATTTGGTCAGATCCAAAGACATATCCATAACAAAAACAAATTAAGTCTATCAGATAGCCAGGACTCGGGGAGGTACCCCAGGAGTGACTACAGTGACAAACTCATGGTACCTGTGTGGTCTGGATGATGGTCAGGTCATTCATGCGGGAGATCCCTGCTCCCATGGGCGCTCGAAGGCCAGCAGTCCCAAACTCCATCCGGGCCCCAAAGCATTTCTGTAGCTCTTCTTTATTACCTTCAGCAATCAGCTGTTTCACTGACTCTGAAGTTAAAGGATTCTGAAAGACAGACATGAATGTACTAGGCACAGGTCAGTTAAGAGAAAGGTACACCACACCCTCAACACACATATACAGAGACACACACACACACACACACACACACACACACACACACACACACACACACACACACACACACACAGACACACACACACACAGACACACACACACACACACACACACACACACACATGGCTAACCTCTATGACAAACATAAATACAGGCTTTTACATTTTCTGGTGTTTTTGAAATCTGAGCTAAGGAATTTGATAGTATGATGCGAGTCATACCCTCTGTCCTACTGAGGTCCTAGTTTTAGAGAAGATGAACAAGGTGCTGTTTTAGAACAGACATCCAACACGCTCAGGGAGATCTCAGATCATTCGCTTACCAACCCTGTGCTTGAGAAGGCTATAAAGTTTCTCTAGTACCTCTTTCCTCATCAGTAAAAGGTGAACCAGCTAGAAGCTCTCTTGTGTACTTTTCAAGGTTTTAAATTAATTTGTCTTTGTCTGACACTGAGTTGTGATGTTTCTCTCCTTCCCTAAGGTTCTCAGACTTCCCCAGGGTGGTAGGTCAGTCAGTTTAATCAAAACCTTACTTTTGTCCTGCTTTACAGTTTTAACAAAGTGTTTCCTTTGTATCTGGCCCTGTTTTAATGACTCTAAGTGAGGCCAATAATAGCTGAAGGCTTTGGTAGAATTTTTACACTACAGAAATTGAAAGGTTTATTTAAGCTGCAGATGAACACTAGCCTAGTATCTTTTCTATTACATTAATTGCAAACAGATAAGAGCATGAATCACTTAAGTCCACCTGCCTTGTTTGCTCAGCATAACAATTGCAGGAGACGTGAAGATTGGAGAATTACCTAACTCCACGCGGACTTTTACTTTTACATTAAGAATTGTGGAGCCGGGAGGTGGTGGCGCACGCCTTTAATCCCAGCACTTGGGAGGCAGAGGCAGGCGGATCTTTGAGTTCGAGGCCAGCCTGGTCTACAGAGTGAGTTCCAGGACAGCCAGGGCTATACAGAGAAACCCTGTCTCGAAAAACGGAAAAAAAAAAAAAAAAAGAATTGTGGGTAGGATGGAGTGAAGTACTTCTAGTCCTCACTCGATAAAATGAACCCGGGGCAAGATAAGGCCCCCGTAATTAAACTTTGAAATGTAATCGCAATAAAACCTGGGCTTCCTGGAATCAAGCCCCGGGGTTCCAGATTGTTCCAGTTTCAACAGGAACTGGGACCAACCTTTTGATTAAAAACCCAGCTTTCCAATTGCAGAGAACCATCTTACCCACCACACGCTCAGGTGGTCCCAAGGCAAGGCTCGGAGCTGGCATGCAAAAAGAGCTCAACAGACATCTGCTGAGTAGCAGAGACAACACGAACTTCCTGGCCACACCCAATATCCAGGGCTTCTCTGAGGCCCACAGTGGATTTCAAAAGTTCTTAATTGGCCTTGTGTCGCTAGAAAAGACTCAGCAGCAGGAGCAAACAAAGCAAAGAGATAAAGAAAAGTCGAGAAGAGAGCAGCAGAGATAAGGGTCAGACCTGGGGGTGGTGGAAACTGACAGGAGAGGGAGGCACAGGGGAGAGGGGACACAGTAGCCGTGCAGAGAGCACCACCAGGGTCCTGGCCAGCACGGGCGGGGCGGCTCAGCGACCTCAGTGCTTTTAGGTGGTGGGAGCGTCCCTGAAGAATGAATGGGTCCTTCCCAGAGAGGCACCCATCTCAGTTAAAGTAACTGAGGGGGGGGGGGCTAAAGTCAGCGCCACCAGTTAAGTGCTTGCTGTGTAAGCTTTGAGACCCAAGCTCACATCTCAGCACGCACTAACAAGCCTAACCAAGCAGAGTTCATCTGTCAATCTAATGCAGGAGGTAGACCGACAGTGGGCACCATGTTCAACGAGAGACCTTTGTCTTAAAGAAAAAAGAAAAAAAAAAAGGTGGGGAGTATCTTTAGCCCCAGGGAGTAGCACTGTTAGGAGGTGTGGCCTTGTCGGGAGGAAGTGTGTCACTGTGGGGGTGGGCTGTGAGAGACCTTCCTCCTAGCTGCCTGAAAGCCAGTCTTCTCCGGTTTGCCTTCGGAACAAGATGGAGAACTCTCAGCTCCTTCTCTAGCACCGTGCCTGCCTGGATGCCGCCATGCACCTGCCTTGGTGATAATGGGCAGAATCTCTGAAAGTGTAAGCCAGCCCCAGTTAACCGTCCTTTATCAGAGTGGCCTTGGTTGCGGTGTCTCTTCACAGCAGTGGAGACCCTAACTAAGGCAGAAGGGTGACTGTGGAAGAAACTTGGCCTCAGCCTCTGGCCTCTGCACAAATATGCACCCAGCCACCCACACATCTACACACAAACACACGAACACAGACACAACCATACACCACACGGACACAGACACAACCATACACCACACGGACACACCTCTGAACGGAAAAGGAAAAGATTGAAGCATCTCAAAAGGAGAAAAAGGATGAGTTCCCTCCACCTCTCCTCATGGAGGTACCTTGCGGAGAAAGATTCCATGTTCTGTAGTAACTACATTTTCCCGCTCACTTCTGAGCACATCTGTGAAGTACCTTCTGAAGAACAATAGATCCCAGGCTCTGATGGGATCACAGGATCCCTCCTTTGATGGATCCACAATATGCCAGCATTATGAGGAGGTGATAAAAGGTGGGACCTGGGAGCAACCTGGAGGACTGAGACTTGCTGGGACTTGTCACAGGACGCTATATTTCTGCAGTGGCCTCTTCCTATGTTCCCCCTTTCTCTACTTCCTAGCCACTAAGACACAAACAGCTCTGCTGCACCTTTCCACCACGAGGGATAAAACTATCTCAGAGTCTAAGCAGTTCTTTCCTGTTCCTTCAGTCTGTGTCACATACTTAGTCAAGTGGTATAATAGCCTAACACACACAATACTTCTTAACCGAGGTGTTAGGATAGCTACACAATGCAAGTTACTAAGTTATCAGAAGTGGAAACAGTTTCCTTCCCTTAAGCATTCTGGAATGCTTTAACTCTCCAAGAAAACAAAACAAAAGCAAAAAGGAGCTGGCACTGCCCTCCTGGAAACAGGATGGCCTGACTTTTCATTCTCAAGGTGGGAGTGGGCAATGTCCTCTGCTGAGCCTTGCAGCCTCTATTCGGTCAACAAATGTTTCAGGGACCTACTATAGACATGTAGTACAGTACTACAGTATTGTAGACCACGGAAGGCAGCAGACACACAGCACCACCTACATAATTTTCTTGCGCCAGTGTACAATTAAAACGAAAGACTCCGTGTTTGAACAATAGAGAATCTCAAGGTAGTGCTTTAAAATACGGCATGGGCCCTTCCCTGAACACCGGTTGGGTGGATTTTCATGGGTTCTCCTGAAGTCAGCCCTGGACACCGACAGACTCTAAACAAACCAACCTCTAAGGGAGTGCTGGTTTGTTACTTCCTATCCCAGGAAGAGTCGGGGAAAGGAAGGGTTGGGCTGTCTAGAGCGAATATTTGAGTTAAGTAAGTTTCACTTGGGAGACGGGGAAGACCTGCTAAGTTCACAAAGGAGTAACAACAAGAGAAACAAAAAGTCAGCAGATCACAGGCAAGAGGAACATTGCGGGGAAGCAACAGGACATGCGGAAGCACAGGTCAGAGAGAACTTGTAGAGGGCAAAGGAAGTGCTGTCCGGAGCTGGCCGCCTGACTGCTTCAGCCATAAGACAGTTACTGGGGAAAGGGGCAGCTGGGACCAAAGCACACCCCCGTCACCTTCCCAGTGAAGTAAATATCTTCTGGAAAACTCCCAGTCACCTTGGCCCATCAGGGACCCGTTAGTAACCATGTAATCAGAAAAGGTAGTCTGGACTGTGGAGAAGTCCAGGTCCCGGGAAAGGCGGGACAGAGCGGATTCTGAATGGATGAGGATGCTCAGCCCATCACAGAACCTCAAAAAACCTGGTGCGTGGACTACCCGGGATCGCAGTCCCGCTACGTTCACCCCTCCCTAGCTCGCTCCTCTGCCCGGTCTAGCGGCCGGGTGAGCCACACAGCTGTCTCTAGCCCCGCAACAGTTTATGCCGAGCAGGCTCGGTGTGGCGGGGCAGGGAAGGAAGGAAGCTGGGCCCGGCTCCCTGCCGGACGAGCCTCGGCGCCCGGGAACCGGGGAGCCGGAGATCGGCCCTTACCCGGTCCCAACGCAGCCACTGCGCGGTCTCCTGGTCCAGTCGCGCGTCCATGCCCAAGCCACTGCCTCCCTGAGCGGATGTCCGTGTCGGTGTCGGTGTCGCCGCCGCCATCCTGCCGCAGCTACAACCGGGCTGAGGAGGCCGGGTCACCCTTCTGGCGGGGCGGGGAGAGGGCGGGGACAGGGGGCGTAGTCAGGGAAGAGGACGTGCAGCAGGCCCGCCCGGTTCCAGACTTGCCCGGGAGGGCCAGGCAATTGGGGAATGCTTGGTGGTTAGGTGAGCTGGGGGATCGCCTCGCTCTGGTCTCCTAGGCCACACCCAGGGTCCTCTAGCAAAGGCCACTCGTGCATTTGGTGCCCATCACGTCTGGAATGCTAGTCTGACTGCGCTGGGAAGCAGAGCATATTGGCGCAGGCTAGTAGCGGTAAGGCCAAGGCAGGCAGGTCTTCGTGAGTTAGAAGCCAATCTGATTTACGGAGTGGAATTCCAGACCAACTCGCGGGGTACATAAGTGAGATCCTGTCTCAAAATGTAAATGAAATTAGAGAATACCAGAAATCTTGAAAACAAAAAATCTTGAAAAAAGAAGAGCCCAAGTGGGGGAATAAATCAAATAGACCAGCGAACCAGAAATGAGGTAACACTTGCAAAGACAGTTTATGTCAGAAGAGCACCCGAAAGGATGAGTTGTAATTTCAAGGCGCTGGGCCAACTGGATTTTCACACTAGAAAATGTTAAAAGGGTGTCGACTCAGCCGGGCATGGTGGCGCACGCTTGTAATCCCAGCACTTGGGAGGCAGAGGCAGGCGGATTTCTGAGTTCGAGGCCAGCCTGGTCTACAGAGTGAGTTCCAGGACAGCCAGGGGTACACAGAGAAACCCTGTCTCGAAAAAAAAAAAAGGGGGGGGTGGTGTCGACTCATCTGCCTGAGGTCATCACACTCGAAACAGAATTCCAGGTCAGCGGGGCAATGTGCACGCCTATCTGGGCATGAGGAAGCACAGGCAGGAATGTTTCTGAGCTGCACACGATGCCTCCCTCACTCCTGCAATCCCCACTATTGGGAAACTGAGGCAGGACTGTTGTGAGTTCACAGCCTGGCCTACAAAGTGAGTTCCAGGTCTCAGAGGGTTACAGTGTGAGACCTTGTCTCAAAAAAACAAACATACAAACAAACAACCCTGAGAAGAAACAACAAACAAACAAACAAACAAACAAACAAAAACCAAAGCAGTTAAAAACACTGGCTGTTCTTCCAGAGCGCCTAGCTTTGGTTATCGGCACTGGCATAGCTCGGGACCATCTGAAACCAGTCGTAGGGAGTCCTGTATTCTTTTCCATTGTCATATATATCTATGGTGAACAGACATATATGCAGGCAAAATACCAAATATAAAAAAAACTTCTTAAAAAGTTTCTAGCAACTTTAGTCACAAACAGCTCCAATCAGTCACATCCAGATTGCCAACAATAGAATGGATGAATATATAGTGGTATATCCATACTAAATCATATAAATAACTTATGGTGGCTCAGCCATGAGTTACACAGCCTGGTGAGAAGGCAGAACTGTATACAACCATATGGATGTAGTTTATAACCTTCCCATTGAGTGAAAGAATTCAGACCTCTGGCAGACACTGGGTCTGGCAGTCACTGAATAAGAAAAGCACAAGGAAAGAAAACAAATCAGTGTTTTCCAGAACCGCAGAGGTCACTGGGGGTTTAGGAAAGGGACAATTCTGTATATTCTCTGTGTCTGTGTTTGCCTGGATCCAGGTGCTCACCAAAACTTAGAACCTGGTGACCAGCTGTAAGTTATGTCTCAATTTTGAAATTTTTAAAAACTACATTTATCTATGGTGTGTGTGTGTGTGTGTGTGTGTGTGTGCGCGCGCGCGTGCGTGCTGTGACATACATATGAAAATACAACTTTGGGGAGTCAGTTCTCTTCTTCCACCATGTATGTCCTAGGGATTGAATTCAGGTTGTCAAGCTTGGTGACGAGTGCCTTTTGATGCCGGATATTTAATCAAACTCTGAACTCTGAGATTATGTTGTTTACTGGAGAAACCTGTTTCTAGTTGTGGTGTGACTCAGCCTTAGCACACACCTTTACACCTTTAATCCCTCTGCCTGGGATACTGACACACCCTTCGTACTCACCTTTAATCCCAAACAATGTAGGTAAAGTTAGTTTGTAGAAGGAAGCAGCCATGTTTGAAAGTGATGTCTAACTGAGTGGCTGACAAAGTGGCGAATCAGAGAAAGACTTGACAGAACAGACCAGAGAGGAGAGAGAGGCCACTCAAGAGAGAGAGCAGCGCAGAGAGAGGAGAGAGAGGGCAGTTTTACTGGGACAGTTATAGAGACAGGTTGCAGAGAGAGAGAGAACAAGCTACACACAGGTAAAGACAGAGTTAGAGGATGAGAAAGAGCCAGACTAGAACAGATTATCAGTTAATATGAAGCTAAACAAAGCAAAAAATCAGCGGCTGAGAGAGAAGCCAGATTGAATCCGTCAGCTTGGAGAGGAGTTTAAGCCATAACAGCTGAGTTGAACCTGCCAGCCAGAGTTCAGACAGAACCAGGAGGGGAGAGCTTATTCAGCAACAGCAAGCCTCGGAGGCTGAAAGCATTCTAGACCTTGGTAAGATTACACGGAGGCTAGAGGCTTTCAGGACTGGGCCTAGGTTAACAGACGGGAGGCAGTAAGTCTCAGAGATGACAATTACATCAGGCAAAATAAAAAAAATACTTTTACAGCCTTTACTTTTAAGCCATCTCACTGTTGGTTGCTTGGTTCATATTTCAATTTTAAAAATTAACATAAAAACTACAGAAGACTTCATCTGTGAGCATGAGGAGGGACTGCTTATATTTGGGAAGGAGAATTTTTGTGTCTGCTCTGCCCTTCCTTCCCTCTGCAGGAAGTTAATCCTGGCCTTGCTTGTGCTAGCCAAGCACTTAGCCGTGAGCTACATCCCCAGTCCCAGCCCCCCTTAATCTCCACCTTTTTTGGGGGTCTTTTTTTTTTTGAGACTGGGTTGGCAAAGCTTATTTAAATTGGTCTTAAACTTAGTTGTAGCTAAGGCTGGCTTGAAACTTATGATCCTCCTGCCTCAGCCTCCTTGAGTAGCTGAGAGTATAGGCAGTTGCCGTCAGCCCTTGCTCGGACCTGTTGTACTTCAGGACCTGAGTAGAGGTAATATCGATTTTTGTTTGTTGCTTGGTTTGGTTTTGGGTCTCCTGCAGCCCATACTCAACTCAATATGTAGCTAAAGTACAGCCTTAAACACCGGATACTCCTGTCTCTAACTCCTAACTGCTGGGATTATAGGCATAAGCCAGCACACCTGGGTACAGCCTTAAGGGTTTTCTTTGTGGTTCTTCAGGTATTGGTTTTTTTGTTTGTTTGTTTGTTTCTTTCTTTAATGTACATGAGTCCTCAGGCACACCAGAAGAGGGCATCAGATCCCATTACAGATGGTTGTGAGCCACCATGTAGTTACTGGGAATTGAACTCAGGACCTCTGGAAGAGCCGTCAATGTGCTTAACCACTCACTGAGCCATCTCTCCAGCCCCTCTTTGTGTTCTATTGCAGGATTAGATAAAAGCACACATATTAGGGTGTATGGAATGTGTACAGAGGAACGAATGCATAGTTACTCAGTTACGGCAAAGCTGGCCGGGAAGTGAGGGGAGTCATGAGGGTGAGGATTAGCAGAGGCCTTGGGGCCTGGAGGCTTCCTTCAGTACTCACAGCTTATGTAGAGACAAGAAAGGGGATGCGGCTGGCCTTGGGCATGGCAGTCTGGCAAATGCATTTTAAACAGACTGCGATCCTGCCTGGGAACCAAAAGGCTGAGGGGTAGAAGCAGAGAAGAAGAGAAGAGGGATGCTGTCTTAGGTTTCTATGGCCTTAGCTGGATATATACTGGAGATAGACAGACAGACAGACAGACAGACAGACAGACAGACAGACAGACAGAGATAGGTAGATAGATAGATAGATAGATAGATAGATAGATAGATAGATAGATAGATATGGGGGATATTTATAAATAAATAAAGGATTTCTTTCACTAGTGGATCTGGAAACCAGGAAGACCATTATCTTATGAGCTTTTGGGACATATAATGAAGCCATAGCAAGACGTCGGCTTTTCGTTCCCTTCCATCAGTTTTAGGATCTCCTTTCCCTGCACCACCCACGCTATGACAGCAGTTGTAAGGGACAGAGTCAGACCTAGGTGGCCTCACTCACGTTGGTTTGTCTTTCAAATGCCGCAGCACAGTTCACTGTTCCCTGTCTGTGTGCTTTGCTGCCTTCTGCCAAGATGGGCGTGAGGTGCTTCCCGATAAAGAGAGTTCAGTGCCTCGGAGCTCGTGTTGGCCAGTCCATGATGGGCAAGGTGTTGGCTAATTTGATGTTTACCTGACACAGGTTAGAGTCGTGTGGAAGGAAGGAACTCCAGCTGAGAAAATGCCTCTATAAGATGAGCTATGGGCAAAGCTGTAGAGCATTTTCTTAATTAGCGATTGGTGGGAGAGGGTTCAGCTCATGATGGATAGGACCAGCCCTGGCCCGTTAGTCCTGGGTTCTGTAAGAAAGCAGGCTGAGCAAGCCATGAGAAGCAAGCCAGTAAGCAGCGCCCCTCCCGTAACCTGTGCGTCAGGTCCCGCCTCCAGGTTCTTGCCCTGTTTGAGATCCTGTCCTGACTTCCTTCAGTAACGGACTCGAGGTGGAGGTGTAAGCCAAAGAAACCCTTTCCAGCTTGCTGTGGTCATGGTGTTTCAATTACATCAATAGGAAACCTAACTAAGACACTTGGGGTTACTGCAGGGTTACTTAGGGTTACTGATCCCTCTGGGTCAAAAAAAGGAAGGGTTGGTAACATGCAGAGAGAGGCAGCAAAACGTGTGTTTTCATGCCTTATATCGTATCAGGAATTATGGAGCCCTGGTGACATCCAATAAGAACTATTTTTAACTTCATCAGCTACACCAAGAATCTCAATAGTCCTCCATAGAACCAAGCAAGGGTAGCGCATAATGTATTCATGGAGAGAGAAGCTTTGAACAAGGGCACCACCCAACCACAGCCAACTCTTCTTCCTCTTAAGAACTGTGCTGAAAATCAACCCACCATAACAGAGTCCACCATCCTCACTCACTTCCTGTGTGAAGTAGAGAATAGTCTCTTGGGCGATGCTGGAACCTATCCATGTAGAAACCCTCCTTGGGTGTCTTTAACAAGCATACCAACACTGGAGACCTTTATGTCTGGACAGCGACACCGCAGTGACCTAAAGCGGTTGATCTCTCACAGGAATCTTGTCATTCCCCCACCCCCATCGGTGGTTGCTCACCAGCAGTCTCAGGATGTGGAGGGGCTGGGCGGCAGGCTCTCTGGCAGCGGTGAGTAATGCCGGGATGTTATACCGAAGAATGTGTCAGAGGACTCTTGTTTAATGAAACAGATAGGCTGGATTATACAGCTTGAGTCAGGTGGGAGGGAAAGACGAAGGACAAGGGAGGAAAGGTTGCAGTGGGGACAGGGACCTTTCAAGCATATCAGCTAGATTAGATGACTGCCTCTTACGAAGCCAGATCTTTGTCGGGGGAAACAGAAGTTTAACCGGCTTTATCATGTTGTGGTCTTTGTCTCTATGGAATTAAGCCGGCCCAAGCCTGATTTGGTTAGAGAGCAACCCCATGCCTGCAATGCTCTCCGAAAGCCTTCTGGGGTATGGGCAGTCCTCTATGGCCTCTCATCTGACACAGTACCCAGCAGTGATCGATCATGGCACACCCCAGGAAGAATTCCTGATGAGCACTTTATTGGACCAGAAACAGCACCATGGTGGTTTGAATGAGAATCTCCCCCCCCCCACCCCCATAGGACCAGATACTTGAATTCTTGGTTCCCTTGGTGGAGCTGTTGGGGTAGGCTTAGGTGTGACCTTGCAGGGAAAGGCATGTCACTGAGGTGGGCTTTGAGGTTTAAAAAGCCCAGGACATTGCCAAGGCTCTCTTTCTGCTTTATGGTTCTGGTGATGTGAGCTCTCAGCTCAGGACTCTAATTTTTTAAAAAGATTTATTAATTATTATATATAAGTACACTGTAGCTGTCTTCAGACACTCCAGAAGAGAGCGTCAGATCTCATTACAGATGGTTGTGAGCCACCATGTGGTTGCTGGGAATTGAACTCAGGACCTTCGGAAGAGCAGTCAGTGCTCTTAACCGCTGAGCCAATCTCTCCAGCCCCCGGGGTTTTATTTATTTATTTATTTATTCATTCATTTATTTATTTATTTATTTATTTATTTTGTTTTTTGTTTTATGTTTTTCAAAACAATAAAAAGGTGAGTAATTTAGGCATCTAGGGACGATCTCTAACCTCAAGTATTTTGGATAAGGAAATGAAAAGCAGAAAAAAAATTAAGAGTATATCTTTAATACTCATACCTGGTTAACCACAGACGCATATCCCACACCTACTCTCCTGATTTCCTGAACAGTCGTCTAAGCCCCTGTTGGGCTTAACTCATTTAACCAATGTCATAGGAGGACGTTCCATGAACTCAGGTAGCCTGTTTGTATGTTATAGTAGCTGCCACTCCCTGATAAACAAACACACAGCCATTTTTGACGAGGACATCAGGAGGTGATGCTCTGAATGATTTTACTTGTTCTCTCTGTCTGCCTAAGAGCTGTTTCTCATACGAATATCCTAATGTCTTTATCCCAACATGTCCCAATTCTTAGCCATTTCTAACCCCTTTGTATCCATCCCGGGCACTGTTTGTTTTGTTTTGTTTGTTTGTTTGTTTTTTTAAGCTCTTTAGTATGATTATATTTTAGTATATATTTTAGATTATTTAGATATTTAGATTATATTTTAGTATAGCTCTTCAGTATGATTACATTTTAAATATTTGCTAACTTTGACCCCTGGTAACTCTCACGCGGACACAGAAGGGTTAATTTGTGGCTGATCTTGCCTCATTCACTTACTGCCTTCCTCCCAAATTACTGAAAAAAAGTTCCAGACATTCTATCATTTTGTCTATCATTTTGTCTCTTTGTATCTTTCTGACACCTAAAATCACTTCAAAGTAACCATAGCGTCCTGATTTCATTTAAACACTTAAAAATTAAACTTATTGTTCTCCGATGTTACTAAATATCCAATAAGTGTCCAAATTTCTATCCCATCTTGCCAGTGTTTTGTTTTCAGTTTGCTTGAATTAGGAGCCAAGGAAGCTTCCCGTTGGTTGATACTCTCTCCTTCCGCCTGTAGGTACAGCCTTAGTTTCCTGGTCTTTGCCTGAGAAGGAGCAGAGTCCCTTGCCCTGCAGGCCTGGATTTTGCCGATTGCCTCTGGGGAGTTCTTTGGCCTACTTCTCTCTTGCCTTCCTCTCCTGTAAATTGGCTTGTTAGAATATTCTCTTTGTGAAACAGACCCTTTCTCACCGAACTGAGAACTCTCTGAGAACAGAAACAGCGTCTTATTTAACTTTGCCTTCTCAGAGTCTAACACTGTAAGTCTTCAATGAATACATTTTAAAATGAGGAAATCAGAAACCTGTTTGCATTCTCCTCAGATCAAAACATGGAAAACTTTAGAGTCAGGTTGCTGGTGATGAGTTCTTAGCTCCTCCCTTTCTTTTCTGGGGATGACAAGTGATATTAATTTTTATTTCTTTATTTTTAAAGTAGAAGCAATAATCATGTATTAGTCAGAGTTCTCTATAGAAACAGAACCCATAATCTGTCTCTCTCCCTCTCTCCTCCCACCCCTCTCTCTGTGTATGCATACCTGAGTGACTGAGTGTGAGTGTGTGTGTGTGCCTGTGTGTGCACATGCTTGCGCATGTGCTCTCATGTTTGTGTGTTTGTAAATGAGCTTCCTATATTGATTCACACAACAAGAAACTGGCCAGCCCAACAATGGCCTCCATGCTGGAGAGGCAGATAATTCAATAATTGCTCAGTCTAAGAAACTAGAATACATTCGGGCGGTGGTGGCGCACGCTTTTAATCCCAGCACTTGGGAGGCCGAGGCAGGTGGATTTCTGAGTTTGAGGCCAGCCTGGTCTACAGAGTGAGTTCCAGGAGAGACAGAGAGAGAGAGAGAGAGAGAGAGAGAGAGAGAGAGAGAGAGAGAGAGAGAGAGAGACTAGAATGCAAAATAATGGAGCCTGGCAATGAATTCCTACTTCAAGGCTGAAGGCTTGCAAGCTCCCTGCAGAGCTGCTGGTGTGGGAATACTGAGGAGAGTGGAGTTTCCATGGTGATGGTGGCATCAATAGACACAGCGGAGAAGGAGCTTTCATGAGCTTCAGTCTTCTGGATTTATTCCATCTGATTCTCCAGACTGCTGGATGGCGCTGTCAGCATTCAAGGCAGGTCCTTCACCCTCGGTCGTTCTCCCAGATGACCTTCCTGTCTGGAAATGTGTTCACAAACATACCCAGAAGCATTCTTGACCAGTCCTCTGGGCGTCCCTCCAGCCAGTGGAGTGGACATCAAGACTAACAATTGAGGTTCACGCATCATCGGTCTGTCACCAAACCTATTTCCTTATACCATAGTCAACCTTCAAACAGAGGCAACAGCAAGGCCATAATTATGCCCTCTGTGGTACAACCATGACACACACAATTGAAACCATCAATACTGTCTCCAGAATAAGGGACAGCATTTTGATGAATGCTTACTCTTCTGATATAACTTTAAAGTTTTGTAACATAGATGTGTGGGACCGTCACCGCCCAGGGTGACTGAGGAAGTGTCAAGCAAGCTTCAGCCCCAGATACCTCAACATAAGGATAGCAGGAGTTGGCACCTCCCCACCCCCAGCCTGGCTCCACAAAGTCCACTCCCTCACCACAGCCCTAAAAAGAACTTATTACCCTGACAGCTATCAAACTGCACTCCTTGTTTGACCTTATAAACCGACCCCCACAACCTCCACCGGGACCCTACAAGCTCCTGAGCATGTAGATGAAGCATCTTCCAGCATCCCTGCCCTGCCAATGGTCCACGACCACAAAAACTTTGACCCAAAACCCTGACCATTTCCTCAGGGGCACAGATGTAACAACAGTCCTCTGATCTTATGTTAAAGATAAAGGAATAGGCAAGAAAATAAGGATATCTGCATAGCGTATATGCGTATAAACAGTTCTAACAAAATGAAAAGAAGCATCAGGACAGTTATGACCTCTGATTCGGCTGTAACTGGCTACCTGGCCGTGACTGGCATTTATAATTATCTTTTTATATTACCCAGTCGGGCCCTCCTACCCTCCATAGCAGCTTAGCTAGTCTTAATGCTTTCCCTGGACAGATGACCTGCACCTTCATTCCTGTTAGCTCTGACCATTTGTCCTTTTGCCTGGGTTGGGTTTGTGTAGTTTCTTATTGATGCCGTAATAGGATACAGAGCAGAATACCTGATAGTGGCAATGTTACTGGCTTATCTATTTTAATTTATGTCTTGGGATTCAAACCCAAGGTTTTATGAGTGCTAGAAAAGTGCTGTATTAAGCTGTAACCATTGTTGCTGTACTTTATTTTTTATTTTTGGTTTTTGGTTTTTGTTTTTGTTTGTTTTTTTGAGACAGTGTTTCTCTGTGTAGCCCGGGCTGTCCTGGAACTCACTTTGTAGACCAGGCTAGCCTCGAACTCAGAAATCTGCCTACCTTTGCCTTCTAAGTGCTGGAATTAAAGGCATGCGCCACCACCGCCCGGCCAGAAGAGAGGATTCCCTGACCAGGAATCGAACCCGAGCCGCGGTGGTGAAAGCGCCGAATCCTAACCACTATACCACCAGGGAGCTATTTATTTATTTATTTATTTATTTATTTGTATTTGGTTTTTTTGAGACAGGGTTTCTCTGTATAGCCCTGGCTGTCCTGGAACTCACTCTGTAGACCAGTCTGGCCTTGAACTCAGAAATCCGCCTGCCTCTGCCTCCCACAGTGCTGGGATTACAGGCATGTACCACTACCACCCGGCCCGGCTGTTGCTGTACTTTTATTTTTTATTTTTATTATTTTTTTTGCTGTACTTTTAAACACACACACACACACACACACACACACACACACACACACACATATATACCTGCTGCCCTGGTCACTGGTACAGGACCATAGCTATCTCCCAGCCTGTGGTGGTTTGAATATGCTTGGACTACAGAGTGGCACTATGAGGAGGTGTGGCCTTGTTGGAGGAAGTGTGTCACTGTGGGCATGGGCTTTAAGACCCTCATTCTAGCGACCCAGAAGCCAGTCTTCTCCTAGCGGCCTTCAGATGAAGATTATAGAACTCTCAGCTCCTCCTGTGCTATTCCTGCCTGGATGCTGCCTTGCCTTGATGATAATGGACTGAACCTCTGAACCCGTAAGCCAGCCCCAACTGAATGTTGTCCTTATAAGAGTTGCTTTGGTCATGGTGTCTGTTCACAGCAGTAAAGCCCTAACTAAGAAACAGCTCTTGCCGGGCGTGGTGGCGCACGCCTGTAATCCCAGCACTTGGGAGGCAGAGGCAGGCGGATTTCTGAGTTCGAGGCCAGCTTGGTCTACAGAGTGAGTTCCAGGACAGCCAGGACCACAGAGAAACCCTGTCTCGAAAAACCAAAAAAAAAAAAAAAGGAAAAAAAAAAAAAAAAAAAAAGAAACAGCTCTTAACCATTATTTTATAAAGTACTCATTTTATTAAAACACACACACACACACACACACACACACACACACACACACACAAACAAGCAACCAAACAAATAACCTAGCTGGGCATGGTGGTGCATGCCTTTAATGTCAAGGGAGACAAAGGCAGATGGATCTCTGAGTTTGAGTTTCAAGGTCAGCCTGGTCTACAAGGTGAGTTCCAGGACAGCCATGAAACACAGAGAAACCGTGGCTTGAAAAAACAAACAAAAACTACTGAGAAGCAACATATGCCATGTTCAACAGACAGTGGTGTCACCAAGCTCATGTCGACTGAGTCACTAGAATTCATCATTTCTCCCTACACATAATTCCATCTCACATGGTCTTATTCAGCACGGCCTGAGAGCAAAAGACCTATATACTCACACATGTTTGTGTACACTTATCCTTGAGAGACACACATGCGTGCACTCATACAGCCGAGGCGTGAAGTAAGCTGATCTGTGTAGGTTGTGTAAGAAAAATGTTTGCTCAGTGATGAAATTGCTTCAGAACAAGTTTCAGCCCACAGCCAGTCATTAAGTGAGGCCTGCCTGTCTTCAGAGAGCATAGTGAATCATGGCGCATGGAGGATTCTCAATGGGGTCTTGAATATTTATTTATGTCTTAAATAGAACCCAGAACCCAGTTACTTGCAGGTCAATATAATTTAACTTTTTTGGGGGGGATTTTTTTTGGAGGGGGAAAGAGTTTCTCTGCGTAGCCCTGGCTATCCTGGAACTCACTCTGTGGACCAGGCTGGCCTTGAACTCAGAAATCCACCTGCCTCTGCCTCCCAAGTGCTGAGATTAAAGGCCGGTGCCACCACCGCCCGGCATAATTTAACTTTTAAAAATGCTTTTAGTGTTTTGGGTTTTTTTTTTTCTTGGTTATTCTTGTTGAGATAGAGTCTCATGTAGCCCAGGCTGACCTCGAATTCATTTATAGGCTGAGGTTGACCTTAAATAGCTGATCCCCCTACCTCTAACCCCCAGCTTAGTGGGTTCTGGGGTTCAAACCCAGGCCCTCTTGGATGCTAGGCACGCACTTCTACCAACCACATCCGCCAGTTGGTGGTTTGAAGATCGTATCTCACTGAGTTACTCAGGATAGCCTTGAACTCATTGCGATTATCCCATCTCCATCTACTGAGTGCTATGATTCTTGGCATAGGCCACCACACCTGGATTAATGTACTTTTTAGTAATGACTGGCTTGCAAAAATCCCCAAACTGTGTTAGTGCATACTCAGGGCAAAGGGGGGGGGGGATGCCAGTGGCACAGCCCTGACCCTCATGGGTACTCTAGCCAAAGGGGCTGTCAGCAGTTTCTTTTCTATTTCATTTTTCCTTCAAAGCAGTTATCATTGTATTGCCATGGTGTTAAAACTTTCATCACTAAAATTATCTCTGTTGGGTTAGAAATATGGCTCAGTGGCTCTCAGCCCTTGATGTTCTTCCAAAGAACCCAGTTCAGTTTCCAGTATCCACAGTGGGGAGCCCGTAACTACCTGTAACTCCACCTTGAAAAGATCTTCTGATACCCTCTTTTGGCCTCTGTGGCACATGCACTCATGTACACACACACACACACACACACACACACACATACACACACGGAAATATAAAAATTTAACAAATTTAATAAATAAAATAAAATTATTATGCATCATCCTCTTGTTTCTGTGTCTCAGGTGTATAGAACATACTGAGTTCATTATAGATATTATTTATCCTTTTTTTTTTTTTTTTTTTTTTTGGTTTTTCGAGACAGGGTCTCTCTGTGTAGCCCTGGGTGTCCTGGAACTCACTCTGTAGACCAGGCTGGCCTCAAACTCAGAAATCTGCCTGCCTCTGCCTCCCAAGTGCTGGGATTAAAGGCGTGCGCCACCACTGCCTGGCTATCAATTGTTATAGATTATCAATCATTATTGATAGATGATAAATGGTTCTTGAAGAACTAATCAGTGAACTGCTTACGGTTTATGAAGAAGAAATCAAAACATGATAATATTCAGGTTTAAGTGTTACATGATTTTTCTACCCGAACTAATAAGTCAAACTCTCTGAATATAAAAAAGGAAACAGAAACTGTTAACCATTGTACTCTTGTGACCTAATTCCAAGGCTGATGAGAGTTAATTCCACGACAGTAGATCCTCGTCAGCATTTACCGCTGGCAAGATCTAAACTACAGCAACAGCAGGAGTTTCTGCAGCAGGCTCACACCCAGTGGCCTTGCCAGGGAAAATTAAAACTATCAATTATTTATATCCTTTTCCATGACATTCTTCAAACTGACTAGCTTTCTCTCATTGCTCATTGTAATCATGCCTTGCCTTTTAACTCCCTGCAGGCTTTTCTGTTATTAAAATGTAACAGCTCGAGGCCTGGGACATAGTTTAGTCTGTCTAGCGTGCACAGACCCTGAGTTTGATCCCCAGAGCTTAAAACAAAGAGAAAAATTAACCCACCTTGTCTGCTTTGTGTCTTTGCATAGACATTTTCCTTCTCATCTCTTTCCTCCTAAAGAACCGAATTGACAGCACCCCCTGCCCCACTGGGGCCTGCTGTTGCCAGCGTCACAGGGCAGGAGCTCGTCTCTCAGCAGGGGAGTAGTGGCTGCAGCAGCATCCCTGGGTCCTTTTGTCTGAGGGACCCCGATATTTGACAAGCACTAAGGATCTATGAACTCTGAAAGACACTTTTGCAAAACTGCTAAGGGGTTAGTGTCTGTTTAGAGCATTACTCCAGCCCTGTGAGAACATGGGGAAAATCAGGGGTGGACACCACAGGGGCCCCTAAAACAGGAGCATCTGACCTGCAGCCCACAGGTTGAATGTACACATTTGCTACCATTATATTGTAACGTCAAAAGACTAGACGCCCCAAAAGTGTTTTTTTTTTTTAAATTCACCCCTATGAATTGCTGAAGACTCTTAACAGATTAGTAGCCAATGTTGGGATATTGATAAATATTATCATTCCCAAAGGAGCAGCTGATGCAGTGGGACCTCCCTCCACATCAAAATGGCATTCGTTCTCCACACTGTTACTTCTATCTGTGTTCATAAAGAATTTGGTTTCTGCTTCATGAAACTAACAGTATTCAAAAGGAGATATGGCTAGACTATTGAAAGAGATTCTGGCCTCCGATAAAATTATGTACCGCGGTTGGAGAAATGGTTCGGTGGTTGAGTACTTGCTATTCTTCCAGCGGACTCAAGCTTTGTTTTCTAGGGTCCACCCAAGGCAGCTCCCTCCTACCTATAACTCCAGCTCTGACGCCCTCAAACACATGTGACATGTGTCAGGTTGATCTCTAAATTTGCTAAACTGCTTCGCAGCTGAGACCAACCTTGATCTCCTGATGCCCCTGCCTCCACTTCCTGAATGTTACTGGATACAGGTAAATGGGATCTAGTTTCAGCCTTAAGGCTCTTGTAGGGGATCATGGTAGGAAGGGGGTGAGACAGGAGTGTACTTTGTAGCCCTGACTGTCCTCTAACTAACTACGTAGACCAGGTTGGCCCTGAATTGATAAGATCTACCCGCTTCTCCCTTTTAAGTGCTGAGATCAACGGCGTGCCTAGCAGCCTTTAAAATGCTGTTGTGTTTAACTTACAGTGTAATTGCAAAACCCATAGCAGTCATCTTACAGGGAATAAGGGATAGTTTACGCTGGAGTTATTTTGGGTAACCAATGGTCCAGGAACACAGATTTAGGTGACCCCAGATTCCTTATTCCCCACAGAAGCAGTTTCCTGAAGTTTCAGCGCTTTACAGAACAAACTAGATAAAAGCAAGTACGTCAGAGAGGCAGCACAGCAAGATGGGGGCAGCTTCTCCACCTGCCTGAGATGCTCTCTGGTGGTATTCTTAGCTTTTAGATTGGTGGGAACTAGTGGTCTGGTAAGCTGATAGATTAAAAAAAAAAAAAAAAGGTTTTTCTATATTAAACGTAAGACTGATATATAAAGTGAAGGGACTCCGGGCCAGCTCGAGCGTGGCCAGCATGGCTTAGTCAGGCCTTGCTCTTCTCCTTCATCCCCTCCCTCCTCCTGGCTAAAAACATATCGCATTCCTAACGCACGCGCCCAAGGTTTGTTCCCTTATTTGGTCAACCCCTCCGCTTGAGGCTGACTACCAAGGTCTAGCTATCGAAGTATTGTAGTCCATCAAAAAATAGCCCCCTTTGGCTCTCCTAATCAACACGTCCAATTAAAATTGAACACTCCATCCTAACGTGGGGTTTCCCTTCTTACCCTTATAAACCGCCATTGGCTATGGGTCATGTCTGTCCCCTCTACAGTCCTTTTCCTCTGCCTTCTCCCTTGCCCCCTTTCTCTCCTGTCTTTTATTCCCTCTCCCTTCTCCCTCTTCCTTTATCCCCCTCACCATCCCTTATTCCTGCCCTCTGAGAACTTGGTCTGGGGGTGTGGAGACAACCTCATCTCTAGACTCTGGAGCTGTGACATTCCAATCCCTCCACAGTACTGAGAGTCCACTCAGTCAGTCATTCTCAGCAGGCACAGCTTCTCTCCTGGAATTATAGTTCACAAAAGACAACTTCAAAACCTGCTATCTTTCCCATCCTAACTGCTAGTCATTCTCTTCTAATCCTCTCTTTCTCCAGTGGTTTAAGGTCTTAACCCCTTTGCCCTTTCCACCTGTAAGAGCCCCTTAGGAAACAGCAGCATCTCTTTCCTTAAAGATCTATAGAGCCACACTTGGGCTCTCTTCTTAATCAAAAGAAAATGAAATTGTTTCTTCACACACCATAGAGGTTGTTACTGGTAAAATGTTAATGACTGGCATTGCAAAGTGTCTTTAGATGGAGATAAAGACTTTTGCAAGAAGCACTCAGGGGAAATATCTCTGGTTCTTGGCACGGGGTAATTATTGAGTCTGAAAAATATGACATCATAGTTTGACTTGACAGAATCTTATCAAAACAGGATTTGATGAATATAATTTGTTCAACACAGACGTCTTTTTAAATTAAAGGCTTAGGGGACGTGATGGCTATTCCCAGTTGTCAACTTGACTCCATCTGGAGTGAACTACAATCCAGAAATGGAGGGCACACCAGGGATCCAGAACCTGAGGCTGGAAAGACGCAGGCTGTGATCCAGATCTTGAGGTACAGTGGCCATGAAAAACCTTAGGCCCAAGCAAGGTGGTACACAACTTTAATCCCAGGAGGCTGAGGCAAGCAGATCTCTGAGTTCAAGGCCAGCCTGGGATTGAGCAAGTTCCAAGTAAATAACAGTTTAGGTCTAGGTGTGGTGGTACAGACCTTTAATCTGGACACGCCTTCTGCTGTAAGGACAAGCCTTCCTTCTTAGCCTGCTTATACAGAAAACCAGACGAAACAGCCTCGTGGGACCAAACAACTACTTGGACTTTCCATTCATAGCTGCCAATTGTCAGGTTGTCTTGTCTGTCAACTGCAGACTGTGAGTTATTCCAATAAACTCCTTTAATATATAAAGACATCCCATAAGGGCTGTCACTCTAGAGAACTCTGACTAATAAAGGTAATTTTATGGTTGGACACCTAAATAATTAAAGGTTTTCAGCAAGGTTAATAATTTCTGAAGGACAGAGACACCATCTCATAGTTCTGTCTCTTAATGGTCACTTAGGTTTGGGTATAATAAGTATGTGTGTGAGTCCAGTCAGATAACTCTAATGAAATACTGCAGAATGAGCAGTTTATAAACAACAGAGAAGGATTTCTCTCAGTTCTAGAAGTCTGGAAGTCCAAGGTCAAGATGAAACCGACTTTGTGTCTGCTGAGGGCCACTTCTTCTTTTTTTTTTTCCTATATTTTTTGTTTACATTCCAAACGCTTTCCCCTTCCCCAGATCCCCCCCCCCACCATATGTCCCATAAGTCCTCTTCCCTCCGCCCATTCCCCAATCACCCCCCCCCCCATTTCTCTGTTCTGGTACTCTCCCTACAATACTGGATCAAGTCTTTTCCGGACCAGGGCCCTCTCCTTCCTTCTTCTTGGGAATCTTTTGATTTGTTAATTGTGCCTTGAGTATTCAGAACTTCTGGGCTAATTAATATTCACTTATCAGTGATTGCATTTCATGTGTGTTCTTTTGTGATTGGGTTAGCTCACTTAGGATGATATTTTCCAGTTCTAACCATTTGCCTATAAATTTCATGAATTCATTGTTCTTAATTGCTGAGTAGTATTCCATTGTATAAATATACCACATTTTCTGTATCCATTCCTCCATTGAGGGACATCTGGGTTCTTTCCAGCTTCTGCTATTATAAACAAGGCTGCTATAAACATAGTGGAGCATGTGTCCTTATTGCATGCAAGGGAATCCTCTGGGTATATGCCCAGGAGTGGTATGGCAGGGTCCTCTGGAAGTGTCGTGCCGAGGGTCACTTCTAACAGGTGGCACTTCCTTGCCATATCCTCAATTAGCAGAAGGAGCCTGCATTTCTTTGTTTTTTGCATGTGGGGGAGGAGTGGTGGAAAGCTTGGGTCCAGTCTGGGATACTGAGAATGTTCCGAGCCATAGGATGCCTAGGAAGACCCTGTTTCAAGACCAAACAAACAAACAAACAACAACAAAAAAAAAGAGCTCTATACACCTAGCTTCTGTTTCTAAAGCCATGCCAAGAGGGGGCAAAAAAAAAAAAAATTAGACATTTTATGACAAAGAAAATGGGGAGAGCCAGGTCACAGCACAAAATCCCAGAGGAGGAAAGCAGGGAGCCAATTGACTCCTACAGCAGCCTGAAACACTGAGGTTAGACTTGTTGTTGATAACGACTCCTTCTCAGGCAGAATGATCCATATGCTTCTGGAAGAAAAGGGGAACAGAGAATTAAGACCAGAAAAACTGGTACAAAGTGTACTTAAAAATAAAAGAGGGTAGTGTGGTGGGGGAGGATGATGTCTTTATATTTTAATTTCAAAAAGAAAAAAAATTGAACAATTCATACTGCTTGTTTACCATGCATTGAGTAATAGAACTTGGGAAAAATTGACAGATAGACATTTGATACCATTTCAAGGTTTCTTGATTTGTTTCCCAGAGCCCCGACTGTGGAGTCCTATGACCAGCTAGGAAATCCGGACAGCTCCCAATGGCTGTGAAGGTTCCTCCAGTGAAGTCACTGTGTGGAACAGCAGAAAAGTGACCCCTTTTAAGGACGAGATCCACGGTGTTTCCCATCACCATATGTTCAACTCCTTCCAGACGGCAGCCCTCAGTTTACATGAAAAGAACTTGGAGCAGCTTAAAACTCTGATACAATTAAATCCATTTCTCTCTCCATCTTATTCCCCTCTTCCTTACCCTCTTCCCTCCCTCCCTCCCTCCCTCTCTTTCTTTCTTCCATTTCCTTCCTTTCTATTTTGAGATGATCTCATGTAGCTCAGGCTGACCTCAAACTCACTAGGTGGCTGAAGAGACCTTGAATTACTGATCCTCCTGTCTCTGCCTCCCTTATACTGGGATTATAGGGATGTACCACGCCTAGTTTATGTGATGCTGAATCCAGAGCTCTGTGTGTGTATGTGTGTGTGTGCCGGTGAAGAGCTCCATCAGTTGACCTATATCCACAGCCCCGTAATTGCTTTCCTAATACCATATAGCTGTCTTAATGACTTTTCTGGCTCTGTGGCCAAGCATCAGACAGAAACAACAAAAGGAAGGATTCTGCTGGTTCCTGGCTCAGGGCATCCAGTCTTTCACAATGGGGAGGGTTTGTTGGCAGGACCTGCTCTTGTCTGTGTTGACTAGAGCGTGAGGCTTGCTCATAAGTTTTCACATCAGGAATCAGAGGTTCTCAGACTAGAAGTGGAGCCCGCCTTCACTCCTCATGGCTATGCCTCATGTCTAGAAGTTTCTACATTCTTCCAGACAATGCCGTCAGAGCCTGGGGGAACATTTTATATCCATACTGCAACCATGAATATCTTGTCATCAGCTTAAAACCAGTTTCCCTTCGTAGTGTTTGAGGTTTTCCATGTTTTTCTTTAATAGTGCTGCATTTCCTCTTTTTAGAGGCTAGATACGGCATGCACAGCAGATCTTAAACTGTCTACAGACAACCTTCATGTTGAGTGTGGTGGGAGCTGCCAAGCCAGGGCACATTAGAACTTAGTTTAGGTCTTACTGCAGAGGATATCTGAACCAATATATTGAAAAGATGAGAATTACAGGCTAAGAATCCCCTGTGCCTAAGTCTTAAATGACCCCCCAAAAGCAGAAGTCTAGCCCGCTCTTTGTTAGCCCAGGAACACCTGCCTCCAGGGTCCAGCTGCGAGCCGCAGGCTGGGAAGGTCCCTAGAGTCCTTTCCCGTCTCACCTCCGGTGGAGCAGCTGAGGTGAGGGCAAGCACAGCTGGGCTGGCAGGATCACCTCGCGGGCTTCGGGGCTCGTGCCTGGTGGGCGCTTGGGTCCCCGAGCACCTACTACTAGCTGGGGGGCCTTTGAATGCGTATGTGACCCTGGCCCCACAACAGGAAATGCGTAACAGGAAATGCCTGTGTGACCCTGGTGTGACCCTGTGCGTGGTGGCCACATAAGCGGAAATGACCTAACCAGTTTCTATCTGGCTTCTATAGGAAACTGATTGGTTCTCAGCGCGGGGCTTGGATAATTTAAACTGATTGGCTTAGGAGCTATGGAGTGGTTTGTGTTAGGCGGGTTCTGTTGTAAGCCTATAAAAGCTGCCCCAATTCTGCACTTGGGGTCCACAGTCCTCTACCCCTGTGTGGTGTAAGACTGTGAACCCCAGAGCCTCTGGAATAAAAATCCTCTTGCTGTTGCATCAAAACTGTTTCTTGAGAGTGATTGGGGTGATGCCTTCCAAGACGTGGGGTGCTGGAGGCATCCCTGTTTTTCTTTTGGGTCTTACAATATCAGAACCAGATAGCCATCTTCAGTCAGTTACCAAGTCACAATCAAGTGGCAGCTACACCACTTTCTTTCTTTCTTTCTTTTTTTGTTTTTTGTTTTTGTTTTTTTTTTTTTTTTTTTTTTTTTTTTTCGAGACAGCATTTCTCTGTGTAGCCCTTGCTGTCCTCGAACTCATTCTGTAGACCAGGCTGGCCTCGAACTCAGAAATCTGCCTGCCTCTGCCTCCCAAGTGCTGGGATTACAGGCATGTGCCACCACCACCTGGCTCATCCAATTTTCTTCAGAGGCCCAAATGTCTTCTGCACTCAGGTGTAGGGCCCCCCAGACGTGGGGTTGGTCAAGATCCCACGGTAGATGAAGTGTGGACTACTTCAACATTCAAGGGCGGGACTGGCTGAAATTGCTAAAGGTCAGCCAAGATCAGCCAGGCTAAAGCTTATCACTGTTACAAAAAGTTCATTAAAACTGTGGCACTAGCTTTGCTAGCTACACACTGAAGCACAGAAGTGTAACACGATTGCTTATGTGGATAACTAATTTCTCTTGTCTCTACCATGAGAACCCTGAGTCGCTCACTTCCTTGATAGGAATGTACAGCCAGAGAACTACTTTGCAAAACAACGAAATTAATTGTGTAAGTATTTCCTGCTTAAGCTTTCTGGTAGAGGACCAGACAATAAGTCTTTTGAATTGCACCATCCAGGAGGTTACGAATGCAGACAATATGAATGTGAATGAATGGGTTTGTACTCCAATAAAACTCCATCGATAGTTTTACATTTGCATTGCGGGTAACTTTTGACTGGAGAAAAAGTATTTTCTCTTTGTCTTTTCAAATGTGAACATTGGGCTGACAAGATGGCTCTGTGGCTAAAAGTGCCCAAACCTGATCATGACTTGAATTTGACCATTGGCTCCAACATGGGAGGAGAAAACCGATTCTAAAAGTTGTCCCCTCATGTCTACAAGTAGGCTATGCCACATGTGTCAATGTACTCACATATGCACTCTATAAACACAATAATAAATAGAAATTGAAAGTTGGGTGGTGATAGCAAATGACTTTAATCCCAGCACTCAGGAGGCAGAGGCAGAGGCAGGTGGAGTTTGAGGACAACCTGTTTTATGAAATGAAACAAAACAAAACAAAATTAAGACGTATACAAATACATGTGTCTTAATCAAGGTTTCTATTCTTGCACAAACATCATGACCAAGAAGCAAGTTGGGGAGGAAAGGGTTTATTGAGCTTAAATGTCCACATTGCTGTTCAGGAAAGGAAGTCAGGACTAGAACTCAAGCAGGTCAGGAAGCAGAAGCTGATGCAGAGGCCATGGAGGGATGTTACTGGCATGCTTCCCCTGTCTTGCTCAGTTTGCTTTCTTATAGAACCCAAGACAACCCAGGGATGGCACCACCTACAACGGGCTAAGCCCTCCCCCCCCTTGATC
Source organism: Apodemus agrarius (assembly GCA_964023405.1). Classification (NCBI taxonomy): domain Eukaryota; kingdom Metazoa; phylum Chordata; class Mammalia; order Rodentia; family Muridae; genus Apodemus; species Apodemus agrarius. Next base: position 43,671,950 of record OZ030016.1, read on the forward strand.
ACTTATTGTGACAATGTCTTACAGTTGGATCTCCTGGAGGCACTTCCTCAAGGGAGGCTCCTTTCTTTGCGATAACTCCAGCTTGTGTCAAGTTGACACACAGAACCAGCCAATACAACATGCATCAGCTGTGAGCTAGATAAATACAAACAGGGAGATGGCTTGCCCTACAGACTGCAGTCAGCTGACCCTGTCTGAGGCTGGCTGTGCAGTCCTGGGGGAAGTTTGCTGTAACTTGTAACAGTAACAACAGCAACAACAGCACAGGCAATAAATGGTAACACGTGACAGAATTCTTTGTGGAACCCAAAATGCACGAACCTCAGCTCCAGGAGTCCCTATGGCTGCTCTCAAGCTCTTTCTGTTGATCAAGAAGGTAGCCATAGAAGAAATCTTACAGCAAAATATAGTGGTATTTAGACTTGGTAGGGGTGAAACTAAGTAATACAAAAGTCACAAAACTGATACAAAGGGAGAAAATTGAAAAAAAAATCAAGAAAGGGTTCACTTAGGAAATCGGGGTGAACATGGCACTTTGAGAGACACAAGGGCTTCCTTATTATTGGGGTTTACTTCACATTTGACTATGTTCTGTTTAGTGTGAGTGACCAAATCCTAGTCCTTTCCTCCACCTTTGAGCTGTATCACTAATCGTGTGCTAAACTTAATCCTGGGCTTCAGGGCTTGTGGGAAGGCCTCTCCTTCTTGTTCTAAACTGCGTGACAAATCAGAAATAATAAGCCAATATACATTTTTATTAAAATTTATTTGGATCTTTAAAAACATTGCTATTGAAATTCTAAAGTTGGTGTACTGCTACTACCTCTTTCACATTAGTTTAGCTGTGAAGGCTCAGCAAATGAGTTTCGGTTTTTACAGGAAAGGCTGCCCTCTTCAGGAACCATGCTTAATATCCGTAAAACAATTTCTAATATTTTTCATAATTTTTATCGATTATAATCTTTATTTACATTTTAAATTTTCTCGGTTTCCCCCCTGTCCAGGGGGGAAAACCCCTAATCCCTCCTCCCACCCCAAGCCTCCAAGTGTATGTCCCTCCACCTGACCCACTTCCACCTCCCCCTCCTTGATTTTTTTTTTTGTTTTGTTTTTGTTTTTTGTTTTTTGTTTTTTCGAGGCAGGGTTTTTCTGTATAGCCCTGGCTGTCCTGGAACTCACTCTGTAGACCAGGCTGGCCTCGAACTCAGAAATCCGCCTGCCTCTGCCTCCCAGAGTGCTGGGATTAAAGGCGTGTGCCACCACCGCCTGGCTCGATTTTTCTTTTGTTGGGGCCTCTATTGAGCCTTCACAGGACCAAGGACCTCTCCTCCCACTGATGCCCGACAAGCCATTCCTCTGGCACACTTTTGGCTGGAACCACGTGCACCCCTTGGTTGATGGTCTAGTCCCTGGGAGTACTGAAGCATCTGGGTGGCCGACATCATTGTTCTTCCCATGGGGCTGTAAACCCCCCTCAGCTCTTCCAGTCCCCAACCATTGGACTGAGCATGGGGTCCCCAATGGAGGAGTTGGAGGGTAGACTGGGGAAACAATTACAATAGAAAATGCAGAGTTAAAAAATCAGAAACTGTGGGATGACAGGAGAGGCATTCTATGCCTAGCCTTAGCCAGTTCAAATTATTTTAGAGATTTTGAGGAATAGACTTTTTTTTCTATCTGAATTTAATAATATTACTTAATTAGAATTTTAAAAATTCCCCATTTGCTGGGGAGATGGCTCCGTGGTTCAGAGAATTAACCGCTCTTCCAGAGAGTATGAATATGGTTCTCAGCACCTTCGTTACTGCCTGTAATTCCAGATCTGGGGGATCCAGCACTGGTTCACTGGGGACACACACACACCCACAGACACACACACACACAACTAAAAATAATAAGATAGGTGTCGGAGAGATGGCTCAGCAGTTAGAAGCCCTGGCTGCTCTTCCAAAGGACCTGGTCTCAATCCTAGATCTGCATGGCATCTTATAGTTGTTGGTGACTTCAGTTCCAAGGAATCCTATGTTCTTTTCTGACCTTTTCAGACACCAGTCATGTGCACGGCACACAGACATACATACACTCAGGCATTTATACACACACACACACACACACACACACACACACACACACATAATATATTAATACAAATACCTTTTAAATTCCCATTTCTATTTATTTTGATACATAGCACCCTGCAGGTTCCTCCCCTGGACAGTGAAAGCTACACATCCAGAGTTGCTTACATGGGGCCTTCCTGACCTGCCATGACACCACCAATGGAGAGAGAGGCTGCATCTTTTATACTTGCAACAGCTTATGTAATCTTACAAGAATTTTCAGAATTCTGTTTCTATTCAGAGAGGAAACATCTGTTCAGCTCTAAGAGCTTAGCCAGCCTGACTCTGGTTAGACTGAATATTTAACACACACCTTCATCTAAGTGTAAAAGTGCAGTGTATGGAAATGACTTCAGCAGAAATACCGGGTAGTCAATGACTGCATCACATTTAGTTGAAGTCATAACAACTATAGCTCAAAAGCAATCAGTAGATCTATTTTTAAATCCATCATCATAATTTAGTTAAACAGCATTTTCTTTTTGTTGTTGTTGTTGTTTACTTGTTTAGGATAATTATCGTAGCCTTAAATTAAATGAAAATATTTATTTGATTTCCAGTATCAGCTTGAAGCAATATTTTATTTAAAAATATTCTATTATTTGCAGCTTCCAGATCTTGTGCACTTGAGGTTTACCAGAAAACCCCCAGCAGTCAACTAGACATTTAAAGTGGGAATTTCTGGTTTTGTTGGAGACTCAGTTGTGTCATGTGATGTTTTTTCTGGAAACCATCTTCTGAGAGGATATTTTGCTGAAGCAGACACGTGAGAGGATGTTTTGCTGAGAACAAACACGTGTTGTTTCTGAAAGTTGCCTGGTGAAAGGGCATGCGTGTGCTTTTTTGGTGGAATAAACTCTTAAGAGGCACATGATGTTTGGAAAGAGTTTAAGTATAACCCAACAGACAGTGGGTGATGCTCTTGAATTGATTCACCTTGCAACTCTTTGCTGGTCTTAGGCTTTGCTGAGGCTGGTTTTCAATGACTACACTCCAGCATTGGTTTGTCTTTCTTTCTTCACTGATCTTCACTTGTCGTGACTTCATAGAGAGAAACACACCAAAGAACCTCTGGTGGTGTTCCCGCCGCTTCTTGCCACTTCTGCTGACTCATGCTGATCTGCAGAGCCTCGAGGTTTCTTCTGGATCCTCCTGCTGATTCATGTTTGGTGTTTTGCTAGTGAACTGGACTACTGACAATGGTGATTGGAATCACCCCAAAGAACTATTTCTAAACACAACCCCAGTTTCCTATTAACCTTTCTTTCCTCTAGCTCTGGTGGGTGGTGGGCTAGAAGGAAGGTTGAACCGTAATTAAAGTAGGTTTTGAAAAGCCTAAGCCTACAGACATTTGTGTTCTGAGCCTGCCATGGACAGTTCAGGCCCACCCATCCAGTAGTAGTTGGAGGAAATGACTCACCCCTCCCATCCCCCAACCATAACAGCTACGCCCAGGAAGGAAGGAAGGCAAAGGCAGCAAAATCAGGAGCTGAGGTATGCAGAAAAATGAATCTGAATAAAGAGAGTTGGTGTTGAAAGAGGATGCACATCAGTGTGTTCCAGAAATTAAAATCCTGGGAACTGGATGAAGCCATGTTTTGGTGGGTGTTATGTTACTTTTCCTGGGGAGACTACTTTTATTCACCTCAGATATACAAAACAAACCAAAGAAAATTCCCATCAAAGTCTTCTTATTGATCAATAAGTTTATTAGAGTTACTTACATGGGCCCGGGTGAGGAGTTACTTCTCTGAACGCGGGTAACTAGGGTATCTGCATCACTGAACACCCCATGTCAGTCAAACAGTCTCCGAAGCTTCTTCGCTGGAGTCCCCTGCACAATGGGCAGGCGGCTGCATCTCCGAGTCTTCCCTCCCCGGCAGCTGCACGTGCTTACATAACTCAGGGTCAGGCCCTGTAGTCTTGCAAGTTTGTTGTGAGGTCTCTTTGTCCTGGAGCTTCTTCCCACTACCCCCACAGGAAAGGCTTCAGTCTGCTGGGAAGATCTACACCACAGAGGGAGTGCACGGAGGCTGTGGCACAGCGCAGAGAAAGTGAGAAAGAAGGCGTGGGTGGGTCTGTGCCTCAGGTGGTGGACAGACCAATCTACGAGGCTATCTGGATAATGGTGTTGATGCTGTCTTATGGCATACAAGGTGAAGCCAGAAGTCAGAAAACACAAGGAAACTCCAGAACATGTTGAAATCCTAAAATCAATGAAATAGATACACCTAGTTCTTTAGGAAATGAAGAAATCCAGTCTGAAGACAGTGAAGATTGGGGATGTGTAAGTCAAACTGCGTGTGTTGTACTCTGAGTTTCCCAAGAATTGTCTTCCAGTTGGCATTTTGGCCTTTAATTGTTAAAAACGACACTTAACATGTTTATAGCTTGCTGAAGCAAATGGATTTTCATTAAACTGTATTCATTATATTCCTTGAAAATTGAAGACTGCACGTGATCTTAAGTGACTTGTTAACATTTTGCTCTTTATATATAATTATTGTGGGAGTAAAACATTATGATATGTATAGTTCTAAGGGAGAAAGGCATCTTTTCATTTGCAAATCCCTTATTTCTAATGAGTGATGTTTTGTGTCAGTGATTTGCCTCCTAGTCATCAGGGACTATAGTAAGCCTTCAAGCCAGCACATCTGTTTGCAGAGACTTTATGTTCTAATTACCCTGATGTTCTGTTGAGAGCTTTCATCAAATTTAAGGATGACATAAATATACATTTGCAACTAGAGAGAAAATAAGGTAGTTTTCATATTTATGTAGCCAAATGCATTTTAATGTCAATTTTTATATTTTCCACATCTTTTTTATTGTTTGTATTGTCATTGCTCTTCCCACAGCATTTTCAAAAATGTAGTTTTTAACAAGAGTAGCAATTAAAACACATGTGGTTTTTGTATATTTGGAGTGTGTGTGCTTGCATGTGCATGCATGCATGTGTGTATCCGTGTGTGTGTGTGTGTGTGTGTGTGTGTGCATGTGTACATATTTCAGCGAACTCAAGTGGGGGTCATGTCATCAGCCTTGTCAGAAGATGCCTCTACCCACAGAGCCAGCTTCCTGGTCCATGGATAGCAGCTCCAGAAACTGAACTCTAGGTGGTAAGTAATTATCTTGGCAATAGAAATATTGATATATTAGACAATAGTGTTTTAATTCAGATTTGTTTTTATATAGCATATCCCCAAATAGAAATTAAAATTAGATGGAAAAATAAATAAATTTTCTAATTTTTACATATGAATTTCCATATTAAAAAAGAAACTTTCTAAGGATATATAAGATATTTCATGTTTATCTTTATAACCACAGAACTCAAGAGACTGAGGCAAGATAATTGTTGTGATTTAGAGGCCAGCAACAGCTACATAGTGAGTTACACACACACACACACACACACACACACACACTAACAGGCATAATTTTCTTTCTTTAAAAGTTAATTTATTTAAGTTTATGTGTATGTTTCTATGTCTGTAAGCATTTATTTCTCATGTATTCAAATGCCTGTGAAGGCCAGAAGAGGGCAGTAGCACTCTTGGAGTTGGGGTTACAGCCGGTTATCAGATTCCTGATGTGGGCGCTGGGAACTGAACTCAGATCCCCTCAAAGAGCGTCACATGACTTTAACTGCTAAGTTATCTCTCTACCCAGGTGTTATTTTCCTTTCAAAGTGATTCATTACAAACCACAATTGTGTGCTTTATGAATAAATTTCTTAAAAAAACCACTCAGTGTAAAAATGAAAAGCTAACGTCATAAATTCTACAAACTAAATATGTTTTTATATCTTATGTTAGTTTGAAATTTTTGTAAAAGATTCCAGCTGTTTTATTATCTCCTTTTCTTTTTTGACTACTTCTGAGTGGAGAAATAAGATTTTAGTTGGCTCAAAAATGGGTTCCTCTGCCAGCGAGACGACTCACAAACGCACTTGCCACCCAAGCTAGATGACCTGAGTTTGATTCCCAGAACCTAAGGGAGAAGGAGACAACTGGTTCTCGCAGGCTGTCCCTGACTCTGCCCTCCCCTCCCCCCACCTCTCCAGGGAAGAGCCTGGCTATCCAATGCCAAATGACCAGCCCTGAAGTCACATACAGACTAATAACATTTCATGCACTGAGCAGACTGAATTTATATATTTAGGAATGTATATATGAATATATATATATATCCATATAAACAATTAAAGAACAAATGGACATGAATTTGAGAGAGAGAGAGAGAGAGAGAGAGAGAGAGCGAGAGAGAGAGAGAGAACAAGAGCAAGTAGGGTGGAGATTCGGAGGAAGGAACGGGGGGGATGACGTCATCGTGTTTTAATTTATAAATTTGTACTCTTCACTATTCGTTGAAGAACAAAACATGAACACTAAACTAGGAAATGGAATTCTAAAAGTTAAAAATGGAAGCAATTTTAAGGTCATCTCTACACTGAGCTTTTCGCGTCTGTGCCTACTCTTTGCACAGCTGGGTAAACTGGGTTTTAGACAGTCACCTGACGTGTCTTAAATCACACTTGCAGCAGTGAGTCAGCTCTGCCGAACAGTTTCCAGACTCACTATGGGATCATCCTCCCGGCTGAGGTCCCTAGCGGAGCTTTAGTACGCCTTTTATCGCTGGGTAGCTGGGAGGCGCTGTTGTACAGGAAAAGCATGGGGCGGGGTGTGTGCGGTGGGGGTGGGGGTGGGGCGGGGTTTGAGGCCCGGTTTTTGCCACTTGGTGGCAGATCGTGGCAAATTACCAGCGGTATTAATGGGGACAGTAACCAAGAGTCAGGAGCTTAGAAAGATGCCCAGGGCTTGGAGCACAGAGTTTCAACTCACAGTCATGACCATCATTATGAGGAATGTATTTTCATTACAAAGAATGTACTATAGTGGTGTGCTTTTACATTAATTATATATTTTACTAGTGGAAGATGTTATGCTTGTATGAATTTAATGCTCCTCTGCAAGCCATCTTCTTAACTTCTCACTGATGCTTTAATTCCCCATGTCTCCCCACATTCCCAGCAGAATATCTTTGCCATAGTTAGCTCCTTGGTGTCCTCAGTTTCCCTCATTTGCAACAGGAGGGAGAAACTGAACAAAGTCTTAACCTCCACAGGCTCATGAGCTGAAGAAAAATAAATATTGGCCCCTCAAAGGAAAGTCTTTAGATCTGAATTGTCTACATTAGCCTCCTGCAATGCAGATGGTCCTACAAGGCAGATAGATATAGCCCCCTAGTGTGCACTCAAAATATTGAACCGAGAAATGATTGTCAGGAGTTAAAAACTGGTGGGGATTAAATGGCAGTAACATAAACATTTCCAAACGAGCAGATAAGAGTACGAGGAAAAAAAAAAGTCATTTGGGCCCTCGCTTCATAGGCACGCTAAAGTACACTTCCAATGGGCCAGAGAGTAAGTTTTATTGAATTGCAGTATGCCGAGGTAAAAGTCACTCATGGAAAAAAATGTCCTAACAAATTGAACACAGCTGTGGAGAGAAGTGTTTGAAAATCTGAGCAGGACAGGCTGTGAACACAGAGAGGTGCAATGCATACACACCCAGCAAGGAACACACACACACACACACACACACACACACACACACAGTATATTCAAACCCACGTGGCAAGAATCGGACGAATGGTGGGAACTCGTGACAACGCCTGACTCATTTGCTGTGACGTCTAAACACACGGCCATAGAAACCAACAGGCAGAACTCAATCACTAATTCAAAGGGATAGGGAACAAGGCACGAAGAACACTGTAGAAAGGGAATTCATGAGGGGGAAAAAAGTGCTAAACATGAACAGAAACAGCGATTTCCAGGGTCGTCGGAGAGGCATGTTCAGCATGAAAAAACAGAATATGATTTTCGTAAACCACTGTAGAAGAGACTTATTTATCCATCCCTCCCTCCTTCCCTCGCTCCCTCCCTCCTTCCTTTCCTTCGCTTTCACTCTTTCATTATACAGCCCAAGCTGGCCTTCCTCAGAATCTTCCTGGCCCAGCCTCCTAACGCTAAGATATACCTGTTCACGTCACAGTGTGCTTCAGGTGCTTCTAAGGTTCTCCGTACTTCACTTCTGGAGAGGTCGCTCAGTGGTTAAGGACTGGGGTTCAGTTTCCTTTATCCACATGGCATATCACAAAGCCTTCTGTAACTCTACTTCCAGGAGTCCGACACCCTCTTTTGGCCTCTCTAGGCACTGCATGCACACCGTGCATGCACACATGTGCGAGCGAAACACTCATATACACAATTCATAAGTAAGTCTTAAAAATCTTGGGCTGGAGAGGTGGCTCAGCAGTTAAGAGCACTGGCTGCTCTTCCAGAGGTAGGTCCCGAGTCCAATTCCCAGCAACCACATGGTGGCTCACAACCATCTGTAATGGGATCTGGTGCCCTCTTCTTATATGGCTGAAGACAGCGACAGTGTACGCATATACATAAAATAAATAATTTAAAAAGTTGTGGTTACAGTCCCTAAATTTCTGGATTTGTTTCAGTCTGAAGAATGTGTGATTCCTACCCCTATCCCCCTCCACACGCACATGCTCTGTCAACACCCCAAAGTCACAATGTGGAAACAAAGATAGGGAGGGAGATGGAGTGGAAAAATAGCGATGTCACAGGTGGAAAGGATGCCCTCAAGCAACGGAGAGAAAGGATGGGTGAACCTAGTCACCGTGTGTCTGAAGTAATAGAATTAACAGGGAAAAAAAAAAACTTTCTCTTAAGTAGAAAATTAGCTGTTCATAGATCTGTAGGGTGGGAGTGGGGGGTGGGAGGGTGAGGGTGCGGTGGGGGGTGGGGAAGTTGAAGAATCAGGCTTAGGGAACAAGTGGAAGGAGTCCATAAGAAATCACCCCCAGAAGGCCACCCTTCTGGAATGGCTTGCCAGCATTGTCAAGGGTCTCTTTCTGGACTTGCCTTGTCTGAAGCATCATAAGAACATGTTCTTAACTATCCATTTGTCTCTGGCGGTCAAGAATTGGGTCCTCAAACAAGAGCTTCTATTGCCTAACCCTGGGCTGGCTGTCCTATTTCTGCCTTCAGGAGACAGAGTGGCACCTCACCTTGTTAGCTAGATCCCTTGTGGCGAGGGAATCTCTCCCTTCCAGCAGAGGTCACCCGAGGATTCTCCACAGCTAGAAAGGAGGCGTAGGCACAGAGGAGGAAAACGAATGAGAAGCAGCACCAGAGACAACAGCAAGCCTCTACTGCTCATCAGGGTTCCAGAGAGGGTGTCTGGGACAATGCTCAGACTGTAGGTTTTAGACCTAGCTCACTGCACGGAGCCTGTTCCTGTGAGGGGTACCTCACCACAGTGTCTTCTGTAAGGTTGTCTCGACTTTTGGTTTCCTCTAAAGAGACTCTTGTGAGCCTGCAATGCTGGAAGCGTAACCAAACATGTTTGTGTCTTTTCAATTTTAAAATTTATTGAATAATAATAAATTCATAAGGTTTAGTGGTTTCAATGACAATTGGACATAGAATCTGCCTCCCTTGGTAGCTTGGCCAATGAGAATTCAGATTCTTTTATTTAAATATTAATTACTAATATTCACTCATATCACATAGCACTCACATGCACAGGAGTGTGCACACACACATACACACACACACACACACACACACACTACACAAATTCAAAAGGCTCCAGCAGAGTTCAAGAGAGTTCTCAAGTGGGCTGAGACTCCATTGATAAGATAACAAGCAGGGGCAGTGTGGAGAGAAGGAGCTCCTGCTGGATCTGCAGAAAGGCTTGAGAGTGAAGCTACAGAGTTCAGCTCTAAGATGAACAATTGGCCTGAAGTAGGAAATGGCAGACCAGGTCAGACAGACAGACAGCTGGGGGCACAGTTCAGTAGGCCTCAACAGTGGGGGGCTGAGTTGAATTCCAGGGACAGTCTGTGAATGTTTATTTCTTTTCTCTCTCTCTCTCTCTCTTCCTTCCTTCCTTTCTTTCTTTTTTCTTTCTTTCTTTTTTTTTTTTTAGGATTCCTGGAATTTTCTTTTTTTTTTCTTTCTTTTTTTTTTTAAATTGAATATATTTATATTTCATTTCCCTTTTCCTGGTTCCCCAACCCCCAAAGGTCCCACATGCCCTTTTCCCGCCACCAGTGTTTGTTTCTTGACACACATACCAGATGACAGGCAGGTGGGGGCACCATGTCATCACAGTGCTGGGTGTGCGTCTCATTATGGGGTCCAGCAAGGGAATTATACTCTTTCCTTGGTCTGGAGTGCTTTGTAAGTTCTTAGGCCTGATTTCCCGATATTATTTAATATTTCCATATTAATTAATTTAATATTTCCATGTTCCTCCAGGGCTTCAGTTCAGCCCAATAAACTTATATATAGCTGACACAATATGTCTGATCACACTGTGAAACTCGAGGTTGTGTTATGAGGTGGCTCAGCCCTAGCCCTTTGCACACATCTTTAATACCTCTGACTGGAATATACTCACACACACACACACACACACAGACACACAGACACACAGACACACACACACACACACACACACACACAGTACACACCTTTAATCCCAGACAATGAATGTAAAGTTAGTTGGTAAAAGAAAGCAGCCATGTTTGAAAGTGATGCCTCATTGAGGGGCTGACAAAGTGACAAATCAGAGACAGATTTGACAGAACGGAACAGAGAGGAAAGAGAGGCTACTTAAGAGCGAGCAGCACAGAGAGAGGAGAGAGGGCAGTTTTACTGGGACAGTTGTACAGAGATAGGTCACACAGAGAGAATGAACTAGACACAGGTGAACAGAGAATGAGCCAGAAGATTAGAACACATTGACAGAGTTAGTGTGAGGCCAAGCAGAGCAAATCAGAAGAAGCCGCGAGAAGTCGGATTGAATCAGCCAGCTTGGAGAGGAGTTCATGCCAAAGTAGCTGAGCTGAACCAGCCAGTCAGAGCTCAGAAAGAACAAGAAAGGGCGAGCTTATTCAGCAGTAAGTCTCAGAGGCTGCAAAACATTCTAGGCCTAGATAAGCTTGTGCTGTGCTGGAAACTTCCAGGATTAGGCCTCGGTTAGCAGACTGAGGCAGTAAGCCTCGGAGACAACAGCTACTTCAGGAGAATAAGTTAGTTTTACATAGGGTGGCTCCTTTCTACCCCTGGAAATAAGCCATTCATTAGCTTGTGTCGGGTAGGGAAGGTGTTCCTGATAGATGGTACAGTTTCTTAGTCTACCCAGAAAGCTGAGGTCATCCTTTTCCCTCGAGATTTAGTCAAAAGCTGCCTGTGAAATGGATTCTCCTAGTGCAAGGCACAGCCCAACAAACCACTGTTTCAGTAACTCTATAGCAGTGAATAGCCCAGACCAAAAAAGGTTGAACGTAACAGAGTAGTTGCCCTGACAGTTATTAAATGTACTTGGCCGGTGACTTTATTACCCATGGCTGAAGAGTTGTTTGATTAATACTTGTGCAGACAGGAGTTGACCATTTTGAGTCCATCTGTCCGGTGTTAGGCTTAAACACTAGATTTCAGGAGGCATGTGTGGGTGGGTGTGGTTAATCTTTTGTCTCTGCTTTTAGATCAATTCTCTAGCCCTCTGCTAGACCAAGGACCTTCATTTCCCAGGCTCCTTTGCTAACTCCTTCCTGGTAGGTTAGGTTTAGTCAAGGTCCCAGGGCCTTGTGTCCTGTGTCCTCTCCGTGGTCCCCTCGAGTCCTGGGGTCTCGTCCCCCATCCCCTGGTGGTTAGTTGGGGGATCCCTGGCCTTGTCTTCTGCCCTAAGGCTCTGACACCATTTCTATGTTCTACCGACATAGAGGTTCCATCCTGGGAGGCAGGGACCTTCTGCTTGCTAACCTCTGCATAGTCCCACAGCCCCCTCCCCCCCTTTCCCTCCCCCCCCTTGAGTCTCAGTCCTTCTCATTTCTCGAAGGGCAGCATTGTCTGCTCTTCTCTTGATGGATGCAAGGTTGATAGTGAAAAGTAAAGACTGTGGAAGTCATCGATCTTCAAATGACTTCTAAGTCCGAGTCACCTGGGAATACTCCCGCCCAATCGGAAAGCGATGATCCAATACTCCCGCCCAATCGGAAAGCGATGATCCGCCCACCACATCCTCCCTGCCCTCCTAGATGCTCAGCATCGCCCCATTCCCCAAGCATAAGGAGGGTTGCTGGGAAATGCCCTAACCATTGGAGTCTCCATCCTTTCCCTCTCTTTCCCCATTTCCTCACCCTCTCCATCCTCCTCTCCCTTCCCTTGTTCTCCCATCTCTCTCTCTTTTCCTCCCCTTCACCCTCCACCTCTTTCCTCCCTCCCCTCGTTATCTTCCTCCCCTCCCCCCATTTTACACACTTCTGTGTATACCAGTGCTGCAGACAACATTGAAATACAGTGTAGAGGTGAGAAATCCCCTACTCTCTGCCTCAGTGGAACAGGCCGCTCTTCCCACAGAAACCAGGCAGGGTTAAAGAAGGTGCTGCGATTATTCGTGAGTTTCATCTGTTGCAGCATATGGCGCCTGAGCTGAGAGATCCAGGGATCTAGAACCCTGTGCGGCTCAGTGTGTGGCTTTGAGGCACCTAAATCCCTCTAAGCCTCTGTTCTCTCTGCCGTACATCATGTATTGCAGTACTATTCGATGATGAAATGCTGAAAAATTACTGCGCATGCTTCTATATGTAGTGTACACACATATATCATATAAGAGGCATAATTCTGCATGCTTTCTACTGCATGTAATTACTGAGACCTTAAACGTTAGCCATTTTGTTACTGGTCGTCCAGGAGGTGGATTAGATCTTAAAAGCGGCTTTCTTTGCCCCCGTGGTGTGCTATTTTCAGAAGGTAGTGTCTCACTTAACTCTGGTGCCAACCATACAAGCTGAGTAAGGTGCTATTTATAGAGGAGTTGGATTGCATGCTATAGCTAGTCACGTGACCACTGAACTTTCTTCCTGGGCTTGTGATCCCACCGCCGATCCTGGAACGTAACCATGGCTGGCTCCATCTTCCCCGGGAAGCTTCCGTGTCAGACCAGAGAAGTGAACAGGGATACAACCGTGTAGAACTCAGCCTTGCTGGGCTCCCGTGTTAGGGCTGAGGACCTCTCCTCCTCCTCCTCCTCCGCTGCTGCACGGAACACGGGCCATTGTCCAGTTTGTCCCCGTGTAGTAGTGGACAGGAAGTTTAGTAGAGGAGTTGTTTATGGGTTGGGAGGATCTGAAGGGGTGGGGGAGAATCAGCTTACAGGGGTAAATGGAAGGAAGGACCGTTGAGCTCTCCCGCTGTTTCCCACTGTGATCACAGTGTCTGGGAGGGACCCGCCCAGCATGGCCCGGCTGCAGGGCTGTTTCCAAAGGGCCTGGTCCCCCTCGTCCCTCATTCCCTTGACCTTTACCACGCTCTCTCTTGATGCACTGAAGCTGCAGCTCAACATCCAGTCTATTACCCATCCCCTTGACCTTTCCATGATAAATGTGAAGGGCGCTCACCCCGCGCCTTCTCATTCAGCCTAGCGGCTGAATCCTTTGATTCTGTATTTGGGGTCCAGAGCTAACTGCTTAGGATCCCTCACCTAATGGAGGAAGAGACTGACCACAGGAACACCATGCACCCCAGAGTGTCTCGATCCTGGGCAGGGTGGTGTCTTGGGTCAGTCCCAGTGGGCCGGTAGTCTGGGAGACTCAAAACTGTGAGAGTATTGGTTTGGTTTCCCGTTTTCGGTTCAGAAAAAAACACTTTAGGAATGAACAAAGAGCCCAGGATAAATGAGCACAGCCCGGCCCTGCAGCGGGGAGGGCAGGCGGCACCTACGAGAGATGCGTTTATGGAAAGTTGTACGAATTCATACCTTATGGGGGGGGGTTAGACAATTTGATTATTAAAATACCATCTCTACTTTGAAAGAAACAGTCCCATAGTTTATATGTCAGCTTATTTTGAAGCAAGACTTTTGACTGAGGATCGAACGTGCAGCTAACAGGTAAGCCGACCATGGGGAAGTGAAAACATCCCTCCTGGGCTGCTTTTCCTTATTGAGCTGCCTGCTCTATTACAAGGAAAACACTAGAAGGTTAATTCAAAAGCCTCAGGAATGTGCAGGGTTAGGATTCACGCGGACAGACTCGATGAAGCTTTAATCTTTGACAACTGTGTCTGTTCATTTAACTCATGGACATTTTCTCCATAAGGTAGTTGACATTTCTGTTGTCATCAAGTGTATCACTGAAGGTCATGGATCCGGTTTCTTTCTGGTCACGACTGGGTTATATGAAGCGTGGCCAAGTGTACCTAAGACATTTCACCGTAGGACGGAGTTTCTGAGGGAGGCAGAGTGCGCTTCCTCCAGGTTGTTCGATATGACCAATCTGGGAATCAAGGGCATGAAACAGCCAAGTCAGAGTCTTAGGTATGGAGATCTGGGATGTGCATTTTATTTGCACATTCACTGTTTCAGTGTCTTTGGTGTGAGCCCTGTATCCTGCTCCGGAGTGAATGAGAGGTGAGATATGGGTCCCTGATGGAAAGGGTCTTCCGGAGCTCAGTGAGAAGCAGAGGTGTCTCCCAAAGGTAAAAGCTGACACAATTGGTAGAATATGAAGTCACAAGATGTATGAACAAAGGCCCCTGGAGGTTCATGTGTATGTGTGTTTGAACCCCGAACACGTTTTTCTTTGTCAGACATGGCCATGGCCAATATATAAAACAATTGGGAGTGAGAATGGGAATCCAAACACATTCTGTGTAAGTACAAATATTAAATAAAAGTATTTATTAAAACACACACACACACACACACACACACACACACACACACACGGTTGATCCAGTAGTTCAGGATTTTAGAAAAGCCAGCATAGACTTGGGTCTTTGGTTCTAATATTTATCTTGTCATCTCAAGGTGGGTGTTTGCCTGAGCCCAAGAAAATGACCTTCTTTATTGGGAAGGGGCTCAACCTTTGGGGAGTGTTTTCCAGCCTGAGGGAGTCAGGACGGTGAGGGCGTCTCATCCTCCGCGTCTCATCCTCCGCTCTGGGATGGATTCTCATCCCTGAGTCTGTGATCGACTCTCACCCCTGGGCAGACATTACCTCAGCTGTGCTGGCAGCACCTTCCTGGTTTCCATCTCTGAGACACTCGGTGTTGGGATCGGATTTAGAAATGCCTTATATTTTATGTAGGAAAGTAGAGGATATTTTTATCTGCACACCTGGCACCAGAATTCCTTTTAAGGGAGACAGCTGACTTTATGGAGAAAAAAAAAGAAAAGAAAAGAAAAAGAAAAAAGTTAGCCCTTGAAACAGCGAGGAGGATCTCTCGAGTACATTTAACAGTAGCAAAAAAAGTCATCATGATTTTAACTTCCCCGTGGGAAACAAAGGGATAATTATTGGTTAATAATTGGCTAATAATCAAGGGGTTAATAATTGGTTTGGAGGAAATGAAAAGAGGAAAGGAGAGGAAAGAGAAAGGGCGAGGGACAAACCAAACGGAAAACTGCTCTCCCAGCGGCCTACAAAGAGCCTTCCTCAAAGATCTTCCTTTTCTCGTAGTGACACACTGCTCAGGGCTGTCCCCGGGGAGTCAGGGCTGTCCCACCTCTCACCCCAGCACCCTTTCCCATTGAAGCTGGAGCCTCGACCTTGCCAAATGACCTTCTCTGCCTGGGTCCTGGGCACTCACTCATTAAATCCACATCCAGGGCAGGAAAAAGGAGAAAGAGGGAAAGCACACGTTTTCCTGCTAAGAAAGTAAAATCTTTCTGAGAATCGCCCCTGGCAATCGTATAACATAGCCAACTTTAACACGGAGAGGAGAAGAAAGAATTTACCCTGTCTGTTCATTTAAATGAGGGCAGACGGGGAAGGTGTGATGTTGGGCAAGATCAGCTGACGGTGTGCTAGCTGTCTGGGAAATCGAGGTGGGAGGGCAGCATCACATGATTTGAGCATAATCAACTCAAGGAAAAAGGCCTTGCCACCTGGGCGTGGCCACTCGGGATGTGAGAACCCCTGCTCAGAGCTTGGGGTTTCCTCTGGGGTAAGGTCCTAGGGTGGGACAAGCCCGGAGAACATTGTATCTGTGGGGTATGCTGACCTATAAGTATTCATTAATTCTCTCCAGTCCATCGTCTTTATAGGCTACAATTTCCCACCACCTTTAATTTAACTATGAATATCTCCCAAGCCCTTCATGAAACTTCCATGGCTGTCTTGCTTTTCTGCATTCAGCTTTTCTCCTTTCTGTCCAGCCTCATTAGGTTTCTGACATCTAGTCATTGTTCCATAGTTAAAACAAAACAAAACAAAACAAAACAAAACAAAACAAAACAAAACAAAACAAAACAAAACAGACAAATCACTTTCATGAAGAAAGGTGGTATCAACCTGGAAACCTGGATACTTTCAAAGTCGAGGCCAGAGTACAAAGCCAGTCTGGGCAATGTAGGGACACACTGTCTCATAAAAAAGAATAAGAGAATTGGGGTATAGGTCAGTGTTGGAGCACTTACCATGTACATGTGAGGCCTTGGGCTCAATTCTTGGTGTCAGAGGAAACATCTTGGATGGTGGTAAGCCACGAACAGACTTGGTTGTCGTTGTAATGGTCCTTCTTTTACTTTACATGGTTCTGTCCTTTAAGACAGTTGTCCCTCAGCCTCAGTCCTCAGTCCCTGACAGAGCAGTCTAGAGGATCGGTGGCAGAAAGAGTCAGAATGGCCCCCATAGGCTCATCTATTTGAATACTTGGTCCCCAGATGGTGGAACTGTTCGGGAAGGACTAGGAGGTGTGGCCTTGTTGGAGGAGGTGTGTCACTCCAGGGCTGGCTTCCAGATTTCAAAGGCCTGAGCCAGACTCCCTCTCCCCCTCCCCTCCCCCTCTCTGCTTTCTACTTGCAGGTAAGAAAACTCTCAGCTACTTGTCCAATACCAGGCCTGCAAGCTTGCTGTCAAACTCCC
Source organism: Apodemus agrarius (assembly GCA_964023405.1). Classification (NCBI taxonomy): domain Eukaryota; kingdom Metazoa; phylum Chordata; class Mammalia; order Rodentia; family Muridae; genus Apodemus; species Apodemus agrarius. The sequence goes on from OZ030016.1 coordinate 43,689,031, forward strand.
TGCCACAATGGTCAAGAACCACCTGAAACTCCAAAACCGTAAGCTGCAAGCAATGAACTCTCTTTTCTTTCTACAAGTTACCTGGGTCATGGTGTCTCATCAGCGCAGTAGAACAGTACTTAAGATAGCATCTTTGGATTCTTGGGCATGAAAGAAAGTCCACTGTAACAATGTATGGCACAGATTGCACAATGCAATAGATAAGTCACACCTGCCCTTATGAAACAAAAGACAGTGAAAAAAAAACAAAAAAAAATTAGAGAATTGAGCATAAATCACAGAGGCCAGATTTATAACACACACTGTGGGAAGATGCTTACGATATCATGCTAACTGTAAAACAAAAAGGAGGGCTCCAAAACAGCATATCATCTGAGTTTCACACACACACACACACACACACACACACACACACACACTTACATATAAACACACGCTTTTTCACACACTCAAACATACACATATTCATACAGAGAGGGGGAGGGAGGGACAGGAGAGAGAGTCAGAGAGACAGAGACACTTAGGGGAAGGGAGGGAGGGAGAAAGGGAAGGGCAGGGAGGAGGGAGGGGGAGAGAGGGAGGGCACCACACTATATTGCTACCAAATTTACAGTTTAATATTCAGTAAGGTGTGTCTCCACTATCTTGCTTCATCTCCACAATAAACACATCAGCGATATGTATTCAGGTCATAGTTACTTAATATTAAAAGGGAACACGGTAAATCCTGACAGTGAGCAGGTCTGCACCCTCTTACAGCAGATCCTTCTAGGAGAGTATCTTTGTTCCTTCATTTCGATTGGCCTGGCAGTTTTCATGCCTGTGTGTGGGCTTAAGGCTCTGGAAATGGAAGCATACACTCTGTCCCTCAGAAGAACCCCGAGACCAGCCCGAGAGAATCATGTGGCTTCTTCTCCTCACTTGAAAATCAAATTTTGAGTCATAGGCTATGTGGCCATCTTTACCCATTTCTTTAAAGAATCAAATAAACCTGATCTGAACACTGAACTAGAAAGCATTTTTCTTTAGTGGGATTGTGAGGGGGAAAATGTTTGTCTCAAATAGACCAAAGAGCTAGCTCTGTGTGTGAAGGTGCTTGCTGCCTGAGTCTATTGATCATGTTCGTACATACCTCATGGTTGTCTTAAAAAAAAAAAAGTCCCCACCCGGAGCAGCAAAACCAAACTCCAGAGAACAGAATGCTCAGCGCACCCACAAGCTTCCCAGCAGCCTAAGAACGAAGAGCTTGTTATCCCAGATGGCCAGGAGCAAGTGCCACAGAATGACACTAGGCCCAGGTCTGCTGTAGGCTCAAGCAGGGGGCTGGGGATCAAGCCAGCCCATGTGTGTTTAGGGACAGAGCAACTCTCTAGTGAAAATGCCCAGTACGGGACTATAAAGGAGGCCCACCTCTGCTCCAGGTCCAGGCTTCCCCCTGCCAGGGTTGTGAGTTCTGTGTGTGCACTCCCAAGTATTGCTAGCTGTAAAGCACTGTTTCTGTCACAGAGGAAAGAACTTTTAGTTTAGTTTTTAATAGTTTTTTCTTTTTAAAAACATACTATATATATACATATATATAGCAGAAATATGCATATATATATTCTATATTTTTTTTAAATAGAAGAAAATTATTTCTCTTTCAAGAACAAACTAAACAACAAGGATTGTTGAAGTAGCTCAGTGGTCAACAGCACCGACTGCTCTTCCAGAGGGCCCGGGTTTGATTCCTAGCACCCACATGGCACCCCACAACTGTTTATAGTTCCGGTTCCAGGGGATCTGATATTCTATTCTGTTCTCTAAAGTCACCAGGCACACACGTGGTACACAAGCATAAACACAGGCAAAACACTCAGACACATTAGGTAATTGAAAAATCATTTTAAAAAAAAATCATCTTTCCTAAGTGGGTCGAGGTGACAAGCATGTTCTGTGTTTAGACCTGTCCGGAACCCGGGGCATTGGTGGTCCATGGGATTAAAAGGAAAGCCAGGTATTCACAACCGCTGCCTCAAAGGAATGAAATGTGGTGGACATGTTAGATTCTTTTGGAATTCAAAGCGGTTCTTGCTTCTTAAATGGTCCTTGCTTCTTCTGTATACAGAAAGCCGAATTCACATTAAGAAAGAAAGAAAGAAAGAAAGAAAGAAAGAAAGAAAGAAAGAAAAAAAGAAGCTCCTTTTGGGTTCTTAGAATTGATTTCGGTGCCTTCGGCAGGCTAATTGCAGGTTCTACCACTGGGCTACATCCTTAGAGCTTGATTATTCTCTTACTTGGGATTTGAGATCCTGAGTTCTGATAGGACAAATTGGTGGCTCAACCTCTTTCAAAGTATTTCAAAGCAACCTGTTTAGCCACCCTGAGCAGCTGAGCTGGCGTTGGGAAGATGTTCAGAGCTTTCTCTCCCCAGACCTTCAGGCTATAGAACACGGGGTTCTCTCTCTGTGCTTGTAAAGACCTTTTATCTCCATGTGTAGACTCAGAAGCTGTAGATGACATCAAGTGTGATAGAAGCAGACACAAAGCACTTACCCGTCAGACCATCACTAAGCTAAGCGTCCATTGAAGTTGGGTGTCCGCATGCCTAAAAGAGGACACCAACCAGGTGTCCTGTGTCCCTTCCTGGCCTTCATTTCCCCTCCTTGCTTGGGCAAAACAAAATGGTGGAGAAGAGCAAAGGCTGCTTGCCTTAAGATCCATGCAGATGGAAGTGGATGGACTGGAGGTATTACTCTTCTCTCTTGAAGGAAAAGAAAAGCAAGGCGGATGATTTGAATGTGCACAGGAGACCATCGTTCCCTGGGGTTATGCCAGCTTCTCAATGCATGTGCATCAGAGTAGGTTTGGGTTGGTTTTGGTTTTAGTTTAACCAGATAAGCAGTCTTCCTCTTCTATAGGGTCTCAGTCCATATATGGAGAGCTGGGTTCTCCCCTGATCCAAGCTTCCGTTTTGGTTTTGTTTGTTTGTTTGTTTGTTTGAGACCGGATTATGAAGAAGCAGCAAAAAGGGCAGAACAAGTCATTTGGCTCATGTATGGATAACACTACCTCAGAGGTTAGAGAAGAAAGTCCGTGCCTAGGAGCTCACGGGAACTAGGGAGTGGTGGTTTAGGTCTGCCTTAGTTACTTTTCTATTACCATGAAGACACGTCATGGGCCAAGGCAAATTATAAAAGAAAGCATTTAATTTGGGGCTCATGGTTGCAGTGGATAGTAGAATCCAGGGCCACCATCATGGAGGGCAGCATGGCAGTAGGCAGTTGGGCGTGGCCCTGGAGCAGTAGCTGAGACTTTCCTTCGACTCAGGTTATAGGATATTTGAACCCGTTTCTAGTTATGGTGACTCAGCCCATAGCACACACCTTTAATCCTTCCGGGTGCAATACAGACACCCCCTTTGTATACATCTTTAATCCCAAACAATACAGGTAAAATTAGTTGGTAGAGGGAAGCCGCCATGTTGGAAAGTGATGTCTAGTTGAGTGGCAGACAAAGTGACAAATCAGAGACAGAGTTGACAGGATGGGATGTGCCAACGGCTGTGTAAGAGAGAGCAGCTCAGAGAGAAAAAGAACAAAAGAGGGAGGGAGTTTTAGGCCAAGCCTTCCTAAGCCTGTTTCCCCTGCTCTGCTAGAGGAGATCGAGACTACATTCTGGAGTCTGTCCCCAAAGTGTGCGTTCTGGAGAGAGCGCTCTCACCAAACCCTCCACTCTTGACTTCTCTTCACATGTAAATCCAGAAATCGTAGGTAGACTCTAAGGCAGTGGTCCCCCACCTTCCTAAAAATACTGCAACCCTTTGACACAGCTTGTCATGTGGTGGTGACCTCCAAACACAAAGCCATTTTTTTTTTTTTAAGAGGGCTTGAAGTAATTTTTAGTTAAAAAAAAAAAAAAAACAGCTTTCCAAGGGCGACCAAATGAACTGAGGGTTAGAAGAAAGCTGGGTGTGGCTTATCACGAGCTCTTATTCCAAAGCCTGGAGAGGAGATAAGCTTTTGCAGGGACTGACTGGACCATCAGAGGTGCTCCTCGGTGGGGAGGGCAGGGCTACCCTGGGTCAATGGCATGGTCTCCATGGGCTCTCAGGCAAGCGCCATGTGCCCACTGACATGATCAACACTATTATTCTTGGGTGACATTAAATTAAGGAATGACAAAGGAAGCCAGACAGTGGGTTATTCAGTTGGATTCTGAATCACGATCAGGAAATAGTCTTTGTCTGGTGCCACCATGATTTCATTTTTCTTGGAGCGAATTCGAAGGAAGGTTAGGTCATTCTGGGGGTCAATTTCACGCACAGTGCTCCGTGCTTTCAAGATGAAGTTGTGCATGAGGTTGGCATACTGTGTAGTAGTGGGATTGTCCATTGTGCTCTTGATGGGAATGCCTTCTGTGTTCACCACGATGATGCCCTGCACTCCTTTCTGGCTCTGAAGCCTCTTGAGTGTTTCCTCCACCTCTGCCATCTCGGACAATTCCAGCAGCTCCGAATCGCCCAAAGCCATTTTCATTAGTACTTCACAACTATAATTTTGCTGCTTTGCTACTCTTATGAATGGTAGCATAAACATCTGATATTTCCGACGTTTTAGGCAACCCCCACCCCCAAACAGATCGCAGATCACAGGTTGAGAACCGCTGCAGGCTAATGCCTCATGCGGGTAACAGCAGAGCTATCGCGAAAATGAGGCTGCCCTGAGCCGTGGCTGTGGAACAAAGCCTGAAGGAGGGCTGATGACAGGAACGCCCAAGTCTGATTCTCTCAGCTGAGAAGAGGCTGGGTGGCCTGCTCTGGCCGTCAGCGTCACAGTGAGTACCAGAGCCAACTTCACATCGCCTGTGGCTATGGCGTATCCAAGTTGACTTCCCACAGGGATCAAGACTAGATGAATGTTGTCTACTGTCAATCATCATTTCGACATTTTAAAAGACAATGTTCAAGCTGGGCGGTGGTGGCGCACGCCTGTAATCCCAGCACTCGGGAGGCAGAGGCAGGCGGATTTCTGAGTTCGAGGCCAGCCTGGTCTACAGAGTGAGTTCCAGGACAGCCAGGACTACACAGAGAAACCCTGCCTCGAAAAAACAAAAACAAACAAAAAGACACTGTTCAGTCCATATTCCATAGCAATGAGAACTATACAAGAAAACTACTATACTGGGGGGATGAGGAATAATAGTACTTTATTTCACTTTTGTTTGATCACAGGGACTTCTGAAGTTTACAGTCACTGTCTGGTCATTGAATTAATTTACAATTTTGCTTATTGGTTGAAATATTCTCTTAAAATTACTACGACATTCAATTGCTTTTCTTTTATTGAATTGATTCCATTAATTTGTATAAAACATTTCCTGGTTAAGAACAGATTAAATTGCTTCTCAACCAGTCGGCTCTTAGCTTTCTGCCTTTCTTGCTGTTGTTATGTGTGAGCACTGACGTCATGGCTTACCCTCTAACTGTTTCTGGATACCATATTTTTATTTTCTGGTCACCTTGTTCTAGCATGTTTGTTTTACACTCTGAGTTAGGAAGAGCCAATACTGTTTGTCGATCACGTTTATTCAATAAAATGGCTTGATAGTTCATGGGCAAACATGTTTTAGAAACTCAAGGTGACGTTGCTCTTTTATAGAGTTTACAGATTGGTGGAACTCTAGACAGGCTAACTCAGATCAGAAGCATCCATGGTTCTATAGAGATGAATTGTTATTAGAAAGATGAGGAAAGGCCTCCCAGAAAGACCATGAAGTCTTCCCAGAGCAGGCATCTCTGAAACATGAATCAAGCTGGGCGGTGGTAGCGCAGGCCTGTAATCCCAGCACTCTGGGAGGCAGAGGCAGGTGGATTTCTGAGTTTGAGGCCAGCCTGGTCTACAGAGTGAGTTCCAGGATAGCCAGGGCTATACAGAGAAACCCTGTCTTGGAAAAAAAAAGAAAGAAAGAAAGAAAGAAAGAAAGAAAGAAAGAAAGAAAAGAAACATGAACCAGGTGTTCACACAAGATGCTGTTCATGTGCAAGGAGGAGCTGGAATTAAGAATTGAGGAAGGGAGAAAGCAAGGTGTTCATTTGGACTCTCAGCCCATCTCTGCAGATCTATAGAAAGAGTCAGGCCAGGGACCCATTTGTGTGTTCAGCTCTTTTCTGAGTCCTGCTGTATAGATGGTAACTGTCGTAGTTAGGGCTTTATTGCTGTGAAGAGATGCCATGACCAAGGCAACTTTTATGAAAGTTTTCACTGGGGCTGGCTTACAGTTGAGAGGTTTTAGTCCGTGACCATCATGGCAGGAAGCACGGAGGCAGCATGCAGGCCCGGTGCTAGAGATGTAGTTCAGAGTTCTGCTTCTGGATCGGCAGGCAGTGGAAAGAGTCAGCGACACGACCTGGCTTGGGCTTCTGAAACCCTAAAGCCCACCCCTGCAGTGACACACTTCCTCCAACAAGGCCACACCTCCTAAAGAGCCACTTTTTGTGACCCTATGGGAGCTATTTTCCTTCAAACCACCACAATGATCCTCTGTCAACACCCAAACAACCCACATCCTTAAGTATGAGGTAACCCACATCGGACTTTGGCTTGAGGGTATGTTGGGGGGGAGTGAAGGAGGAGAGACAGCACTCTTGAATAAAGTAGAAGAAAGGAAAACAAACAAACAAAAAAAATCCACAGAATTTGATATGAAAAAAAGGGTGATTGAAATGAAGTCACTAAGGGAGTTGTTGTTGCCGGATATTTGATCACACTGAAGAATAAAAAATTAATTAATTAATAGCTATCTGTAAGGACATGGGCTTGTCACCTTTTGTCACCTTGGGCCTCAGCCCCCTGCAGGTGGCGGTTCCCGGAACTCTAGAGAAAAACACCCCCCCCCTCCTGGGACTCTCTAGAAGAAAACAATTCTCTTGAGGAAAACAGCTCCTGGAATAACCACAGGGATCCCAACAACCTCTATGGAATGTCCTAAAGCCCCAGGAATGTCACTTAATGTAACACATAGTAAATAGTAAATGTGTGACTTTAGACTTCCCCTATTTCCTCCCCAGTCCTCCCCCTCTTTTATGGTTTTTGCCTTTATAAGCTTGTCACAAGTTCAGGTGGGGGTCGAACTCCTCTACCCCTGCATGGTGTATGAGTCTCGTCCCTAGCATGCTGGCCTGAGATCTCGTTTAATCCCATCTTCAATAAACTTCTTCGTGTGATCACAACGAATTCAGTCTCAGTGCCTTACCGGGTGCCAGCTACTCCCGAGACTTGAGTGAGGGTCTCCCTTCGGGGGTCTTTCAACACTATGCCCCTGGATTGTATTGTTTACTTGAAAAACATGTTTCTAGTTGTGGTGTAGCTCATCCCTTAGCCCACACCTTTAATCCCAAACAATGAAGGTAAAGTTAGTTTGTAGAAGGAAGCAGCCATGTTTGAAAGTGGTGTCTGAGTGGCAGACGAAGTGACGAATCAGAGAAAGGATACGCCCAACTCTCAAGAGAAGAGAGAGAGGAAGGAGAACCTACCTGAGCAGGGGGGTTGGGGGAGAGGAGAGAGAGAGAGGGAGAGAGAGAGAGAGAGAGAGAGAGAGAGAGAGAGAGAGAGAGAGAGAGAGAGAAGGTGAGAGCAGGTTGCCAAAGTTAGTATGAGGCCAAGCACAGCAATTCAGTCAGAAGCTGAAAGAAGCTAATTTGACTCAGTCAGCTCGGAGAGAAGTTTGGAGCCACAGCAGCTACATAGAACCAGCCAGTCAGAGCTCAGGAAGAACAAGAAAGGGTGAGCTTGTTCAGCAGTAAGTCTCAGAGGCTGCAAACAGCCTAGGCCTAGATAAGACTGTATGGAAGCTAGAAGCTTCCAGGACTAGGCCTGGGTTAGCAGACTGAGGCAGTAAGCCTCAGAGACAATCACTACAGGTGAATAAAAGTCACTTTTACAGGGAGTGAACATAGAGGAAACCAGTCAAAGTAGGAACTGCTTGTAAACTAGAGATTTGAGAAGGAAAATGAGAAAACAATGAATTTGGCACTAGCAGAGCTGGGGGCTTTTAGAAGGGTGTTAGCAAGAAGAGACAGGATATAACAGACTGTCTAAGATAGCAAGGGAAAGGAGCTTCACAAGTCTCTCATCCTTGCTTTAAATTCCACTTCTGATTTCAACCACTGATGTGACTTGAGTTGATTTGTTAATTACTTCGCCACTCAGAGCTCAGGCATCACCAGCCATCAAATGAAAATGACACAAGAGCTATGCACTTCTCAAGGTTTCTGGGCCGCTAACAAAATAAGCCACCTTCCCGCAGTTAACTCCCAAGTGGCAATTCAATGACGAACTGCTTAGCAGTCCGGAGGAGAGGTGGGGGAGGGGGGAGGGAGGGGACATCATGTGACCAAGTTCTCACCAAGGGAATCTAACACTAGGAAGGCCCACTGCAGCCTCTCCTGTAACTGGTGCTCTGCCACCACCATGTTCTGCCCTTCTCTTCCTTGAACCAGTGCAGATCCAGGCTCTGTCATGGGGAAGGAGGCCAAGCCCCTGAATGACACCGTGGAGCAGAGCTCTGGACCGCCATGAGGATTCGCCTCCACTCTAAGATGGGGAAGCAAAGGCCTCCCGCCCCTCTGCCTGGTTAACTGCTGCGGCCTTTTCTTAGAGCCCCCTAGTCCTGTCTATCCTAGCCACTACAGCTCCCTTTGGACAGCCCCAAACACCTTTCCCGTGTCAGGAGGGTGGAGCCTGAAAGACTGCATCAAGATTGACAGGACTGGAGAGATGGACGAACATTAAGTGAACTTCCTGTTCTGCCAGAGAGCTGGGGTTTGGTTCCCAGAACTCACATCAGGAGGCTCACAACTGCCTGACTCCGGCTCCAGGAGAGTCGCCGTCCTCCTCTGGCCTTCGTGGGCCTTTGTGCGCGCGCGCGCGCACACACACACACACACACACACACACACACTCACACACTCACACTCACTCTTTCACACTCATGCACACTCACATACTCATGAATGTGCACACACATGCACACATACATACTCACACTTATGCATACACACACAGACACACACGTGTAAAACCTGAGATTATTAAAAGACTATGATGTGAGAGAATTTGCAGAGGAAATCTGGAAACTACTTCTTACTCTGACTTCACCTAATGAGCTGAAAGGTTATTTTTGTTTTGTTTTGAGCTGAAAGTTTTTGAAAGATAGCCTACAATATTACAAAGTGGAGTCAAGCATGTGTGTATGTCTACTATAAAAGACCATATACCTAATACTTTTCACTCTTAGGAATATTTTTTCCTTTTTTAATAAGCTGTCTTTTTTTTTAACCCAAAAGGAAACCAGTTTTCCCAGCAATCCCCACCACCATTGATGTATTTATATTACAACTGACCCCTGTGGAAAATCACCGCAGATTCTGTATATTTCCATCTACCATAAAACGAGAGTAATATTCTACTTTATTTGAAGTCATAAAATAATTAGAACTGTTTTTCCAAACATAAAATGACATTATTCAGTTTTCCATATACGCTCCCTCCTGGGGGAAAAAGTTGACAGTTTCCTTATTGCTTTAAAGACTAGTTAGCATATTAATATAAAACCGGGCTATCCAAGGGAGATGACTGGAACATCATGCTACAGGATAGATTCGAACAGCAGAAGCACCACCCTTAGCGAGGCAGGGGAATGACTCTAGGAGAGAATGGAGGCCAGGAAGCGGCCTTCCTATTGGCTAGCTTGACAAGGTTCAGTGGGCTCAGAGGATCAGGTCCTCTGGTTTCTGTCCTGGGAATGATGAGGGTAACTGCCAAGCTTCAGACAAACGTTGACTCTTTGCAGTCCTGGGCTCGTTGTCGGCAAAGCCTGTCAAGGTCAGCAAAGCCTCAAAGGTCAGAACATCAGAGTACAGAAAATTAAACAAAGCAGATAATGCACTTGGCGTCTTCGACGGCACTGAAAAAATCTCTTTGCCTCAAAATTAAGCACTTAATAAACGGTACAAACTTTTTGGTGGCTCCCCATACCCCCTTCAACTTTTTCAGACGGGGTCTCACTCTGTAGCCCAGACAGGCTATGGAGTCACCCTGGAGCCACCGGAACTGTGTAGTCCAAGGTGGTCACAAAATTGAAGCAGTCCCTTTTGCCTCCAAAGTCCTGGGATGGCTTCTCACACCCTTCAAGCGAAGGCCATTTCTTATTGAATGCCAGTTGTCCCCGATCGTGCAAAACAGCAAGACTAGAAGCCACTGCATGCATTTAACAACCAAGTTACACAGATTGTACATATGCACAAATGGCGACAGAAGCAGTGTGAGTACCAAAATATCTACATAAAGGGCGCACACCAGGAGCTCTGCGGGTACCGTGATGATCCTGGGGGAGAGCTGGGGAAAGCTCACTGTGGATGCGAAGGAGGAGGTGAAAGTGGAGGTGAAAGTGTCTCAGTCGAGCTTTGAGAGGCCTGGGGCTTGCTCGCTCATCTCTGCTCCCATCCGCTCTGAGCACAGAGCTCAGCACATGCTGGGCAGTTTTGAACGTCTTGGTTGAATGAAGATGAATTCTGGAACCCAAATATGGTGGGACCTGCCTATAAGGCCAGCACTTGGACTCAGGCAGGTGGAGAGTGAGTTACAGGTTAGCAAGGGCTAGAGAGAGGGGGAGGAGGGAGGGAGGGAGAGAAAAACAGAGACAGTGTTCAGGGCCTTAAAGGGATGGTGGGGCTGGGTGATTAAAGGATCTTAAAGCGACTAATTTGAATAACAAAGAAATGTGTTTGATAGGGAGATTGGAACCTTCTGTCCCTTGAGGAGCAGGCAGCAGAAAGAGAAGACTTGGTGGAACACTCCAATGGCCATGCTGGTGAGAGAGGCTACCAGGAATCTCTTGAGTTAAAATCGGATTGCACGTCTGGGAAACTGCCCGAGCTAAAGATCAGATTCGGGACTGACTGCAACCCCGTCTGCCCCTTTCGCTCTTGCAGTCTGTGGCCTTTCTTTTGTTTGATGTGTTAATTAAAGAACTCGGAGTAAATGGCTTTCCCAGAAATGAAGGTGAGTTTAGATTAATCTATTATGAGCTTAGTGATAGGGTATAAATAAGGCTCACTGGTGAATTATGTAAAAATATAACCGGAAACCATATGGCTTCCCAGGCGCTCGGAGAAACCACCTGAAGAATGCCCGTGCCAAACTCTTGCTTCCCTACTTGCACGCCTTCAACCAGAGCCGCGTGGTACAGTGGATAAAGCCTTTGACCACCCTTGACCTCCCTGGGTCCCAGTGAGGCTGAGAATAGACGTGTGTAAGCCTTCCCAGCTCCCTGCCTGAGGGCTCTAAGAATGTGGGTCGCTGTGGACCTTGAGGCTCCTGCAGGGGGGCAGCACAGGGCCAGGAAGTCTTGCTAATAGCCGAAGGTGAGACAAGGGCTTTGCATTTCAGTCAAGTCCTTCGAACCTGCTTAGCTCTGCAATTAGCCTTGGGGTTTGAGGGCCAGGGGCCCCGCCCTGCCCTTGAGACCTTCCTAGTTAGAAGACAGTGAGGAAAAGGACTGGGGGAGGAGAGGAGTCCTGTGGAAACAAAGATCTCTGAGTCAGTATCTTCAAATGAAATGCCCGCCTCCGGGGATGCTGGGAACTTAGGGTGACAGCATTCTCTGAAACAAAAGTGTGCTCTCACCCAAAGGTGCACTATGGTCACTTGTGGAGAAGTGGTGACATATGACGGGGGTGGTGGGGGGTGGTGGGGGTGGTGGGGGGTGGGGTGGTGGTGGGGGCGGGGGAGGCTCCAGGTTGCCACTTGTTGCAAGGCCAACCGTGGTGTGTAGACCGGGCAGCCTGGTGTGTAGACCGGGCAGCCTGCTGTCTTGGCCTACTCGCCACAGACTTGAAAAAAACAAAAACAAAAACAAAACCAGTCATGTCAGGTTAGCTGACTAAAGGCTCAGATAGGAACCCAGGTAGCTACAAAACAGGTTCAGAGCTGAGGCCAGAACTCTGGAAGCAATTGCTGTGAGGACCAAGGCACGGGAGAGGTTAACAGGGTGGGCCTGCACCTGAGGCTCCCTGGGGTTGGGAGGGGAGGGAGCGAAGGTAAGAAATACCCAGCAGGCGCCTTATTCAGTTTCCTTCTTTTCTTTTTTTAAAGAAACAAAGACTCAAGATTTTCTTTTTGGGTGTTTCGGCTGGTTGTATCTTTATTCACCATGACATCATAGGATGTGGCCTTCTACAGGTTTCAGTGACAAAGGTGCACAATCCGAGCATGTTGTGGTAACAGGTATTTACAGAGATCTAAGGCGTTCGAGGGAGGGCCAGTGGTGTCTCATGGAAAGGTCAGGGGGAATGAGCATTTGATCTGAGAGCTGACGGATGAACCGGGTGAAGGATCTGTTCAAGAAAACCCAGCTGCAGGTACCGACTGGACCTGTGGGTTGTGAAATTAGAACCATACGGGGCGGGGGAGGGGTGTGTGACTCTTCCCTCAAAGTGACAATGGACAAGTGAGAAGTTTCTAGAACCAAACAGCCAGCACAAGGTAAGGCCTTGCGCAAAGTCTGGCGAGTGTGAAGGCGCTCTCAGTTTATCTTCTATAATCCTGACAGCTATGCAAGTGGCAGAATTACAACTATGTGTAAAAGTCAGTCCTAAGCAGAAGAAGCAGCAAAAATAGGGACTGAGAGTCAGGGACTGTGGCCCCCCCCCTTTTTTTTCTGCTTCGGACCTTGTATCGTTGTGAATAAAACAAGTGCATGCGCTTACAATTGGGAGGTCAACCTCACTGAACTATGGGGGAAGGCAATTGTCACTAGGGCTGGCTCCTTCTCCAGATTCAGAGAGAACCTGCTCTCTCGTCTCTTCCTTCTTGAGTCAGACCCCATCTCTGCCACAGGCCCGGGCTCTTACATGCTTAGTACGCCTCTCTTCCTACCGCTCTCAGGCACAAATCTTTTTTTGGGGGGGTGGTGGGGAGAAAAGGGTTTATTTATTTATTTATTTATTTATTTATTTGGTTTTTCGAGACAGGGTTTCTCTGTGTAGCTCTGGCTGTCCTGGAACTCACTCTGTAGACCAGGCTGGCCTCGAACTCAGAAATCCGCCTGCCTCTGCCTCCCAAGTGCTGGGATTAAAGGCGTGTGCCACCACGCCTGGCTGAAAAGGGTTTATTCAGCTTACCCCTTCCACATGGTTGTTGATTACCAAAGGAAGTCAGGACTGGAACTCAAGCCGGTCAAGAAGCAGGAGCTGATGCAGAGGCCATGGAGGGATGTTCCTTACTGGCTTGCTTCCCCTGGCTTGCTCAGTCAGACACAAATCTTATTCCTTTTGTGGCATGGCGATTCTCCTTCCTCTCTCCTGTGTTTCTTGCCCTCGGAATCCTAAAAGTCTCTCCTCTGTCTCCCTGGCCAGCCATTAATCTCTGGCAACTTTATTTACTAACCAAAGTCAATTGGGGGTGGGGGCAGGGACCCTCAGCGTCTTACATGACGATGTGGGATTTCCTGTGTAATTTAGGTAACCCAATAAACATAATACAAGCAATAAACCACATCCACAACCCTGCATCTCCAGTTCTCCACCTCCCCTCTCCAGGAGGGAAAGAGGCCCTTCAGATACCTGACCCTGGGTCTGTCATTCTAGAAATATCTTCTTCCACACTGTACCCTCACTACCTCTCTCATGACAGCAGGTTCAGCTAGAAACTAAGGAGAGAGAGAGCAGCCTTACGAGATAAACGTATCCCATCTGTTTCCAAGGCACAACGAGACCCAGAGTCTTCACAGAACTGGATTTGTTCATGATTTCCAACATCATGTAGTTGGAAAGGGCAGAACTGGGTCTAGACTTCTATGTCTGTGACTGGTTAGGACACAGAACCACAGAGGACATTTTCACTGCCAACAGATGACCATTCGAGTTTCTTGCTACTTATTTTCAAAAGTAGAGCGGCCAGAACATTTGTTTGTTTTTCTTGGAAAATAACCACAGTGAAGACCAACAGTGGCAGAGCCTTTAACTCTGAGCGTAGCCCTTGCTTTTCGTTTCGTACGTATGAAAGCATCCCCTGGGAGCCACCCTAGCCCTGCTGCATGTGACATGGCTCGGAGCCAGGCAGAAATCCTGCTCTTCCCACCCTGAAGCCCTTGGCAGGTGGCCAGCCTGCCGCTCCGCGCTCACACCCACTGGAGCTTCTGCCGGGCTGGACACGTGAGTGAGAGGATGATGACTGACTTAAGGACATGAACGCCATGATTCATGGGGGGGAAGGGGGGGGGAGGGGGAGGGGGAAGGGGGGGGGGGGGGGAGGGGAGGAGGAAGGGGGAAAGGGGAGGGGGAAGGGGGAGGAGGAGGAGGGAAGGGGAGGGGGAAAGAGGAAGGGGGAAGAGGGAAGGGGAGGGGGAAGGGGGAGGGGGAGGAGGGGGAAGGGGGAGGAGGAGGAGGAAGGGGAGGAGGAGGAGGGAAGGGGAGGGAGAAGGGGAAAGGGGGGAGAGGGAAGGGGGAGGGGGAGGGAGCGAGGGAAAGGGAGAGAAAGAGAAAGAATATTAGCTCACACACCAGTAGAGTGATACACTGTAGCCACCTTCCGCTCCGACGGGTGTTAAGGAGAGGGAGAAGACCTGCCTCCTCTCTCTGAACTGACATGGTTCTGAGATTATAGGGCTTGGCCAGCAGAAGGATTTTGAGGCAATAAAGAAAGGTGCCCCTGGGTAAGTCACATGCCAGGGCACAGAACCTAAGTTGCTCTTTGACCTCAGTCAACTTCCGGTAGTTAGTTACTTACAGTGGCTAAGAACTTTAGGTAGGTTTGAGCCATACATCTGCCACGACGACGCATATCGTTGTAGCCAAGGACTGCATCTACTTCAAAGGCTTTCGTGACGGGAGGATTCAGTGATTTAAGGCAGGGACAAATCAGCATGGAGCCCAGTCACGGGAGCTTCCACACCAGGGTGAGCTAGCAGGATTCTCAGGAGAGATGCAGAGGCAGTCTCCTGCAAACTGAGTCACTATTTCTCCATCTTCTTCCCGTCCCGGGGACCGGGGCATTCCTACATTATCCTATACTGCCTCTGCCATTCTAGAAATAATCCTGCACCCCCACTCACCTCCCTGCCGGGAACAGCAAGCTCGTCCAATACAAAGCTGGCCGGCTCGCAGGCTCTGACACATACCTCCTGGCAGTATAATGGGTGTCACTGAGCGTGCTTGTTCAGACCAAAGCAGAGCGGGGGAAACAAAGAAGTCGAATAGTGTTGTGGTTTAAAATGGAGAGCCGGTTACAGTTTAGGATTACCACCAGCTTGTACAGGGCCGCGGGGGTGGGGGTGGGGAGTTGCCGCCCTCTGACTCTCTCTCTCACAAGGTGCTTGTCTGTCCATCCATCCGCCCCACTCCCCAGTTAAAAGTGTCATGTGCCAAGACATGATCTCTAAACTTTAGATAACATTTTGTTTATTCATTTTATTACATTTCTTTTGTTTGTTTTGTGTTAGGATGTGGGCGTGGCTTGTGTAAACCACTGTGTGCTTGCAGAGGTCAGAGGACGACTTGCGAATGTCGTCGGTTCTGGTTCTCTCCTTCCGCTGCGCAGCAGACACGTTTACCCACTGATCTCTCTCACCAGCCCTCCAAAACCATTTTCATCGTCAAAGCGCTGATCAATACGGGGGCGGCCCCAGCCGCTCATTGCTATAGTGGACTCTCGGGGGGGGGGGGCAACTAAGTTCTAAGGAGAAAGCTGACTTCACTCCAGTTTCGGAGGTTGGAAAGATGGAAGTGCCTTAGCTCAGGCCTCACAGCAGAACTGTTGCTGCTGGGTCCCTCACCGTGGGAGCTGGGATAGTGGGGAACACTGTGGAAAAACTACCACCCAGTGAGCAGGCCTTCCCACATGCAGGTCGTGCACATTTCCAACCCAAGCCTTTCAGCCACTTCCTCTCTTCATTCTAACAAAAATAAATAAGTAAATAATAAATATATTCAAGAAATCGGCCCTGCAAAGTTTTCCTTGTGGTGACTAGATGCCTTGAGTAAAGAGAAGGCTCCTCCCCCCCCTTTCAAGGTTTGTTTTTTTCTTTTAAATTGGATATTGGATATTGGATATTTTCTTTTCTTTTTTTTTTCTTTTGGTTTTTTGAGACAGGGTTTCTCTGTGTAAGCTCTGGCTGTCCTGGAACTCACTCTGTAGATCAGGCTGGCCTCGAACTCAGAAATCCACCTGCCTCTGCCTCCCAAGTGCTGGGATTAAAGGTGTGCGCCACCACGTCCGGCTTGGATATTTTCTTTATTTACATTTCAAATGTTTTCAGATTTCCAGATCTCCCCTTTGAAAACCTCCTATCCCATGCCCTCCTCTGCCTGCCTCTATGAGGGTGCTCCCCCACCCACCCACCCACCCACTCCTGTCTTCCCACCCTGGCATTCCCCTACATGGGGCATCAAACACCCTCAGGTCCAAGGGCCTCTCCTCCCACTGATGTCCAACAAGGTCATCCTCTGCCACATATGTGGTCAGCTCCCTGGGTCCCTCCATGTGTATTCTTTGGTTGGTGGTCCAGTCCCCGGGAGCTGGTGTGGGGGGGTGTCTGGCCTGTTGACACTGTTGCTCCCTCCATGGGGTTGCAAACCCCCTCAGCTCCTTCAGACCCTTCTCCAACTCCTCCATTGAGGATCCCTGCTCTCAGTACAATGGTTGGCTGCAAGCATCCACCTCTGTATTTGTCAGGCTCTGGCAGAGCCTCTCAGGAGACAGCCATATCAGGCTTCCATCAGCAAGCACTTCCAGGCATCCACAATAGCATCCAGGTTTGGTGACTGTATATGGGATGGATCCCCAGATGGGGCAGTCTCTGGATGGCCTTTCCTTCAATCTCTGCTCCACACTTTGTCTCCATATTTCCTCCTGTGAGTATTTTTCACCTTCCCGAGAAGCACTGAAGATTCACATTTTGGTCTGCCTTCTTCTTAGGCTTCACATGGTCTTGAATCTTGGGTATTCTGAACTTTTGGGCTAATATCCATTTATCAGTGAATACACATTGTGTGTGTTCTTTTGTGACAGAGTTACCTCACTCCGGATGGTATTTTCAAGTTCCATCCGTTTGCCTGTGAGTTTCATGAAGTCCATGTGAGTTTCATCGTTTTTTAATGGCTGAGTAGTAACCTATTGTGTAAATATACCACATTTTCTGTATCCATTCCTCTGTTGAGGGACATCTGGATTATTTCCAGCTTCCGATTATTATAAATATGGCTACTATGCACATAGTGGAGCATGTGTCCTTATTACATGTTGGAGAATTTTCTGGGTATATGCCCAGGAGTGGTATAGCTGGATCCTCAGGTAGTACTATGTTCAATTTTCTGAGGAACTGCCAGACTGATTTCCAGAGTGGTTGTATCAGCTTGCAATCCAACTAGCAATTGAGGAGTGTTCTCTCTCTCCACATCCTCACCAGCATCTGCTGTCACCTGAGTTTCTGATCTTAGCCATTCTGACTGGTGTGAGATGGCACCTCAGGGTTGTTTTGATTTGCATTTCCCTGATGAATAAGGATGTTGAACATTTCTTTAGGTGCTTCTCAGCCATTCCTCAGTTGACAATTCTCTGTTTAGCTCTGTTCCCCATTTTAAGTAGGGTTATTTGATTCTCTGGAGTCTAACTTCTTGAGTTCTTTGTATATTTTGGCTATTAGTCCTCTATCGGATGTGAGAATGGTAAGGATCTTTTCCCAATCTGTTGGTTGCTGTTTTGTCCTATTGACAGTGTCTTTGCCTTACAGAAGCTTTGCAATTTTATGAGATCCCATTTGTCTATTCTTTTTTTTTTTTTTTTTTCCCCTGAGGGTTTCTCTGTGTAGTCCTGGCTGTCCTGGAACTCACTCTGTAGACCAGGCTGGCCTCAAACTCAGAAATCTGCCTGCCTCTGCCTCCCAAGTGCTGGGATTAAAGGTGTGTGCCACCACTGCCCAGCTCATTTTATCTATTCTTGATCTTAGAGCATAAGCCATTGGTGTTCTGTTCAGGAACTTTCCCCCTGTACCCATATGTTCGAGACTTTTTCCTATTTCCTCTTCTATTAGATTCAGTGTATTTGGTTTTATGTGGATGTCCTTGATCCATGTGGACTTGAGCTTTGTACAGGGAGATAAGAATGGATCAGTTTGCATTCTTCTATGTGTTGGCCGCTAGATGAACCAGCACCATTTGTTGAAAATGTGTCTTTTTTCCCCTGAATGGTATTAGCTCCTTTGTCAAAGATCATGTGACCATAGGTTTATGGGGTCATTTCTGGGTCAATTCGATTCTATTCTATTCCATTGAACTACCTGTATCAATACCATGCAGCTTTTATCACTATTGCTCTGTAGTACCGCTTGAAGTCAGAATTTCCCCCAGAAATTCTTTTAGTGTTGAGAATAGTTTTAGCTATCCTGGGTTTCTTGTTATTCCAAATGAATTTGAGAATTGCTCATTCTAACTCTATGATGAACTGAGTTGGAATTTTGATGGAGATTGCATTGAATCTGCAGATTGCTTTTGCCAAGATGGCCATTTTTACTATATTAATCCTGCCAACCCATGAGCATGGGAGATCTTTCCATCTTCTGAGGTTTCCTTCTATTTCTTACTTCAGAGACTTGAAGTTCTTATACAGATCTTTCACTTATTTGTTAGAGTTAAGTCAAGATATTTTATATTATTTGTGACTGTTGTGAAGTGTGTCATTTCCCTAATTTCTTTCTCAGTCTGTTTATCTTTTTAGTATAGGAAGGCTACTGGTTTATTTTAGTTAATTTTGTATCTGGCTACTTTGCTGATATTGTTTACCAGCTGTAGGAGTTCTCTGGTCGAGTTTTTGGTGTCACTTAAGTATACTATCATATCATCTGAAAATAGTGGTAATTTGACTTATTCCTTTCCAATTTGTATCCCTTTGATCTCCTTTTGATGTCCAATTGCTCTAGCTAGAACTTCAAGTACTATATTGTACAGACAGGGAGAGAGAGGGCAGCCTTGTCTAGAGGGCAGCCTCTGATTTTAGGGGGATTGCTTCAAGTTTCTCTCCATTTAGTTTGATATTGGCTACTGGTTTGCTGTACATTGTTTTTACTATGTTTAGGTGTGGGCCTTGAATTCCTGATCTTTCCAAGACTTTTAACATGAGGGGATGTTGAATTTTGTCAAATGCTTTTCAGCACCTAATGAAATGAGCATGTGGTTTTTCTCTTTGAGTTTGTTTATACAGTGGATTACATTGATGGACTTCCGTATATTGAGCCATCCCTGCATCCCTGGAATGATTGTGGTGAATGATCGTTTTGATGTGTTCTTGGATTCTGCTTGCAAGAATTTTATTGTATATTTTTGCATCGATATTGATAAGGGAAATTGGCCTGAAGTTCTCTTTATTTGTTGGGTCTTTGTGAGGTTTTGGTATCAGCATAACTGTGGCCTCATAGAATGAATTGGGTGGTGTTCCTTCTGTTTCTATTTTGTGGAATAGTTTGAAGAGTTTTGGTATTAGGTCTTCTTTGAAGGTCTGATAGAATTCTGCACTAAACCCATCTGGTCCTGGGCTTTTTTTTTTTTTTTTTTTTTTTTTTTTTTTTTTTTGGTTGGGAGACTTTTAATGACTGCTGTATTTCCTAGGGGATTATGGGACTGTTAAGATGGTCTATCTGAACCTGATTTAATTTGGTATATGGTATCTGTCTAGAAAATTGTCCAGATTCATCTATATTTTCCAGTTTTGTTGAATATAGGCTTTTGTAGTAGGATCTGATTTTTTTTTTTAATTTCCTGAGTTTCTGTTGTTATATCTCCCTTTTCATTTCTGATTTTGTTAATTTGGATACTGTCTCTGTGCCCTCTTGTTAGTCTAAGGGTTTATCTATCTTGTTGATTTTCTCAAAGAACTGGCTCCTGGTTTTGTTGATTCTTTGTTTCTACTTGGTTAATTTCAGCTCTAAGTTTGATTATTTCCTGCCTTCTACTCCTCTTGGGTTTATTTTTTTGTTCTAGAGCTTTCAGATGTACTGTCAAGTTGCTGGTGTATGCTCTCTCTAGTTTCTTTTTGGATGCACTCAGAGCTATGAGTTTTACTATTAGCACTGCTTTCATTGTGTCCTATAAGTTTGGGTATGTTGTACCTTCATTTTCGTTAAATTCTAAAAAGTTTTTAATTTCTTTCTTTATTTCTTCCTTGACCAAGTTATCATTGAGTAGAGCATTGTTCAACTTCCACATGTATGTGGACTTTCTGTTGTTTTTGTTGCTATTGAAGACCAGTCTTAACTAGTAGTGATCTGATAGGAGGCATGGGATTATTTCAATCTTCTTATATCTGTTGAGGTCTGTTTTGTGAATGATTATATGGTCAGTTGTAGAGAAGGTACCATGAGGTGCTGAGAAGAAGGTATATTCTTTTGATTTAGGATGAAATGTTCTATAGATATCTGTTAAATTCATTTGGTCCATAACTTCTGTTAGTTTGACTATGTCTCTGTTTAGTTTCTGTTTCCATGATCTGTTCGTTGATAAGAGTGGGATGTGAAGTCTTCCACTATTATTGTGAGGTTTAGTGTGTGCTTTGAGCTTTAGTAAAGTTTCTTTTATGAATGTAGGTACCCTTGCATTTGGAACATGTTCAGAATTGAGAGTTCTTCTTGGTATATTTTTCCTTTGATGAGTATGAAGTGTCCTTCCTTATCCTTTTTGATAACTTTTGGTTGAAAGTTGCTTTTATCTGATATTAGAATGGCTACTCCAGCTTGTTTCTTGGGACCACTTGCATGGAAAATTGTTTTCTTGCCCTTTACTCTGAGGTAGTGTTTGTCTTTGACACTGAGGTATATTTCCTGTATGCAGTAAAATGCTGAATCCTGTTTATGTATCCAGTCTGTTAGTCTGCCTTTTTATTGAGGAATTGAGTCCATTGATGTTAAGAGATATTAAGGAATACTGATTGTTGCTTCCTGTTATTTTTGATTTTATTTTTGTGTTTGTGTGGCTATCTTCTTTGGGGTTTGTCGGAAGAAGAGTCCTTTCTTGCTTTTTCTAGGGTGTAGTTTCCCTCCTTGTGTTGATGTTTTCCATCTGTTATCCTTCGTAAGGCTGGATTTGTGGAAAGTTATTATGTAAATTTGGTTTTGTCATGGAATATCCTGGTTTCTCCACCTATGGTAATTGAGAGTTTTTCTGGGTATAGTAGTCTGGGTAGGCAGTGTTCTCTCTGGGTCTGTATGACATCTGCCTAGGATCTTCTAGCTGAGCCAACTCTCCAGCTCTTGCTCTGGCCCTGCTCGCTCCAGCCCTACTTGCTGTAGCTGTCTTCAGACACTCCAGAAGAGGTCATCAGATCTCTTTATGGATGGTTGTGAGCCACCATGTGGTTGCCGGGATTTGAACTCAATACCTTCAGAAGAGAAGTCAGTGTTCTTAACCACTGAGCCAACTCTCCAGCCTGAGTCGTGATTTTTAATCAGAGTCTTGCTTTTGTGGTGTGTTGGGGTATCCAGGGCTCGCTGTGGTGGAAGAACTGGGTTCTGATGATGCCAAGTAGCCTTGGTTTCTGTTGCTTATGTGCTTGCCCTTGCCTCTTGCCATCTGGTTATCTCAGGTGTTAGCTGGTCTTGCTGTTTCTGACTGTGGCTTATCCCTCCTGCAAGCCTGTGTGTCCGTACTCCTAGAAAACCATTTCTCTCTGGGAGGAATTTGGGTATGTAGCTCTGTGGCACAGGATCAGCTCTGGGTGCAGAGGGAAACTGGAAGGTGAGGAGGCTGTTTTTAACCCAGAAGTATAATTTCATGCCTGTCTGCAGCAGTCTTCTGTGTTGATTAGCATGGACGATAAATATTTATGAGGTAGAGGTGGCAACAAAGAAAACATCAATAATCGCTGATTTTTATTAGCCATAAGTGGGGCTAGCAGAATGAGTTTATTATCCTCAAGAAATGGCATTAATGTTGATTTCACACACACAAACACATACACACACAAAAACTGCAATGTGCACACAAGACAAAGCCTAGACTACACACATATAATGAGTCTTTCTTTAGCCATCTGTTCTTGAATTTTTTATTTAAAAATCTCTGACACATGGTTATTTGTGATGGAGGAAGTTGGCGACCATGTTGCATTCATTCTCCAGGGGGCGTGGAGGCCAGCACATCCCACGAGCAGCTGCATGGTGCAGAGGTGGGCTGTCCCTCGCTGCCACTGGCACTCCTGTCATCACACAATGGGACTCATTGTCCCTCTGTGCAGGTTGGAGATGTCTTTGGAGACCTATTATCCCAGTAACAAATAGGACGATTCAATATATCCATTGTATTTGACAAATAAGGGAATAGGTACCACTTAGTGCCTAAGCTCTCCTTAGTGTATTTGTTAAGATAAAGAGTAAACAGCTACAACAGGACTGTTTTAAGTCTGGTGGCTTCAGAGAGATAGATACCTTTGCTCTTTCCAAGCAAGCCAAGCCTTCCATGCTGGCAGGATGGTTCTAATGCATGTGCTTCCTCGGGATCTGGTTTTCCCTCCCTCCTCAGGTTAGTGTGTTAGCAATGTATATGGTTGATGGAAGGATTTAAAGGACGTCACATTCCTCACAAACAATGGCCCAGGGTGTCTGAAGTGCTTGGACAACACCCTCGCTCTTCTTTGACAAAACATAACCTCGCCAAACTTAAGAAGCATCCTCAAAAATGCTTATATGATATTTGTCATTGAATGTCTCTTAGAAAGAGTTAAATAACAAAGCACATGTGCCTGAACATGCAAGATCTGGCTCTTACGTGTTTTCTAAAATTATCAGACTGGGTTTCATAGACTGACACACAATTTCAAGAGACTCCAATCTCCTCCCTTGGACAAAGAAGCCCTGCTAGCTGCAGTTCCTAACACATGGTCTGGGTGTCGGCGGCAATAGAAAACAACTGTCCATCACCGCGGTCATCTACCAATCTCCTTTCATGTACTTGCTCTGTTGGCCTCCCTCCATGAGAAAGTAAGTGTAAGTGTTACAGGAACATTCCTCCTCTTTCTCTCTCTGATCTGTAGCTTTCAAAATGTCTTCCCATTGATAGAACTTTATCTCTGGGAAAGTTACTTTTTTTTTAGTTAATAGAATAAAATGGTTCTTTGTAAAATAATCAAAGTTGAGCCAAGAGCTTTTCCAAGGGAAAAAGCAATTTCCTCTGATGGAGATGGGGTGGAGGGGAGGCATGGGGATGGGATGTGGTATATTCAGTCTCCATTAGTAAGAACATCATCACCCAGCAATGGTGACCTGCAAGGAATGCTGGGGAATGTAGTCTCTGGCTGCCAGTTCTATGCCTAAACAATTTTTTTTCCCCAGTGAGAGAAAAAGAAAGCAGTAAAAGAATTTGGTTCCTCCCTTAAGCGATCCAGTGAAATTCCTTCTTCTTTTCTGTTGCTCTTCACCAGAGATGCCATTTGTGGTCCAACGGCTTCCCTGAACACATTTCAGACAGACCAACATCTAAATGTCCTTCCCCAGTGCTCAGAAAAACTATTGCCTTATAGCCGACGGGGTAAATCAAATCCTGCCAGTCACGTCTATCTCTCTTGAATACTCACTCCTTTTTGTCATGAAGTGAGTGTTGTAGCCTTGGGTTTTGAACTTGCCAGTTGGCCCCATATGCATAGTTTACGTCCAGAATGGGCCCATTGCTGACTGATCAGCTGCAAGCATCCTGTCAGTTCTTGCACACAGACATCTCAGATCCCACACAGCATTAGGTGAGTTGGGAATGAGATCGAAATAATAATCGTGATTGTGTGCCCCACTGTAACTAAGGTTTTGTGCTTACTGCTTTGTGTACATTGTTTTTCTATCTTCAAATATGTGTTGTTAGGGTATTTCCTAGGATTGCTCCCAAATGAATGACCTTGTATTTGACATTATTCAGGAAGGAGGCCAAAATATAATAGGCCGCAAAGAGTAATCAGTATTTGCTCTCCGTATTTGCTTACTGGATCTAGATAGGATCCGTGGAATACATAAGAACCCACTTTCATAGGGCAATGGAGTTCTTATGACCATAAGGGATGTGCAATCAGTGGACATACTGTGACACCGATAACTGGTTTTAAGCCATCTCCAACTTTCTGTATCAGGTCGATGGTTTTCTGTGTGTCGTGAAATTCCTACGTGTGTGCCTTTCTGCACATTCCAGTTGGCCTGACTAGAGACGGTGCCTGTGCAAAACACAGACTGGGCAGAGACCACCCAAGCTCTGCTGGTCATGTGGGATCCATCTGTCCAGCAGCCATGTCCTAGGGGGCATCAAGCTGGGTTATCAGACATCCTCAAGTGTGGATAGAATAGCACAATGTGACCTGTGTCCCCGAACTCCCTGGATAAGTCTCTCCTTTATTACTGTGCTTCTTGGGAATCGTGTGATCGTATGTTTTTCAGGTCCCAGCCCAGGGTTTTATTCACTCACCTAGAGGCATTGCTTGGACTATCAATGTCTCCTTCAGTCATCTCACAAATACTGCTTGGATGGCAGAGGAAGGCTTTGTACACTGTGGCCGGAGCCAGGGTCATGGCTTCTGGGTAGAACCTGAGCTGGATTTGAACCCTTTGCCTCTCCAGTGTGCCATGCTTCTGTGTGGGGTTCACTCTGCACACCTCACACACCAGCCCTCTAAGGGCCCCGGGGCCATCATTACTGGCTCCCAGTGGGCTTGGTTACAACCTGGAGGTGTTTACTCAGCCTCCTTGAGTCTGATTTCCTCATCCCTAATATAGCGCTTTTCCGAAGGAATTACCTCATGGGAATTTTAGGAAAATGAAGTGGTCAGAAGATATAGATCAAGGGCTCTGTAGTCAGATTACCATGGGTTGAAATTCTGGCTCTGTCATTTGCTAAGGGGTGTGTCTTGAGCAGGTTACTAAGTCCTTTGAACCCTCAGGTTTCTCATCTAGGGAGAGTAATGCTTACACCCAAGGAAGATTTGATAAGGTGACAGATCTGAAATGCTCAACCAAGGACCTGGCTCAGAACCCCCTTTCTGTCAAGTGGTCTTTGCTTTCATGCGTAGCCCTAAATGTAACTCTTGACGCAATGGGAGATCAAAAATGGTAACTCCTCACTGATAAGTAAAAAGATGCAGAGTGAATTGAAGCGGGGTGTTCAGTTCTGGGAAAGCATGGGTCTCTCTGTCTGC
Organism: Apodemus agrarius; assembly: GCA_964023405.1. Lineage (NCBI taxonomy): Eukaryota > Metazoa > Chordata > Mammalia > Rodentia > Muridae > Apodemus > Apodemus agrarius. The sequence goes on from OZ030016.1 coordinate 43,714,218, forward strand.
ACAGCCTCTTTGGTGATACCCTTGCTCCTGCTTCACAAGGCCAGGAGGAACTCTCAAGCCTTTACCTCAGCTGTACTTGGGACCCATGTGAGCCATCCGGTGCTATACTTCAAGTGACTTCCTCAGAAGTGATCTAGGACATATGACTGCTTCATATAGGAGTCACCTTCACCTTCACATGTAACACATGCTGGAAGAGGGTGAGATCCCTGCCCTACACACACACACACACACACACACACACACACACACACCCTAGGAATCATGGGCAACATTATTTAAAGCTTAGGATATCATCCGGCTCCCACTGGACAGTTTGGCCATCGCGGCTTCCATAGCTCTACCAAACTGAAGCAGAGTTGAGCAATGGACAGGAGGGCCGAGCCCTGGTCCCATTGCTGGAATCTCAAGTCCAGCTGTACCTGAAGTTGCCTCTGATGAGAAATTCCTGGCTATATGTCCCCCCACCCCACCCCACGGAAGCTGTTTGAGCTAAACCTCTCTCATCTGCAATGAAAAGGACCATTTCAGCATTCTGCACACAAACATAGCTGCAAAGTAATAATGACCGAATGTCTGAAGAGTAGCAGAAGCAATGCATAGCCCAGTAGACACACGTTACAGAGATTTACTAGAGACCAAGCGCTGTTTTAAGTGGCCTTGCCTGGAGCAGTGCATTTATGCCTTGGAGTTGATGAGGTAGCCATGCTGCTGTTTCTTGCAAAATGACAAACTTCAGAATCATGGTTCAGTTGTTCATTTCCAAGGAGGCAATGGACTACCTAAACCGTCTGTCTTGTGGGTTTCGAGCACACTAACATTTTCTATCAAAGTATTTTGGCTTTATTGTAAATAAATGGCAGTCAAAGCCAGTTAACTTATGAAAATAATGATCAGCCTAAAGAATCCTTCTAGTGTCAGGCTAGGACTTTCCTGTTCTTGCTGGTTTAGTTGACCTTATATGGCTTTTGGTGACATTTGGCTACTCCCAGATCAAATATCCACTTCAAGGACAAAGGCACAGGAGCATTGAGAGAGAAAAAAAATGAAGCAGGGTCCAAAGGTGATTCTAACAGGTACGTTTCTGGTCTGGCTTGTGCAATTATGCTCTCGAAGGTAACATTTGGGAACCCACATAATAGCATGCTGTTTTTAAAAAACATCAATTAGGTTGTGTATATGCAAACTAGTATTTGTTCTCTTGAGTGTGTATGTAACAACAGGAAGGTCCTGAGACTCTTGAGTTAAGGAATCTGGTAGCTTCAGGTGCTTGGAAGGTGTTCGGGCTCCTACATCAAGTCCCTAGCTAGTTTAGTTAAAAAGAGGAAACTTGTCAAATTCACATGGTATCAGTATCACACTCAAGACACATGACAGTTCTCTAATATCATGTACTACCTAGGGTGTATTACTTTCCTGATTGCCAGGAAGAAGTACTTGATGAAAACAACTTGAGGAAAGCCATTCGGATAACCCCAGAAGCATACGGTCAAGGCTGAGAAGGAAGCCATCTATGAAGGTGACCTGTGTGGGGGTGGACACTTTCAGGAAGTAGCGCTCTCAAAGGGAAAGGTCGCAGGGATGATGTCAACCTCAAACACTCCTCGGGACCAAGCTTGAAGGAGACATTTCCTGGCACAGAAGATTGTAATGATACGGCTTCCCCAGATTTTATGGGAACCATTTACAACGCTCAGGAAGTTGAAAAAGGCATTCAATGTGTACCCGCCACTTTTTGAACAAATTGACAGCATTTTTGGCAATATTTTGCTTTGCTCGTATGAGTGTGTGTGTGTGTGTGTGTGTGTGTGTATGGTATGCATTTTTATTTTAATGAAAAGCTTGAAAATGAGTTTCAGATACTGAGTTATTTTGTCCCTAGCTAGTTTAGTTAAAAAGAGGAAACTCTTTAAAAATAACATGGTATTAGTGTCACGGTCAAGACACATGCCAGCTCGCTAACACCATCTAATATCTAGGCTAGATTAGCTACTTTCCTCATTGCTAAAACAAGGCACTTGACAAAAGGAAGCATTTGTCTTGGCTCACAATTCCAGTGTGCAGGACGTCACGGTGGGGGACTTCACGGTGGCAGGAACCTGCAGCGGCTGGTCTTTCTGGGTCCTCAGTCAGGAGTTAAAGGAGGAGGAATGTTTGTGTTCTGATATCTGCCTCGCTCCTGTTCTGTCCAGGACTTCAGGCCACATTGTGGCTGTGGACCCCTCTAAGGTGTTTCCACCTCGGCTTAGAAATATGACCAGAGGTTTGTTTTTATGGTGATTTTTAAATCTTCATCAAGTTAACAGTTAAGATCAACCATCATAAGAATCCCTATTCAAATGTCCTTAGAAAATTCCCTAAAACAACTGGAAAGGCATTTATTTTCTTCTTTCCTTCTATATAAAAGATAAGCTAGGATCCGACTAAGTTATCTTATCTGGCTATGCATCTTTATTTTTATGCTGAAATTAAAATCGGTATTATCTCCTTGAAGAGACTCTTTGAAGTGCTAGTTGCAACTCACCTGATTGTTCTTTCATGGTCTCATTATCTTGCCCCTTTGTCCAGGTAATTTCTCTTCTCTTGGAAGTTAGGTCTGGAGATTTGAAAAAAAAAAATGGCTATGTTTCTTTGGTAAGACCATTTCCCTGGCGAACTGGTCTACTTCACGGGAATTCTTATCAAGACTCATACAAGGCCAGGGTGTTCCGCTGTGACTAATACTGAATGTGATCAGTAGATTAAGATAGTAACTACCAGAACTTTCCATAAAAATTCTATTTATAGGGCTGGTGGGTTGGCTCAACCCTAAAGGCACTTGCCTGTCATGCCTGATGACTTCAGTTTGATCCCCAGAACCCATGAGAAGGTGGAAGGGGGGGGGGGACAGATTTACAGAGTTGTCCTCTGACCACACAAATGCCCTAGCATGAGTGTCCTATCTGCACACAGGGACTCAATAATAAAAAATAGGAATGTGATAAAAAGAAATGCTAACCCCACCCCACCTCCACTTTGCAATGAGAACTCTGTGGAGAATGCCCCACTGAGCACATGTCATTGTCTTCGGTAACCTCTGTGAATGGTTAGCCCTTCGGGACAGTGTTCCTGCCTGGCCCCTCAAGTCTTCATTCCACTCTTCTGAAGAGCTGTCAACTCTCTTTCTTTTCTGAGTCCTGGGTTCTAGTGCTCATGAGCTCTTCTTTCAAAAAAACAGCTGGCTCTTACTCAATGCCGTTAAGAGAAGTTCTGCAAATGTGTGTAAACACTTCCTGTGGGGAGTCAGCTGACCACACTGGGCTGCGCTCTGCAAACCTCCTCCTGACAGTATCACAGTTTTCAGAAGGACACAGCCTGCTGAGGCCTCCACTGTTCTCCTGACACAGGGGATTTGCACCCAGATTAAAAACTAAAACCGTGTAGGAAGTTTTCAACTTCTGTCCCAGCCCCACCCCATACCTAGAGGATCAGTAGTTAGAAGGCTGTATGTAGCCCAGCGTAGGTGTGCTCTAGTTGATTTCTAGGTGACTCAACTGGGCAAGCCAGGGGGAATCCAATGACCAAGCAGCTACTTCAGAAAGGAAACTTGACTATGGCGACACCATTCACCACCAGGGTACTGTATATCTCCTTCCAGAATGATGACTGCAGAATTTCACCTCACATGTGAACTGCTTGGTGAGCTTTCAAACTTCCCGAGGGCCAGGTGGCATCTGTACCAACAAAGAGGGTGTGTCTGGGTGTAGGACAAGGCCCTGTCACCTCACCTCTCTTGCCTCTTGTATTAGCTCCCTGCTGCTGCTTTGACAAATTGTCAAAGAGTCAGAGGTTTAAAATGACACAGTATGTCTGCAAGCCAGACCTACAAAACGGGTCTCACTGAGGTAAAATTAAGGTATTAGCAGGGCTTGCCTGCCTCCTCCATCTTCCCTGCAGGTGCTGGACCTCAGAGTTGATGTCCCCCTTCTAGTCAGTAATGGCAGTCAGGGATGCGTCTCAAAATTTATCACTCTGTCTCATCTACCTCTCTCTTCTACATGTAGAGAGTCTTGTGATTATGTTGAGCATATCCAAATAACCCAATAAAACAAGTGTTCTTGGAAGTCGGGAAAAAACTAGTTAACAATTTTAATCTAACATGCTAGCATGCTGGGAATCAAGCCCTGAGTCTCAGCCATCTAGGATATGGGCTTTATCACTGAGCCACACCCTTAGCCTTGGGAAGCCATTACTTTGTCTAATGTGCTGTGATGGTTAATATTGATTGACAACTTGAGGGATTCTAGGATCGTCTAGGAGGAACCATCAGTGAGAAAGTTTCTAGATTGGTTGAATTGAGGTGGGAAGATCCATCTTAAACGTGGGCACCACCCTCCATGGGCTGAAGAAAAGGGAGAAAGTGAACTGAGTGCCAGGATGAGCCTCTCTCTGCTTCTTGGAAGTTGCTGAACCGTGGCCAGTTACCTGCTGTTGTCCCTTCTTTGCCTCGATGGTTTACACCCTAAACCATCAGCTCAAATAAGTCCTCATCTCTTACACGCTTCTTAATAGGCATTTGGTCACCGTGATAAAAAGTAACACAAATGCCCTCAAATAATTCCCCGCCCCTGCTCCAATATACAGGAAACCTTATGCTTATGTCAATTGCTCTCGTTCTGAACATACAAGAATCTTATCAATGCTTTAATAACATGGAAACAAACATGTTCACCTATCTCAGTATCAGCTCTATCCCTCTGGAGTTCTATGTCTTTAAGTGAACTCCCCCACCCAACTTTTCCCTGTCCGTATCTCTTTGGTTAGAACAGGCTCCTACGAACTCCTCTCACACAGCACTATCAAAGGTTCGAAAGTATCCAACCTCTTGTCACTGAGACATGATGCTGCCGGGTCTAAATGTGTTGTGCCCCACGTGTGTGACAGCTCTTCTGGAATGTCTGTGGCTAAAGGCTGCGGGAGGGACAGGCCTCGCTGGATAGTCACCATGTCAGGAATAGATGCCCCACTTTCTGCGATGGATAGATCTCCACTGGTGATGTTAACGGGGATGAGGCGGGTGCCTGGCTAGTGGATGGATAACAAACTGCCTGTTGCGAACAAGCAATTCAGAGCCGAAAGGAGGAAGAAGGGAAGAAACAGCTCGGAGGAAACCACACACATCTTGGTTTTGCAACAGCGAGCTCCAGCTCTCTGCTTGGCCGCAGCCCTCTCCCAGGTTCCTGCAGCCTGCTGCCCTGTGCTCAGAACGCGTCTCTTCTCGCGCCATTTGAGAAATCCTTGCATCACTAAAACTCCTTTCTGGGGCAGATACAAACAACGCCGTCCTTTCCTCGTAAGGTCCCAGTGGCAAATGAAGGACAAATCCACCAGAGTTCGCTTCGGGAAACCTGTGAGTTTATTGGACTTCCTTCCAGAGCACAGACAATGGAGTACTTAAAGAGGTGTTTGTGGGTGTTCTTCCCCCCAACAGGCATCACCTGGAAAACATGCACAAGGGCTTTACTATATCCACAGACATGGATATCCACAGACATGGATATCCACAGACTGTAGCCTTTTCTGGCCTATATACGCACTAGTCCCTCCTCCCCCTACCCCCAGTCCACATGTTGGTAAGGCAGAGTGGTGTACGACAGGTGTAGAGAGCAGCTGGCGACTCCGGTGAGGCCTCCTGACCGTCCTCGTTCCTTCATGGGAGGTATAAACAGTTAATAAGCCCAGCTGGGGTGATGCTTTTGCAGGAGAGCACAGCTGAACTCCCCCAAATGGTGGAGTCCTGTGCTTGGCTTAGAGGACAGCCATTCGCCCGCAGAAGACAGTGGGTGGAGCCAGTTAGCACTTCCGGAAGTGCTGAAAGACAGATGCAGATTCCTGTTTTCCTCCTCTCGCGTTGCCCCCACGTAATTTCCAGGGAAACTTAAGTCCAGCCCATGACTACCAAGACGGGATGGCCACTCACTCCAACTCCTATTTTCCCCTTAAATAACTCTCTTAGGGTTCTATCGCTGTGAAGAGATGCCATGACCATGGCAACTCTTTTTTTTTTTTTTAAAGCATGTAATTGGTGCTTGCTTACATTCAGATATTTAGTCCGTTCCCATCGTGGCTGGAAGTACGTCAGTGCACATGCAGACATGGTGCTGAGAAGCAGCAGTGAGGTCTACCGTCTGAGTCATCAGGCAGCAGAGGGGGAGAGAGAGAGACAGGGGAGGGAGAAGGAGAGGGGGGAGAGACAGAGACAGAGAGACAGACACAGAGACCGGGCCTGGGTTGGGCATTTGAAACCCCCAAAGCCCATCTCCAACAAGGTCATCCTTCCTAGTCCCTATTAAGTAGTGCCACTTCCTACTGAGCAAGCTTTCAAACCCATGCGTCACCACAATAACAATATTTCTTTTAAAGCCCCTTTTCTTGTGGGGGATGCGACAGCATAAAGCTTTTTTCTTGCGGGGGATGACATAAAGCATACATAGATTTAACCTATATTTTAGGTACGATGAGGCTGCCCGTGGAAGGTGGGCACATGAGCGTCTGATGTCATCCCTGGAAGATGAGGTATTATAGGTAATAATCTAGAAATAGGCTTTCTTCTCAATGCTTTGAAAGTTGATCCGAGCTATCAAAGATAAATGCTCTGAAGGCATAGCCCTACTCTGTTTCAGGAACTCTCAACAGTCATAAAGCGTGTAATTCACGTCTAGCATCGAGGGGGCCGTGTGGGAAGGGTTTGGTGTTGTTATGACAGGCCTCTGAATGCCTGGAATTAAAATCAGCTCCACAACATACACGCGTTATCTATGCAGCTAGGATCAGCGGTAGAGACAGGGAAAGAGGGAGTGAAGACCGTACGCTTTGCATATTCTCTATGTTCAAGGAGCAGGAAAGACAACAGACACCCATGCGTAACCACAGTTAACCCTTAGAGCTAACCTCATGGCCCCTGGGCCAGAGGGAACCCTGAAGCCCAGAAAGTCACTCAAGACAGCGAGTTAGTAAGAGGCAGGGTGAACTCAGGCCCGTTTTCCTTCCTCAAGTCATTTGTCTTAAGGATGCATGCTCTCTTCTGACATTTCTAAAGCAAAATATTTGCTGGGTAAGTAAAGGCTTTAATGATTCACAAAAAAGTATTATAGACAGTTGATTATAGCAGTTGAGCTGGGTGACTGTTGGTATCCCTAAAGGCATCTATGCTATTGGTGTTTGGGGTGATTGCTAATAATTTGCAGGCTTGGGGTGGGGTAGAATAGATTATTGCTATAAAATATATATCTTCACGGAAATAATGGACGGGGGCGGAATAAGCACGTGATGAATATCCCAATGACAACTGTTGCATGGGCTACATCTTCAGAGCAGAGGTAGCTCACAGAGGAAGAAGCCCTGCTCTCAAGAGTAGTGGAACAGAGGGGTAGAGGGTATTCAGACCCTGCAGGAGGGCTAATGGGAGCTGCTCTGCAGACAGTGTTGGGGAAGCAGTTCGGGTAGAGGGCGTGGGGCGTGCACAGGCGGGGTGGGGGAGGGGTGTTGAGTGAGCTCTGGGAATTTCGTAGAGTTCAGACTCGCTAGCTCAGGAGCTTTGAGAGTGAGTGGCAGAAAGTAAACCAAATGCCAGAAGCCTAAAAAAAAAAAAAAAAAAAAAAAAAAAAAAAAATGCTTACCTCTAATTTTTAGGATAAAAATAATAATTCCGCAGCAATTTGATAGCGCCAGATAAGAGATGACAGATAGGAGCAAGCCCAAATTCATTAGTTTTTTAAATATTCATGGCTGGAAAACTTAGAGATGACCTTCATGGCCAGCGATAGAGGGTTGACCAGCTGTGCTTTGCATCTACACAAAGGAGAAACTAAGAGAAGCCAGCGATCGGCGTAATTAGAAAAGCTGCTCAGAGGTTCAAGGCCAGGGTCGCAACCGTGAAGTGAAAGGGAATCTAGAAAGCGCTGTGCGCCCCGGCTAAGCGAGTCTGCAGGTTGCAAAGAGGCTCAGCGTTTCACTCAGAAGGGTGGGTGGCTCTGCGCCATCTCCAAGAAGTTTAAGGCGGAGGGCAAAGGTCAGAGCACACCTGCTTCACTCATGGTCTCTTGTTTCTCTTGTTTCTCATTGGTAGAGATTCGTGCTTTCCAGTTACCACATCCGTGCTTCTACCCACCCACCGGAAGTCGGCATCTAGGCTTTGTTCAGGCTGGAAGTGCAGCACTGTACTAGCTGGTTTTGTGTCAATGGGACACAGGCTGGAGTTATCATAGAGAAAGGAACCTCCCTTGAGGAAATGCCTCCAGGAAATCCAGCAGTAGGGCATTTTCTCAATTAGGATCAAGTGGGGAGGGCCTTTTGTGGGTGGTGCCATCTCTGGGCTGGTAGTCTTGGGTTTCATAAGAAAGCAAGCTGGGCAAACCAGGGGAAGCAAGTCAGCAAGTAACATCCCTCCATGGCCCCTGCATCAGCTCCTGCTTCCTGATCTCCTTGAGTTCCAGTCCTGACTTCCTTTAGTGATGAACAGCAATGTGGAAGTGTAAGCTGAATAAACCCTTTCTTCCCCAACTTGCTTCTTGGTCATGATATTTGTGCAAAAATATAAACCCTAAGACAAATTGGTACCAGCATAGTGGGGTATTCCTGTGACAACCTGACCATGTTTTAGGGAGGACTGTGGAAAGACTTTGGAACTTTGGGCTAGATTTGTTTGGTGTTAAGAGCTCTGTGGGATGTTCTGTAGGAGTTTGGAAGATAATGTTGAGACGGTGCAGAAGATGGTGGCCTGGCTTGTGAAATTTCAGAGGGAAGATTAAAGACTCTTATCAGGGCTGTTGCTGTTTTGATTGTGAAGATTCTGTGATTTTGGTTAACTGGGGCTGAAGAATCAGCTGTGATTAACAAGATACCAGAACTACTAAAACAAAAACTTTGCATTACTGGAACTATTTTGATGCTGGTTAGCTGGAGCTAAGAAATTAGTGGTGATTAAGAAAAGACCAGCATCATTGAGGTGAAATCGTCTGGGAAGTGTTTTCTGAGAGCACAGAGGCTGTGTTCCAGAAGTTAGCCACGGTTGTACCTTGTGCTGTGGCTGGACTTGGTACTGTGTAAGAGTCACCCAGGTAGTACTAGTTTTGAAGGCATGAAGGGGTCATGAAGAGCAGCTGAGGCTTGGCACTGTGAGAGGCCATGGTAGGCCATTGGTGAAGGTGCAGCCTCAGTTGCAATTGATGGCCCAGGACTGAAGGGGTCATGCAAAGGAGTTTAGGCTTGGCACCACAAAGAGAGCCTATGAGAGGCTGTTGGTGAAGTGGAAGAAAGCAGTGTTTTGGAGATGCCAGTACCATGAGATGACCACCAAGAACAGAAGCAGCAGTGGAGTACAGACAGCTGGAGCCTAGAAGACAAGGTGTGTGCTTCAAAGGGCAAGGCTGGAGGAGTCCAGAAGATCGTGAGTGGATCCCAGACACTGGACAGTTGGAGTTTGAGTTTTGATTGTGACTGTGCCCTGATATTTTTCCCTCTTGAAGGAAGAAAGTATTTTAATGGAGCCCACAGCTAAGAGACTTTTAATTGTAAAACGACTTTGAATTTTAAAAGAGATTGGATATTTTAAAGGGATTGCAATTTTAAGAATTTGAAAAGACTGTGGGATTTTTAAAGTTATTTAGCTCTTGGGGATGAATAAGAAAGTAAGGGTTGAGGCCTAGTAGTAATGTGTTTGTGTGTCAAGTTAACGAGGGGTCAATTGTACTGGCTGGTTTTGTGTCGCCTTGACAAGGCTGAAGTTATCACAGAGAAAGGAGCCTCTCTTGAGGAAAAGCCTCCATGAGATCCAGCTGTGGGGCATTTTCTCAATTAGGATCAAGGGAGGAGTGCCCCTTGTGGGTGGTACCATCTTTGGGCTGGTAGTCTTGGGTTCTATAAGAGAGCAAACTGAGCAAGCCAGGGGAAGCAAGCCAGTAAGGAACATCCCTCCATGGCCTCTGCATCAGCTCCTGCTTCCTGACCTGCTTGAGTTCCACTCCTGACTTCCTTTGGTGATGAACAGCTGTGTGGAAGTGTAAGTGGAATAAACCCTTTCCTCCCCAACTTGTTTCTTGGTCATGATATTTGTGCAGGAATAGAAACCCCGACTAAGACAAGCACTGAGAAAGGGACTGAGAGGAAGTCAGGAGGAGTCATAGAGTCATATCTCTACAAAGATGTATGAGCATCAGGACATTGAAGGGGGCACAGTCATGACCACAGCAAACTCATGGGACACTCTGTCCTGGCAAAAGTTATAGTGCCATGCAGAAGACAGTCACACAAATGTCATGGCAACCATACAGGCTAAGGAAATCAAGTTAGAACAAGTTCTTGCTGTGAGTGAGTAGTCTTTAGTGCTAAAGAAGTTATTTTTCTGGAAAACCCTCTGTAGTTGTCGAGGTGGTTTTTTGTGGTTGTGGTTGTTGTTTTTTATTTGTTTGTTAATCAACTTGACACAAGCTTGAACCATCTAGGAACATGGAACCTCAGTTGAATATATATATGTATATATGCATATATACACATGTACATATATACATATGTATTATGTATACATATGTATATGTTATATATACATATGTAAATATGTACATATATATATATATATATATATATATATATATATATATATATAAAACAAGAACAAAACAAATGACAACAAAAACAAAGCAAGAAAAGCAAGCCAAAGAGCACTGTCTCCACCTCTGATTCAGTTCTTACCTCTAGGCTCTTGGCCCACTTGAGTTCCTGCATTGGCATCCTTCAATGACAGCCTATGATCACGACATGCCAGGCAAATAAATCCTTTCCTCCCCAAGTCAATTTTGGTCATGGTCTCTAATACAACAATAGACGGCTGGCTCAGACAGCCCTAGTGTGGCAGGCCTCTGGTTCTCATTTTTAAATCCCTGAAGTTTCAACAAGGACCAGCAACGCTTTTTTCTATTAATGACAGACGGTAAATACTTTAGGTGCACAGATCAGGCTGTCTTTGTCACAATTATTTGGATGCCACCGCAGACAAACAGAAACAAGGGAACAGGCCTTACTGAGCATTTTGGGATTCTCTTGGAAGTTTCCTACAGAACTTTGAATTTTGTAACACATTATGTGTTGTGAAATCTTTTTCTTCTTTCGATATTTTTCTATCCATTGAAAATGTAGAACCTATTCTTGGGCTCTCAGGCAGTGGGCTTTCTTTGCCCTGAAGCTCCCGACTCTCTGATCCCTGGTTATGATGTTCTCATGTTAAACTTCCGACTGTCTTCATGTCGAAGCCACACACCTCTCCAACCCGTGCTTGACTGAAGCTGTAATGGCTACTAAGCCTCTGCTGTTGGTTGCTTGACTTTTTATTTCATTTTTTCTTTAACTTTGAGGATTTTCTGCCCATTTTTATTGACCTTGTCCAGCTGTATCGGGTGCTGTGTGGAATGGACCCCTGGCCTGCCGTGAAGGTCACCAAAGGAGGCGTCATTCCTCCACGACGGCCGCCTAATCCGTTTCTGGATGTCAGAAGCACTTCCCTAAGCCTCGCTCGGTGTGTGCCATATGGAATATCGTTATGTGCTCCCCAGAGCTTCTGTCGATGCCATCTGTCTGCAACTTCCTGTGCGGTGTCTTTGGCAGTGGGGGAGCCATCTATCAGAAATGCTTCTATAAAACAAGTTTTGAAAGCCTCACCCCAAACAACATTAGCCTCTCAAGTTGGATGTAAACATGTTTAAAACAAATTAGTAACGATGTGTACTTAAAGGCGCAGTTGCAAACTACAAGTGTCTAATGCAGATCATCTCCAGGGTGCACCCAGGTGCTTCCGGCTCTGCAAAAGCCCAATCAGGAAAATCTCTACCATCTCCCACTTTAAGGGCTCTCACCCTCTGGAACCTTGCCCTTCTGCCTGTGCTCGGCTTGTCTTCTCAAATATCCTGTCATCTAATACATCTACTCTTGAACGAATGTATAGTGCCTTGACCGAAAAGGCTGGCTTACACTTTGTAAGTCTATGTCACATTTCGTGGGGGAAGTAACGGCATGATTTTGACTTAGTGAGACGAATGTTCTTGGTTGCGAAGACACACGCTTTTTTATATTCTCTTTGTGGTCAAATAGGGATAAATATGAGACAGGTATTTATACTACACCAAAAAATGAGACACGCAGAGTAAAGCAGTTTTAGATCTGCAGACACATGCACACTGTGATAGCCCAGGATCACCAGGGAGGAATAAAGAGCCTTGGCTTCTATGTGAGCAGGGCTCGGCTTAAATCCTTGCTCTTTACAAACACTAAAGGAGTAAGACTCATTGGCTACCACCTCAGACCAGCCATGTCTATACCGACCAACCTTGTCTATTCAAATCAGGAACAAGAATCCTGCCCAACACTTCAAAAAAAAAAAAAAAAATGGAACCGAGGAAAGTGCTGTAAAGGATAAAACTCATGTGTGAAAATTCACAGACAGACCTAGCATTTGCTCATTCGTATGCATATTTATGGCTCTCCAAAGTTAAAACGTTGGAGAACATATGTCAGAAAAAAAACCACAAAGAAATTACTGTTATAGGTAAACAAGTGAGCTCTTCACAGGAAGAGGCTGTACCTGGTGGGCGTAAGAATCTGGCCAAAGTCAAGTTAAACATGTAGATGCTTGTGCCTATTCCAGACATTTTGTTGGGACAGATGTGGGATGAATAATTAATAAACTCCTCAGGAGATTCTGATGCAAGTAGCTATTGGGCCAGATCTTGAGAACACCATCTTCTGGTTTGGTGGGAGAAGATAGAAAAGAAATAAATAATTTCTCTCTAAGTTTAGTTCCCCAGGTATGTCTCCCGCCCTTGTTAAGTTGGGGCTCGGGGGAACATTGTGAGGATGCGGGCAGCCAGGGAAGAGATGAGGTCAAGGTGGGAGGAGTCGGGTACCAGGGTGTGTGCGCCTTCCCAGACGCTCCCTTGGTGCCGTTAGTGATGTTCATTTTAGAGTTCTTTTCGAGTGAGCATACTTGTTAGGATGGAAGCGAGTAATGGCTTATACAAGGCACATACTCGTTTCTCTCACCTGGAAACTAGATCTGGAGATAAATGTCAGAGAGTTGGAAAGTTGGCTCCATCAGCATGTTAGGTCTCCAAGTCATCACTGATCGTCCCTAGGATGTGACCCAAAATGACAACGCCATACCTCCTGTGTTCGGTGTTTGAATTTTCCTGAGAAGGCAGAGATAAGAACAAGCCAAAGGAGAACTGGGTGTTTTTGAAGGAAGCTTTCTAAAAGTCGTCATACCTGGAGCTAGAGACATGTCTCAGCAGTTGTGAACATTTGCTGCCCTTGCGGAGGCCTGGTGTGATGGTTTATATATGCTCAGCCCAGGGAGTGGCACTATTAGAAGGTGTGGCCCTGCCGGGTGGTGGCACACACCTTTAATCCCAGCACTTGGGAGGCAGAGGCAGGCAGATCTCTGAGTTCGAGGCTAGCCTGGTTTACAAAGTGAATTCCAGGACAGCCAGAGCTACACAGAGAAACCCTGTCTCGAAAAACCAAAAAAATAAAACCAAAAAAAGAAGAAGAAGAAGAAGAAGAAGAAGAAGAAGAAGAAGAAGAAGAAGAAGAAGAAGAAGAAGAAGAAGAAGAAGAAAAAGAAGAAGAAGAAGGTGTGGACCTGTTGGAGTGGGTGTGGTACTGTGGGTATAGGAAGTAAGACCCTGATCCTAGCTGCCTGGAAACCAGTATTCTGCTAGCAGCCTTCAGATGAAGACGTAGAACTCTCAGCTCCTCCTGAGCCATGCCTGCCTGGATGCTGCCATGCTCCCACCTTGATGATAATGGACTGAACCTCTGAACCTGTAAGCCAACACCAGTTAAATAAGAGTTGCCTTGGTCATGTTGTCTGTTCACAGCAGTAAAACCCTAATGAAGAGAGCTGGGGTTTGGCTCCCAGTGCCCATATAGGGTGGCTCTCAAGTGTCTGTAACTCTAGGTCCAGGGGACCCGACCCCCTCTTCTGTGGGCACTTATACACACGAGATGCACATACAATATACAGCCCACACTTACACAGGCAAAATAAAAATGACAAAATCTTTTTTTTTCAAGTTGCCATGTCTTTTTTGCCAATCTCTCATGAATCAAACTTAATAACCTTGGCTCCCCTAGCTGCAAAGAGATTCAGAAATCTCTTTGTTATTCTTTTAGACCACCACATGTCCAAGATCAAAATCAGCGTTTCAATTAGTAAGGAATGGAGAGAAGGAGGGATTCAGAGGCAGGCAGCCTGTCCATCCTGGCCCTGAGGGGTCTGGGGTTGGAGGACCGTTGCGCTGGGCCTGGGCTGCCAGCCACAATGATTCCAGCTACGGCCTGCTGCTGAGACAACTACCCCCACAGGGTTGATGGCCACAGCTCAGGGACCGCCAGGCCAGCTCTCTTGTTTATAGTGTCTAAGTGCCCACCAGTCATATGAAGTCCACTCCCACCACAGCGTGTCTATAGGGGACAGAGGGTCAGCCTTGTTGTTGTTGTTGTTGTTGTTGTTTTAGTGTGATCCTAAGATTTGAAACTACCCTTGGGACCCTTGGCTGGTAACTCGATTGCTAAAGCTTTTTTGTCTTAACTTCCTAGAGACGAAACTAATTCCTGGCAGCTGCCTCCCTCTGGGGCCGCTTGGCTTCCCCAATGACAGATGGGAATTGATGATAAACCTTGGGTGAGACTCCCACGTAAATTGTTTTGGGGAAAAAAAAATCCATCAAGGGTATGTTAAGGATTAATGAAAGTATTTGAATTATTGAAATCAGGTTCGTGAACCTAAAGCTTTAATTTAAAATTTCCTATTAGTAAGTGCTATGAATAATTAAAAATTCCCATTTAATATGAGGGAAATTTCTCCCAGTGAGTTTTTTAATAAAACATCCAAACTATGAATATCACAGCTCCTGCCTTCAGGTCTTCTTGATTAATATAGCTCATTAACCCCGGACGACATAGCCCTCAAAGCCCCATCAGTTCTCTCGAGAATCTAGTCTCCTCCTCATCCTTTCTTTGTGTGTGTGTGTGTGTGTGTGTGTGTGTGTGTGTGTGTATACGTGTGCTCCTGCACAGGAGGTCAACATTCAGCATCTTCCTTCCATGGTCACTTTCCACTTTTTGGAGACAGGGTCGCTCAGTTAACCGGAAACTTGCCGATATGCTCACACTAGCTGGCCAGAATGCTCTTGGGAATCTGATTCTGCAATGCTGGGATTACAGGCACATGGTGCCTCGTAAAGGTTTTTAATTTTTATTTTTTTAAATACAATGCTGAGGGGTTGAACTCTGGCCCTCATACGCATGGTAAGCACTTTACTGATTAAGATTGAGTCGCCTGTCCAGCTCTCATTTCTTCTTTATAGCAGATTTAAATATCATGTTTCCCCTCAGTGACACACCTTCTTGTTATACATGAGGTGTGGCTGTGCAGGGGTGAAGAACCCCGGGGTCCACCGGTTCAACACAGGCACTCCTTTATGTGGCCGTTGTCTCTCCTGGCTCCTCCAGGGTCACTAACAGCATATTGCTCAGAAGGGAACTCCTGGGCTGCGGAGATGGCTCAGTCAGTAAACTGGTGACGTTTGCCTGTAATCCCAGCACTGGGGAGGAAGAGACAATCAGATCTCTGGGCTCACAGGCCAGCCAACCTAGTCTATTTGATGAGTCCCAGGCCAGAAAGAAATGTACACATGAACACACACACACACACACACACACACACACACACACGCACACACACACACACACAGTAGATCACACCTGAGAAACAATATTCAAGGTTATTCTATAGCATCTGTATAGACACACACACATGCACATACCTCTACATGCATTTATAACACCTCTAAACACATAGACATACAGGCACACAGATACACAGGCACATAGACACACAGACACACAGGCACACCGAAGGCATACAGACACACAGAAGGCATACACACACACACACACACACACACACACACACACACACAGACATTCACACACACAGAGAAGAGTGTAAGAGTGTTCCTATATGCACACACACTCTTCTATGTCCTGTGTTCCCTGGTCTTTCCTGTTATAAGTAATGTTTATGTCCCCAGCTGTTTGGATCAGGGAGAGAGGTGTCCCCATCAGAGACCATGTATTAAAGGTTGAGTTTCCAGATTATCACTATTAGGAAGTTGTGAAACCCTTAAGAGGTAGAGTCCGTGGAAGTTGGGTCTCTGGGGAGCATGCTTTCCAAGAGGATTGTGGGACTTTGACCTCCTCCTCCTCCTCCTCTTCTTCCCTTTTCCGCTCCTGGTTGAAGAGCTCTGAGCCCCCAAGAATGTGCTCACTCACCTCAGGTCCAAAACCGACAGAAGCAGTCCACCATGGATGAGACTGTGAGTCATACCAAACCCTTTTTCTCCATAAGTTGACTATCACGGATATTAGTCACAGTTCTGGAAAGCTGACTGTCACACCTGCCCCTGCCAGCTGGAGTACCTGTGTGCTCCCCCACCTGTGCTGGCGTACGGAAGAACTTTGTTCTAGCAATTTTTTCGTTCTCCCGGATAGTCAACCTTCCCTCCCAGGCCCTGAGTCCTGTCCATCGGCAGGCAGGTTACGAATCTATAACACAAAACACCCTCTTAATTGGCTCCACTTCCTCTCCAAGCCCTGGACCATTTCCTTCCATCACTTTAAAGCAAAACCCCTTGAAAGAGCTCTGACCTTTGAAGTGTGTGACTTCTAGACCTTTCCCCACCATTCCACTAGCTCTGCTCCCCGTGGCCTCTAGGAGTACCGCAGGCTATCCCACGCCAGCTCCAGGCTTGCTTTGCCAGAGCCACTCCACCTGAGCTCATGCAGCGCCTGGCACAAGCTGGGGAAGCATCGTCTAACTGGCGTCTTTCTGTGGCATTATCTTCCCTAGAGATCGGTTCACAGACTCAACCATACTGCTTTATGCTAGTCTTAGCCCCCTTTCCCCCATGGTGCTGGTGATGAAACTCAGGGCTTTGCGCGCATTGGATGAGTGTTCAGTCGCTGAGCTACAAACTACATCTGGTGCTAAAACACACGCCTGAGATCAAAGGGGAAAGGCTCGGGGACCTCAAAGGTTTCCGTGCACTGGTGCTCAGCTTCAGTCACATACACACACACACACACACACACACACACACACACAGACACACACACACACACACACACACACACACAGAGAGAGAGAGAGAGAGAGAGAGAGAGAGAGAGAGAGAGCGAGAGAGCAAGGGTGGGGAGAGAGGGAGACAGAGAAAGAAATCACTGTAATTCACTCTTCCTTCAAGAGCAAATTACTGTGATTTCACTGGATTCCACCATGCCCAGTAGCATATCAGGCTAGGAGCCAGGCGCCTAAATGACCTTTGAAGCAATTCAAACATTTATCACAAACTAAAGCCACCCCGTCCTCATCCCTGCTACTGTGCTTTATAGATCTCCATCCTCCTCGTTTCTTTTGCTCACCCTGAACTCTATAAGGCTCACAGGCCTGTATGCTCTATAGGCATGTGGAGCTTTTCTGTTTCTAACTCTATCCTCCAGGTTGAGAGTACTGCCTAGCACAGACTAGATGCTTATTAAACATATGCTAAGCCCTTCACCAGGTAATGTCCATTTGTATAGCTGACCCTCTAATCTAGATTTAAATGAGTTAAAGTGTAGTTGGTTCCCACCAGACTTTAAAGGTTTGGGGGTGTTCACCATGCCCACGTGGAGAGTAAATCTATATATTATTTTAGTTGAGAGCTTCAATTGCGCTGGAGAGTTAACATGGGCTGCCTCTTTTACACCCCTCCAAGTGCATCAAAGAGGCTATCATTCATCTTTTCCAGAAAAGGACAGAAGCTTTAGGAAAATCATGTCAATTGCCCAAGGATGTTTATCTGGTCGGTGAGATCTGATAGGCAGATTTGAGGACAGAACAGACTCAGTGGCTGACAAGTCAGCGGTCCACATGCCATTTACATTAGCCACTGCCAAGCAGATCTGCTCAGAAGCCACATTTTCACTCTTTCTCTGATTGTAGTTTCCGTGTACATACGTATATATGTATATATGCATACACGTATATATGTATATATGCATATACACATATATGCATATATGCGTATATGCATATATGTATATGTGTATATATGCGTATATGCGTATGTATGCATATACGCATATACATATACACATATATACATATATACATGTATACATATATACATATATACATAGTCCTAAAAATTTCAGGAAAGTTCCCATGTGGCTTTACTTCCCTCATGACTAAGCCTCTCTCCTAGTTTGCTTTCTGTTGCTGTGATAAACACCACAACCAAAACCGACTTGGAGAGGAAATGGTTTATTTAGCTTACCTGTCCCATTCCCAGGCCATCACCGAGGGAAGTCAGGGCAGGGTCCATGAAGGAAGGATGCTTAGTGGCTTACACTCTACGGCTTGTTCCGTTTTCTTTCTTATACAATTCAGGACCACTTGTCCTGGGATGGCACTGCCCACGCTTGGCTGGGCTCTCCCACATCTATCATTATCAAGAAAATGTTGGGGTCTGGAGAGATGGCTCAGTGGTTAAGAGCACTGTCTGCTCTACCAGAGGCCTTGAGTTCAATTCCCAGCAACCACATGGTGGCTCATGGCCATCTATTCTGGGATCTGATGCTTTCTTCTGGCATACAGATGTACATACAGATTGTGCACTTATATACATAAAACAAATAAATAAGTCTTTAAGAAAAAAAGAGAGGGGGCTGGAGAGATGGCTCAGCAGTTAAGAGCACCGACTGCTCTTCCAAAGGTCCTGAGTTCAAATCCCAGCAACCACATGGTGGCTCACAACCATCTGTAACAAAATCTGATGCCCTTTTCTGGAGTGTCTGAATACAGCTACAGTGTATTTACATATAATAATAAATAAATCTTTAAAAAAAAAAAAGAAAAGAAAAAAAGAGAGAGAGAGGGGGGAGGGAGGAGGAGAGAAAGAATGAAAGAGGGAAGAAGGGAGGGAGAGAGAGAAAGGAAGGAAGGAAAGAAGGAAAAAAGGAAGGAAGGCAGGCAGAAAATGCTCCATAGATTCACCCACAGGACAATCTGATTGGGACAATGCCCATTTGAGGTTCTCTCCTTCCAAGGGACTCTAGTTGGTGTCAAGTTGGCAAAAACTAACCAGCACAGTTGCTATGCTTGCAAAAGTCTGAACTGGGCTCCGTATGGAGTGCTGATTGGCCAGCCAGGGTGAGAAAGACATGAGCATCCTTACTTTACCTTTAAGCAAGTTCTGCTTGTTCAAACTGTGCTAGTTAATAAAAACCCAGCTCAAATACAACTGTGGCTAGTATGTCAAAAGCCAATGCCTTTTCCTCTGCATCGTGGGCCTAATCTTGAGAACGCTCTGCACTGCACTGTGTGTGGCTCCCATATTACACCGCCTGATTTACAGGGTCTTGAATGCGTCTCTTTCTCAAAGGTAGACTGGAAGATGGCGAACAGGGACTGTGCTACCCAGGCGTCTCCCCCCAGCACTGACACCAAGATGACAGGTGTGCAAAGAATGAACTGCAGCTTCTCCTACGGCCTTTATTCATTTTCTTCACTCAGAAGATAAACAACCCAGGACTATCACAGCCTAGGCCCCGACCTACATATAGGCAGGGAAGAGCGGGCTGCTTTCCGAAGAGAGCCTTGTTCTAGTGTGGAGGCAGACACTGAGAATGTAGGAAGGGAGGAATGCTCTTCAGGGACTCAAAGGACAGACACCAGCACAGTCAGGCCTCTCCTTTGCATTAGGTGTTCAATGCCAGCTTACTCTAAAGATCACTGAATGGTGCCTGAGCCTGAGAAGGGAGCACCTTGCTCAAGAATGAGCCTCAGAAGTCCAGATGGAGGACCTCCATAAATAAGGAAGGAGCTGAAGGAATTCAAGCTGATGGGATAGCAACGGGGGCATGGCCGATGGAAAAGCAACAGAGGCACGATTCTGTGCTAGAATGCTTGACCATCGTCGGGAAGGAGTTGGGCTTTACTCCAGTAAGTGCCTGTGAGTGCATGCGTGTGTGTCCATGAACACATACAACATGTGCATGCACACACACACACACACACATACACACACACACACACACACACACACACACCACTGCCTCAATCACCTCCACCTCTACCTCCACTGCCAAACTCTAATGGAACACTGATATGAGATGAGACCGGTAAGAGCTGATCCTTAAAGAACTGTCTGTCAAGAGTGATAACTCTAGAGAACTGCACACACTGTCACGTGGTAAGGGTTATATTGTTATTTTTATTCTAACCATTTAAAGATAGGTATGGAGCTCAGTCCGGCCTAGATCTCACAGTCCCCCTTCCTCAACTTCCCCACTTTATAGGCATGTATCTCCACACCTGGGATATCACCATTTTCAAGAGATTCATCCCTGATGTGTGACACCTGAGAACTCGATACTAAGTGGCTTATGCAATAGCTAGTTTCTCTACTAACAAGTCAAGGTCCTGTCCCGTAACCACAGAACAGGACTCAGCGCATCTGATGTGGCCCACTGACCCAGACCTCATTCCACACAGTCTCTTCAGGTTTCACTGAAGGGAGTGGTGAGAGTAGGTGAAGTTAATACAAATTTCCTTTATTATGCCTGAAATGTCACCAGGGTAGATTATTAGTGTGAGAGTCATTGGACTGTTTAAAAAGTCCTTTAATTATAGTTTAAAAGGCACCAAGCTATAAAATGGGAAGCAACCCAAATACACAGGTCACCTCTCTTTAGGTGGCTACCTAAAGAGAAAGAATGGGCCTTTGGCCAGGAAGCTGGATTGTCTTAGGGTTTCTATTCCTGCACAAACACCATGACCAAGAAACAAGTTGAAGAGGAAAGGGTTATTTCAGCTTATCATTCCAAATTGCTGTTTATCACCAAAGGAAGTCAGGACTGGAACTCAAGCAGGTTAGGAAGCAGGAGCTGATGCAGAGGCCAGGGAGGGATGTTCTTAATGGCTTGTTTCCCCTGGCTTGCTCAGCCTGCTCTCTTATAGAACCCAAGACTACCAGCCCAGGGATGGCACCACCCACAAGGGGCCCTCCCTCCTTTGTCACTAATTGACAAAATACCCCACAGCTGGATCTCATGGAGGCACTTCCCCAACTGAAGCTCCTTTCTCTGTGGTAACTCCAGCCCGTGTCAAGTTGACACACAAAACCAGCCAGTACACTGGATAGAAAATATAAACACATTAAAAAAGAATTCACTTGCTGTATGGAGGGGTACAATGGCTCAGGAAGGGTTGCAGAGCCTTCTCTCCTGTGTAAGTTCTGTTCTGGGCTCCAGCAAACAGGCCCAGGCAAATCCAGGCTGGTCAGACAGTTCTGTTCCGTACTGTGAAAGATTCAACACACCCTGAGCGCCGCTAGCGTGGTGATGGCATTGCTCCATCAGCAGACTGGGCTGTTGAAACAAAGAACCCAGATCGGTGGGCTAATAGCCACAGAGTTCATCTCTCATCATTCTTGGGGGCCGGGAAGTTCAGGACCACCATGCCAACAGGGGGCGGAGTCAGAGACACGTGGTTTTTTGGTGGTTGCTGTGTCTTCACATGGACAAAGAGACGAACAAGATTCCCCAGACCTCTTCATAAAGACACTTAGCTCACCCTTGAGAGGGCTCCACCCTCATGACCGGCTCACTGCCTCAGTTCCTCACCTCCACGACCATTACATTAGAATTAGAGTTTCAACAGAAGAAAATGTTGAGGAAATAAAAACGTGTGGTCGGTTGCAAACTGTTGAGTAGATACTGAGTTGTGCTTCAAATTAACCTTGGCTTTTTGAGTTGAAGAGAACCTTAGAGACCTGTAGCCCATCCACCCCACCTCCACCTCTCGAACAGTGAATTATCCCAGTCACACACACAAGTAATTGGTTAACACAGAATTCCAATTCAAAATTGTGCTTGCTGTGCTACAAATCTGTGGTCATAGTCAACGGGAGAGTGTTTGCTTAGTTTGCCAAAGGCCCTGCAATATGCACACTTTTTTCTGTCATTTATACATTATGAATATAAATGCTTGAACCAAAGGGAAAGACAATAATGGCCACCATTTTTTTCAAGTTAATGCCTGGAATATTCTAGGAAGACATTATGGCAAGAAAGCAAGATTTCAGTGAATGGGGCATTCTCATAACCATAGGCCGGGTGCTGGCTAGCCGCTGATGAATTGAACTTTTCTTTAAGTTCTACTTACTTATTTGTTTCTTGAGACAAAGTCTCTCTGCAGCTCGGGATGGCTTAGATCTAGTTGTGCAAACCAGGCTGGCTTCAAGCTCACAGAGACCTACCTGCTTCTGCCTCCTAATTGTTAGGAGTAAATGTATCACCACCCTGGCCAAATTTTCTATTATTAAAGTACTTTAAGATATTTTTTGATTATTCATATTTTATAAATTTCTTTTTTTAATTTTTATTTTATTTATATGAGTATATTGTAGCTGTCTTCAGATCCCATTACAGATGGTTGTGAACCACCATGTGGTTGCTCGGAATTGAACTCGGGACCTCTGGAAGAGCAGTCAGTGCTCTTAATTGCTGAGCCATCACTCCAGCCTCCATTTTACAAATTTCTAATGGTACAGAGAATGGAAAGAGAATCTCAGTGTTAGAAGAGATTTCATCGACTTTTGTCCCTGGTACCCAGGAGCTCTGCCACCTAAGGACAAGGCTTACCACTTCTGAGACTTAATCTCTAAAATGAAAGTGATCTTGATACTTATTAAAACGATGTCACCAAGTCCCTGACAAAGCCATGAAAGAGTCGGAATCCAGCTGAGGTGTACATTAATATCCATGAGCAACATGAATCGGAATAGATAGGAATAAATAAATTATAGCTGCAGAATCAAAGGGCTTTCATCTTAGTAAGAAGATGCTAGAAAATTTAAAATTTGAAAAATAAAAATGCTTAAAAGAGGTCAATGCGAAGGGGTTTGCTTTTTCAAAAAAAAAAAAAAAAGTTGCCATCATGTGTCTATGTCTGTCTCTCAGTGTGCATGTTCACGTGTGTCCATGCTGCAATCTTACCACTGGTGAGGGTCAGTTCTCTCCTACCAAATAGACCCCATAGGTCAAACTCAGCTCGTCAGGATTAAAGGGCCTTTGCTCTCTGTGCCATCTTGCCAGTCCTGGGTTTTCCTTAGGATGTAGCTATGAGAATTGGGTGATACATAAACAGGATCCAACCGAATAACATGTGACAGTCGCCCTTGCCGCCACGTCCTCACCCCTACCCCCAAGCTGTGGAGTCATTGGTTCAGAAATTTCAAATAGCATCAGAATTAGTGAAAATAAAGAAAGAGACAAAGAGAAAGAGAAAAAGGAAAAGGAAAAGAAAAGAAGAACGGAGAATATCTGTCCCATTTGGGTCACCATCGACTGAGACAACAGATTAGTTTTATAACCTCAAGGGAGCAAAAGAGCAACATCAAAAAAGATTACTACTGCCGGGCGTGGTGGCGCATGCTTGTAGTCCCAGCACTTGGGAGGCAGAGGCAGGCGGATTTCTGAGTTCGAGGCCAGCCTGGTCTACAGAGTGAGTTCCAGGACAGCCAGGACTACACAGAGAAACCCTGTCTCAAAAAAACAAACAAACAAACAAACAAACAAAAAAAAAAGATTACTACTCTGTCCCTCCAGATTATAAACAACAGAGGCATCTCTTGATGGTGTTTCTCGTCTTTGGGAAGCCTTAGAATGAAGAAGAGAAATACCTAGGAGAATAAAGAACTTTGTCATAGTCTGCTTTCTGCTGCTACTAATACACCCCCACAGACAAGATGAGTTAGAAAGAAAAAGAGGTTTACTTGAGACAATGGGACTGATCCGAAAGTCAGATCTGGTCACAGCCATCTTCCAGGCAGATGCCTGAAGCAGCTCAGAGCATTATAAGTATGTCGCAGACTCTCTTTGTCATCTTATAGAGCTGCCAAGATTCAGTTGTAGAGTCCTCACCCTAGTGACCATATGCAGCCCAAATCACTGCCTACAGGCCCCAACTCTAAATATCATAGACTGAATTTATATCCTCTCTATTCGTCACAAGGGGGATTCAGTTCCAATGTGCATCACATCATTATTTCAGGGTGGAAGAATCAATGCGCACTTGGGAGAAAGACAGACACACAACCCTGGCTCCCTCTTCCAATCAGAGATTCCCCATGGTTCCCTGACACGGGTAAGAGCTTTAGCATTAGCTTTGAATACGCCAATGATTCAAACTGGCCGCCGCTTCTCCCTTGAGCTGTGATCTGCGAAAAGAACCCTCCAGGGCTCCGTTTTTCCCATCTCTCTTACGCTCTCTATCTCACAGTATCATCGGGAGTGCAGCAACACATGTAGAACGTCATTCTGGAATGGAGGCTTGAAACACAGTGTCGTATTTCTTAGGCTCTTGGAGTCTGTGGATCGAGAATTCGAGAGTAGCCCCGGAGAGACCATGCTTCTGCACCATGTCTGTGCCGTGAGATGTAGTAACTCGCGAGGCTGGGGTAGCCTGTTTCTTTAATGAGCTGAGTTGGCTAAGCAGTGAACTCGGCTAGGGCTGTTGGCTGGAAGGCTTGCACGGGTCCTCTCCATGTTGCTTGAGCTTCCTCAGTGAGAGGCAACCCCGGGGAGAGCAAACCTCCTTAATAGCAGTTCACGGCTATTCGCTAACATCAAAAAGCTACCCTAGCACTTTAAAATACAGGCCCAAATTCTTGGCATGTCTTCTATCAAATATGGAGCTTTATGGTCTTCCTGGAAGGCTCTAAAAGCATGCTATTGCCCATGAGTCAAACGCTTGGGGGAGGAGTGACCGAACGAGGGACCAAAATGACTCGAAATGGCCAGGGTACGCACTGAAGACTCGAAGATTTGGGTTCTGAGTTCCTAATAGTTCTTGACTCATAATGACTCTTGGCTTGGTCTGTTCTTAATCTGCCCCTCCCATCCGATAGCTTCTGCCTCCTAGGCAGTTTCTGCTTGGCTCTGGCCAGGAACGCCATTGGCAAGCCCCATTGCTATCCTGGCTGGTTCTCAGGCCTCTTGATCCACACGCACGCTCTCTTGCTCATCACTGACTCCCTTCTGTCTTCAGCCCAGACGGGCTGCTTTCCTCTGAGTCTGTGATAATGGGATGGCTGGGGGCGCAGGAAGATACAGAGATGTGGGTGCAAGTGTAGTGTGTTGAAAGAGAGGACAGATTACTTAGCATTCCCGATAAGTTAGCACTAAATGAAACTGTGCTTTGTAAAACATAAAATATCCTGAAGACACTGAAAATTTTAAATGGGTGCTACCATGTGCATATTCAAACCCGTTAATGCACAATCAGTTTCTTTTAAGAAGATGGTGGTGGTAATGATGACCACTACGACGATGATGATGATGATGATGACGATGATGATGATGATGTCTATGAGGAAGGGCGTTTCCTTGAGTAGGCCCAGTTGCCTTGAACTCACAGTTCTCCCAAGTGCAGCCTCCCAAGTGCGTTGTCTGCTCTTGTTTTTCTTCTCTCTGGAAGGCACAACTAGTCGCAACACTGCCTTTTAGCTCTTAAGTGTCGGTCATTTAGTGGATTATTAAAAGACCCAACAGCTTCAAAAGGCTCACATAGTTCCCTATCTGACTGCTAAACCACTGCCTCCTGACTAGGGTAGAGGACAGTGGGAATGGCCATGGGCATCTGTCACCTGCCACTGCCTCCTAATCCTGGTCACCCTCGGCATTCATGGCTCATTCAAAGGTGGTTATAGGGGCTGGCGGGACGGCAGCAGTGAAGAGCACTGGCCGCTCTGACAGAGGACCTGGGGTTCCCAGCACTCACAAGGCAGCTCACAGACCTCTGTAACTCCAGTTCCAGAGGATCTGATGCCTCTCCTGGCCTCCAGGGGTACCAGGCTTGCATGCGGTGCAAACACTCAATTAAGATAAATGCTCATCGCATAAAATAAAATAAAATAAAATAAAATAAAATAAAATAAAATAAAATAAAATAAAATAAAAACATTTGTTTTTTTAAAAAATGATTATTTTCAGGAAGCTGAGACAGGAGGACTGCTTCGAATTTCAGGGGCTACATAGTAAGACTCTTGTCTGAAAATTTTACTTTCTTCCTAAAAGATGAGTATTGCCCTGCCTTCAGAGGCTTTGCAGGTGTGCCTGCTGTGTCCCATGTGTGTCAACAGGTAGCAGGGAGGCGAAAGGCTATGTCTATGCTTCGTGTTCTGACCTGTGAACATTTGATTGCTTAGTGATCAAACACTCCCTAAAAAGAGGGGAGTCAGATGACCCCCAGTCTGGTGCTGGGTAGGCCCAGATGGACTCCCAGGTCAGGGAGCGAGCCAGAGATTAGAAGAACCCAGTCTGGCCCCTTAGACCCCCTGCTGAGGAGCAAATCTTAGAGGACCACCAGACCAGCACCACGAGCTTGGAAGCTAGCCTGAGATTAACCCAGTGATGCTCGGACCTGGGGAAGCAAGCCTTGACCGAGATGACCTTTGCCCAGTGTCATAACGCTCAAGTGGGTCACAGCACTCCTGAGACCACTTCTGAGATAACCTCAGACACTCCCAGACCTGATCCATTAAGTGGTGGAGAAACAGAAGAGAAAGAGAATCTGAAGGACGTGGGCACCATGAAGACAGGCAGAACTGGAGACTCAAGGGTAGTGAGGAATAGCCTGATGTCAGTAGCTGGTGATACCCCCTGGATCCTTGTCTGTGCTGCTTCTGGGGGCCACATCTGGATTGTGGCCCCTGAAGCAGCAGGGATCTGTTACCACCAAAGGCCAGGTGGACTTCCCTGGTCTAAGCAGTTGCCTAGGGACCTGTTGATGTCTGAGAGCCATGCAAAGCTGGCCCCACCCCTTGTCTGGGCATCATGGGAGAGCTGGCCCTGCCCCTAGCCAACTGCATTATTTGGGAGAACAGCTACACACACACACACACACACACACACACACACACATACACACACGGTGCTCTTGGATTATGGGCGTTTCGGGTGAGTCAGCCCCAAAGGCATGAGTATGGGAGAGCTGGCCCTGCCACTTGTCACCTTTTCGGTGACATGGATGAGGGAGAGATACCCTCCCCAACCCCTTACCTCCTGCAACAAGTGGGAGACCTGGCCCTGGGGTCAGGAGAGCAGGAGAGCTGGCCTTGCCCCTCGCCTGGGAGCAGAGGGGAGCTGGCTCTGCACACGGGGGCTCTGCAGGTGAGCCAGCCCCGAAGGCATGACAGTGTGCGAGCCAGTGAGCTGACCAGCTCAGATCCCTGGCTCAGGCCCAGATCCAGGACTTTGGATTGGTTCACCCCAACATCTACCCCACCAGTGAACTGCTAAAGTGTAATAAAAGGCCAGTCCCACAGACCCAAAACTGTAAGATCTCCATGACACAGAGAAACAACAGGATCTCCACAAGCAATCCCAGTGAGATTCTGGTATGGATAGAGAACCAGACGCCAGAGGCCTCATACCAGACCAACGAGTCTTTGCAATGAACGAACATTTGCAAATAAAGACGTGGATACAAGAGTATACTGAGGAGCACACTGTTACACACTACAGCTTCCACAACAAGATTTTTTTTCCCTCTGTTGTGGGGGAAGTTGCAAGGGTGGAGGGCAGATCTAAAGGTAGGGAGAGAGGAGTGGGACTGGGGTGCATGATGTGGAATTTGCAAAGAACCAATAAAAAGTTTTTTTTTAGTTGAGTAACTACTCAACTAAAAGATACTGAGTATCTATTCAACTAAAAGAAACTCAACTAAAAGATACTGCTTATCTGAGGCAATTAGGAGACAGAGTGAGTGAGTCTACACGCCAGCACCACACCCGAGGACCAGCCTCACCCACGCTGTTCCAGGCCTTTCGTGTCACTGACTTAGCAATAGCCTAGAATTCAGTAGGAACCAATTAGTGTTGTTGTTGTTGTTGTTGTTGTTGTTATTATTATTATTATGCCATGTATCTTTTTTACTCCCAGCTTGCTAAATGCTCCCACCTTGAGTTCTCTTTTTTTTTTTTTTTTCTGCAATTTTTGTAGGAATTATAATTGAACTCCCTGAAGCCTACGCACCCCCGTGGACTTTTAGCTGCAGTCTCCCCGTTTGAGGTTAGGTTTGCAGGCTCTTTCCACACCCGTGTATTTTCCTCTGGAAACCACACACTGAGCCGGAATGAAGCCATTTGAGCACCTCTCCCTAAACTGGGTATGTAGGAAAGCAACTGTATCACAAGGGTGAATTGGGACAGGGCAGGGTGGGGGGAGCGGGAGGGGGAGGGGAGGGGAAGGGGGGCTGTGGAGGTCGGGGGGTGGGTGGGGGGGGAGGGTGCAGAGCTGTCCAGCCAAGTGTTGGCGTTTGTGCAGCTGAGGGGACCACACGGGCTGAAGACAAACACTTGCTACACTTGCGTTGCTGGAAGACTTAGAGGAGCTGCCTTCGTTGGAGTTAAAGCAAACAGCAGAGACTTGGGTGGGAAGGGCCGGGAGACCTGGGTGTGAAGGGCGCAGAAGGGAGAACCCCGAGCATGTGTGGAGCTAGCAGAGTTAAGAGAAGATCATACTAAGCTTGCCTGGAATTACCACATAAACTTCTAGGGTCTTTTTCCTCCTTTAATTTAGAATAATGTTAAGTTTGTGGAAAAGTTGTGAAACCATACAGAAAGTTCCCATGTACCCGGGCCTGCAGACACTTTCTCCTGTTTCTAACATGACACATGTGGCACAAGTGATGAGCTTAGATTGTCATGTTATTATTAATTATAAGTCTATGCTTTATCTACATTTTTCTCCCAAATACTCCCCCCCTTTTTATTAGATATATTCTTTATTTACATTTCAAATGATTTCCCCTTCTCTGGTTCCTCCCTCCCCGAAAGTCCCATAAGCCCTCTTCCCTCCCCCTGTTCCCCAATCAACCCCCTCCTGCTTCCCTGTTGTGGTATTCCCCTACACTGCTGCATGGAGCCTTTCCAGGACCAGGGGCCACTCCTTCCTTCTTCTTGGACATCATTTGATATGTGAATTGTGTCTTGGGCTAATATCCACTTATCAGTGAGTACATACCATGTGGTTTTTTTTTTTTTTTTTTTGTGATTGGGTTACCTCACTTAGGATGATATTTTCCAGATCCACCCATTTGCCCAAGAATTTCATGAATTTCATTGTTTTTAATAGCTGAGTAGTATTCCGTTGTGTAAATGTATCATACTTTCTGTATCCATTCCTCCATTGAGGGACATCTGGGTTCTTTCCAGCTTCTGGCTATTATAAATAAGGCTGCTATGAACATAGTGGAGCATGTGTCCTTATTACATGCTGGGGAATCCTCTGGGTATATGCCCAGGAGTGGTATAATGGGGTATCATGCCCAGTTTTCTGAGGAACCACCAGACTGATTTCCAGAGTAATTGTATCAGCTTGCAACCCCACCAGCAGCGGAGGAGTGTTCCTCTTTCTCCACATCCTCGCCAGCATCTGCTGTCTCCTGAGTTTTTGATCTTAGCCATTCTGACTGGTGTGAGGTGGGATCTCAGGGCTGTTTTGATTTGCATTTCCCTGATGACTAATGATGTTGAACATTTCTTTAGGTGCTTCCCAAATCCCCTCTATTGTTCTCTTTTTGCTCAGGATCCTATTAAGAGCAACGCAGTACATTTAGCAGTCACATATCTTAAGGCTCCTAGATTGTTCCCATTTCTCTATTTCTTTGTATTTTTATTATTATTGTTGCTGTTGTTGCTGTGCACATGTATAGTTGGGTGGGGGTGTGCATGTGGGGTTCAGAGGCAAACTTTGCAGAATCAGTTCTCTGAATTCATAAATACCGGTGTGAGTTCTTAAATGTTTATTTCACGCTGCAGGTTCTAGATCGTTATTACTTGACTTACTCTGTTTCCCCGGTTTGCTCCGTCTTTACTCTCAGTTCTTCCGTCGGTTCTGGTGCTGATACCTCAGCTATGCACATGGGCATGAGTTACAGCTTCCTTACTTTCTAGTGGTACTGAATAATCTGGGGTCGTTTTGTTTATCTCTCGATTCGGTCTCGGAATTAGCCAATGCTTCTAATTCTGTTATTGGAGAGTATAGTAAAAGCCGAGCTCTGGTTTAATGTGTTTGATAGCGTCAGGATGCCGGTGCGTCTATGATCTCTCCGCTGACACATCACAGTGATACAGAAATGTCGACCAGCTCACCGAGGAGAAAGCTGCATTCAGCTCCCTGCTCTGCTTTGAAAGCTCACTTTAGTTCATGCTGAAATTGAATTGCTCTTTGAACAGTGCTGACAGGTGATTGGGCCCTTATGGAAGGAATTGTTGGTCTTCCAGAAGGGCAATTTGGGGCCCCCTTTGCCCACTATCTCTGCTGTTACCACATAATGAGACATCTAGCAGTCCTTTGCCAGATGGAACTCCTCCGTATTGGACTTCAAAACCTCTGCAACTGAGAGCCCACCGTCGGCTGGCTGTCAAGCACCCAGCTTTGAACACTCTGTTTTGGCAGCATAAAACAAACAAGATACTGCCCGTGCAAAACCCAACATAAGTTCAAACTTGCTCTCTTGAGCTCTAATCCATTCCCACGAGGATGTTTCTATTCTCTTGTCCTGGATTATCTATGTCTGCCGTCTAGCAGTGAGGAGCCAAACGTTGTTAAATCATCCATTCTTAGTATGCACACATAGTGGCATTAGAATTTTAGGCCTAGTGGGAAAATATCTGTCTTCTATAGAATACAGTGCCCATGTGTAGTTTCTTCTGTGGCGAGTCTCAGATTCGTTCATAAAGTACTTGGGTCAGCAATCCATCCGTATCCTGCAGGGAAATGGTTTCATATATTTACAATACAGATAGATACTGACACATCTTTACTTCATGCCAGAGACTCTCCCTATTATAACGATGTTTTAGAGGCTGGTGAGATATCTCCTTGGATAAAGGCAGTTCCTCCCAAAGCTTGGGACAAAAATCCAATCCCACAAATATACAGAAAGGTAGATGGGGAGAACAGATGCTACAAGGTTGTCCTCTGACCTCTATGTGCATGCTGTGGCATCTGGACCTTCATGCACACAATAATGATGATGATGATGATGATGATGATGATGATGATGATGATAATAAAATTATTGATGTTTCAATGCGCATGTATCCAGTGCTATTCAGTGCTGGGAGTCTCGACAAATGCACAGTACCATGCGTCCACTGTGAGGTGTGACATGATGGTTGCACTGACCTAATAACCCTTCCTGAGCTTCGCCTGTCCAGTTCCCTGCCCCCACCCCATGGTGTGTACTGCTCTTTTTGTTCTATGTTTGGTCAGATTTTTTTTTTCTTTTTTTGAGACAAGGCCAAACTGTGCAGGCCTGCTACTTACTCAATATCACAGGTTGTCCTGAATTCATGGCCCCCTCTTGCCCTATTCACCAAATGCTCTGATTATAGGCATGAACCCAGGCTGGGCCCCACTGCTGTTTGTGGTTGGTTTCTTTCTTTCGTTCCTAGAAGGTGTGAAAAGAAAGAGGTGCATTGAACTGTGAATATGGCTAAGGAAAGGAACAGTGCCACTTTAGGGGACCAGAGATGTGTAACCCATGACTATTGTGGTCCTATCTATGTTACAAAACCAGAGTAGAACTTAGTTATTCTGGGGAGGGATCATTTTATGCCACACTGATTTAAAAAAAAAAAAAACTTTAAAAAACACTTTCTGTGTGTTAGATATGAAGAGGACAATGAAGAGTGAGACAGTCCTGCTAAAGGTTTGTTTATTATTGTGTGTGTGTGTGTGTGTGTGTGTGTGTGTGTGCCAGTGTGAGTTATGTGCAGCACACACATGCAGGGGCCTCAGAGTCTAGAACAAATCTCCAAATCTGGCTGGTTGTGAGTCACCATGTGGGGACTGGGGACTGAACCTGAGTCTTCCCCAAGAGCAGTAAACACCATTCCTAACTGCTAAGATGCTTCTGCCTGTTTAGAATAAATACTTTATTTTTCTAAGTAGAGAAAGTGAAAAAAAAACAATAAAATAGTCTAACATGTGATTTATTTTCTGCTTATGCCCATGAGTTTAGGTTTGGGTTTGGAGATATCTTAGATACCTGTATTAGTCAGGGTTCTCTAGAGTCACAGAACATATGGAATGCCTTTCTATATTTAGGGAATTTATTGTGATGATTCATAGTTTCTAGTCCAACTCCCCAAAAATGGTCAGCTGTGAATTGAAAGTCCAAGAATCTAGTAGGTGCTCAGCCCCACGAGGCTAGCTGTTTCAGCGGGTCTCCTGTAGAAGTGGGTTCCCACAGATGTGCTAGCTGTTTCAGCTGGTCTCCTGTAGAAGTGGGTTCCCACAGATGTGCTAGCTGTTTCAGCTGGTCTCCTGTAGAAGTGGGTTCCCACAGATGTGCTAGCTGTTTCAGCTGGTCTCCTGTAGAAGTGGGTTCCCACAGATGTGCTAGCTGTTTCAGCGGGTCTCCTGTAGAAGTGGGTTCCCACAGATGTGCTAGCTGTTTCAGCTGGTCTCCTGTAGAAGGAGGTTCCCACAGATGTGCTAGCTGTTTCAGCTGGTCTCCTGTAGAAGGAGGTTCCCACAGATGTGCTGGCAAGTCAGTGCAAGCCCCAAAGAAGAGCGAGTCTTCCTTCTTCCAAAGTCTTTATGTAGGCCTCCAGCAGAAGGTGTGGCCCAGATTAAAGGTGTGTGCCACCACACCTAGATCTGGGACTTGTTTTGTCCCAGGTTAACCTTGAACCCAGAGATCTCCTTGCCTCAGTCTCTTGGCATTAAAAGCATGTACTACTTATTACCTTGCCTGGATCTAAGCTTTTCATAGCCACTATGCCTCAAGAGCTCCATGCCAAGATCCAGGTCAGAAACTTGTGTCTTCCTGACTCAAAATGGATCACAGGTGAGCCCTCCGATTCTGGATTGTAGTTCAGAGTCAAGTTGGCAACCAGGAATAAATAGCCACTACAATACCTATGAGGGAATACACATTCATAGTTGCCTTTGACCTAAATGTTTGCCATGGTGAGGCCTCTCTTCCTCCGAAGCACCTTTGACCTCAGATGTAGCCTGAGCTCCCATCAGGCTATCTTCTCTCCCCTTTCCTCCTAACCAAATCAGTTGCCTTGAGGTCAAGCCATTTCGCGCTAGATTACTTGCACTTTCCAGTGGGCTGGAGACTCTAGCCCAGCACCAGCCTGTACTCGGATGAGATCTCAGCCCCAGAGCTACTTACAGATCCGTCCTCTTTGTGTTCCCTTTCAAGTGTTGCCTGAAGGGCCATGAATGAAGAGGAAGAGAAGAAATAAACCCAGTCTACTTCTGGGATAACAAGGACCTTTGCCAGGGGTCAGCAGAAGGCCATTAGATAGAATGGTTTTCCTGTTCTTTGCAAATTCCCACACCCACCCCAGCTTCTGGACCCCCCAGGGCCAGTGCAGTTTGTCACTTTGCCTGAGAGAGAAGCTGGGGTTTCAGCATAAAAAGGAAACTGGTAACATTTCTAAACAATGGGCAGTCCACTGCCAGGGTCTAAGGACTCTCTTTAGTGCTTCCTATTTGTTGATGGATAGAGACCCGAGGGTGAGGCTCTGTTCACAGGACCCTTTCTTACTAAACTGCAATTCCTGGTCCTTGTGAACAATTGCCTGAACTCCACAAAAGTCAGCTCGAAACCTGATCGTGAGTACTTTGTCCATTCCCTCATTGACTGACCATGTCCTTAGGGTAAGAGGTAAGGCTCTTACTCCTACGAATTTGACAGACCCTCCACTAGCACGGGCATCCTTCTTAAGCACTCAGAGAGCATACATGTGGGGCTCTATTTCCTGCTGTCCCCTCATTTGCAGGAGGTAACGCTAACCCCTCCCACCCACCCCCCATCAGGTTTCTTGTCTCTAAGTTGGAATAATTCCACCACCCTTTCAAAACCTTTAGAACCCAAATACAGTAAATGCTCAAAAATATCTACAATTAAAGGTGTGGAGGCATGGCTCAGGGGTAGAGACTTGCTTAGTTAGCTCATAGTCATGAGTTTGACTCCCAGCAACAGATACACATACAAACACACACACACACACACACACACACACACACACACACACTCACACGAGGGAGGGTGCTATTGTTAGTCCTTAAGTAGTAGTTAGTATATGCTTATTCTAGCCCCTTTCCATTCATCATATAATTCAATGGTGACATAACTTTGCGGGGTAGAAGCCATTATGACTAGCAATTTAAGGATGGAGCAGTGAGGTAGAGAAGTGGAGCAGCTTGCCCAGAGATGCCAGAGCAACAGAACAGGTGTGTTCCTTGATTGGTTTTGAGACAGGGTTTGCCCTCAGGTATTCTCTGAAAGTAGATCTCACACAGAAGACGACACTCTTTGATGCTGACATTCTATCAGAAAATGTCCTTTCCAGCATTTGGGAGGCAGATGCAGGTGGATTTCTGAGTTTGAGGTCAACCTGGTCTACAGAGCGAGCTCCAGGACAGCCAGGGCTACACAGAGAACTCGCCCCCCCCCCAAAAAAAAGGTGTCTTTGGGAGATTCTCAAATGACTCCCATGTAGCTGACAGTAATAGAAACAAGATGGACGTATAGCCTTTCCTCAGCATGTTCATGTGTGTAATGTATGTATGTCACATATGCATGTTTTATCAGACTGAGCATAGTGAGTGCTAGGTTAACATTCTATCAGTGAACTCTCTCTCTCTCTCTCTCTCTCTCTCTCTCTCTCTCTCTCTCACACACACACACACACACACACACACACACACACACACACACTGTACTACCTGGCCTCTAGGATTTGGTTCAGGTCACACTTTTAAGACTTTTGGTTATCATACCTTATCTCTGAGGTAAGAACCTTTTTTATTTTTATTTCCTGGATGAGGAAACAGACAAATTAGAAGCAGACAACTCTGCTTCGGTCCTATAGCAGAGGGTCATAATTGGCTTCTAGCTGCATTACTCCAAAGCCCAAACTCCTAAGCTACCATAGCCCTCTGCTATCACAGGGTCAAACACACACACACGGAAAGCCTGAAGACAGAGAGTGTGATCCAAAAAAATAAAAATAAAAATCACAGAGGCCAGGCGCGCGCGCGCACGCGCACGCACACACACACACACACACACACACACACACACATTCAGCTTGACCAGGGGATAAAGAAGAAAGTAAAAGATGATTAGGAGTCAATGTTATGTGTGTTTCCATCAGTGTGAAACGCTATAGGAAAAGTTAATAGACATTTTCTCATGGGGCTTTGGTATATTTCTCATAGATAAGAAAATCCACTATGAATACTTATGATAATCCATTTAACTAAATGATCATAAATTTAGACAATGAATGGAATATTTGTATTTCTTTTAGAGGGAATATTCTGAGACAGGGTTTCTTTATATAGCTCTGGCTGTCTGGGAACTTGCTCTGTAGACCAGGCTGGCCTTGAATTCACAGAGATCCACCTGCCTCTGCCTCCCAA
Source organism: Apodemus agrarius (assembly GCA_964023405.1). Classification (NCBI taxonomy): domain Eukaryota; kingdom Metazoa; phylum Chordata; class Mammalia; order Rodentia; family Muridae; genus Apodemus; species Apodemus agrarius. Next base: position 43,749,810 of record OZ030016.1, read on the forward strand.
GTACAGATTAAAGGTGTGCACCAGCATTGCCAGACTCAATTGTAAGTATTCTTACAGAAGGAAATGAGATAGGCAATCAGTTGGAGATGTATTTTGGATGTTGTTGTTGTTATTGTTGTTAGGTTTTTTGTTTGTTTTGGTGGGTGTTGGTGGAGACGTTCTAGTATGAGTTTTTACTATTTCATATTCATTTTAATTGTTTTGCATTTTCTAAACCAAGAATGCACTACTTTTGCAGTAACAAAAATCATGATTATATCGAACACTGACCTTTACCTAAGCATTTATGCATCTCGGCCCTCTGCAAACTTTTAATGAGGATCTCTAGTTACAGCAGAATGCACATTTTGCATTATTGACACAGCGCTTTTCCTGGGAGCTTGGACATCATCTGTTCAGACCTCATCAGAATCCTTGGGGATATTCTTGTCTCCCTCACCCCACCCCCAAGGAGCTGGAGAGCGCAGACAATGGACAAGCTGGCTGAGAAACTGAAAGGTGCCTCCGGGGGTTGGCAGGGATTCATCCAGGAGTAAGCACAGAGGCCAAGATCTGAGATGAGCCCCAAGAAGGCCCGGTTTCTAGTTGAATAAGCAGATGTCTAGACACGGTGCAGAACGTCCACCCCAGAGGAAACTGAGTACCCAGAATTAGCCAGTCCACAGCTACTGCCTCATCCGACGTACAATGTGTGCCCTATTGCAGGGAAATTATTAAAACACAAAGGCAAAGAGTTGTTTAAACACATTTTTCTGGGATCTAGTACATGCTTATCTGTTGGGAAAGTTTCTGTTTAATTGTGAATAGCACAGTACAATCAAAGTTCCCTGTTGTATGTAGATTGAAATATATTCATAAATATGTACTCGTAGCAGAGATGTATCATAGTTTAAAAAGTTTCCTTGTGATTTTAGCATTTGAAACATAGATACAAACTCTGTTTGCATTTCTGTTGTAACAAGAAAACTGACGGTTATTCTCCTAACTCCTCAACCGTAATGCTTTTGGTTTTCTGGCAGTTCTAGTATTTGCTACCTCCCAGGTCTCTGGGAAGCCTTGTTTACTCTGAAGGAAGTGAGCATATAAGTGAGTAGCGTTGGTTTGGACTTACCAATTCGGGAGGCCCACCCACACCTAGACCCATCTGATTCTGAACAGGCTTCTAGTAGATAATAAATGAGTTAAAAATCATTATTACTTCTTTTTTTAAATCTAGAAGGAATCCATTGCCTTTCTAGACAACGGAGAGTGAGGTATACACAGACTTTGATGGACTTAGTTTTGTGCCTCAAATAACGCACACATTTTTCAGGGTATTTTTCTGAGTTTATTCTTTTTTTTTTTTTTTTTTTTTTTTTTTTTTTTTTGGTTTTTCGAGACAGGGTTTCTCTGTGTAGCCCTGGCTGTCCTGGAACTCACTCTGTAGACCAGGCTGGCCTCGAACTCAGAAATCTGCCTGCCTCTGCCTCCCAAGTGCTGGGATTACAGGCGTGCGCCACCACGCCCGGCTCTGAGTTTATTCTTCTGCGTAAGGCTGAGGAGCCTGAACCAGGCTCTAGAGGGTAGAAAACTGCCGAGCGCAGCTGTGACTCAGTGACCCGTACATTTTGAGCAGAGAACATCCAGTATCTCAGCATTTTCCCTGTTATTGATTATACTCTATTAGCGCTCCCAAGGGTCTCTCTCTCATCAATAATTGATGATGGAAAAAGATGGGTTGCCTTAGGGTATATGGATAATCTTATCAACCGATTTGCAATATAGCTATAAATAGCAGAACCAGAAACTCATACCATCAGAGGTACCAAAGGTACCTCTTGAATGTTAATTTTTTTAAGGAGTGTATAAATTTAGAATGGGGGATTAAAGGGAAAAGATCCTTGGCACCTGGCAGACACTGAGACATACTGTATACCTTTCCCAGATCCTGAGGGGCGTGGCACAGCTCCTTCCAGGCTGGCCAGCGACACTGGCTGTGCTTTCCTGAAGGTGAGGCAAACCCAGTGTTTGCCCTTCAATTCCTAAGTCATGTTTGGGATTTCACCATTGAGTGGGTGCTGGGACACATTCTGTAACATGTTAGAAACATCCACTTTCCGAGTTCACAGTCCACATTCGCTGAGATGGTCATATGAAGGTGGCTTCTGAGGTTCTAACTACAAGGTGGTGACTCGGGGTTTTGAGTCTCGACTTAGGATGTGGCAAATTTAAGTCTATCAAGCTGGAGATTTGGAGCCATTAATATGAGACTTACTCCAAGACATTATGCTCAGAAAATGAAATGCCATCCAACATTTTAGTGTTGATGGGGAGAAGTGGCAAGAACAATTTATCTTGGAAATAGACCATCACTCGCCGAAGCAAACATTGCCAGAACATCACTTTATTTTTAGACAGATCTGAAACACAAGTCACCTCCCATCCCAAGTCTAAATGGAAACTTGCAGCCAAGGGTAACTTGACTGCAGAGTGTCCAGTGTGTCCTGTTGCTTTCTTTTTCCTGTTTGTCAGGGTCTTGATCTTGCCTGGAACTCAGTATATAGCCCAAGTTGTCCTGAAATGTACAATGCCCCTTCCTCAACCTTTTGAGTACTGAGATCACAAGTATATGTCACTGTACATATCCATCTTAGTGATACCCACTAATAGAAATTATAGACAGCCCTTCTCTACGTAAATTGAATGCTAGCACTGTTGAAAATAACAGCCTGATTTATAATCCAGAAGCTGGAAAGAACCCAGATGTCCCTCAATGGAGGCATGGATACAGAAAATGTGGTATATTTACACAATGGAATACTACTCAGCAATTAAAAACAATGAATTCATGAAATTTGTAGGCAAATGGTTGGAACTGGAAAATATCATACTAAGTGAGGTAACCCAGTCACAAAAGAATACACATGGAATGCAGTCACTGATAAGTGGATATTAATTATCCCAGAAGCTCTGAATATTCAAGACACAATTAATATATCAAATGATTCCCAAGAAGAGAGGGTCCTGGTCCTGGAAAGGCTTGATCCAGCATTGTAGGGGAGTACCAGGACAGAGAAATGGGAAGGGGGTGATTGGGGAATGGGCGGAGGGAAGAGGGCTTATGGGATTTATGGGAAGGGGGGGAAAACCGGGAAAGGGGATATCATTTGGAATGTAAACAAAGAATATAGAAAAAAATAAAAAAATAAAAAAAATAATAAAGAAAATACTCTCCCATTATCAATCAGCTTATTGTTCAACTTTCTCTCTATACTCTTTCTTCTCTCAGATGTTGTCATCTCTGAAATGGGTTCTTGGCTCCATTCAAAGTCTTTCCCTTCCTCTCCTGCTTTAGACCTTAAAAGCTGTGCCACAGCATGATATATTGGGCATGCTGACCCTGTTACCACTATACAAAATTAGGCAGCAGTTAGCATATATAGGAGGTAACCAGAGACACCTCTCGCCAGGAGGCAGAGCACTGTTAGATATTAGGTGATTTTGCAACAGAATAATAATACCTGCAACCTATTGCAATCTACCTTGTCATAGAACTTCTAGTCTGGAGTTTCATTTAGGGTTTTGTAGACTCTGGGTAGGGTCCATGATCTGGGGGGTATTGAGTCCTAACCATGTATGTATCATCCTAGGTAGAAAAAAAAAAACTATCATTGAGCACCCCCTGTCTTGGGGACCAAGCTAGGTACTGGTGAGCTTGTGAGCAATGAAGTGCCCTGTCTGTTCTGTTGGGCTGGTCACTAAATTGTCATGCAAGTAAGTGGAAAATTCATAACTAGTGAGCGCTAAGAGGTTGTAGGAGCCTTCCCAGGCAAAGAGTGATTGAGCTGAAGTCTAAAGAAAGATGAACTCCGGTGGGCTTTAACTAGGTGAAGGGAAAGATATAAGACACACTAACATCGACAATCTCGGTGTTCAAAGGCTTTGTGGGAACGGAAGGTGTGATATGGGCCCAGTGTACTCCTGGCTATGAAATATGGCTCTCAATGAAGTTGGAAAGGTGGACAGGAACAAAATCAGGCAGGGCCTTTTGCTCAAGCAAAGTACTTGGTGTTTGGCTACAAAATGACAGAGAGCTTCTGGGATGCATTGGTGAAGAAAGAGTATAGGAAAATGACTGCATTTGTGATTTCATGACTGTATATGTATATGTGTCCATATGTGTGTGTGTATATGCAGGTGTATGTATGTGTATATGTGCATGCATATGTGTGTATGTGCATGTGCATGTATATATACGTGTGTACATATGTATGTATGTATGTATATATGTGTGTACGTGTGTGTATATGTATGTGTGTATGTTTGCAAGTACTCACCTCTGTATGCAGCATGTGGGAACCGAAAGCAGAAACTGGTCATCTTCTTCTATCGATTTCTATGATATTTTTTTGAGACAGGGAATCTCCAAGAGCCTGGGGTTCTCCCCTTAAACGACGCTGGCTAAACAGTGAGCCTTCGCCTCATCTCTAGCATGTATCCACCTTTTATGTGGATTTTGGATCTTTGTGCTTGTACAACAAATACTTTACCCACTGAGATGTATCCCAGCCTAGATTTGTGCTTTTCGAAAGATCCTCTAGTGCTAATGAAGAGCAGAGCAGAGTGTGGGCCGGGTAACAGCAGGCGGTTGCAGTGAACCAAGGGGGGAAATGCAGCGGCTCGTGATGGCTTGACTAGGAAATGGGTAAATTCTCAAGCAGGGGCAGAGAAACACTACTTGGAAAGAGCCAGAGTATCTCCATAAATACTTTATTTTCATCTTTTAAGGCCCCTTAGACATTATAAATTTTTGTAGATCACTATTGAGAGAGAGAGAGAGAGAGAGAGAGAGAGAGAGAGAGAGAGAGAGAGAGAGCTGGGGACTCCAGAGATGGGTCAGTGGTTAAGAGTACTTGCTGCTCTTGTAAACCCACATGGCAGTTTACAACCATCTGAGCTCCAGTTCCAGAGGATTTGACATCCTCTTCTGGCCTCCACTGGCATCAGGCATGCACACAGTGAACATATACACACACAGGCAAAATGTTCATACATATAAAAATAATCAATCCATCAATCTATCTGTCATCTATCTATCTATCTATCTATCTATCTATCTATCTATCTATCTATCTATCTGCCTATCTGTTGTGCTGAGTAGAGCTGCTACCCAATTATGTTAAGGACATTAACGTTTCTTTGAGTTGCTTTTCTTATTGCTATGACAAAGACTACTCAATAAGAAGTGGCACTGCCACTTCTGTCCCGGGTGCTATAAGCACGCAAAACCAGTAAGCCATGGGGAAACAAGGTAGTGAGCGCCATCCCTTCATGGCCTCTGCTTTAGTTCCTGCCTTGAATTCCTGCCCGGCCTTTCAGATGGACTGTATCAGAACATTGTAAGCCAGGTAAGCCCTCCCCTATCCAAATTGCTTTGGTTGTGGTTTTCTATCACAGCAGTGAAAAGCTAACTAAGACACTGCTCATCATTCTGTATCTTTTTGTGGACATTTTTAGCTGTATACCTAGGAGGAGACTGAAGGAATTATAGGGCAGTTTTTCTTTAGTATACATAACTAGATCCTGTGTAAGTTTTCCAAAGTGCTTTGATGAGTTTACAGGTTTACTGATAGTTCTAAGATTATTTCTATGATCCGTACCATCACTGGTACTTGATATTATCAGCTGAATTCTAGCTATTCTGGTTACAGCGTGTTTTAATTTGCCTTTCTCTGATGAAATACTGTATCAGCTAAAATAGTCACAAAGCCCCTTTGGGTCTCCACCACAGCTTTCCACTTCTGTCCACTCCCCTGTCCCAACTGTGGTTAGATCCTCTAGGCTTGGTTTGACAGCAAGCAAGGCACTTGTGCGTGTGGGCTTTCTGGTTATTTATTGCTGTATAACAAATGTCCCAAATGCCACCTTTCACATCAGTGCTGTCTCTTTATTTTGCTTATGCACCAATACTTCAAGGAAGGCTCAGTAGGAAAGGCTTGTTCTGCACAGGTGTCATAGGCTAGAGAAGGTCAACCTAAGGGCAGGAAGGTTAGTTCACAAGGGACCTGGCCAGTTGTGCAGTTAGCTGAGTTAACAGCAGAAGCCTGTTTCTATTTGTGTGTTTTCCCTTCCTTCTTTTCCTTTTTTTTTTTAAAACTTTTTTGGGTTGTTATTGGTGGTGGTGGTTTTTTTTTTTTTTTGTGTGTGTGTGTGTGTGTGTGTGTGTGTGTGTGTGTACAGCATAAGCATGTCACACATACATGAAAGGTCAAAGGGTGACATCTGGTTTTACTCCTCAGCGGGGATCCATCCCCCTCCCATCCCCCTCGCTTCTTTGTTTGAGGAGGGGGAGGTTCGTTGGCCTGAAGCTCTCCAAGCAGACTAGTCTGGCTGGCTTGTTAGTGCGTTCCAGGGCCATGTCTGATACTGGGATTTTAAATGCATACCGCAATGGCAATGAAGGTTTGTTGTTGTTTTGTTGTTGTTTTGTTGTTGTTTTGTTTTGTTTTGTTTTGTTTTGTTTTGTTTTGTTTGGGGCTCCGGGCATCAAACTCGGGTCTTTGTGCTTACAAGGCAAACACTTTACTAATCTGTTATCTCCTCAACTCTTGTCTATAATACTCTATAACATGGTCGCTGAGTTCCAAGGCAAGTGTCCCAGGAGAGCTATACACTATACTCCTTTGTCATCCAGCACCAGATGGCACATAGCATTGCTTCTGTCTCATCACGGTAGTTAAAGTAGCCACCCGGTGAGCCCTGCCAGTGGAGGTTGGGAACTGCACCTTTGGATGGAACCCTGGCAGCACGCTGAAGGAGCTTGTGGGGGAAGCATCCTAGGCCCGGCTGGAACAATGTGCCTGCTTTCCTTCCACAGGGCTAATGGCATCTTACAGGTGGGAAACTTTAAACAAATGTTATAATGAAGTCAAGTTTACCAATCTTTTCCTTCATGGTTAATTCCGGGTGTGTTGGGAATGATCTGCTCGTGTTAGATTTACAATATGATCTGATCTTACAAGGCATGATCCTGACTGTGCTCCCAGATGGCAGAAGGCATTTGCATTTGCTAGCTTTTATAGAGGAACTGGAAGAAGAGAAGTAAAACAGTTGGTCCAGGATTGACTCCCAAGAGCACAGTCTACCCTGACTCCCATGGCATCCTGGCATGGGCCATGTACTGCTTTTTTCTAAGGGGCGTGTGGCCACCAGGTTTTTACCCATGTCCCCTCTCAGGGCTCATTATCCCTCTGAAGGCTACTCTGTCGGTCCTGACTCAGGTTATAGATTATCTTCTGAGAGCCATGAAGAAGGAGGAGGAGGAGGAGGAGGAGGAGGAGGAGGAGGAGGAGGAGGAGGAGGAGGAGGAGGAAGAAGAAGAAGAAGAAGAAGAAGAAGAAGAAGAAGAAGAAGAAGAAGAAGAAGAAGAAGAAGAAGAAGAAGCTTTCAGACAAAGGTCTGAACTCTATGGGCTGTGTGTGTTTTACATTCTTGTCTTTATTGTTGTTCTTTTTGGGTTTTGTGTTTTTCAAACAGAGGGTTTAGAAGGGAGAAACACATATTTACAGCTTAAGTGGCCCTGAGAGTGGGTTCTGGCTTTGGGATCAAACATAAACAGCTGTATTTTAAGCATAACATCAGGGCTAGAAGGTAAGAGAAGAAAACCGCCTGTCCCTGACTGTACCAGGTTGACGTGAGGATAAAATGAGCTAATAAACAGGAGTCAGTGCCAAGAGCAGGGAATGGAAGGCCTCTCTCCCTCACTGAAAACACCAAGGCCTGGCCAAGAGGCAAGCCAGCAGACGGCGTGGAGAGACATTCACTAACCAGAGCGCAGTTCAAGAAAATGCTGTGGTCCAAATAATGTCATTATACATAAACACCTGTATTTTAAACTAAATTGCCCTACTGGGTATTAGGAAGCCTGCCAGCTTTCTGGAGTCATCCCTTCCCTCGCACAGACTACCGGGTAATCCGCATTGAGTCATTCATTAGTGTGTGGAAGAGACAACTGGGACTCTGCTACTTCTTTTTGCAAAGTTTCTGATGAAATGAGAAAAAGGCAGGAAGTCTGATGAGGTTGTCATTTTAAACCATTATCTGGGTTTTTATTTTACCATTTACTTATTTAATTTTTGAGATATAGTCTCTCTATATAGCCCCACATGTCCCGGAACTCACTACTGCTTTTTGAGAAGGATCTACTTTGATAGCCCAGCCCGACCTCGAACTTGAGATCCTCTGCCCCAGCTTCCCAATATTGGGGTTCCAAGCATGCTCTATCCTGCCCATTGGTAAATCAAGGTTTTGTTAAGTGGCTGTCTTTTCTAGTCCAGAACAATTGTCCCTAGTAGTTATGGCATACTGCAAGGCAAATAACTTATTTTTAATAATTATTTATTATTTTTAATTACGTCTGCGTGCAGAGGTATATGAGTTTGGGTGTCCAGGAAGCCAGAGTCATCAGATTATCTAGTGCTAGTGTTAGAAAAAGTTATAAGGCTGTGTGCTTCCTTATGTGGGTACTGGTTTTTGAACTTGGGTCTTTTATAAGAACAGTATGGGCTCTTAATCAGTGACCCATCTCACCAGTCTCAAATAGTTGATTTTTGGCTTGCTTTAAGTGATAATATAGTAACATTTTGTATAAGTTCAGCATTGGCTGAACGGCAAAAAACAAAAAGATCCTAACATTAGAAGAGATCACAAACTCTAATCATGGGGAAACTGCATAGCGGTTAGTATTTATTGAGTGCTGTTTGTCTGGTATTTCTAAGTATTGAACAGGACTTGGTGGTCCTCATTGGTAGAGCATTTGTCTAGCAGGTAAAAGCTCTGGGTCTGATCTCCACTCATAACAGTACCGTGTGGTTGCATTTCCTACTCACAGATGAGACAATAAGTTACAGGGAGAGTTGGACTCCAGCAGAGCTGGAGGCCAATGCCTGTCCTTCGAATTCTACATTACCATTCCTTCCTGAAATACAGGGTTAGGTGTTAACCTTGGAACTAGCTTAATCACGACCAATAACCAGAAACAGTCAAATGGAAAAAATGAAGCTTAAGAAAGATATATATTTCTTGGGCTAAGGGAGCACCCCAATGGTAAAACCTTAATATCTAACATAAAGAAAGAGAGAGAGAGAGAAAGAAAGAAAGAAAAAGAGAGAGAGAGAGAGAGAGAGAGAGAGAGAGAGAGGGAGGGAGGGAGGGAGGGAGGAAGGAAGGAAGGAAGGAAGGAAGGAAGGAAGGAAGGAAGGAAGAGGCATACATACTCCAAAGACACCGGGAGCAATTAGACTAGGAAGTATGCAGGAACAGTTGTAAATGACTACGGTTGGACTAACAGTCAGTAAAAGGAGCTAATTATAATAAGCCTTGAGAGCTCTCTTGAAAGGTCAGTGTTGGTCAGTGTTCTATTGCTGTGAAGAAACGCCATGATCATAGCAACTCTTATAAGAGAGAATATTTAATTGGGGCTGGATTATAGTTTCATAGATTTAGTCCATTATCATCTTGGCAATGAGCAAGGCAGCAGGCAGGCAGACACGGTGCTGGGAGGTAGCTGAGAGCTCTACGTCTGGATCCACAGGCAGCAGAGGACAAAGCCGCTGGGCCTGGTTGGTGCTTTTGCAACCTCAAAGGCTACCTGGGGACACACGTCCTCCAATAAGGTCACACTCCCTAATCCTTCCCATACAGTTCCAGTGACCGGGAACCACACATTCAAATACATGGGGGCTATTCTCTTTCAAACCATTGCATGGCCTGTGTTTCAGTGTAAGGGAGGCGCATTCAGGTTTCAGACACATCCTTCCCTGACTGTGTTCCTCAGGCATATTTCCTTAGGTTTCTGAGTTCCAGTTCTCTCATCTGTAAATTGGTTTACTGTGTTTTGTTAAACTAAGGGCACTGTTAGTTTTAATGTCCTAGTTTAAAAAAAAGGAAAAGCAGCTCATGGAACTATGATGATGTCCTTTCTTGTAAGGATTGAAAGACATACCCTTAACCCATGGATGATGAAATGAACAAAGGAACAGCTTAGTATCACTGAAATCTGAAGCCATAGAAACACTAAAGAAACCATTCTTGTATTGATTGAAGAAGAGAGAATATGTCTGATGCCACAGAGAGAGTGCCTAATAAGTATTTTCTGTCTATCCTGGTTAATTTCTTTTTTTAAAATTCTAGATATGTGAAAAAATACTATTATCACACTATTACATGTAACAAGAATATAAAAATAATGAGTCATGTTGTTATTCGAAAAAACATAGGAGCTGTGCCAACAATCGAACATTGATAAATGATGAGGCAAAACTCTAGGAGAGCATTACATACCTAAGGGACTATATGGATGTTTTTCTTGTGTATATAGATGTGTACCATGTACATGCAAGGTCCCCGCAGAGGTCAGAAGGTGTTGGATCCTCTGGGACTGACAGTGGACAATTGCGAGCTGTCTTGTGGGCGCTGAGACCTGGCTCTTCTGGCTGACCGGAAGCAGGTGCTCAGGGCCATCTCTCCAGTCCCCCCATTTAGTTTTTCCTTAAAGATTTCTTCTTATTTGTGTGTGTGTATGTGTGTGTGTGTGTGTGTGTGTGTGTGTTTGTGCTTGTGTATGTGTGTTGGTCTGAGGAGTTCAGAAGATAGTATTGCATCACCAGGAGCTGAAGTTATGGGTGGTTATGGGAACCAAACTTAGGTCCACTGCAAAAGCAACTAAGACTCTCAACTGCTGACCCATCTGTCCAGTCCCAATATTGTTATTATTAGAGGAACAAAAGAAACACCATAAATTTTATTTGTACACTAGTCTTCATTTTTCTTAAAAAAAAAAAAAAAAAAAAAAAAACACTAGAAAAAGACATTTTCAGCCATCACAGAAAAATAAAGTAGCACCGAATGAAACTCACAAAGTTGAGTAAGCCTCCAGAGAAAACTAAAAACTACGTGAGGAAGATCAAAATATTCCTGAGCATTTGGGAATATCTAAGAGGTCACGGAAAGGGAGAGACTATAAAATGTAAAACCACCAGTTTGCCCCATATTTGGTCTACAGAAAACTCCAACACTGACCAAGGTCTTTTGAAGTGGAAACTTAGGGGTTCTTTGGAAAGTTGGTTGGATGGTGTTTGGCTGGTGCAGACACATGAAGCAACGTGTTGTTAAAGTAGACACAGGTGTGAAAGCAGACTGGGGAAGGAACGTTTAACTGAAGCAGACACAGGAGAGCAGATGTTCTGCTAAAGCAAGCGCACGAAAGGACGTGTGATCGAACATTCTTCGCCAACGACACGCACATGTATTGGTCCACCTTCCATTGTGGAGTTGAGCTGCATTTGTCTGGACGCCATAGAAAGAAACGCACCAAAACACTTCCGGTGGTGTGCTGCGGTTTGTTGCCACTTCTAAGGACTCTGGCTGACTGGATTCATGTACCGAGGCAAGAGCCGTACTGAGGCAAGGCGCATGGAGGACACGTGACGTTTGGAGGGTATAAAGAGAACTCCGTGGAGTGGCGGAGACAGAGCTTGGCTTGTTGGTCCAGCTCGCTGTGCAACGCTTGTGGGTCTCACGTCTTCGCTGACCTCCCCTCCCCTCCCCTCCCCTCCCCTCCCCTTCCCTTCCCTGAGAGAGGCACAGCGGAGAACTTCTCCTGGCTTTTCCTCTTGGTCCCTCCTGCGGACTGAGGCCGAGGCCTGGCTGCCTCTGCTAGGTCCTGTCACCGCTGTTGGTGTCCCGACTCTATTGAAATGAACTGCTGTGTATCTGGGGTGGGTGGGTGTTTGTGAGTGTATCAAGCTGCCACTGCCTACTAACCAGTGAACTAAACTGTTGATTTCCAGACAACACAGATGGGAGTTACTCCAAAGAACCTTTCTAAACAGGTCCACTCCACACACACCCCTCCCCCATCCTTTCTTTTCTTCTACCTCTGGTGGGTGGTGGGTCACAAGGAAGGTTAAGGTGTTTCAAGAACCATCATTAAAAATAAGATGAGCTCGGGGGTTCCCGATGGAGGAGTTGGAGGAGGGACTGAAGGAGCTGAGGGGGTTAGCAGCCCCATGGAGGGAGCAACAGTGTCAACAGGCCAGACCCCCCCATCCCCCACCCCCACCGAGCTCCCGGGGACTGGACTACAACCAAAGATACACATGGAGGGACCCATGGCACTGGCCACATATATTGCAGAGGATAGCCTTGTTGGACATCAGTGGAAAGAGAGGCCCTTGGTTCGATGTTCCAGTGTAGGGGAATGTCAGGGTGGGAAGACAGGAGTGGGTGGGTGGGTAGGTGGGGGAGCACCCTCATAGAGGCAGGGCGAGGCTGGATGGTATAGGAGGTTTCTGAAAAGGAGACCCGGAAAGGGGAAAACATTTGAAATGTAAATAAAGAAAATCCAATCAAAAAATGAGATTAAAAAATGAAAATTCGTCTTTTCATAGAATTTGGTAACCTGATCTTAAAACTTTAAGTGAAAAGGAACTGTCTAGAATAGTCAAGATATTTTGGAACAAGAGCAAAACACACAGGCACTTGTCATCACGGATACAAACAGTGACTTTTGAGTCACGAGTGTGGAAGTGTGCTGCCTGCGAAAGGGATCTGGAGAACAGCATGGAACTGCTGAGAGCGGACGTCATGATTATCATCTACGATGGATTTAGCCAGGAAGGTGGGTCACTGGGCAGAGGCCGAGCAGACACCATGATTTCTGACACCTATTTCACATCACACCCAGTTTTAGATAGAGGTCAACGTGTGAGTAATTAAGGTCAATGTATATATACATTGAACATATATATATACACATATATATATGTATATATATACATATATATACACACACACATAGAACATATATGTGGAGGTGTTTGACTTCCATATCAGTCAAGGAAAACACAGATTAAACCCATTCAAGTGAGCTGAGTGTACTAATGACCAATTCCCATGCCTTCAACGGCCACACTCCAGAATAGTGCCAGCCTTCACTGACTGGTCCAACCTCATCCATCTTAAAGCTTACAATAGCGAACTGACGTCAGGCAGAGCTTGTAGAAGTGCTTACATATTTCTATTCTTTCTTTGTGCCTTTCAGTATATATTTCTGAAGATCTATCATCTATCTATCTATCTATCTATCTATCTATCTATCTATCTATCTATCATCTATCTACCTACCTATTCTATCCATCCATCCATCCATCCATCTACCCACCCATCTATCTATCTATCTATCTATCTATCTATCTATCTATCTATCTATCTATCTATCCGTCTATTCTATCTATCTATCATCTATCTATCTATCCATCTATTCTATCTATCTATCTATCTATCTATCATATATCCATCTATCTATCTATCTATCTATCTATCTATCTATCTACCTACCTATCATCTCTCTAGTTATAGATTAAATTGTGTTCCCACTAAAGATATGTTGAAGTCCTAACTCTTAGTAGCTCAGAATGTGATCTTATTTGGAAATAGAGTCATTACAGACTTAATTAGCTAAGATGAGGTCATAGTGGAGTAGGGTAGGCATTTAGCACCATATGACCTGGTGTCCTGATAAGGGGAGAAAAAACAGACCAAATCAAGGAATGCCTGTGGATAACAGAGCTGGAAGAGACTAGGATCCCCTCCTAAAGGCTTCGGAGGGAGCAGAACCCTCCAGATCTGTGAGACAAAGAATGCTGGCTATTACACTAAACAGTTATGGCATTTGGATACAGATACTCTAAGGCATCAGTACAAATTTTTAACATTGGGAAGTAAGGAACTTCTATAACACTGTATATATTAAAAATGGAAGTTACTTTGGGTATTCAGTAGACAGATCAATAATTCTGAAGTCTGACTGAGAGAGCCTGGATTTCCTTGGAGAGACGATGGGTAGAAAGATGAGCCTTGAAGGTTCTTGGTGAAGATTTGAAGAAAATGATGAATGTGCCCATGGATACGCAGGCGCAGGAGGAAAATTGATTCTTCTTACAAAGTAGCAGGAGACTGTGGGATTGGTTCCTGTACCGAGTGCAAAGCAGAGTGAGGAGTGACATTCACTGAGTGAGCGGCCAAGTGGAGAACGGAGGTTTCCACCCGCTTCTCTGTGCTCTTTACAAGCGACAAAAGGGACACATTCGGGAATGGACTGTTAAGGACAGGGGTGTTATGCACTTGATGTTCTGGAAAGATTTCCCCTCTGTCCAGATATCCTGTTGTGGGAACAGAAAGCTGTGTGGTTAGAAAAGTGTTTGCTGAAAAGATTAAGGTGTGACTCCGAGCCAATCGACCTCCTCAGCAGAAGCCAGACCAGAAACGTGGTCATTCAGGAAAGCTATGGGGAGACTCTGACGGCTCCGATTCTACAGGAGACTGACAAGGATTCCAAGAATCCAACTCCAGCAGCACGCTTCTGTCATGGCCTGAAAGGGACGGACATGTTGCACTGGGATATGGACGTGGTCCTAGGCTGGACCATGGTGCCGGAGCCCGGCTGACAGAACTGCCTCAGGTGTCAGAGCGGGACACCGAGCAGCAGGAGTCTGTTCTCAGGCCTTGGGACATAAAGTAAATTTTCCTGCTCAGAGGGAGAGGATGGGGGTCGGGTAGGTGTTCAGATTTGCCCAAGATTCATTCCATCTCAAACTACCTGAAAATACTGGCCAAACCTCATTCATCTTCACCACATACACTTTCTTAAAACTTTTTAAAGCTCACCTGGGCATGGTGGTGCAAGCCTTCAATCCCAGCACTCAGGAGGCAGAGGCATGCCATCTCAGTGAATCTGAGGCCAGCCTGGTCTACATGACAGTGAGGGTCACAGAGAGATAGAGAGACCTTGATTAAAATTCATAATAATAATAATAATAATAATAATAATAAAACAATAAAAGAAGAATGTCTTTTGTGGCAATTAAAATCACCATGCCTTCTGTAAAGTAAAAATACCAGGTGCCTAGTTTTTTAGATGGCATTTGTATATTGCTAATTATCAAAACCAATCATCAAACAATATAACGGACAGAGGGGAGGTACTGTAGGAACATTCAATAACATTTAACATGCTAATAATGAGAGAGGGTGTAGATTTTTTCAGTTAAAGTGGTTTATCTTTAAAAATGCTACTTGATAGCCGGGAGGTGGTGGCACATGCCTGTAATCCCAGCATTTGGGAAGCAGAGGCAATCGGATTACTGAGTTCGAGGCCAGCCTGGTCTACAGAGTGAGTTCCAGGACAGCCAGGGCTACACAGAGAAACTCTGTCTTCAAAGAAACCAAAAATCCAAAAACAAACAAACATACAAGCAAACAAACAAACAAACCAACCCTGCTGCTTGACAACCCAGGCATGCTCAGATGTGTTTGGCTCTTCCCTTGTTGAACTTTCCAAGATGGCAGGCACCAACTTCATTCAGCTCTAACTGAATATAAACTAAACAAAATTTGACATTGCATTTCTTTTTGTCAACGACCTTATCTCAGATGTTCAGTGGCGACATGTGTGGCTAGTGGCTACATATTAGCACAGACAGAATATTTCCCTCCTCACAGAAGTATTTGGCAAGGGCTAGTCAGTAAGAAGGCTAAGCTATAACCCCACCCTCGCCCCCATCTTTTGTTTTGTTTTGTTTTGTTTTCTTTTTCTGTGTGTGTGTGTGTGTGTGTGTGTGTGTGTGTGTGTGTTGAGACAGGGTTTTGTTACATGTCCCAAGCTGTCCTTGCACTAGTTCCTCTCAGGATCAAAAGAAAGTGAACGATTAAACAAGGCAGCCAGACAGAGAGGACACACCTAACTCTCGGCCATCTTTTTTTTTGTTTTGTTTTGTTTTGTTTTTCAAGACAGAGTTTCTCTGTGTAGTCCTGGCTGTCCTGGAACTCACTCTGTAGACCAGGCTGGCCTCGAACTCAGAAATCCGCCTGCCTCTGCCTCCCAAGTGCTGGGATTACAGGCGTGCGCCACCACGCCCGGCTTCACCTAACTCTCAAGAGACTGGAGGCCCCAGGGAATTTAGAGGTGAGGTGGGTGGGGGATGGGGACATCCACATGGAGACGGGGGGGGGGGGGAGTCAAGGAAGGGGGAGGCAGTGCGGGGGTAGGGGGGAGAGCAGGTATGGGATGTAAAACAGTCGGAGGGTGGACAAGGGTTGGCGGGGTGGGGAATAAAATATGGAGTGTATAAAAATAATTAATAAAAAAATTCTCGCAAAAAACAAGGCAGCCAGAATTTTTATTCATTTGATAGTGTTGCCCACCATCCTGATAGAGGCAACTCCCGCCAATGTCATGTCCTGATAGTCCTCTTGACTCAGAGCATCCATATTAAAGTGTTTGAACACACTACAGGCCAGAATCCGGACCTTAGCTACCTTTGGTGGCTTGGCGATCTACCTTAGGGTCAGCGGAGGTTCTTATTTTAATCTCTTCCATCAAGACAGTATTTGAGTCGGTTCACATTTTGCATCCAGACAGCACCTGCCTGAGCGCTCCTGCTCAGCTGGTAGAGCACTCGGCTAGCACCCCAAGGCCTTGGGTCCAGTCCCAGCACTGCGGAAACCAGGCATGATGGGGCGCGGCTATAATCCTAGCAGTGGGGAGGTGGAGGCAGGAGGATGAAGTGCAGGGCCTTCTTAGGTTACATGGTGAATTCAAAGCAGCACAAACTGAGCCTTGGATACATGAGACTCTGTCTCAAAAATTTTTTTGTAAAACAAAAAAATATCAAATAACCGTCCAGTATTTCCTCCGCCTTAGCTGCCAACTGTTTAAGAAAGGTCCAGAACAGATTTCCCTGGCGGTATGTCAGTCTACTCCTTCTTAGCCAGGATCAAACTGTTTTTGACTTTGGACAGTCCTCGGCTACAAGAGATGGACTTGGAAACATCCGTCACCGCCTACAGATGTCAGTTTTGACTATAAAGCTCATTAGGAAAGGTGCAGCTAGCTGATCGTCCAACTTAGAGGCCATGCCGTGGCGTTAGGAAGAAAGCAGTGCTCTTTTTTTGTTGTTGTTGTTGTTTTCTTACCAGTTTTGAAGTCAGTACACACAGCGATGGCTTTCGCTGTGGCTTTTTCACGCATGTGTGTTAGGATGTTTCTCTAATTCATAATTTCTACCTCCTCGGTTCTTGGCACAATGATCTTGGCTTGGGTTGTCATCTAGATTCACATGAGCATCACAGGACTGTTGAATTTATTCACATCACAAAGGAAGCCAGATACTGGTAAACACACTTTATTGAATATGTAACGGATTCAGCACCCAGGGGTTGTGTTCGCTGCCGACAGTATTGAGTCAGATGTATTCAGACTCAATGGTTTTGATCTCTTGTTTTTCCAGTAACTGAGCTGACATAATACAGGAATGGTCCCAGTTTTGATCCCTGGGTGTGAGAGAATTGGGGCGGGGGGGGGGTGTGTTGGATCAAGTACCGTATATATTTTTATTTTATCTGTTTCTTGATATTGCTTACCTGGTGGTGATAACTGGACCCCCTTAGAGACTATGGCTGCTTTCAGGGGATCCCTGAATCCCCTGGCTTCTCTGACCCCTGAGCCTCACATGAATGTTGTTCAAAGGGTATCACGGGCATCTAAGATGGCAGCCACGGGTGACTTCAAGTGCAGCTTCCCGGGACTTGGTTTCAAGACATCCTCAGTCTTAGCATCTCTTCAGCAGCCCACCAGGAGCTGCTGTATGGCGCTGAGTTACCCTGCTGTGTGCCTTCCTTATTGTTGTTATAACAAGTTACCGAATCTTAGATAAATGATTTCAATTCCCTTACAGTTGTATAAGGATCGTGGAATGGGGGTCACAGCACTGGAATCAAAGCATGTGTAGGCTTGCAGTTATTTCTGGAGGCTTAAGGATAAATTTGGATTTCGTGCCCTTTCCAGTTTGTGAGGCCTCCTACATCCTAGTGTGTGTGTGTGTGTGTGTGTGTGTGTGTGACTCCTTCCTTCATCTTCAAAGTCAGCGACACTGTCTCTCTGTGCCTTTCTGCTGTTTAATCCCCCTGTGGATTGGCTCTTCTCAGCCTCTCTACTTTAACCATCTTTCTGATCACAGTGACCCAGCTCAGGTAATATGGGACATATTCCTTATGTTGAGTTGATTGGCAACTTTAATTCCTCTCTACGATGCTACCACCCCTTGATTGCAGGTTCCAGGGATCAGGACATGGACAATTTTGGCTGCTCCTGTCTACCACGCCAACCCAGATCCTTTCTTCTTGCAAAAACATCTTCAATGAAACCCATTCCATAGTTTTATTGGAGCAAACTAATAATGATGTTCCTGAAGTGTGTAAGAAGTCAGATCTTGTCACTAACATGTCAGAAGAGGGGCTTGTTTTTTGGGGTGTAGAAGATGGAGGAAGCCCTGAGTCCACAGACCGTGGGGCGGATGAGAGAGCAGACTGGATCGGATGTCCTTGCTCTTTAAGATGGAGGGCGGTCGTGTCTCCTAGTGCTAGGAGCAATGGATACAGGGCACAGGCCGGTGGTACATGTGTCTCCAGGAAGACACATTACTAGGCAGTTACTCCTTCCTGTACCGCTGAGCTCTGACGAGGGTAACACAGGCAAACTCTCTAGCTCTTTCTTCTCCTTTCCCTCACAGCTCTGTGAAAGAAACAAACACCAAATGTAAAAGGGACGGCCAATAGCTCTGGCAATGGGGAGCAAAAGGACCTGGCAGAGGAAGAAGAGGAGGAGGAGGAGGAGGAGGAGGAGGAGGAGGAGGAGGAGGAGGAGGAGGAGGAGGAGGAGGGAGGTGGAGGGAGCTTTGCATAGAGGCGGCTTCATACCCTTGATCATTGCCTGGTGGTGGGAAGGGCTAGGGCTGGGTACCGGAAGCACGTGAGTGGGACGCACTTGTCAGGGAGGCCTCAGCCTTTCCCATGATGCAGTTCTAGGGTTGGGTGGCCTTTCCCAGATCGCCTAGCTTTGGAAATGGGCGTTCTCTGCCCACCAATCCCAATTAGCAGCTACTGCCTAAGAGCTGCCTTGGGGTGGGGGCATGACCTTGGGCGAGTCATTTGACCTTTGCTCAGGGCCTTTCTGGGGAGCCACACAGGTGACAGCTTCAGCATTATGGCTGGCGGAAGCAGCAGGTGGGTGGTGTACAACTCTCCATCCCACTTGGTGGCAGCCGCGCCTTAGACCAGGTATCCTGCTTGAGGTGACATGGGCAACGGAAAGGAAGGCGCTCTTAAATATGACCAGGGTCTGGACATTTCTTTACTTGTTTGTTTATTTTTGAGACAGAGTCTCTCTATGGCTGTCTTGGAACTCACTATTTAGGCTGGTCTCGAATTCACAGAGATCTTCCTGCCTCTGCCTCCCAGTGCTGGGATTAAAGGTCTACGCCAGCCACTACACTCAGCCCTTATTTTATTTTTTGATCCTGGGTTGTCTTAGGGTTATACTGCTGTGAAGAGACACCATGACCATAGCAACTCTTTTTTTTTTTTTTTTTTTTTGGTGGTTTTTCGAGACAGGGTTTCTCTGTATAGCCCTGGCTGTTGTCCTGGAACTCACTCTGTAGACCAGGCTGGCCTCGAACTCAGAGATCCGCCTGCCTCTGCCTCCCAAGTGCTGGGATTACAGGCGTGCACCACCACTGCCCGGCTTAGCAACTCTTATAAAGGAAAGTATCTGATTGGGGCTGGCTTACAGTTTCGGAGGTTTAGTCCATTATTGTCACGTGGGACACATGAGGGCATGCAGGTTTGAGGGCATGGTGCTGGAGAGGTAGCTGAGAGTTCTGCATCTGGATCCTAGGCAGCAGGAAGAGAAACTGGGAGACACTGGGCCTGGTTTTGAGCATAAGACCTTAAAGCCCACCCCTAGTGACACACTTCCTCCAACATAGCCACACCTACTCCAACAAGGCCACACCTCCTAATAGTGCCACTGCATAAGGGCCTAGGCAGGCTGTTTTTATTTTTATTTATATTTATTTATTTTTACTAAATCCACCCCAAGGGTCTTATGTGCAGCAGGCTAGCCTTGAACTTGTTATGTAGGCAAGAATTAATTTGAGCAGAATTCTGCTCCTTATGTTTTCACCTCCTGAGATCGAGGACAAGAGGGGTCCATTACCATGTCTGGTTTATGTATTTTATGCAGTGTGGGAGGGGGAATCAAGAGACTGAAGTCTTAGTACATGTCTAGAGTAGTTTTATTCAAGAATACCAGGAGTATTAGGGTTTGATCTAAATTTTATCTATGGGCATTGAAAGAGATAGACCCACAGAATTAATCTGCCACATTGTTTGGTGAGATAGCTGAGCCAAACCCATGTCCCCATAAGAAGATCTTGAAACAGCAGCATAATTTCATGGCAATAAATATCTTCATTTTTGGTGCCAGTGTTCTAAGTCCCACTACCTTTCCTGGGTTTTGCTGATGACACCCATAGCTAAAGGAAATGCTAAATTTTACTTTAAGATTATTAAAAATAAGGATTATAGGGCTAGAAGAGATGGCTCATCAGTTACGAGACCGCCTGGTCTTCCAGGGTTGCTGGGTTCAAATCCCAGCACCCACATGCCAGCTTACACCTATCTGTAACTCCAAGATCTGACACCCTCACACAGACATACATGCAGGCAAAACACCAATGCACATACAATGAAAGGAAATTATTTTTAAAAACTATTTAAGAAAATAAAGGTCCCCCTACTCTTTTTTTTATGTGATTTTTATGGAGGCGAGACTTTTGGGGGTGGGGTGGGGTGCAATGATTCACATGGAGCTTGGGGTGGGGTAAGCTCACCCATAAGGGGACAGAGTTGGTGACACTGAATCCCCAGTAGCTAGGCAAGCAGACAGATTTGCTGGCAATATTGAGGAGAAGACAAGCGGGATTCCTGCTGCCATTCTGAGCCTTGGCAGCAGAGTGGTTCACACAGGTTTCTCAGCTACCCAGAGGAGCTGGTAACTCTCACCCTCTGCTCTTAAACCTCCCACCCCACCCCCACCTTGCTCCCACATCTCATGAACTGACAGACACGTCCCTTCTCTCCGATCTCCAAAGCTGAGTCCTTCTGTTGTGTAAGTTTACTGGAAAGGTCACCTGGACCCTTTAGCCTTCAGTACGGATGGGAAAGCTTGCCCGGCCATCAGAGTCCTCACAGGAAAACCCTGCTCCTTCTATCCAACTCTAAACTGCTCTCACCTCCCGCTGTGCGCGAGCCCAGAGCATCACGCAGCTGCTCAGAATGGTTCACGGAACCCTGACAGGCTACAGCCGGGACGTGAGCTCGGTCACACACACAGTGGTACACATTAGGTGGACCTCCATTACCTACAGTGTCTGCTCGCATCTTTAGGGCTCTCAGAAGTCTTAGAAATGAGCAAACCGAACGCCCATTCTTCTAGCTAGTTTAATAGAATACTGTTCATCAATCTGGGTAGATCTGCCCTGGTGGTCAGTGGATAGGGATTTCCAGGGTCTTAGAAGGAAGTGCATGTGCTCAGGTCTTTACCTCTGCCTTGAGCTCAACATATGTGGTGTGTTGCTCTTTAACAAAATCTCAGCCGTTTGATTTTATCAGCGAAGATGCTGGGGTGAAAACCTGCTGGCTCTGAGAGGCGGAGAAGGGAGAAGGCAGCCAGCTGACCTTCCTCCTCGGCAGGTGTCCCAGAATGATTTCCCCCTCTCAGTGAACCTCCTATAACCTGGATGTCCCTCCCTTCTAATTCCTGTGCGTCTGTCTATCCATCTTCCTAACTCCTTACCCTCTGTGTTTCTTTTTCCTTAATAATCCCATGTTCACTTCCTGTCAACTGGTTACTTGCTCCGCCTCTAGACCTATGGTTGACTTTATTGGATCCTGTTTACCTGTTTACAAGCTCTTAGATCGAAGGTCTGTGCTAAGGCTGAGCCACATCACACCTAGAAACAGCTTTTCCCAGTAAAGAACACAATCTCAGAGGGTCACAGTGTCATCAAATATCCGGCAACCTATCAGCAGCCTCTAGTCTGCGCGCTCTCTACCCTACCGCCCAAAGCAAAACGAAGCATCTTCAGGCAGCAGGGGTAAAAGGCAAGAATGCTTAGAGCATCGTTGATATAGGGACCCAACGCATGTGCACACATGTGCATGTATGCCTACATACGTGCTATGGGCAGTACAGATGGACCTGTGTGAGATCTCCTGACAATGGGGGAAAATCTAATTCAACAACGAGAGTTTTTCTTAGCTCAAATCTCTTTTGGAGCTATGGTTACTTATAAGAGACGACACTCTGTGAGGCATCTGAAATTCTCCACTGTCTGCCATGCTCAGCTCTGACCGGGTCATTGCAGGCCCGTCTCCTCTCATTGCGAGTGTGCATCGCCGTGCACCAACCAACACTCACACATCCTTAGGCTGGGCATCACCTTCACGCTTCTCTTCCTGCATCCACTCCTGGACCACACTTCCGTCAAGACCCAGCTCAGGTTACAGCTTCTCCGTGTACCTTTGGGAGTGTCCGGTGGCAGGCTAGCCCCACTTCCTTGGAATTTCTCTAGCTTTGCTGATCCTCACCTGGGAGAACGCTGGTCTCCCATTCCTACCCCAGGGACATCTGGTTGCATTAGGAGACATTTTTTTTGGGGGGGGGGGTGTATCACAACTGTTTTTGGGGCTGCTGGCATTTATTTCATAAAGGCAGTGACATGTGTCTTTCATAACACAGTACTAGCAAGGACACAGGTCCCTTGTGCTGCGAACCCTGTAGTCTAGCCAGCCCCTGACACCCTATCATTTGGCTGCTTGGTAGGCTGTAGAATCATCTACAATCTAAGGCTGGGAGTCCTTAGAAATCATCCCGTTGCTCCTCCCGTTGTACAGGCAAGAACACTCATCCGGGAGTTGTTCAGCTCAAGGTGAGTGGGGGGGGGGGGCGGAGGGGGGAGGGGGAACTGGGAGCTAGACAGATCTCTGACAGACAGACAGACAGACAGACACAGACAGACAGACAGGGAAAGGGGCCCACAGACAATAAAAAAGGCCTGGGGGGGGGAGGGGGCTTTCTCCTAAGAGCAGGGCCACCATTCTGACGGATCAGTCCAGGCTGGCCAGATAGGTTCAAAGCTGGTTCTGAACACATTGACCTGAAGTCGGGGGGCCTGCCAGCTCCCCTTTCTTTGTCTAAGCTATCGAAACCAAAATTAGGGGAAGGGGACCCTAATTTCATGCCACCAGAAACATTTAAAACACCAGCCCTCCAGGGACAAAAATGACCATGGTCACTCTGCTTTGCCAGCTCTCTCTCTGTCTCCTCACTTGTAATAAAGTTTGTCACTCACTGCCGCCTGCCATGTCTAAGATTCTTCCTGCCCTTTGATTCTTTAATCAGCCGAGAAGATGAACCCAATACAGAAAGTAAAGCTAGCCAGGCTCCCTCGTGTGACCCTGGGGCCCTTGACCTTTTCCATGTCACCATCTGGTTGTTTTCCTTCTCCCAGCTAAATTTAGAAATGCCTATAAGCACCGCTAGGATCTTTTATTAATCTGTACTAATTCTGTCCCTCAGACTCCCACTCTCAGCATAGGCAATGCATATTTGTTGTTAAGGCCAAAATTCCTAAACTTTTAAAAATACTATTTTATTCCCTTGCAGTTCTAATTGAGAGAGAGAGAGAGAGAGAGAGAGAGAGAGAGAGAGAGAGAGAACTTATTCCCTAGGTGTAACACCTTACAAGGACATATGACTACATCTAATTCACAGAAAGACAAAATTCTACTGAGAATGTTCAGTGTTAATTAGCATAAACACCAGTCACGAGAGACTCGTGCATTTCCGTAATGAAAATGACCACTTAGCAGTGGAGAGGAAAACAGGAAAGGCTTCTACCAAGGAGAATGATTAACCAAATTCTCACGGAGAAACTGGGGGAAAAAAAAATCAGCAAATCCCAGAAAGGACAGAGCATTGTTTGTTTTTTGATTCGTCCCATGTACTCTAGTAGAGTGAACAATTAAATCAGTTCTTTTTTTTAAAGGTTTTATTATGCTATGTATGTGAGTACACTGTAGCTGTCTTCAGACACACCAGAAGAGGGCATCAGATCCTACTACAGATGGTTGTGAGCCACCGTGTGGCTGCTGAGAATTGAACTCAGGACCTCTGGAAGAGAAGTTGGTGCTCTTAACCTCTGAGCCATCTCTCCAGCCCAAATCAATTCTTCTTTAAGAAAACAAAAACAAAAAAAAAAAAACCAAAAAAACAAAAAACCAAAAAAACAAAAAACTATGCGATAGTGCTGGTTAGTTTTATGTCAAATTGACAAAGCTCTAGTCATCTAAGAGGAGAGAACCATGAGAACATGCCTCCTTAAGGCAGGGCTTCAGGCATGGTTCTGAGGCATTTTTAAAATTGGTGATTGCCTGGCGGTGGTGGTGCACGCCTATAATCCCAGCACTCTGGGAGGCAGAGGCAGGCGGATTTCTGAGTTCGAGGCCAGTCTTGTCTACAGAGTGAGTTCCAGGACAGCCAGGGCTATACAGAGAAACCCTGTCTCAGAAAAAGAAAAAAAAGGAAAAGAAAAAAGAAAAAAAATAGTGATTGATGGGGAAAGGCCCGGGCCATTGCGGGTGGTCTCGCCCTGGCTTGTGATCTTTAAGAAAGCAGGCTGAGCAAGCCATGAAAGCAAGCGAACAGCACTTGTCCATGGCCTCTGTCTCATCATCAGCTCCTGCCTCCGGGTCCTTCGATGATGGACACGTGGGCGCACCAATCAAGCTCCTTTCTCCTCTAGTTGCTTTGGGCCGTGGTGCTTTCATCATGGGAATCACGGTGCTTTGGGAAATTCTGTCCCGGTGTGTTGGGAAAACTAGGCACTATTTACTCCCTTCCCCCTTCAAGGTCCCAATGATAAACCAAAGTTGGATTGAGCAAAGCCGTACCTAAGGAGGGAAAACCACAGAGGCTTCGCTTCCAACCTCAGCTCCCGGTGATAGGAGCTATCAGACACGACTCCTGACCCTCTCATCCCCAAAGTGAGAGGTTTGTGGGTGGTTAGTGGGGCTTCACCCTAGTTTTAAGTATTGGATTGCATTCTTAATTCTAGAGAGTCATAAGCAGACAGCCAATTCAAATATGAAAATTTAATCAACAATTAAAGAATCCTCGGGTTCTTTAGTAAATTCAAGCTCAGGGGGAGAAAAGTGTTTTACATTTTGAATAGACACCCGTGCTAGCATTTGGTTGCAGTATGAATTTCAAAAGCAGAGTTGGTCTTATAAATGTGTGATCACATGCTTTGAGAAGGCTTGAGAAGCCGGGTGGTGGTGGTGGTGGTGGTGGTGGTGGTGGTGGTGGTGGTGGTGGTGGCGGTGGCGGCGGCGGCGCACGCCTGTAATCCCAGCACTCTGGGAGGCAGAGGCAGGCGGATTTCTGAGTTCGAGGCCAGCCTGGTGTACAGAGTGAGTTCCAGGACAGCCAGAGCTATACAGAGAAACCCTGTCTCGAAAAAGAGAAATCCAAAGAAGAAGAAGAAGAAGAAGAAGAAGAAGAAGAAGAAGAAGAAGAAGAAGAAGAAGAAGAAGAAGAAGAAGAAGAAGGCGGCTTGAGAAGTGGTTTGAGGGTGTGGTGTGTTCTTGGAATTCTTGGGGAATTCTCTGAACAAACAGCCCCACGTGCATTTTTACTAGCACATATTAACTGTCGTTTGGTTTTCTTATTGTTTTGTCTTCTCATCGTCACTTTGTTTAGCACAGTGGTCTCCAGTTCCACCCACACTTCCTGCAAACAACATAAATTTATTCTTCTTTATTCGGGAAGTGTAATAAAACCAAAGCTGTACCCGTCCCCCGTCCCCCTAGGGTTAAATAAGACAAAACTCCATTTTAAAAAATTGCGGAGCCGGGCGTTGGTGGCGCACGCCTTTAATCCTAGCACTTGGGAGGCAGAGGCAGGCGGATTTCAGAGTTCAAGGCCAGCCTGGTCTACAGAGTGAGTTCCAGGACAGCCAGGACCACACAGAGAAACCCTGTCTCGAAAAACCAAAAAAAAAAAAAAAAAAAAAAAAAAAAAAAAAATTGCGGAGAAGCTCCTTAGCGGCATTCGAATCCCTCCAGGGTCAGCACTTCTTGAAATCAACGTGTGTGCACAGGGTTGCCTCCCTGCTGATAATCACATCCTGCTTACAAGATTTGTCACTTTAAACTAGCCAATCACGGTAATACTGTGAGGTTGACCTCTGACCTTTCAGAGTGAGGCCGACACAGGACCCCTTTTGTTTAGGAACAGAAACCCAGCCGGACAGCCACTGGGTGTGTTTGCCTGCTCGATCTGGCTTGGCTACACACCCTCCTTCCCAGGCGAAACTGTTTGTGTTGCTAAAACACTTTGGATTGTGTGCATTTCCCTTGGGATCCCCCAGACCCAATTTTGGCACTTACCTCTTTATTTTCAATAAATGATGTTGTTGGTTTGGTGATTGGTGATGATTGGTCCTTCAGTTTCTAAGCCCAGGATTCTCTCCTCTAAGAGAGAACCACATGAATGTTTGTCCGATTGCTTACTTTGTAGGGTTTACCATTGCTGTGATGAAACACCATGACCAAAACAACTTGGGGAGCATCTTAGTCACTGTCTTATTGCTGTGAATTTCCATGGAAATTCTTATAAAGGAAAACAATTAATTGGGGCTGGCTTATAGTTCAGAGTTTTAATTTATTATCATCACCTCTGGAAGTATGGCAGCACGCAGACAGGCGTGGTGCTGGAGAGGTAGCTG
This sequence comes from Apodemus agrarius, assembly GCA_964023405.1. Lineage (NCBI taxonomy): Eukaryota > Metazoa > Chordata > Mammalia > Rodentia > Muridae > Apodemus > Apodemus agrarius. The sequence continues at coordinate 43,776,536 of OZ030016.1, forward strand.
AGAGTTCTTCCAGACCCTCGGGTAGCCTTGAACCACTAGGCTTGGTTTGAGCTTCTGAGATACCAAAGCTCAACCCTGTGATGTGAGGTGATGAGCCATACTTCCTCCAACAAGGCCACACCCACTCCAACAAGGCCACACCTCCTAATATTGTCACTCCCTGGTGACCAAGCCTTCAAACACGTGAGTCTATGGGAGCCAGTCCTATTCAAACCACCATAGGGAAGAAAAAGACTTGTTTGGCTCACTCTTCCCCACTGCTGTTTAGTATTAGAGGAAATCAAGCCAAGAACTCATGCCAGGCAGGAACCTGGAGGAAGGAGCTGACCAAGAGACCACAGAGGAGTGCTGCTTACTGGCTTGCTCCCCATGGCTTGGTCAGCCTGCTTTCTTACAGAACCCACAATAGGCTGGGCCCTCCCCAATCAATCACTAATTAGGAAAAGTACCCTACAGGCTTGCCTACAACCTGATCTCATGGAGGCATCTTCCCAATGGAGGTTCGCAGATGAATCTACTTTGTGTTGAACTGACTGACCAAGCCAGCTCAGTCTGTCAACAAGCTCTCCATTGCGGGAGCCAGGACTGAAAAGAAAGAGACAATTAGACAAAACCGCAGCATTACCTCAGTCAGTTCTGAGACTGAAGGCGGGTTTAGTTTTTTTCCAATCCACTTTTATACCAATTTAATTACACGCAGGTATTAAGGGTGAGTAGTACAATGAGGAATTATGCAAGACAATAGTCAAGGAACAAGCAAGACAATAAACGTAAAGCCTCATGATCGCTGTTTCTAAGGACGATCAAGATGTCTGAGCCTACTTCTTTGTCCTAGCCTAAAGTCAGATTCCTGCCAAGCAGCCCATTTCCTCCTCAGACTCCTGCCAGGTAGCACAGCACCGCAATAAGGCTCTTTACAGTTGAAAAACAAAAACAAACAAACAAAACAAAAGGGCCAGCACAATATCTTTCCTTTGCTTCTTCTCAGGCCTTTCCCTTTGATATAAAAGCAGGGACGACTTTCTTCATTTCGTCAGACTACAGGATGTGCTACAGACTGGGCACAGGGCCCGTAGCTCCTGTGTTTGGCTCCTAAAGGGGAGGGCCTCCAACCTTCAGCCTCAGCTACCTGTAGCTTCTCTCCCTGGTAAGTCTCACATCCTTGGTGTTTGTGACAGAAGGGTGGAGGATGTTCTAGAGGAGAAGTAACTCCCCCTTGAAAATTAGAAGCCACCAGTCTGAAGGCCCACCCATCCTTCATTCGACTCAGATCTGTCAAGACTGGGCTCTAAGGACCTTGTGTGGCATCTCCACCCGGTTAGTTAAGTCGAAGCGGTACAGAAAAAGGCTCATTCCCCTTTAAGGACTACTTCTGACCTCTCAGTGCATGCTGTCCTTGAGCCAGGTGCCAAGATTAGAGCAAACACTGGAGATAATTACATTGATCATGGTGGCCCAGGTAGCCCAGACATCGTGGGCTCACTTCCTGGCCCGTGATAATATTCACCTTACAGAGCTGATGTGAGGCTATGAAGACAGATGTGACTGGACAACTTGAAGAGCTGTTCCAGGGGAGTGTTTGCAAGATGATTAAAACAAAACCCAACCCAACTCAAGCAAACGACCAAACAAAAGCCCTGTAAGTTATTCTTGGAAATGTGTGGAGATATGTTCCTCAACAGAAGTAGTTTAGACAGAACGGGAGGGAAACAATTAAAAGTTTTTCCTCTCTTCTCCTTAAGTTTTAACCAACCAAACATGACTTTGAATGTAGCATTTCTTCCTAGACTGCTAACCCAGATTAACTGGGTAAAGATTCCAATAAAGAAAAAAAAATCGTGCTGTTCCGAAACTGCTGGTATTGTCGGCTCTCCATCCTGGACTTCCTGGTCTAATCTCTGCTTTCCTCTTCCCACGTCTCACTAGTCCCAGGACCCTGGAGAAGGAGCAATCCGCCCCAGCCGGAGGCTCCCGCGCAACCCTGCCACACCGCTGGGCAGGGTTAGCCCGCCCCGCCCAGCAGAGGAGGCGGAGAGGGTCAGCGTGGGCGGGGCTTGGGGCGGGGCCACGGTTTAGGCGCGCGGCTGACGCGACCCAAGGATTTTGAGGGGAAGGGAGAGTGACAGGAGAGGCGCGGCCCGGAGTCGGGGCGGGGTCATGCGTGCGGAGGCGGGTCCAGGCTTCAAGGGTCCTGGGCGCGGCGAGCAGGGGCGGGGCTTCCTGCGGTGGGCGGGGTCTCGGCGGGTCCAAACTGAGCGGGTAGGGGCTGGCGGGGGCCGAGCTCCTGCACTCAGTTCACCCCGCAGCTCGCGAGCTGCCACCGTCTTCCCGGACCCGGGACGCCGCGGCCAGGGCGAGGAGGCCAGAGGGACGCGGCGATGGCTCTGTGGGGACTCCCGGGGTCCGCTGTGCTTGCTGCTTCAGTGTTCATTGGAGACGCTGTGAGTTCGCCGCTGGTGGCCTCGGGTGAGTGCTTGGTTCGGGTCGGGATGCCTGGCGAGCTGGGGTCTGCGCACGGAAGGGATCCAGGGGTCCGACGAGTCCGGACCGGTTGAGCCCACAGCCCCGCCGCGCCCTAAGTTGCGCGCGCCTTGCAGTGCTACCGGATCTGGCTCTGAACATCTGGGTGTCCCGGGGTGGCCCGGGCAGGGTGCGGCGCGCAGCAAGGCTCGAGTCCCTCCCCACCCGCCTGCCCGCCTGCCGGGGTCCCGCCTTCCCTCCCCCCCTCCTCCCGCCGCTTCTAAGAACGGCGGGACCCCAACTCGGACTCTTCAGGATGTCGTTTTCCTGGGGTGCCTTCTCCGCAGCCGTGGACCCGTTTCTACTGTCCTGATCCTCAGAGGCCCCAGCAGCCGAAGATCTTGACACCCGGGACCGGGTTCTGCTTTACAGCCTCCTTCCTCGCTATATTTTCTTTCCTTTTCATTATGTTAGAGCCTTGAAAGTGCCAGTCTTTGCAGGTGGTTAGGATTCTTTTAATAAGTGGGGAATTTCGTTCCTTCCCATATATGCTGGGTAAATTAGGCCGGGTAAGAGGAAAGGTCATGTATAATGTATACTGCTTTTTCTTTGTATCAAATCCTGTCATCACAAAAGGAACCTCTGTGGTCTGGGTGGAAGCCACCAGCTGAGACGCTGAGCGCTGTCTTCAAATGCGTGCCACCAGCGGGAGTTTCTAACTGAAATCTAAGAGGTCTACCTTTTACTTAAGGACGCCTTGGCCGTGTGCTCCTGTTTTTATAAGACACACACCAGGGATTCTTAATAATTGTTTCCCCCCCTCTTAATTGCCACCTCACTGCAGTACTTAAAAAAAAAAAGTTAAGCCTTCCTGGCCGTTTGGGGTTACCACAGGCTGATTCTTACGTCAGCAGGCTCTGCCGAGCTTGCCTTCAGGGGTGGCTCCTCTTCAGGTCTAAATAATAAGCAGCTGGAAGGCTTCCAACAGCGACTGTCTTCCTCTATAAAATATACGTACCGCTCTTTTCCGAGAACGTTCTAGTCACTCAAAGCTTTGGAACTGGCTTTATCATTTGGCCTTTACTTTTTAATAGGAATTGGGATATGCTCGCAAGGGAACAGGATAGATAGATAATGTGTCTCCTGAGTATTTATTAGCAGATCCACGTTTCCTACAGCCATCTACCCGGGGGGTGGGGGTGGGGGTGGGGGAGGGAAGGGACGCTAGCTAGCGACAAGTTTTATCGGATGGGAGATTTTCCTGTGCATCCTCTGTTTCTTTCCTGAGACTTGTAAGTATAAAATAGGTTCAAAGTAGATTGGAGGCTGCAGGTAGCACAGGGTATCACTTGTTGCAGTTTAGTTTGGAAAAAATAAAGCAGCTTTGCCTGGGAGCCAGATTGTCACAGTTTATAGGAAGTGAGGCATGTGATCAGGCGTCGTCGGGAGAAATTCGCTCCTAAAAGTAGGCTTATGTTTTGCCGGGTTTCTGAACAGCATCTGGGTGTCAGGTCTGGAATGTGGCTGAAGGAAGTCCTCCCTAGCGTTGCTCTTAGTGGCCTTTTCTGAGTGAAGGTTATTGAGGGATCTAAGGGGGAAAGGATAGCAGTTCACATTTGCAGGCAGTTTTGGGGTTTGTGTCTAGCGATAAGCCTGGAATAATCGCTGGCATCCCATCTCTTTGGACTCAAAGCCCAGAAGTAGGAAGAGAGAGATGGGAACTCATAGACAGCCTGCCGTGTGCTTCGTGTGTATTTTAAAACTTATTCCTCACGACCCAAGATGTGTTTAGTTTCTGTAGAGCAGCCGAGGCCTGTCATCATCACATAGGGATCGTATCAGTAAGCATAGGATAAGGAGAGAGAGAGAAAGAGAGAGAGAGAGAGAGAGAGAGAGAGAGAGAGAGAGATGGAGAATATGAGACTACAGCCTGCGTGATTTTAAATTCATCTTCTTTCTACGGTCCCTCACTGTTTCCCAGAGAAAACAGAGGCTAAGTCAACCTCAGCAACCTGACTTAAATTGAGAGAGAGTTCTAAGCTGCCCAGACATCTCATCATGATCACGTAGTCATCCGAGCCGTACAGTGGAGAAAGGACCAAGCTTCTCAGTGGGTGGGTGGCAGTCTCTCTCACTTCCTTTTTGTAAAGCCATCTACAGCGCGGCAGTAGGCGCTCCTGTGCAGCAGCGGGAGATGCTCTTCTAGGCCTTGCCTTATTTACGTGCTTGAGTTCACCGGTGACTCTCCTCCTGGCTTCCTGGTTTCTTATCCCCTCTTGTCAGTGGGCACAGCCCTTGAGTAGAGAGAGAGAGATGGTAAAACGGTTCCAGGGCTGGCGCTGGGAGGGATGCTCAGTCCCTGGGCTCTGTGGGCATCCAGCCAGCCTCAGATTCCTCATTTAGATGCTGAAGATATGTTTGATTAAATTCTGGGTTCTCTTTTGGCCGGGCAGATGCTTAGCTGAATGTCCACAGAGTCCATAGACATGGGGTGCAGTGTTTTGGAAAAAATAAATAAATTCTTTGGAGCTTGGGATTTCATGCTCACTCCAAATTTAAAGAGGAAATGAAAAATGTTACCAGGGAGTGTCATTTCTTTCTTTTTTTTTTTTTTTGTTTGTTGTTTTTTTTCAAGACAGGGTTTCTCTGTGTAGCTCCGGCTGTCCTGGAACTCACTCGGTAGACCAGGTTGGCCTCGAACTCAGAAATCTGCCTGCCTCTGCCTCCCAAGTGCTGGGATTAAAGGCGTGCGCCACCACCGCCCTGCGAGTGTCATTTCTTTATCTCCTCTGTGCATTTTTTTTTTCTAGCCCTTCAGAAAAGAGTGAGGGAAACTTTGGAAGGAGTTAGATTTGAACGTGAGAAGCCACAGTCCAGAGGATTTGAACAAAAAACTTTGATTTTTTTTTTCTGTTTTTAAAAAATGGTTTATTTGGCTTCGATGTTGAAGTCTTATTGCATGTTGGGCCATTTTAATTATAGCATTTAGAAGGATGCACATTAGAAAATATTGTTATTTAAAAACAATTTGATTTAAGTTTGAAGGTCTAAAATCAAAGTCGGCATCCTTACACGATGGCTTCTGGGCTTTGGGTGCTCAGTAGCAGAACACTTGCCCTGCCTGCGACCTGACATACTCAGGGATGCCTGGCTTCAATGCCTAGCACCACAGAAAGCCAATAGACAAACAAACAAACAAATAAAAAAAATAGAAAAAGAAAGAAAGGAAGAAAAAGAAACAAAAGTAAATCCTCATTAGTTAAAACTGTTTCTTAGAGTTTTCCAGTAATAAAGTACAAAGTAACAAAGGAGGTTGGTTGTGTTTTAGGAACTGGAAAAGATTTTAAAATTTCATTTTCTTTTATTTACATGTAAATGACATCTATGCAATTTTTTCCCCTACTCCAGGATTATAATATGTATCATTTATATGCCACATTTAATTAGATTTAACATTGTACAGTCTTAATGTATGTAAAATGTATACAGCGAGGAGGTCCGTAAAGGTTTCTGGGGCAGCTAAGCCAAGAGAGTCAAAACTCTGCTGTCAGAAGGCCGAGCGCAGTGGGCAGGCTTTCAGTCCCAGCCCTCGGGAGGCAGAGGCAGGCTTATCTCTGTGAATTTGAAGCCAGCCTGGTCTATAGGGTGAGTTTCAGGGCGGCTAAGGCTACACCCAGAGACCCTGTCTCAACAAACAAAAGCAACAAACTAACAACAAAAAGATCTGGTGTAAGACTGAAGGGCTAAAACTGAAAGTCAGCCATACCCTGTGGCTTCCTTTACCTTTCTTTTCTCTTTCTTTCTTTCTTTCTTTCTTTCTTTCTTTCTTTCTCTCTCTCTCTCTCTCTCTCTCTCTCTCTCTCTCTCTCTCTCTCTCTCTTTCTTTCTTTCTTTCTTTCTTTCTACCCTGTGGCTTCCTTTACCTTTCTTTTTCTTCCTTCCTTCCTTCCTTCCTTCCTTTCTTTTTTGGAAAGGGAAGTTCAGTGTTTATCACTGCCTGTCTGAGGGCAGGTAGTGTGGTCTTTGTACCCAGATCACCTCCTCTGTGTAATTCCACAGGACTGCTCCTGTGTAAATGGCTGGGAATGGGGACCCTCTGAGACCTGAGAAGCTCCTCGGAGTTACCTGGGCCTCGCCGTTCCGTCCTATCCGTTCAGTTCTAAAGTGCATTCCGAACCATTCCTTTTCCTCTTTGGAAAGAGAATTCTTTTCATTCTAAAATGTGTATGAAGAGTCACAGCGGTATGACTCCCTCTGCAGCGGACTAGGTGGTTTTGAAAGGTCCCTCCTCCTCCAGTTTGCGTGGGAGGAGGGAGAGTTACCCTTGATCCCTTACCTAGAGGCGCTGGCCTCCGTCCGCATTCCATTCTGGTCTTTCTTGCATCTTGACCTTGGGTAGTATCTTAACGCTGTCCTTTTTACCTTCGTCATATGCAGTCTCCCTCTCTGAAGCACTGGAAAGGTGGCTTAGGGTTACGTCCTGTAGCCTCACCGCGTCTCACCACACTGTGCCTCCTCTCCTGGAGGCTATCGCTGTCGGTGATTGTTTTAAAAAGAGATTTGAATCTCCTTTGTTTTGGAGGAACACCTCTGTCTGCGAGGCCTGGTGTAATAGTTGGTTACCTGTGTAGAAAATGGGTTCTTGGAAAAGCAACTTGGAGGTCAGTGCTGTTCACATTGTGAGGCTGTTGATAACTCTGGGTTTGTACTCTTTTTTTTTTTTTTTTTTCTGAGACAGGGTTTCTCTGTGTAGCCCTGGCTGTCCTGGAACTCACTCTGTAGACCAGGTTGGCCTTGAACTCAGAAATCCGCCTGCCTCTGCCTCTGCCTCCCAAGTGCTGGGATTAAAGGCGTGCACCACCATCGCCCGGCCTCTGGGTTTGTACTCTTACCACAGTGGCCTAAAGCACTCACAGCTCGATTTTAGTATTTTTTCCCCCTGAACATAAAAAAAAAAAAAAGTAGCTGCTAATTTGTCAGGCAAGTGTTAGTATCTTATTTTAATGTTACCACCTTTGGTTTTTGTAAGATTGGCTGTTTTTTTTCTCTTTCTACTATTCTTTATCAGGTTGGTTTTCTTTGCCCCTCCCACGTATCCAAGGCATTATTAGTACATTGCTGTAATCCTTTCTGGACATTTCTCAAATGCAAAACGCTCTGGAAAAAATGAGGTGGGTTTTGATCTACTGTGGTGGTGGTAGCACACGGCCTGCCCCGGTGGGCGATGCTCAGGTTCGCTCTCACATAGGATGAGTATCCGTGGGCCCTGCGGCACCCAGCACGTTTGACTTCTGAGTGTGACACGGGGCATGTGGTGTGACCTCAGCTACCTTTCTGCAATCGCGCATCTGCCTCCAGGGTTTCAGTTAAGGACTAATGGTCTTGCATTTCCCTTCCCTGACTCATCCATCTATCTATTCATGCTTTCTCACATCCACTGGGAGCCAAGTATAGGCATCCCGTACAAATATCTAAAATATCCCATGGAGGAATAGCAGGGCTCCCGCAGAGAGGGGTTGGAGCGAAAGGCTCAGTGGTTAAGGGTGCTTGGCCTGGATTTGATTTCCCAGCACCCACATAGCAACTCAGAACCACCTGTAACTAACTCCAGATGTAGGCATGTGATGCTCGTTTCTGTTCTCCGTGTGTGTGGGGGGGTGCGCCCAGGCACTAACATACTACATAAATATACATACGACCAGGCAAAACACTCACATACTTAAACATAAAAATACGTCTTAAAACCTTTCAGAGGGGGCTGGAGAGATGGCTCCGCGGTTATGAGCACCGACTGCTCTTCCAAAGGTCCTGAGTTCAAATCCCAGCAACCACATGGTGGTTCACAACCATCTGTAACGAGATCTGACTCCCTCTTCTGGAGTGTGTGAAGACAGCTACAATTTACTTACATATAATAAATGAGTAAATATTTAAAAAAAAAAAAAAAACCTTACGGAGATTTGAAGGGTGACAAATAGCCAGTAGAGACTTTTAAAAAAAAAAAAAAAACAGCCAAATACCCACGAAGACGATAACCTCTCCGCCGCAGAGCGCTTCGGGAGGAGGAAGGCCGCCTGCACATGCCACAGTGGGATCTGATAAAGACACTGGGGTGCAGCTGGGTTTCTGCATCTGTTGGGTAGCTCTCCGGCTGAGTGCTCTGTGTAATGGAACCTCGATGGGTAAGTGGAGAGGTTAGGCTGGCTCTCCTCTCTGCCAGCTAGTGACACGGCTCCCTTTGTGAGAGAAAGAAATTGAATCCGCCAAGGCGCATTTCGGAGATAGCCGCAGGCAGCCTGAGTTCTTGGGGGCCAGTCTTCTTATCAGGAGGCTTCTTTGGCCAGCCCAGCCTCCTTGAACTCAGGAGACCCAGTTTCCATTACCACTTGTAATACCCCAAGGCCCGCAGCCTTATTGTCTTTCCTCCTTTGGCACTGTCTGGGATCCCCAAAAAGAGACAATTCCCCAGCCTGGGTTCTCGGGTTTCGGGGCGGGGGGGGGGGGAGTTAGTTGGCAGCCCTTCCCAGGAGCCGCCCCACCCCCCAGCTCCCTCCTTACTTGGTTTGCAAACTCCTGTGTATAACGACCGTTTCAGCCACTAATAAAAGTGCCTGTTGCGCAGAGAAAACACACCTTTAAACCACTTCTCTTGTAGTGTGGAGAAGACACAGCGAAGCTGCGTCACGTGGTTATTAGCACAATTCCGGGAGCTCCAGCCTGGGATGCTCGCCGCAGTGTTTGCGGGTATAGACAGGCCAAAAGGGTTTGCTTTATTATCCCGCCCATAGCCAGGCATTAACATTTCACATAAAAAAGATGAAACAAAGTTTCTAACCATTCCAGAACTAGTCTTAAGCCTGTAACTCCAGCACTAGGAGGCCTAGACAGGGCATTGCTGCTAGTTCGAGGCCAGCCTGGGCTGCGTAGTGAGTTTTAAGTTAACCTGGGCTCCATATGAAACTTCATTTAAGGCAAAACAACCAAAACAAATCGAGCCAACCTGAACTCCTGAAATGTCCTTTTTCTAGTTCTCTGCCATTGCCAGGCACCCATTGTCCTATACCTCGGAGCTCGGGGCTCTGGTGCTGATGATGGGAGGGATAAGAGGGGGCTTCGAGGAAGCAGGATTGGGCCGCATCTCCACCCTTTGGGAGAGGGAATAAAGGGCACTGGGCTTGACTGTGGCTTCTCGTGGGAGGTAGAGGTGAAGTCCCTGGCGGTCACAGTATTACAAGGGAAGAGAAGGAAGCGAGGAAAGCATTACTTTTATAAAGAGAGACAAGGACGCTTTCCTTTGGAAGAGCTTTGGGGGACTCCAGTGCAGCCAGCCCGTCTATAGTTGTGGGTACAAAAACAAGCCTGCGTTTCCTTAGGACTTGACGTAGTTGTCACATCGTATGCTTTGGTTAGTGACGGTCTAATTGGTTACTGGGCTTCTCTTTATGTACAGGGACATACTTGGATGAAATCGAATTTCACGACAGGGAAGCAAAGTCTGTAGTATTAAGGTCCCTGGTGATGTCCCCAGAGTTTATTTAGTGGAGAGGACACTGAGCTGGTACCACCAAGACTTAAGAAGGCTCCTTTGTGCCTTCTGGGACCATCCTGTCCCGTTGGCATGTCCTTGCAGTGACACGGACCCCACAGATGTCCTTGCTCCTAGCAGGTCCTCTGTCCCCACCTGCTCCTGGTGCTCACGCCCCAGAAGATCTTCTCCAGCTCTCTTGTGTGGGAAGTGCCTGACCTCAGAGCGATGGCTGTTGTAGGAGTGACTTTTGTTCTTAGTGACATGCCTTTAGAGATGGTCATCTTGTTATTAGTCTCTTTATTGTGCATACAGGGGGAGAAATGAGTCCAAAACGATAAACCCGTGGCCTGCAGGAGTCATGGGCAGCTCATCCCTAGCGGCCATTAGGGTGACATCATGGGTGGATCTTGTTCACTACCCAGGTCTGACTTTCAGACCTAGAATGGAATAGGTTTTTAAAATGTTGAATGAAGAGGCCAGAATATCACCCCCACCGCCACCCGTGTGTGTGTGTGTGTGTGTGTGTGTGTGTGTGTGTGTGTGTGTACAGGCCAGAGGAAGGCATTTAATCTGATCCCCGGACCTGGAGTTACATGCAGTGTGAGCTGGCTAACATGGATCCTGGGGACTGACCTCAGATTCAATTAGGGCATCTCTCTGGCCCCCCCTTATTCTTTATATTGGGGTGGAAAGTTATCCATTGGAACACATTCACTCTCTGATCTTAGCACTGAGTCTCTGCTGTCCTATGGATTGGTGATCGATTGATGAAAGACTGTTGTCTTTCAGCCTCTGTGGGATTTGTTTACCTCCAAAGGTGGCAAAACTAGACATGGAGAGAGAATTCCAGCAACAAGGAGACCCGGGGAGAAACCGAGGCACTGAGAAGAAGTATCAAGTGAACATTTTCAGTGTAAAAGGTTTTAAACTCCAAATCTATTCATGAATCTCTTTTCAAAATCACAGTCAGTTATATTCTGCCAGCCAGTGCCAGTTGTGTGCAAATCATATTTTAAATATCACAACCCACGAAGTACTTAAAACCATTTATGTCACGAGCATCTCCATCTCCTCTCTATCGCTGTAGCAGATTGCTTGCCACTGGGTACCCGGTGAGGACTAGACACGCATTTAGCTCTTGGTTTGGTCCGTGAGCATGCTGGCGTCTGTGTGGCATCTGGAGAGGACCGCCATTGCATCACAACATAGCAGAGGCCATGGCGTGGCAAGCCGGAGCATGCATGCCAGCGTGGCTCTCGCCTTCTCTGCTTCATTACCTCATCGAATCCCAATTACCTCTCAAAGGCCCCACCTCTGTACACCACAAGCTCGGGTCTCGGAATTAAGTCTCAACACAGTCAGATATGGCAGTAGATTCCTCTGATTGACGGAGAGAGGATGGCCAAGGAGACCAGAGGGGAAAGTAAATATTAACAAAGCACCCGACAACGCACAAGGCGCAGAAGATGAAGGGGTGTGAACAGGGTGTATGAACCCTTGCCCCAAGGATCTGTCGTCTTAGCACCTCAGTAAGGAAAGAGAGGTACAGGGCCAGAGTATCTAACCTGGGCCTGGGGTGGGGTGTGTGGAGAATTGAGAATCCAGGCCAGGTGGGGCAAGCATTCTGGAGCAAATAAGATTTAAATTTCTGCTGCACAGCTATAGACATTGGCTGGGTTAAGAGGAACCAGTGGTTGTGGAAGAGTGGTGTGTGTGACGGTTTGGGTTTGGATATATGGTATGTCCTCAAAGGGTTTATGTGCTCACATCCTAAGGCCTTAGGAGGCTGGAAACTTAATGGATGCTGAGTTTAGAGCTGGTTAGCTTTAGATAAAGCCATTAGTGTGACATCCTCATGATGGAATCCTTACAGCGTCATAGATTAAGAGACGGGAGGAGAGACAGGCAGAGTCTGTGTCTCTGTCTCTCTGTGTCTGTCTGTGTGTGCATCTCACTTGTGTGCACAGCCCCTGTTTCTCCATGTGAGACCCTGAACTACCCTGACACTGTCAGCAAAAAGGCCTCCATTAGACGGGGGTCTCTGGAGCTTCTAGAAGCGTGAACTAAGTACACGTCTCCTTTAAAGTGACCCAGCCTCGTTGTGGTATTGGCAGCCGAAATGGGCTAATACAGCAGCAGGCTAAGCTGCGGCCAGTGCTTCTCAAACGGTGTCCATCTGGAGGTTGGTCACGGCCCAGGTGACCGGCTCCACCCTGGAGCAGCTAAGACAATATTTCAGTGGGCTTAAGATGAGAGTGGAGAGTTTGCTTTTTCTGTCTCATTTCCTGTTGATGTTGACTAAGAATCGGAAGTGAGCAGGGGAGTGTGGGGGAGGGGAGATGTGGGCTTACCCCCCTTTCATTTGCATTCTCACCCATTGTCTTGGGCTAGCCTATCCTGCCTTGTGTCCATGTTCCAGCTGAGATCAAGGATACTTACTACTTCAGGAAACCTTTCCTGTGACTTCTCTCAGACCGTGATCCCGAGATGACCTGCATGAAGATCAGGGGCACTCTATCTCTTCCATGGTTTTTGACCCTCAGTTATATATATGTATTTGCTTCCACGGTGTGCTTCCTAGTAACTAGAATTCTTTATGGCAGCCCAGAGGATGAGATGTGTTAACTATTTGATCTCTTGAGCAGATTTAACTTTCGCAGTCACTGGGAGGAGCGGGTCACTGTGGTCTGCTCTGGCGTGGAGGAAACTGAGACTTACAGGGAGTAATCAGGATGAGAAGCGAATTTCTTGCTCATCACTGAGGAGGGGAAGCCAGTGCTGGGTGGATGAATGCTCCTGGTCCCCGGACGTTCCTTGTGTAGTGTGAAATGATGTGCGCTCTCCGCTCTCAGTCGGAGGAAAAGATTTATATTTAATCTGTGTCTCATTCTTGCTTCGTCTTCTTAAAGAGAAAACCAAGGCATAGCAAGTGAAAGTAGGTTTTTGTTGCTAGTCAAAAATAGTTAATTAACCAGAGAAGTCTCTGAATATTGCCTACCCCACCCCTTCTTAGAGACAGGGTCTTACTATGTAGCTTATGCTGGCCTTGAACTCATGCTGAAGTCTAATCAGGCTTTAAATGTACATTCCGAGGCAGGAAAAATGGCTCACATGCTGAGAGCACTCACACTGTGGTTTACAATGATCTCTAACTCCAGTTCCGGGGACTCTCCTGCCTTCCACAGGATTAGGCACGCCCACGCCCACGATGCACGTGTATACAGGCCAGTGAAACGCTCATACACTGAACAGAATTGTAAATTTGTAGCTCTCCTGCCTCGGGCTCACGAGTGCTGGAATTACAGCTGTGCCACCACATGTTGCAATTAAACGAACATGTGATTGGATTTAGAAATGTTTTCTTTATCGTGGCATAGTGATGTTCACCTTTAATCTCAACACTCAGAAGACAAGGCCAGGTGGTTCTAGGCTAGCCTGATCTACATAGTGACCTCTAGGTCAACCAGGGATATATATATATATATATATATATATATATATATATATAAAGTGAGACATCCCCTTTTCCCAAAACAAGTTATGTTTTCTAAAGTTTTGACATATTAGAAAGATGAGGGGAAGAAAAGTTGCTTTTAATTCACCAAAAGACACCAATTAAATAACCTTTCTTAGCCAGCTGGTTAAATTAGTCTGGTGGAAACTTTACAAAGAACCTATATGTCACATGCCACACAGAGCTGGAGAGGAAGAACACCTTTCAGTTCTGATGACTTGCGGAGACACCTCCTCTGTGCATACACACAGGCATAAAGTGGCTTTTTCTGAGATTCCTCTAAGGGGGGAGGAAGTTGAAGCACTCCCTGGACTTCTGTCTCTTTGTGTAAGGAGGGGGGGTAGGGCGGTGAGGACTCATTTTCCACTGTTCACGGCCTTCCAGAGCTGGAAGTGAAGCCACAGTCATGTGAATTGTCCACATTACAGAAAGCAGCAGCTGTGATTTCCTGGCGTTGGTGGCGAGGGGGCAGGTGGTTAGCCACAGACGTTACATAGTATCATTTTCCTTTGCGTGTGTGTGTGTGTGTGTGTGTGTGTGTGTGTGTGTGTGTGTGTGTGCATGGCCTGAAGGCATGCATTGCTTCCTGGAATCTTCCACCTTCTTACCTCTGCTAAAGGCAAAATACCAAACAGCCACCAGGACAAAAGCCAAGGCCTCGGGCAGTGCCTAAGGTTGGGAGACTGAGCAGGGAAGTTGGGCTTTGCAGGAGAAATATTTCACAGCTGTATTTACCAGGTAGGTGTCTAACAGCTGTTGCAGCTAAAACTTGCAGATAATTTTGCGCAGCACGCAGTTAATGAAAGCATGGGTCTGTCTTATTTGAGATTCTGCCGGGTAGCTTCTGTGTACGTGTAGCTACTGTGTAGTGTAACCTGTAGTGTAACCAGTGCACACCTAATTTAGTTTTTGTTCTGTGAACCTTATGATGGAGAAGTGTAAGATAAGCCATGAATGGGAGTCCTTGTGGCGTAGTGGAAAGGGTTTTGGTGTAATCAGAACCACAGACTAAGTGTTGTGTGAGATCACAGAAGGAGACTTCCCTTTTGAAACGGAGGACAGGAAGATCTCCATAGCCTGGAACTGGGCATTGACTGTGATCCACAAAGGGTGCTGTGCATAGTAACCCCATGGAGCAGCCTGGGCCACGCGCTGGAGCCAGGGACCACACGGTCATGACTGCTCAGGTGGAGCAGAGCTTCTCAGTGAAGGTTGAATGGGGAGAGGCACCACAGGGGAGACTGGGGTGAGGCTCCTGACCTCCTGAAGGACTTTATTGTGCAGGGCAAGGGAGCTGGGGCTGGGGAGTGGAGGATAGAGGACCCGAGGAGTTGGGGATTGCCCTGTGATGGAAGAGCCCCAGACTCTGGTCTGTTTAGGACTGGGGTGGGTAGCAGGTTCCGAACTGTCAGTGAAGCGCTGGGATGTTTTCCTGTATCTTCGTAGGGTGGAGGTAGGAGGGAGAGCTCAAGGGAACCCTAGTGCAAAATAATGCTTGTTTTGTTTTGTTTTGTTTTGTTTTGTTTTTTATATGTCTTGGAGTCATCTGCGGGATCAAGGAAATAATACCATCCTTTGTAAGGGAGACGAGACAAATATAGTCAGATATAGTATAGATTTTATGTGACATGCAGATGGGAAGAATCTTTCAGTTTAAGGAATTCAGGGAATGAGAGTGATGACGTCGGTGCTGTGGGCGGGGTCCTGGCCATAAGAGGGTCCAGGAGCAGTCCTGGTACCCGCTTGTCTCCTGTTAGTCACTCCTCCGAAATCCTACGAAGCAGCTCCGCGTCCAGGATTTATTTTTGGAAGCCCATTGGACATTTGCACTTCTCAGCCCTGCTGTTCTTCAAGAACACATCCGCTTGCGTCTCCTTCTGGGTCGGAGTGCTGTCCCCTTTAGGGCAGTGTCCATAAACAAAACAAAAGTCTTCATGGGGTGAATTAGAGCCTTAGCTTGCCAAAGGGCTCCATCTCTGTCACTTCCTGCAGATCTGTTTCTCTGCTCCTCCGTGCCTTGCAATGTCACTGGACAGATCCGGGAGTCAGGCAACGTGAGAACGATCTATCGCATGTTTGGTGTCTGTGTGCTATGTCAATAGTCCTTACACAGATTACACTCCGTGTCTGGGATGGAATGGGAGAGAGAGGACTTGAGGAGGGAGGGCAGGGTGACAGGAGGGTTGGTCTTAAACATGCTGAGGCCCACGCTGTGACAATGCTGTACCTGAAGTATTATTGAGCAGAGTTCTTGACATTGGTCAGTGTAGTTGGTCTCTGGTGCAGATGTCTTTTAAAGCCCTCTGAATCTACTAACCTATAGGGCGTGTAGATATATGAGTCTCTCTTGTGCCTAAAGAGCCCCTTTGACCACATTTTAGATTTCATTCGTGAGGTGACCGTAAGTGAGACTGGACATTGTTTTAGCATGGCGCTGGTGAGGGGAGAAACCAGCCATGTGGTAGAAGGGCTGGGACCTTCTGTCCTTTCCTTGATCTCTGGAGTCCAGTGGATGTCAGCCAATGGTTGAGTCCATCAGGCTTCTTAAAAGTTCTGTACCAGGGCTGGAGAGATGGCTCAGTGGTTAAGAGCACTTGACTGCTCTTCCGGAGGTCCTGAGTTCAATTCCCAGCAACCACATGGTGACTCACAACCATCTGTAATGAGATCTGGTGCCCCCTTCTGGTGTGTCTGAAGAGAACTACAATGTACTCACATACATAAAATAAATTATTCTTCAAAAAAAAAAAATAGTTCTGTACCAGGGTGTGGAGGGGCCTTCTAGGGGTAAACTCAGGGCTGTGCTGGCAGGTGGTTACCCCCCCCCCAGGGGGGGGCGGGAGCTGTCTGCCTGCCTTTGCCTTTTCTTCCATTTGGCTGTCCTGGTTTATGATATCCTTCATAATAAACCTGTGGTCATAGAAGACAGCTTTTTGAGTTCTGTAAGACACTCCAGTAAATTATTGAAACAGAGGGGACATTGTAGAACCACTGAAATCTGTAGCCAAGAGTCGTCTTTGAGGCTGGCCTTTGGAGGGAAAAGCTCTTAACTGATGGGTCTACACTGGCTCCAGGCTGATAGGGTCAGTGTTTAATTGACCCCTTTAATTGACCCCTATCTAGGACACCCAGTGGGGGTTAGGAAAATGAAACAGTTGAGTCTCTCTGGGAAGCCATTGGAGCCAACATTAAAACATGCCTGCAGTCATCTCTGCAATCACATCTGTATTGGCCTTAGAGATAAGCACAAAGACATTTACGGAACAACAGGAGAGTGAGAGTTCTCAGACCATTGCCTTGCAGTTCAGATCCTTGCCCTCTGATTTATTGTATACCGAGGTGGAAGGTACACGATTTGGTTCCCTTGACCTTTGATTCCTGTAGTGTGGCTCAAAGGTCTCTTAGCATGGTCTCTGCCTCCAGCCTATAGAGATGTCACTGTGGATGGCAGCTTTGGGCAGTCCCCATAGTGAGGGATTCTGGTCTACCTCTGCAGAATGAATACTGCCGATATTCAACTGTTTACACCTATGGTGGCAACAGGTTCATGTTTGAACTAACAGTAATAATGGCTCCTTATTGATTTCCTTATTTGTTGTGAAAAGACTCCAGCTCTTCTGATTATCATTAACGTATTTTTTTTATTTATTTATTTATTTATTTATTTATTTATTTATAGAAAATGTGTTAAGAAATAGAGAAGAAAAAAAACACCTGTCACCCTTCTACTAACTGGAAGGGAATTTAGTTAATACTAAATTGAGCAAGTGTTGTCTTAACACTGCTTTTTTTTTTTCTATGAATAAATTACTGGGAACTGAAAAATTTTAATTTTATATTTAACATTTTTTTACCTATTATATGTGTGTGTTCGTATGCATGTGCATGCACCTGGGCGCTCACACATGTCACAGTGTAGGCATGGAGGTCAGAGGGCAGCTTTCAGGAGTTGCTTTTCTTCTCCTCTATTCAAGGCTCACCTGTGTGCATTTGATTACCCAGAGCAGGAAGGACTATGGATAATCTCTCTGTGAGATTTTACTGAATGCCAAAATTCTTCACTCCAGCGCAGACCATCAGCGCCTCACCTCTGCCTCTTGCTAGATGTGCAGCCTGGGGCAAATTATCTGTAAAATGGGGTTTAAAATAATATCTACTTCCTTGGATTATTGTCAAGGCCGAATAACGTGTTAATATCTAAATTATAGATAACCTATGGTAGAGTAACGGTACAGATACTTATCAATATGTGACAGTTATAGTATTTTTTCTATGTATATGTTGTTGCATATTTACCTATTTATTTTTTTAAGTTTTGGCCTTGTAGCTCAGGCTGCCCTGGAACTCACAATCTTCCTTCCTGTCTCAGCTTCTGTGTTCTGATATTAAAGTTCTGCGCTCGGTTTTCAGAGATCCCATTTGGCCATCACACTAATGGCCTTCATACTTGCCTTCCTTCATCTGGTGTTTTCCTGATGACCCCGTTTCATCTTTCCAGGATTCTTTTCCCCCATCTGATCTTTGGTTTTCCTCTTCAGCCCCCTTTCCTTGCCTTTCTCCAGAGGTCGTGAGACGATGTCACATCAGGTGACTTCAGTGGGCTCAGAACCTGGAGGTTTCCTGGCTGTTCCCCTTCAGTTCCCGGTTCCCAGGTTCTCAGAAGCCAGCCAGACCCACGTGCCTGGAGTGTGGGAACACTGCCTGCCTGAACCTGTGACTAATCGGAATGCCCTCTGTTTAGGACTTTTGTAGTTTTCGGTTGAATCATTTTCCCCTTCCTGTTCCTGGAAGGAAGAGAGGCCTGGGCTGTGTGTGAATGCGATGTGAGAAATGTGGGAGCCTGCCGCTGTGGAGAGCTCGGCCTTGTGCTCCGTGGCTCTGTGCTCCGTCGCTCTGTGCCCCCTGGTTCTGCCTTGTGCACTGTGGTTCTGTGCTCTGTGGCTCTGTGCTCCGTGGCTCTGTGCTCCGTGGCTCTGTGCTCCGAGGTTCTGCCTTGTGGCCTGTGGCTCTGTGCTCCGTGGCTCTGACTAGCCACCATGGCTCATGGCTCTGCACTGCTAATTATGAATCTACTTTGCCCGCGGAAGTGCGTGGCGATGCCCACGGCTGCTGCTTCCTCGTTCGGAGGGCTCGTGTTTTCTGTACCTTACATGGAACTATGTCTTTCCTAGTCCCTGGGGCTCATTCCTTGTCTTTCTGTGTGTCTGGCTTTCTATGTTGGTAACTGCTGCTAATGGTCACATTACTAACCCTGAGCACACAGTGGGATTTCATAGAATACTCTGAAACATTTCATCTTCTGTCCACATTTTACGGACGAGAAAACTGAGGTATGGAGACTTTTACCAACTTGCCCCGGACTCTCGTAGCCTGGAGCCAATCTGAGCATTGTGCAAACAAGAAAGGTTTGGGTTTTGTTCCGACTTTCTGCCTTGCTGGGGAGCATCTTTGGCTCAGAATCTCTATCCCTCCTGCGGCGATCCTGGGTTCAAGTCTCTACCCAGCCATCCCCCAGAGGAATGCTTCAATGCTGCTTCTTTCTCCGTTCCTTTCCTAAGATGGTTTAATACTAGCATCTATGGGCCGGTGCCCGTTGGCAGGATAAGTGGGGTAGAACATGTACTTAATATATTGCAAGTCTCTGGGTCTTTTGCCTACTACTGCAGAACAAACCAAACACCAGCCATTTAAACAACCTGACAAACACCAGCCAAACAAACAACAACAACAAAAAGCCTCCACAAAGTAATAACTCTGGGCTAGGAAGATGGTTCGGTCTGTAAAGTGCTCACTGAATAAGCACAAGGATCTGCGTGTGGATCCCTAGTGCCCACCTACAGAAACAGCCAGGCTGCACGTAACTGTGACCCTATTGTGTGTGTGTGTGTGTGTGTGTGTGTGTGTGTGTGAGTGAAGGAGGTGGAGTCAGGGATCCCTCTCTGGCAGGTTGGCTGGCCATTCTAGTGCCCACCTACGGAAACAGCCAGGCTGCACGTAACTGCGACCCTAGTGTGTGTGTGTGTGTGTGTGTGTGTGTGTGAAGGAGGTGGAGTCAGGGATCCCTCTCTGGCAGGTTGGCTGGCCATTCTAGCCAGGTCAGTGAGCTTCAGTTCAGTGAGAGATTCTGTCCCAAAAGAGAAGGTAGGGAGCAATCGGAGAAGACACCTGATATTGATCTCCGGCTTCCACAGACATACATATCCGCGTGCGCGTGCTCATACACTCACACAGCGTAGTATTCAATAATAACATCTTTCTCAGAGTCGTGGGCATTAAAGGAGATGAAAGCAAGTAAAAACACCGAAGTTGTTGCTGAAGTTGGGTTACTCTTGGCAGTTGATGGCAAAGAATCTGAGCACCCCAGAGGCTTAGAGCGTGGCGGTCACGAGCCCCTAGAACTTCCCGGGGACTAGCTAGAGTCTCCCTCTTCCCTCTGATGGGTGCTGGGCCGGCTCCCTTGTGAAGCCTCTGCCCTACTCCCGATCCTTGCTTCCCTGGCTCTGCTGGTCTTCCCTGGTCTAGGTTCTGCTGTCTTCTGTGCTTGCTGGAAAGACTTGGCTGACCGCCTACCCCTGGCAGGGACGTTGTACCCAGAAGCCAGGCATCCAGTTCCCCCGAGGCTTGGTCCTCTATGTCAGTTTTCCTCTGTCAGTCTCAAGGGAATCACTGACTTCGTTCAGGAATACCCAATGCTTCCCTCCTGAGGAAACAGGCCATCTGGGTCTGTCTTCTGCTTCCTGTTTGAGCGTTTTCTTCTGGCTCGCGCTACTTGGCCTTCCTTCCGTAGCTTAAGTAACTTCCAGCCTAGTCTCTCCTGGCTTCTTGAGAGGAATATGAACAGATCTGTCAGGACCACAGCCTTCTTTCTGCACGGTGGGCGGTCGCTCTTTGGTGAGGTTACATAAGCTTGGATTTAGTGTCCCTGGAGGAACCTGGCGAGTTGTAGAGAGCTGGAGTCCTGTGACCATCCAGTTGAAGGCCAACTCCCAAAGCTGGCCTCGGAATGGACTGCTATCTCTAGCCCTCTCTTGCAATCCCGTGGACTGGAACTCTCTGTTGGTGTGGAGGAACGCAGAGCATCCTTTGTTTTGCTGTCTTCCAGGGTCTGCAGTTGTTCAGCTTTGAGCACAACCTGCTCATTTATGTCTTTGGGAATGGCTGGCGTTTGGCCAATGGAGCCTAATGACACCAGGCCCAAATAAGCTCTATAAAAACTACCTGTCAAGTTAGAGCGGAGGTGGGGGCTCCGTGGATGACACTGGAGCCCTTCTCAGGAATGCTGCTGTCACAAGCTGCATGCTGCTGGGGTCCAGGATGTCCCCATTGTGTCTCGGAAGCTGTGACTGTTCGGGGTGTCCTCATCGTGTCCCAGAAAGCTGTGACCCTCCAGGTGACACTCAGAAGTGTTGACTTAAGTTGAGGGATTCCTTTGATTTCTGTGCCTCATCTGTGTTTGGTTCAGATGATCGGTGTGGGTCTGTGGGGTGTGCTGGTGCGGTGAGTGGGTGGGGAAGGGGACAGAAGGTCTCTATCATTACCACAGCGATGCACGGAAGCCTGTGATTTATTTACGCCGTGGGGATATGTATGGGTCATCCTTCTGGCTAACTCCTTGCCACTATGGAGTCTGGATCTAATTTCAGATGTGGAAGTGCATTCCACAGCACTGTGTTAATTGGGAGCATGCCCCTCCCACAGACTGTGTTTCTTTTCTTTTTTTTTTTTTTTTAATTTTTAAATTTTTTTTATTTTCGGGCTGGAGAGATGGCTCAGCGGTTAAGAGCACCGACTACTCTTCTGAAGGTCCTGAGTTCAAATCCCAGCAACCACATGGTGGCTCACAGCCATCCGTAATGAGATCTGATGCCCTCTTCTGGTGTGTCTGAAAACAACTACAGTGTACTCACATATAATAAATAAATAAAATAAATCTTTAAAAAAAAAAAAAAAACCAAAAGATGTGTCCTAAAACAAACACCCAACTTAAAAAAAAAATTTTTTTTTATTTTCTATATTCTTTTTTTACATTCCAAATGCCTTTCCCTTTCCTGGTTCCCACCTCCCCATAAGTCCCATAAGCCCTCTTCCCTCTCTGCCCATTCCCCAATCATCCCCTCCCACTTCTCTGTCCTGCTAATCCCCTACAATGCTGCATCAAGTCTTTCCAGGACCAGGGCCCTCTCCTTCCTTCCTTCTTGGGAATCATTTGATATGTTAATTGTGTCTGGAGTATTCAGAGCTTATGGACTAATTAATATCCACTTATCAGTGATTGCATTCCATGTGTATTCTTTTGTGATTGGGTTAGCTCACTTAGGATGATATTTTCCAGTTCCAACCATTTGCCTACAAATTTCATGAATTCGTTGTTTTTAATTGCTGAATCAGACTGTGTTTCTAACTAATGCGTATGATTACTCCACCATTCCTCCACCTTTCCCCGCCCTGCCCTCGTCTCTTCCCTCCTAAAAGAGTTTGAAACGCCAGGCCGTCACCTTCGAGGGTCCAAGTCAAGTCTGTAGCAACCATTGCACAAGATCCCGGTGCAGTGGTTTGTGACTAAGGTGAACACATAAATGGGCATGGGACTTGTGTCAATAGATTAAACAAGAGCCTCCATTTTCTTTGTCCTGGTAATGGTTGTGGAGATGTTGTGTTGGGGTTGAGCTTCTGAACGACTTTTTGTTTTTCACAGTTAATATTGGAGGTTTTTATGATGCCGAGATTCTTCTTTTAAAGGAATGCTGTCAGTTCAGTGCCATTTCCTCATAGCTAACATCTCAGCATGATGATCTTTGCATCGAAGGAAGATGCGTGCATGCGTGTATAACACATAGTGGGGCCAATTGGAGGGAGGGGCCTGTGAGTCACCGGAGAGATCCTGGGTGGCATGTGCTGACCGTGGCTGCATCTTTGGGTCAGTTGATATGGATTTATTAGTCCACTGTTCTTTTTTTAATGTTTGCTTTTATTTTTTATGTGTATAGTAGTGTCTTGGCTGCCTGCGTGCATTTCTACTATGTGTGTCCAGGGCTCACGGATTGCAAAAGAGGGCATTGGATCTCCTGGAACTGGGGTTCAGATGGTTGTGAGCTGCCATGTGGTTGCTGGGTGCAAAACTTCTCAAAGAGCAGAAGGTATGCTTAACCACGGAGCCACCTCTGTGACCCAAAAACCACAGATTTTTTTTTTTTTGAAAGATATGTGTCAGGAATTAACTCCCTACCCCTCCTATGCATATACGTAACTTATGATTTGAAGTGTTCAGATAGGTTCACGGTAAAATTCTCCCTACGCCTGCTCTCCAGCCTCCCAGCCCTGTCGTAGAAGACAGACGGGGCCTAGCTAACCAAGAACTAAAGATTTAATCCTCCTCCAGTGCACAGCGTTGAAAACAGATGAAGGCAAATGGGCAGGTGGGCAGGCATGGGGAGGGAAGAGGGCAGGAGAACTGGAAGAAAGAGAGGCGCCCTTCCCCGCCCTGGTGCCATTTGAGCATTGACCTTTGGCTGATGTGCCCTGCCTCTTGGGGTGCCTCTGGGACTCCTTACCTTCTCTGTCTTAGAGGCATGGTTGATTGCTTCCTGCCCTGCGTGCCAGAGCAGAAGCGTGGTAAAGTCGGCCATGCCCCTTTTTCAGGCCTGGCGATGATCCACCTCTGTTGTCTCCTGAATGCTCTCCATTGTTTGAGGTAGGCCGGAGCATTGCCAAGGAGGCCAGAACTTTAGCAAGGGACCTCTCCAGATGCCCTGGGATCCTGGAGTTAATCCCTTCCTGAGGAGTAGCTAGGGGCAGGGTCAACAGCTGTTGTCTGTGGTCAGCCTCTGTCTCCTTAAGGGATGTGTTTGGTCAAGGGGTTCTGTGGTGGTGTTAAGATACGACCTCCAGTGTTAGAGACTGCTAGGGACTTTCTTAGACTCTAAAAATTTCCCTTCATCTTAGTTTAAATAGAAACCCGGGGATGGTAAATATTTAGATTACTTTTTTTTGTTAACTTCTTAAATATTAACGTCACCGCAGTTTCGGTCCTTTGATCGTGGGGCGACCTGGGTTCTGACTGATTCTGCTTTGTTCCCAGCTTCCCCTCTCTGCAGAGCGCTTGTTCCCTTTTGTCCAGCCAGGCTCGGCCGTCCTACGCAGGTCTACTGTTAAGCGCTCATCCTTCCTGGGTCCTCGGTACTTCTCTTCTGAGCCCCGTGGCACTTCCTAAAGGCTGCTGGGAGACCCCGTGGTACCTCTCAAAGGCTGCCGGGAGAGCCCGTGGTACTTCTCAGAAGGCTGCTGAGTAGAGACTGGAAATTGCTATGCACTCCCCAGGGGAGAGGGGGAGAGGGAGGGCACAGTTGTAGAGACTCCGTGGCTTTAGCTGTCTCCTTAGACACTCAGAAATATTTGGGGACATTTCATTTTGCAGAATTTGCTTTAAGTCCCTGTTCTAGTGTTAGTAATTGACTTTGACTATAACTATAATATAACGTACACCATAACGAGCATTGGTGTGTGTGTGTGTGTGTGTGGGGGGGTGTCCTACTAGTTCACGGCTCCTTCAGCTATAGGCAGTGACCCCGTAAGGGGTTCCACGCTGAATGCCATGAAAACTATGACAATGGTAAAGCGAATGGACAGTGGCCCCCAAATTAATTTAAAATAAAACGCGCAGTGGACCTGAGGCGTGCCGGGCAGAGCTCCTTCATGCTGGAGTCTGGGGCTTCTCTGCAGCCCTGGTTCTAAACCCACCACAAACGCTTTCCCTCCTGCGAGCTGCTACCCCATGATGCTAATGGATGTTGCCCGAGACACCCGGGCTCATGGGAGACTGCTGTATGTTACAGCTCGGCACATTTCTACTGTGCACACGGAGCGTTCTGCTCTGCAGAAGCACAGTGGGGAAATTATGGGAGGGGCATTAGTCATTCCTCAGCCTGTAAGAATTCACTTAGTGTCTCTTTGGAAGATAGAGTTAGAATTCTTTGTTTTAAGAATTGCTGTTTGAGTAGCCGACTCAAGTTTCAGAAAAAAAAAAAACAACAAAAAACCCAAAAACAAAAAAACAAACAAGTGAATTTTACCTTGAAATTGGGACAGAAATTCCAAACAACTTCTGAAATGACTAAATGTACTTCAGTCATTTGGTCATGCCCACTGGAATTATCAGGAATGATTATAAAAATCAAAGTAGCTAGCACATTCTAGAAAGGGTTGATGGTATCCTTTGTCGAGTCAGATATTCAGCTGAGATGTAATTCTTCATGTAAAAGTAAAAGAGAACTTTTATCTCACTAGTATGCAAATTTTCTTCCCTCTTCACTAAATGGAAAGATGGTATGCATCAAAGAATTGTTTTAAAATACGGTTTATTATGCTTTATGTTGTAAAGTAGGTGTTTGACTTGTATACTCCTTTTTATATATCTACATACCCAGGGTATCCCTTCAGAGTCATGAATGACTGGGCATCTCAGTCACCTAACCTATCTGGACTTGAAATGATTATTCTCGGACACCGTGACTGGAGTGGCAGTTGATAGAAAACCCCCCATGTGTGTTGGGGAGGGGCCTCCTTCCCATCCTCTGCTGACGGCTATGCAGGGAAGCCATACTTCTGAATGCATCCTAGTGCGGGGTGAACTGGAATTGGTATTGGACCGACTGACTGGCTGAGTCCTCATTGCCGTGGTTGGTCCCAGGGGTCACTTGTCTGGCCTCTCTGGTTTCTGCTCTCTTCCCCATTGTCTTTGAAGCCCTCTGGCTATACCTGATGTCCTCTAGGAATGCCATTTCTGTCCCGTTCTGTCCCAGCTTCCCCGGCCCGTTGGAAATAGAAACATAATTTGGAAACAGACTAGAAAATGGCTTTCGTCATTTTAGGTCGACATCAGTCTCCCCTACCTTCCTCATCTCCACACTGCCTCCTCCTTTTTCCCTCTTCTTCTTTTTCCTTTCTCCTTTTTCCTTCTTCTTCTGTAATCTGCCCAGCAGGCTTTCGGCCAAACACAGAGACACAGCGGGCCCTCAGAGGACTGTGAATCAACTAAAGCCAGCCAGGCCTAAGGAGAAAACCCCAAACAAAACTGATACAAGCTGGTCTTTGTTGGGCAGTGTGTGTTTGTGGAAGGGGTCACCTTTGCAGTCAGGGCTGAGAAGGGCCTAATTGCTCCAGGGAACTACAGATTCTCAAGGTGGCTTATTCTTGGAGAGACACAGGACTGTGGGGAGCCCAGACTGTGGTTTACATAAGGTGGGCCATAACAAAATGGGTGGCAGGTCGTGTTCTCTCTCTCTCTCTCTCTCTCTCTCTCTCTCTCTCTCTCTCTCTCTCTCTCTCTCTCTCCCCCCCCCGTCTCCCCCTCCCTCTCTCCCTCTTCCCCTCCCCCTCTCTCCTCCTCTTCTCTCTCTCTCTCTCCCTCTCCCTCCTCCCCCTCCCTCCCTCTCCCTCTCTTTCTCCCCCCTCTTTCTCCTCCTCCTCTTCTTCTTCCCTTCTCTCTCTCTCCCTCTCTCTCTCTCTCTCTCTCTCTCTCTCTCTCTCTCTCTCTCTCTCTCTCTCTTGTTTTTTTCCAGATAGGGTTTCTCTGTGTAGCCCTGGCTGTCCTAGAACTCACTCTGTAGACCAGGCTGGCCTCGAACTCAGAAATTAACTGCCTCTGCCTCCCCAAGTGTGGGGATTAAAGGCATGCCCAACCATAGGCATCTTCTCTAGCCTTCCTGTGCCTCAGTTTCCCTAAATTCTCTATAATTTGAGGCTCACAACCTTCTGTGTGATGTTAGTAAACTGGGCTTACTGTGCAGAGGCATTCGGTGCTTAGTATGGTGCTGGCTCCGAATGGCCCGACATGGAAGTGGTAGCTATTTTAGGTAAGAATAGTGATGAAATCGTCAGGCTTTCTGCACCCCTACAGGCCTCTCACCTCAACTGTCCCCTCATTTGCCTTAGCATCACTGCCTTTCCCTCCCCCCCCCCAGTTGATTGACATCCACCCTAGGTGGGTCAGAATACATGGATATACATACATACATACATACATACCTACCGCGCACGCCTGATTGTGCATGCTTGTGCGTGTGTCGCTTGGCCCGGCCATAGGGCGAGTGCTCTTGTGCATGCTTTCCATGAGCTTCTCCCAATTCCTGGCCCCTCTGCGAGCCCAAGTCCGCTCTCCCTGCAAATCCCTTGGCCCCGCCTCCAGTCCTAATATATGCCGTTGTTTCCTAAGCAATAGAAAACCAGAGGATGTCATCCGCCTGTTTCCTTGGCTCCTAGGATGCCTCGGGAAGAAATAGTTCTTTCAGTTTAAGTGTCTGATCATGTTCTCCATGTGGAAACCATCTCAAGCTCAACACGCCATATTTGTTTCCCATTTCCTTTAGTATATTAGGAGACGCTGGTGTATTTGAGTAGGCCACGAACACTCCTGACTTGGAAAGGTGGGCCTTGTGGCTTTGGAGTTGAGCCCTTGTGAGTGGGTGGAAGGCTAGCCCCTGCCACTTCTTGCTCTCTGAGACCCATTAGGTGTGGTAGCGCATTGGTGACTGTTGCCATGAGGCAGGGCTGCCCTTGGTGCTTGAGTTCCGCCCCTGACCTCCTTCCCTCTGCTTCCCACCAGAGTCTGCCAGCCAAGGTTCCTGGGCTTGCTGCCTCCAGAACCTTGAGTCAAAGTAAACCTATTTTTTTTTTTCCTACAAATAACCCGATTTTAACTTTTGTGCAGCAGTGACATGGGCGAAAGACTGATACTCTGCTTTTTTTCTGTTGGAAGAGAAAAAAAAAAACTCCAGAGAAAAGTCCCCTTCGCCGGTGTGACTCCCCTCCTGATGCGCCTGCTCACACTGCCTTCCGGAAAGAGCAAACCATGCTCTGTCCCTCTGTTCTTTACCTGGGTGGGGACCTGCTGTCTGTGGTCCCTGGAAAACTACTGTCCACAGCCAGCGGAGCTCTCCTGTGCTTTGTTGGTCTTTCCTTTAATCCCATTTCTCCTCAGTTGATTTTAGTTCTTAGGTTTTACTTTATTTATGTTCATGCTTCTTTAGTTTCTCGAGTCAGGGTTTCTCTGTGTAGCCCTGGCTGTCCTGGAACTTGCTCTGTAGACCAGGCTGGCCTCGAACTCAGAGATTCACTTGCTTCTGCCTCCTACTTTGGGATCAAAGGCGCGCGCCATCATGCCTGACATACATAGTCTTAGGCTTTAAAAAGAAAAAAATAACAAGAAATGGAGTAGAATCCAGCAAGAGAGAAGTTAAAAGGTTTCACGCTGATCCCCAAATTAGAAACGGAAGGTCCCTCTCGTGCTCAGGGAAGCGTGTAGGACCTGTGGTCCTTGTAGCTCTCTCCCCCCAAACTTTTCTCTCCTCCCTCCCCTGTCTCCCCTTCCTCTCCTCCTTTCTCTGCAAGAATGCTTAACGTCTTCTTCCTCTCACCAAATTAATCGAAAATTAATCCCTGTATTAGTCTGTATAGTAGATGCTTTGTATTCTCTGTATATCAACCACTCCCACCCCTCCCCCACCCATCTGCTTTCTCTTTCTAGGGCTCTGACCACAGCAGTCCCTCTGAAAGCCACGGTTTTGCTCTTTGTGGTTTTAGTTACGCGTGGTCAGCTGTGGAACATACATAAGAAATGGAAACTTACAGAAACGAAGCATGCGGACCCATTCAACTGTGCGTCCCTCTGCCTAGTGCCTCGAAACCCGGAAATCCCGCTCCTCCCTGCTCGGGACGCGAATCGTCCCTTTGTCCAGAGTGTCCGTGCTACATGCTACCAACCTGCTAGTAGCTACCTCGGCCATCAGGCTGACTGTCAGTACTTCAGGTCTTTAGTGGACAGTTGACCTTTACTTACTTAGTAATATCGCCAAAGTGCAAGAAAGACACTGGCATTTTTATATTACCAAGGGAAGTCATAAGACCGCTCCTTTGAGGTGAAACGTTGGAAATATAATAAGAAAAGATGGGGGGGGGTGTCCTAGTCACTGTTCTATTGCTGTGAAGAGACACCATGATCAAGGCAACTCATAAAAGAAAGCATTTAATCAGGGGCTTGCTTACAGTTTCAGAGGTTAGACCATTATCATCCTGCAGGAGAGCCTGTCAGTATGCATGGTGCTGGAGCAGGAACTGAGAGCTTTACATCCAGCTCAATAGATAGATGGATGGATGGATGGATGGGTAGATAGATAGAGACAGAGACTGCATAGATAGATAGATAGATAGATAGATAGATAGATAGATAGATAGATAGATAGGTAGGTAGGTAGGTAGGTAGATAGGTAGATAGGTAGATAGGTAGATAGATAGGTATAGATAGATACAGAGAGACTGGGTAGATTGATAGATGGATGGATGGATAGATAGAGACAGAGAGAACTAGGTAGATAGATGGATGGATGGATAGAGACAGAGAGAGACTAGATAGATAGATAGATAGATAGATAGATAGATAGATAGATAGAGACAGAGAGGCTGGGCCAGGTGACGCACAGTGACACACTTCCTCTAACAAAGCCACACTTTCTAATCGTTGTAAGCCTTTCAAACAGTTCCACTCCCTCGTGACCACGCTTTCAAATATATGAGTGTCTCGGGGGCGGAGCCCATTCTCATTCAAACACCACCACCACTGTTGTGCAGCTTTTATTCCCAGTTATAAAGTTACACATATTCCCAATTTTAAAGTCACAGATATGTGCATAGAGTAGATACGGGGCTGGGTGCTCCTGGTGGTTTTAGGCATCCACTGCGGGGGGTGGGGGGGGAGATATGTCTCAGTAATCCCCTGCAGGTGCTACGCATAAAGCCTACTACAGGATGCCATAAATGTTCCTTTGGCACCTTTTCTAACCTGTTTATTTCTGGTAGCCATGACCATGTAAAATTTAAGGAAAGTATTTCATAGCTCTCATAATATGCTATAATTCAGATCCTGCCTAGTCCTCGAGCTTGTTGTGTATCTACATAGGAAGTAGTGTCCCAAAGCCCAGACTTCCTCAAAAACAGCGTTTGAGCTGCCATCCTTTGTCTTGCTAAGCCAATGTATTCACCTATAGCCCTCGGTCCCAGGTGAGGCTCATGAATTATTAATGAGGCTAAGTGGAAAACAAGTCCAGGCCTTCCCAACATAGGAGACTGTAAGGTATGGTCATGTAAATTATCCCTGCTTAGCTAGCTACATCCTTTACTATGTTAATGTCAAGCATTTGTCTACCGAGTGCAGAGATTTCCTCTGAGCTGACAAGACTTAAGACTTAGAAGAAAGTTAGTCAGTGGGGAAGATGAGTTTAGGCTAGAAAGCAGAGCTCTCAGGACCGGGCAATATGCCTGGCTCTGAAGAGAGCTTCTTAGTTGGTGGGAACATGAGTTAGTTAGTGAGAAAATGATTTAGTCTAGAGAGCAAGATTCCCAGGGCCAGGCAAGATGCCTGGCTCTGAGGAAAGCTTGCTAGTTCAGAGAAGAATCTTGCTAACTTAGGCAAGATCTCTAGTTTAGACAGAAATGGCTTAGAATGTTTTAGCTTATAACCTAAGGGCACTACCTATGTAAGCTAGCGTGCCTCATTTTTACTATGTAATTGTCAGAATCTGATGCTCTGAGTAGGGAGCCATAAAACAGGGCTCCTCATTAAAGGAAATATAGATATTTCTATAATATAAAGTATCCTGCGTCTGTGTCGTCATTCTCGCCGATTCGTGCCTTCCTGACCCCGGGATCTTGGTCTCCCCTGTAACCGAACTCCCACGAGGAGCTACGGCTTACAAAAGGCTGCAACCAAAGCTGCCAAGAGCAGCCGCGGTCTGCGGCATGCAGGGACTGTGCATTTTCGACATTTCATGTGAGTGATGTCATATGGTATTTGTCCTGTGTTTGACTGACTTAGTATAACGCCCTCAAGGGTCATCCGTGTCATCACGTGGTAACACGTCCCTTCTTCTGCGGAGGCGAGCAGTGGCCATTATATACGCACACCTCAGTCTCTTTACCCCTGTGGTCATCAGGTGGCACTTCTGTCACTTCCCTACCAGGGCTTTTGTGACTCCTGCACAGACAGAGATCCTCAAAGTCCTTGCTTAATTCTTTTGGATATAAATACAGGTGTAAGATGTTTGCATCAAATGACACGTCCAGTTTACATTTTTCGGTTTTGTTTTTTTGAGACAGGGTTTCTCTGCATAGCCCTGGCTGTCCTGGGACTCACTGGCATCTGCCCTTGGCTGCTACACCACCTGGCATTTTATTTTATTTTATTTTATTTTATTTTATTTTATTTTATTTTATTTTATTTTACTTTACTTTACTTTACTTTACTTTACATTACATTATATTATATTATATTATATTATATTATATTATATTACATTATATTATATTTTGAGGACCTCTGTGGTGTTTTCCATCTCCCTCCTGCTTTACTTTCTCTTCCGGCACCTGCCACTCATGGCCCCTAGAACGTACTCCTGCTGTATCCTAGCGGGGGGACCGTGGCTTCCTCGCCAAGCTCTCCATGGCTCAGGCTCAGGGTTGTTTCTTTGAGGGTGTGCCCACAACTTCAAGGTCTGTGGTTTGCTTAGCCCGTTTTTGTGCCCGTATAGCAATGCCATAGACTGCATAATTTGCAAGCCATGTGCTTTTTTTTTTGGTTTATAGAAGTTGAAGGGGCAGAGGAGGAGGATGGAGGCCAAACCCATCCTCCCGTCAGGAGCACATGATGAACCAGTCCTGGGATAACCAAGTCACTCGTGGGATAGCTAACTCACTCCTGTGGTAACTAACCCACTCCTGTGGTAACTAACCCACTCCTGGATAACCAACTCTCATGATAACTAACCCATATACTACCTGCATAGAAGTATTCAGATATCAGACTGGAACACTTTAAACTTATTTTTTTTTGAAAATTCCATACATTCATAAAGCGTATTTCTGATCATACCCGCCCACCACTACCTCTTGAGACAACCGTTCTGAGATAATAATTTATTAGTTAATTGAAAGAAAACTAACTATAACAGCTAAATGCTTTCAGCATTATTCACTCTTCTTTCTTTCTCTCTCTCTCTCTTTTTTTTTTTTTTTTTTTTTTGGTTTTTTTTGAGACAGGGTTTCTCTGTGTAGGCCTGGCTGTCCTGGAACTCACTCTGTAGACCAGGCTGGCCTCGAACTCAGAAATCCGCCTGCCTCTGCTTCCCAAGTGCTGGGATTACAGGCGTGCGCCACCACCGCCCGGCAGCATTATTCACTCTTTTTTGCTGTTAATTAGTAGTTACTGTGCTATCTAAAAGTTGTTTTTCAGCGAATTGTTTTAGGTAGGCCACGGTGGACTCTGTAACCACTACTTTTCTTGTGAACTCTTGTAATCTAAAATGTCGAGGAGCAGCCAGAAACTTTCTGCGTTGGTGGGGATGCTTATTATCTGAGCTCTACAGGAAGACAGCAAACAACCACGAGACCGGTGCGCACCTGAGATGCCACTAATGTGTCAGAAACAGAAAATTCAAGTTCATTTGCTTTAAACTCACATTTACGTAGCTTCACGTGACTGGCGGCTGCTTTTCCAGGGGCTGCAGGTCAGTGATGGCCACCGAACTTCTTTGATAGCGCTTCCTTTAATAGAGTTAATCTCTTTGTGACTTCATGGGTTAGAACTTCTGCTTGCCATTGCTACATAACAGATTACCTCAAAGCTTAGTGTCTTGAAAACAAGCATTGATTGGTGTGAGGATCGACACCCTGGGCATCGCTCATCTGGACAGCTCATCTTTGCTCTGCCCAGCAACCCAGCATCCCAGCACCCCAGCATTCCATGCCCCAGCACCCCAGCACCCCAGCACCCCAGCATCCCAGCACCCCAGCATTCTAGTGCCCCAGCACCCCAGCATCCCAGCATCCCAGCACCCCAGCATTCCAGTGCCCCAGCACCCCAGCATCCCAGCACCCCAGCAACCCAGCATCCCAGCACCCCAGCACCCCCTGGCTGTAGGATCCCCTTCCAAGCCGGCTTGTTTCCTGGTTGGCAGGCTGATGCCTGCTGCTGGTCTCTACATAGACAGGTTGGGCTTCCACACAGCATGTGACTGGGTGCCAAGAGCAAACGCCTAAAGAGGCAGGAAGTAGGAAGTGAGTTGGGGTCTAGACCCCCAACTCCCAACGAGCTCTGCTGTGCCGGCAAATCACGGGCGAGACTTCTAAGGAGAGGAGATGATGACTCCCTGTGTTCGTGGGAGTGGCATCTGAAATCTAGGTGTTGTTTAGAAACCATCGAAGGTACAACCACTGCTTTGCTTGTTTTAAGACAGCCTTTCTCTGGCCTTGGGCTTAAAGGCTTCTGTCTCAGTCTCCTCTGTGCTGGGGTTACAGATGGGCACCACCACCGCTACGGTCACTCTGGTTGCATCTTACGGATGAGGGAACCCAGCATGGAACATTTACGCTTTGCTCACTAAGGACGTGATGTCTCCTAAGCGGCAGAGGCCGAGCGGTTAACATCCAGCGGGCGGCCTGAGCGTTCAGGCTCATGGACTTCGTGTCCCACCATCTGCAGCTTTTCCAGGGCACCGCGGTTGAGGTTAAGCGAATGATTCCAATTAATGAATTAAGTGAATGAAGGGATCCTCGTTTGCAAGTCACACGACTCTGTTCATGCAGGCTCCACGCCAAGTGGACAGCGCAGACACACTCTCAACCGCGCGGTTCAGAGCTGCCGATGACACCAGTTCTGCTCCTTCCTGATTCCTAATGCTAAGTGATCTTTACCTTCTGCCTGAAACAGGCAGTGACTCTGAGGAAAGCTATTTGGCCTTTAGCTGTTCCTGTGACATAAAACTGGTGGTAGAAAGAAGGGAGGGAGGGAGGGACAGAGGGAGGGAGGGAGGGAGGGAGGGAAGAAGCAGGCTTACTCAGAACTGTAAAGTTAAATAAATGTTTCAGGCTTTGTACGTATCTATGTGTTTTAGACACATATGTGCTTTTTATATACATATCTGCATTGTTTAGTGATAGGAATACATTTTTAAGACATCATCAGACAACAGTGCACTTCTGTAAATAATCTTTGATGGTACAGTCTATTGTCATTTACATGACATAGTCTATTGACCCCAGGCTACAAAACCTATACAACATTTTACCCCACCAGATCCTGTACATAGTTGTCACTCAGTGGTGGGTGTGTGTCTGTGTGTCTAATTATAAAAGATTAGAACAGTAAAAAATGCGGTAGGAATTTTAAAATTTCCCTGTAATCTGTGAGGTCTCTGTTATAGATGCAGTGCATTGTTTGGAAAGTCGTGTGCAGTGAGATATGTGTGTGTCTCTTTCTCTTGAATGAGAAATAAAAAAGCTGCTATCTCAAATTCTAGAGGTTGCCTGAGGACGTAAGAATGGAACCTTTTGCAAACTGATGAAAGCGGTCGTTTCCTGCACTGCTCACAGACCCTGGGTATTTCCGTGTAAGAAGAGAAGCAGCCCGCTGTCTCCTGGGCTCCGGTTATGCTTCCCTCTGGTACCGCTGGCTGCTGCTGTGGCCTGTGCTCATTCCATCCTGGGTGTGAGTACGGTCACAGTACGTTCTTCCTTAGCAACGTGCTGTGAGAAAGCAGAGAGCTAAGCTTCGCCGTCGCTGGTTTTTTGGTTTTGGGGTTTCTTTTGCAGACAGGTGACTTGCAGGGCAGGTGGTTTGCAGGGCAGGTGACTCTCTACATAAGGAGCTTCATTTTTATCACATCAGAAATCGGAGCCAGGACATCAAGCCCGAATGCTGCATTTCCCTTTACTTTGCACCCACCTGGCCTTCTTTCATTTGCTCCTGATTTCCCTGAGGCGTTATCGAGTTAGGGCTATCAGGGCCAGGGCCTATGCTTTACTGTAACTGACAGCATCCTGAATTCCCGTTTTAACAGATTTTAACATGCGGGAGCGTACAGATGTAGGCTTCTCACGGTCTCCGTTTGTCTTTTCAATAGACCCGTATACCATTTGCGTGGGCTTCGAAACTATTCAGAGCTGTACAGGAGGTCCTTCGGTGGGGCGGGGGGTATTGACGGGATT
This sequence comes from Apodemus agrarius, assembly GCA_964023405.1. Lineage (NCBI taxonomy): Eukaryota > Metazoa > Chordata > Mammalia > Rodentia > Muridae > Apodemus > Apodemus agrarius. The sequence goes on from OZ030016.1 coordinate 43,811,068, forward strand.
ATAATTACTGAGGTAAAACTGGACACCATCAGATACTGGAAAGTAGGAGGGCTTGCTGTACAAAGCCTTGTTTGAGATCCCCAGAAAATAGGAGAGGCATGAGAACTAGGGTCATATATATACCTTCAGTCCTCAAGTCTGGTTATTGTTATTTTAAAATAAAATAAAATGATTCATCCATCATCCATTCATTCCTCCACCTATGCATCATCCATCGTCCATCCATCGTCCAACCATCATCCATCCACCCATTCATCCATCCACCCATTCATCCACCCACCCATCCATCCATCCATCCATCCATCCATCCATCGTCCATCCATCGTCCATCCATCGTCCATCCATCATCCATCCATCCATCCATCCATCCATCCATCCATCCATCCATCCATCCATCCATCCATCCATCCATCCATCCATCCATCCATCCATCTATCCATCCATCCATCTATCCATCCATCATCCATCCATTGTCCATCCATCCATCATCCATCCATCCACATATCTAACATCTGTTCATCCATCCACTCACCCATCCATCCATCATCCATCCACGCATCCAACCATCTACTCATTCATTTATTATCCATCCATCCATTCATCCAACCATCCACTCACCTATCTATCCTCTCATCCATCTGTCTATCTATTCATCCACTCATCCATCTATCTATCATCCATCCATCCACCCATCCATCCATCCATCCATCCATCCACATATCTAACATCTACTCATCCATCCACTCACCCATCCATCCATCATCCATCCACGTATCCAACCATCTACTCATTCATTTATTATCCATCTATCCATTCATCCAACCATCCACTCACTTACTATCCTCTCATCCATCTGTCCTTCCATCAATCCATCATCCATCCATCCATCATCCATCCATCCATCATCCATCCATCTATCTATCCATCATCCATCCATCCATCCATCCATCCATCCATCCATCCATCTCCATCCAGTCTATAGGTCAGCAGCCTACACGGCAATTGTTAGTTGTGCTGCAGTTCTTGCTTCTCATCTCAGGAGGGGCTTCAGCCAGCCTCTGGGGTGAAGGGCTCCTTTCCTCTCCATGGCCTCATAGTTTCCCCCAGCTATCCCACAGGTTTTTCTCCGCAGTCTGTTTTCTCTCTTTCCTAGCCACTCGTCATGACGGTGAGCCCAGGCTTTCTCTGACTTAACTTTCCGGAGGCCATATGACTGTTAACTGAGCCTTTTCTGGCTGCCTCTGGGATAAGTTCATGTGATAGAGATCTAAAAGCAAACTTCTTTGTTCTAAACCACACCCTCACCACAGCTTCCCTTTTCTTGTGGACAGTCCCGTGGTGCTGTTGGCTCTCTGTGCACGTGAACTCCTTCCATGTGACCCGATCTGGATGCCTGATGCTAGTGTTGTCCCTTCTCCTCCCAGCTCCCAGCAGTGGCTCACCACGCCGCGGGCGCACAGTGTTTGGCATTTAGATCAGTGAATGAGCAAATGCACACAGACTTCCAGTTTTACAGCTGGACTTTGGAGTAGAAATCTGAGGCCATCATCCCTGGTCTTTCCCCTCTCTGTGCTGCTGTAGTCATCTTGGATCATAAGCCACACGGGGACAAGATGTTTGTCTATCTGGCTTGGTGGGGTGCACTTGCGTCCCTGGCCTTGGCCGGGCAAGAGGGTGATCATCATTTGCTACTGCAAAGATACTCAAGCGTGTTTGGCCTGCGACGACTGGTTTCCTCTTTATAGAAAGATGAGCAGATGCTGTGTCAGCATGCTCCTTTCACACACACTGGCATTTGGTCCTTAGGTCATTGTTCCTTGTCAGAGTACTGCTAAAAGTTGGCCATCCACCCCACGACTCCCGAGTCCTTATACACAAATAATAAGTAGTATATTGTAATGACCCCTTAACACTCACATGCGTAGTCTGTGCAGACCACTCTCCTAAAATCCTGTGCCTCCTAAATCCTCTGGTAAGAGATCTCATAGTTCACGAGGTGGTCTCGGCCTGTTTCAGCTCAAGCCTGTGTTCTTCGTCTCCCTGTATCTGCATCCCCAGACCTGTGTATAGTTTGTAGCTCTGGAGCACAAACTTTGATGTAATGGAAATGCTCCCAGAGCTTCGTCTCAATCACCTGACACAGCCGTGTATGTCCCTCTCTGTAGACAATGCTGGCAGCCGCACGTTACACTCCCGAGCAGAGACAACGCCATCGTCGCCTGCCGGCAACGCTGGGAACGGACACCCCGAATACATCGCCTATGTGCTCGTCCCTGTGTTCTTTGTCATGGGCCTCCTTGGTGTCCTCATCTGCCACTTACTTAAGAAGAAAGGCTATCGGTGTACAACAGAGGCGGAACAGGAAGTCGAAGAGGAAAAGGTGGAAAAGATAGGTAAGCAACCTATGCTTTTTTTAAAAAAAAAAATCGGTTTCTAAATAAATAAAAAAAACTTCCGTATACAATCGATTTCTTTATGAGGAACACTATTTTCTGCAGTCATCAGAGGTTGAAACTTTGCCTGCATTTACTGAATACTTGCTGAGTCTTCAGAACTTGGTAGCCTCGGGACTTTTATTTGTGTGGTGTATATTTATTTATAATTTTATTGACATTCAATTTAATGAGCATACTCTCTCTCTCTCCACCTTGAAGGGTTAATGTGAGATTTTGAGACAAGGTGTTTCGGTAATTGGCACTTACAGCTACTCATAAACCCAGTCCTTGCTGTGACCTATTGAGGAAGATTCTAATAAGAATGGTAGGAGCAGCCAGGCAGTGGTGGCGCAAGCCTTTAGTCCCAGCACTTGAGAGGCAGAGGCAGGTGGATTTCTGAGTTCGAAGCCAGCCTGGTCTACAAAGTGAGTTCCAGGACAGCCAGGGCTATACAGAGAAACCCTGTCTTGAAAAAATCAAATAAATAAATAAATAAATAAATAAAGAAAGAAAGAAAGAAAGAAAGAAAGAAAGAATGGTAGGAGCATGAAACGAGTCTCGTCGGGTTTGTGGTTAGTATTCCTGGAGGAGTTCTAACTAAAGGCCGTGTGACTGAACTTTGTGTTATTAAATGCATAGATGTAGGCATAGGTCAGTAGAGCTGCCGCCAGAGCTGGTGTTTCCATGTCAGGGTTTCATCGTTCCATCTGTCTGCACATATGTTGATAGCTAGCGGTGAGGTAAACCCCATCCACAGCACGTTTTCCTCACTGATATTCCTATCCAGTCACTCCTGAGGGAGGTTTCCTGATGGGTCTGAGGGCTAGCAGCTCACTCTTCAGCCCGCTCAGCCCCTGGAAGACGACGACGACATCTTTGCAGGGAGGTGACATTTGGAGTGGGTCACCCATGGAGCCTCCCCGCAGGGCCCGTGAGGGAAGGTTTCTCAATCCTTGCCAGCTTGCTGGGCTGTTGGTTTTTCCACCCCCACTGACCTTTGAGGCTGCGGAACATGGGAGAACATGATGAGTCACGCTCAGCGAATGAGCAAACCAGCCCTGAGTGTTTGTCAACAGAGCGGGGCCTCCCCCTCGGTTCCTTCTAAGCAACGCAGCTTGGCTCAGGCATCAGCGTCCACCGTGACTGGCCAGACATCCGTAGGCTGTGGGGGAGGGGTGCAGAGGACACTCTTGCAGGTACATGGGCGTGTTGTCGGTCCTAACTCTGTAGTGCAACGTCTCAATCCAGTCTCGTCTCAATCCAGTCTCGTCTCTTCCTGCTAAATAAATTATGCAGATCAGTTCCCAAATGGAGGCCCGCCCCTCTTTCTCCCACTGACTGTCACATGGACTGCTGATGCTGGGTCCCCAAAGTAAACTGAGTCTGTAAACAGATAACCAGTACCCAAATTCAGCTACCTTGTTTAAAAGGAAAAGAGAGTTTTATAAACATGGATGAATACTTGTTCAGTTGCACCCATAAATCAGTAGGCCAACTGTATACAGCGAGTCTGTGATTAGATAAAACTTGGGAAAATGGCGTTTCTTTTAGTGAGCCTTCTTCCTGTTTCACCGGAGGAGACTTAAGAGAAAGTGGGGGTAGATATCCCTGCATTCCTGTATTGTCATTCAAAGTGAGTGGATATTTGATCTTGAGGAGAGATTGCTGGAAGGTCCTGTGCCTTTTTTTTTTTTTTTTTTTTACTTTTAATTTTAACTTTTAAATGTTGTTCTGCCTAGGAATTCAAAACATGTGGCATTGGGATGGTGGGGCTGAAGGATTAAAGCTAGACTCTTAGCACTGTGTGAGGGTGCTTAAACTTTCTGGAAGGAATTCGGTAGTTCTCGGGCTCTAAGATAAATGTCTAATTGACTGTTGCGATCATAATGCCGCTCTGTCCTCTTTCTCTCTTAGAGTTGAATGACAGCATAAACGAGAACAGTGACACCGTCGGGCAGATTGTCCACTACATTATGAAAAATGAAGGTAGGAGTATCTTTGTGCTTCGGGGCATTCCTTATTAAAAATCTCCTTAGAGTCAGAATCTGAATGGCTCTTCTGTGAGCTCTGTAACACCTCAGCTTTTAGCATCGTCTGCCTCCATGATGTTTGGTGCCTTCAGTACTGCAGAGGGCCAGCAGAGTCAGTAGCTTCTAGGCTGTGTGCCCCCTGACTTCATAAAGCCTCAGTTTCCTCCTGTGGAGTGAGGGTTCCATTACACAGCTGTGTGGAGTAGCACACGTGACGCCCCGGATGTGACTCAAGTCTTACCTGGTTCTTGTTTTTTCACACTTAAGGACACGGGTTTGATCCCCAGCGTCCTGTTAGGGACTGGGGAGTGGCAGCAAGTGTTTGTAACACCAGCCCTGGGCGGGAGGATGGGTGCCGTGAGGTCCTGGAGGGCTCTGAGCAGCTGGTCTGGCCTGTTGGTGAGCTTCAGGCTCCGTGAGAGAGCCTGCCTCCAATATGAGGAGAGTGATTGAGGAGGACAGCCACATGGACCTCTGGCCTCCATGTGTGCGCACATATGAGTCTACTCTCACACATCACACATATCACACACACACACACACACACACACATCACATGTACACGCACACACATGTACACATCACACACACACACCACATGCACACATCACACACACACCACACACATAAACACACACATCACACACACATGCACACACATCACACACATAACACACACATCACATGCACATGCACACACATGCACACACACCACATGCACACATCACACACACATCACACACACACACATCATACATATGCATACACATACATGCACACACCACATATACACACACACCACACATACACACACACATGCATACACACATCACACACGCACACACCACACAAACACACACACACTCGCGTGCGTGCACACACACACATACAAACTTTTGCCAGTTTAACTATTTGGAAGTGGGAAGTAGCATTCATGTCCTTTCTAAGAGCTGCACAAGTGTCCGAGTATTCCAGAAGTTCCTCAGCACTCTGAAAGATGTGCGCTTGCTTCTCTTCCTGTTCTTTTCTCCCCAAACTACTCCCACAGCTGCCTCTCTTTCTGCCTCTGTGGAGTGTGTCTTCTAGGACAGCCAGGATTAAATGTGGGAACTTTGAAGAGCTTAAGCATTAGGATGGATGTGTCCTTTTTTTTTTTTTTCATATATTTTTTTTGAGATGGGTTTGGACTGGCTTTGAACTTGGTGTATAGGCAAGGATGGTCCTGAACTGGCGGCCAGCCTCCCCCCTGCCACCTGAATGTTGGGATTATAGGCAAGGCGCCCCTGTGCTCAGCCTCCTGGAAGGATGCAATTGTAACTGAATGAATTAGGGTCATTGTTCTGAATGCTGGGGTTGTCTTAATAGGGTGAGGTTTTCTGTGGCTGCAGCTGAGGACCACAAGCTTGCAAAGCTATAAAGACCAGAAGGGTATTAGCTCGTGATTCTAGAAGCCAGCAAGTACAAGCGTGGGACCAGCTTCTGCTTGGCGTCTGGAGAGGGCCTTCATCGCTCCATTCTGACCTGGAGACATGACGAGACCGCAGCCATGGCAGAGAGAACCTGCGTTAATGAAAAACCACTCTGTCAGTAGTCCGTGAGTCCGATGAGCAGGCTACTGTATTCACTAGGGCAGAGCCTTCCTGACCCAGTCACCCTGAGGCCCCACCTCCAAATTCCATCCGTATGACTTTGGGGGATAATGTTTCTGACACATGAGTGACTTTTAGGACACACCCAAAGCAGAACAGATACTCTGGTCTTAGTGCTTTATAAGGTTTGTGGTGCTCCTTACCCCGTTTGCTGAGATGCTCAGATCTGCTTCCGTCAGCAGCTGCAGCCTTTCCATCACCGGCCTCTCTGTGGGACCTCCGTCCCCACACCACTCAGCAAGAGCACCCGCCTGCTCCAGACGAAGGCCTGCGCCTGGCTTCCAGCCGCGCTTTATGTCTTTAGCTTAGAGCATTTAGTTTGCGTGATCTTGCCTAGGTTTCAGCACATCCATGTAAAGCCGATATCATACTCAATTTACAGGCAAAGGAAGGGAGGGAGGCTCCAGGGGCTTTAGGTCGTCCACGTGGTTTGAGCCTTCTGTCCAATTCACATCGTGTTGCTTTCGGCTTCGCAATGTGATATTTCTCTCTTTCAATGTTGATAGTGTGCAAAAAAAAAAAAAAAAAAAAAAAAAGATAAACTTAGCAGAATAGTTTTTAGAATAAGAACAAAAAGACAAGAATAGTTGTGCTTGGGTCTGTCTTCCAGAGGCTTCCCAGCAGGGCATGGGGTTTGGCGATACCGACTTGCAGCACACACTAGTTTATAACCTAGAATGTTTCCAGGTTGACTCTGAGGCTAAAATCCTCCACTGTATGGAGCAAGCACCTTATTACCTGACGTTGTATTCCAGAGTCAGCGCAACTTCAAACTTTATTTCAATGTAGACGTCACTGTTATTTTCCCAAACTGACACTCTCTGTTCTTAAAAATTATAACTGCACTCTGAACTTTTAAAAAGAAATTAACAAGGAATAAGATGAAGTGTGTGCTGTCTGCTGACATCGTCTGATGTTCCCCCCCAGAGCACGTAGCTTTGATCGTTTGTTTAATTGACATAGGAGCAGTATCTTGCTTTGTTATTTTTAACTTGCCAGATGGGTAATTTAATTTGTCAGATGTAGTCATGATATTTTTTTTAATGAAGTAAAATTGAGGTTTATTAGGATTTTATATAGATTTAAGCCAGAAGGGGGACAAGCACAGTCAGACTGAAGGGAAGGACAGTTGCACACACTTAGAATGATAAGCTGGTTCCCCACGGTGGCGTTCTTGCTTAGGGTTTAAGCCTCTTCTTTTAGAAATCAGTTTTCGCTTAGGTCGCTGTCCTTTGGGGTTTGATATAGATATCGGCTGGGCGGGCACATTTCGTGATAGTGCGCTGTCACGCTGTGTATTTCTTACAGATTTATTCCCATGGGTGCAGGGAATCAGATGACTTCTCTGCAAGAGCAGTATGCGCTCTAACCGCTGAGTGGTCTCTCTAGCCTGTACTGTGCTTCCAGTATAGGATGCGTGCAGATTTCCAACCCAAGCAGTTCTTCGCCTCCAAACGCCAGCTCCATGTGCCATCTAGCTCACTTCTGACCCTGCCAGGGAGTCAGTCTGGTCTATCACAGGCTAAGGGCCCCGGTTCCCAAGGCTGCCCCGGTCTGCATGCCGACTCTGTTCCTCCAATGTGCACACTGAGAACCTGAGACCCCCCCGTCCCTTCCTCGGGTTGGCCGATTTGCCAGAAGGGCTCCCAGAAGGCAGGGATGTGCTGTTACATTCCGTGGTTTGTTAGACGAGAACAACTAGAGGTGGCCATTGGGAGCTAGGGGCGGGGCCAGAGATGCCATCCTCTGATCACAGGGCCTTTCTGATGACTGGCCCCGCCCCCCTGACTCACCGGTTATCCTAGACTCTGATCTGTGGCTCATTATGAATGACAAAAAGGCACTCCTATTTGACTCGGGGAAATTTCACTCAGGAAATTCTCAGGGTTTTAAGAGCTCTGCGACACACCCACACACCTATCGGTTTTCTTCCTAATCCCGAGAACTGGAGTAACCCCAGTGCTATCTCGGAATTTACCTTTCTCGACAGAGCCTGACTGAGTAGTGTTTGTGTGGTCAGTGGGGTTCTTCTGGCATTGTGTAGGAGTTTGGAAAGCATCAAGGACTAGTAAATAATTTCACATTTTACTTAATGGACACTCATCATTTATAGGGAAATTTTTTTCCCCTCAGGCAAGTTTAAAACCGTTTTCTTTTGAAGGCTTATCACTATAAAATCTGTTACAGCCAGCATGATATCATTCCCTGTTATTTTTTTCTCTTTGGTCACGTTTGGTAAATTATGGGAATGTCCAAACTGGCCATTTACTGTGTATTTCATGTAAGTCATATATGAGACTATACTTCCTTATTAGTTCATCTTCTGTTATTTATAACGGAATATACAGAGCTAGTGCTTTTTAAAAGCAGAGTGGTTTGCTGTAGCTCAGAGTTTGCAGGATGGAGGTCCAAGATCAGGCAGCCTCACTGACTAGGACTCCGGTGAGCGTCCACCTGACTGAGTCACATCTTAGTGGATAGCAACATGTTGGGAACATGGGGGAAAGGTAGGACAACCAGGAAGCCTGAGAGAGTGGCTCTCTCCTTGTGGAGGTTAGGACTCGAATGCAGGGACTCCTGTACAGACCCAGCCTGCTCATTTTTATACCAACCCTTTCCTGGGAACCAGGGCTGAGATCCCAAGAGTTGTCTGAATTCTGAGACCCGCGGTCCGGTAACCTCATCACCTTCACTGGATTCCAAAGGTTGGACCGTTTTCTGTAGCACCTCCTCCCGCATGGCCAGTTTGCTGCCGCCATGTACCAGACTTGAGGGAGAAGAGCGTCAAAGGGCGGCAAGCCTAGGATAGCAGTAGCAGCAGCACCCAGAGAAGCTGTAATGGGCACCCAGGTTTCGACGCAGGAATCGCTGGGGGACGGAAGCACACGGAGACCGAAGTAACACTCCAACCGCGTATCAGAAAGAAAATCCTTTTCCTGAGTCCCCATTTTCAGTCAAATGGGAAAGTAACTTGTATCACAAGATTATAAAGTATGCCAGAGTCAATGAGTCTTTTTTTTTTGTTGTTGTATGGGTGGAGATGTTATAGATCTATAACAGGGCTTTTTTTTCTTAAATAACAAAAACTTATGGTTTTACAATAATAACTTGTGTTTGACAGCTCATTTGGACACCCTCACAGTTGGTGAAGGGCCAAAAATGTACTTTTTTTAGGAAAGGGATGACATGGGTAAATATTTCTTTAAAACACTGCCTTCCCACCCCCATAGATTCCTAAAAGTTGCAGTGGGGTGTTGTAATTCCCAAGGTAGTAGAAATTGGAGATCATGGAGGAGCCCAAAACAAATCAAAATGACAAGAAACGCACTCTCCTTTTTTAATGTAAGGTAACACATGTGCCGTAGGCCATAAGTGGATCTGAATCCTTGGTGCTGCATTTTCATGGGAGGATGGGGGGGAGGGGAAGTGGGAGGGGCCAAAAGCGTGTCAGGTGGTACAGCAGCTCACAGTTCCGGGCACCCTGACCTTAGAACTGTTAATTGTCCTCCTCTGGGGATGATGTCCCGTGATGTAAACTTCTCCGTGCTGCCTCTCATTGGCTCCCTTGGTAAATCGTAATTTCTTTCTTCTTTCATCTCTGGAGGATTTATTGTGGTTAATCGTGAGAATGGTGCTTTAAAAATCAATGGAAAAAGATTTGGAGTTGGTAATAGCTTTTGGCCTTGACAATTAAATAGCTAAAAGAAGCCTGAGGCGCACTGCAGTCTTTGACTCTGTAAGAAGTCGGAATGTAGGGCGTGGGTGTGGGCGTGGGTGAGGGTGCGGGCGTGGGTGTGGGTGTGGGTCAGGCCTAAGACGCTTGGTTCTGTGTGTTGACAGCTCACATCCGTGGGGTTTTAAAGAATGAACACTGTAATTCTAAGTGAAGCCCTCCTATGCCGCATACATTTGAAGTGTTTGTCCCGGTTTAGGGGCTTCTGTAGTCCTAGAATGGAGCCGAGGCAGTTGGCCAGCTGGGAAGTAAACCTTCTCCTACCTTCCTCATCCGGGCCTCTGGGATCTGAGAGGAGTGAGGCGTTCCACTGACAGCTTTTGTAACATGACTCTTTGCTCACTTAGTTCTTTTTTTTTTTTTCCTCAGCAAATGCAGATATTTTGAAAGCTATGGTAGCTGATAACAGCGTGGGCGATGTTGAAAGGTGAGTGCCTCTCTTCCAGTGGATAAAGTTTTCATTTGTTTGGATTGATCCCCTTGGTACCGAGCTCAGCTGGAGCTGGCCTCTAGCCTTGGGTACTATTGGCATTTGGGGTCAAGCAAGTTGTCGCCGAGAGTAATGGCCAGTACAAGGGGGACTGTCGAACAGAGAGAGTCCCTCGTCTCTTCTCACTCGATGACAGAACACTATCCCTCTCCTTCAAAGTGTGACAACCTAAAATGTCTCCGCACACTGACGGTATTCCCAGGGAAACATCACTCTGTGACCCGAGCTCACAGGAATTGGGTCCAGGACCCCACTAGGTGTTGAGGACAAGAGCTGGGAATTACAAGATGAAGAAGACAGAACTGGGACCAGGAGGAGCGCTTGTGTAGGCCGATGACTTGTGCCAAGCAAGTTTATTAAGAAGCACAACATCTTAAATACAGCTCTTATGGGGAAAATGGGAGGCGGTCAGTGGAAAGCTATCATACAACAGGTGAGGTCAACAGGGAGCCAGTCAGACAGTGTCGCACAAGGGGAACACAGGATATCTCAAGTGCTCCACAGACAACACACAGTGACCACGGAACATACCCATGGGAGGGTTGAGTTTTCAGGATGAAGTCACTTCTGCAAGGCCATTCCCCTAGGCCTTTATTGGCTCTGTCAAGCTTACTTCCTGTTTGAGACAACCTTACATAGGGACCTTGGATCCGCGTGGGTCTCCGTAACCCTGGTTGAGAACTCTTGCGATAAACGGTGGTGCTGAGGAAAGTGAAGTCAGTGACTAAGAGTTCAAAGAGCAGGCTCAGAGCTTGAGGGCCGTTGTGTCCTGCCTCTAGTGTGTAGTTGACTGCCGGCTGATGGACAAGTGAACAGAGCCTGCTGAGTTCCAGATCCATTGTCTACAACCCACGGCGCTAACTTCATGCAATTATTGCCAGGAATACCGAGCCCCTCGGATCCTGCGAGACCTTTATGAACAACAGTAACTAAATGATAACCTGGTCAGTTTAGAATACCTGTTATCATCATTTTTGTATTACTGGTTATAGGTTATGGTTGTTGGGCACCAGATTCCGCTGTAGTTATTTACAGATAACTATATGTCTAGACAATCTTCAGTTTCTCTAACTAGGAACGTTGTCTGGGTGTATGGTACAGTGGTGGCTAGAACAGGGCAGTCACAGATCCTTGCTCTGAAAGGTTTCAGCCGGGGCAGCGTAGAGATGGGTGTGTGAGGCCTCCCGAGAGGTACAGGCTAGAATCTGGGGGGGTTCTGGAGACCAGAAGAAGGTCAACAAGAAAGAAGTGCTGTCTGTGCCAGGTGTTCCGGTGGTGCTGATGTGGACAGGTTGTGTAGACAGGCCACCTGGGAATGGTTCGGTGGCCAGAGAATATGCAAAATGCGACAGGATATTGAATTGGGGTGGAGCGCCGCGCTAAGCCGGATCTTCTTCTGCTTTGTATGTGGCCCCTGCCAAGCGCACCTACCACATCTTTACTGTGAGCGTGGCTGTCAGATGGGCCGTGATGTATGTGCACGCTAGAGGGGTCATGCTGAACACTGAGCCATGTACGTGCTCGAGTCCTGGGGATGCAGTTTAGGACATAAAGACTGATGCTTCTTACCTTTGCCCGTAGATATTTGGTGTTCGGTACCTATAAGCTCAGTCCAGGAGCCTGAACTCAGTTGACTGTGGGCCTATTCTTATTGGGCTGTGTAGTCGCTGATACTTGCTGAGCGGATGCAGTTGATGAGCTCAGTTTTCTAATACATGACATCAGGCTAACATTGTTCTCCCAGGGAGGTCCTACTGTGTGTTTGTATTTGAGCAGCTTTAAGAGCATTGCTAGAGAGCACGTGAGAACTTACAGTTGTCAGGTCGAGTGTGGCCTGGACTGTTTTGAAGTGTGCTAGTCCACTGGAGGCCAGCAGCCCAGAGGCTGGTTTCTGTGTGACTGTGGGGCTCTTGCTGGGCACATCAGGTATTAAGTATTGATCTCAGGTAGGACAGGGGGCTGATTCCCGGTCAGTCCAGCCCTATGCTGTTTGGATCCCTCCTTTTCTAGCATAGGATTGGTATGTGCTTTCTGAAGGTAACTGGCTTCTTGCATCTATAATTCTGCTTTATATATCTTAGCCGGTCTGACCAAATGTCTTCTAGGTTACCCACCTGGTCGCCCCAGTCTCTGAAGCCCTGTGTTGGCTATGGTTCATGAATGTGTGGGAGCCCTACAATTTGACTTTCTAGGTTTGGATCTCAAAACCACTTAGGTGTTATTTATACTGGGTAAGATGCTTTGCTTCTTCGAGCCTCAAGGCCCTCGTTTTTATGTTGGGGAAATTAATGCTTATGCCCTCAAAAATCCATCAGGATGTATTAAATTAACACAGAGGGCCTTTTAAGGAGACGATTAGCTACTCTTCCGTCGTCAACCACATCAGCATCTATTTCGAGTACCACTTTCTATGTCTTAACGTAGAAGGTTTTGCTCTGATGTCATAGTCAGATTGGATCTAGTATTCTAACCTCTCCGTGGTACATTCAGGGTGTCTTGGTGGGCGTTCCAGGGGGACTCTTGGCTGTGTGTGGTTGCTTGGGAAGGAGAATGGGAATTTTGGAAAAGAGTAATGTGAAGTCACATTGCGTGGCTTCCTTGGGGACAGTGGCCCCATTCCCCAGCCCGACTGCTATCGTTGTTGGGATGAACAACTGTTGCATGGTGTCCAGGGAGCTGAGTGCCGTTGTCCGGGGCCAGCCAGGTCACAGAGTTCATTTGTACAATTGAAGGGCTTGTTCCTGCATCTCAGGGAACAACTGCCTTCACTGGGGTCGCTCCTAAATAGCCATTTTTACCTTGTCTCCTTCTCCTTTTCTTCTCTCCCCCCTCAGTCCTGTCACTCCTAGCACTCCAGGGAGCCCACCTGTGAGTCCTGGGCCCCTGTCACCAGGAGCCACCCCAGGGAAGCATGTCTGCGGTCACCATCTCCACACGGTGGGAGGTGTCGTCGAACGGGACGTGTGCCAGCGCTGTAGGCACAAGCGATGGCACTTCATAAAACCCACCAACAAGACCAAAGAGGGACGGCCACGGCGGCAAGGCGAGGTCACCGTCCTCTCCGTGGGCAGGTAAGAGGTCCTGATGTTGCTTGTGTGGGACCTGGTTGCTATGGTTACAGTATTATCCTTAGATTTTTATTTGGGGGTCAAGTTCTCATGACTTCTTTGATATGTCCTCTTTTTGGATCCTGGATGTTTCTGACAGACCAGACAGCTCTTGATAGCTCATATAGAACAAGTATTAATTAAGATGAGGAATTAATTAATCTCTGTAAATAAATGGAGCCCGGACTCTCAACTGTGTCCAGAACATATGTTTCTGTTTCTCTCATGAGAATCTAAAGCAGATGATCAGGTCAGTGTATGACTCTTCACACAGCTATCCAGAGCCAGAGGCTCCGTCCGCTCTGACTCTGCAGGTTTGTAAACAGAGAGAGTTGTAGCAGATACTGTGAAGGGGTTTTTACTGAAAGCAACCTGGGGTGGTTGGTATGTGTCGTTTGATTCCAGTGCTATCGGCTCTGGCAGATCGCTTGTCTTCACCAAAGTGCCAGGCAATCAGGAAATGTCACGCTGCCACGCATCAGAAATAGAGAAGTATGGCTTTGGTCCAGAACTTTCCAGTCTCTGCCACTTAAGATCCACACCAGATGCAGTGACTGCTTTCTTTAGTCTCCTCTGCTGTCCCCTCAGTCCCAGGGCGTCATTTCCTTGTGACCAGCATGTGATGTATAGACACTGCTGTTCGATGGACATCTTAGTGAGACTTGACATGGTCAGGTTTGCAGGGGACTCTCATACGGTTTGAGGGTTTATACAGGAAGTGCATTGCGTCTGTTGTGACACATTGGGAAAGGTCGCCCATGCAGGAATCAGATTGAGTAAGTAAGTGCTGGGCTTAAATTAGGCGAAACCTCTAGGAAATGTTGCCTGGGCTCATTAGATCTCCCTTGATCCAGCGTGGTACCACTACTTACAGACTATTCTGTGTCTCAGCTTCCTCCCTGCCTAAGGTGAGAAGGCAGTCACAGCCCCTTCTCAGGGCTTCTGTGAGAACTAAAAATGGTGACGCCGGTACAGGTTTTAGGGTAGTTTCGGGCTCCTGACCATCCAGGGAACACTGTCAGTTTTTAAAAGTTCTCATTGTAATTTTAATTTTGTCGAGTCTTGTTCTGTGTGACCGTGGCCCCTCGGCACGAGGACGGGGCAGGGTCATGGGAATTTATGAACGCAGCGAATGAGAACCCCAAGCCAGGCGGACAAAGCACATTCTGTTTCCCCATGAAAAATGTGCTGAAAATTCTCAGCTCGGCTCCAGTATGCAGTTTTCAGGGCTCAGAGTCCACCTCCCTCTTAGACGTTGGGGATGGTGGGGATTTAGTCATGATGGCTGCTTTTCAGAGTATCACTTTAAGACTCTTCAGGTTGACAGGATAGTCTCTGCTTCCCGGACTGCTCCTGTATGTGGCTTGTGATCTCATTTTGGACACCACTATGTGGTTACTGGAAGGCTCTGGGAGGGGAGGGGAAGGGTTGATGACACCATTCTAGAAAGATAGAGTCGATTTCCTTAACTTTTCTCACACTTCTTAATGAAATTCTCTTCTTTCATTTCTTTAGTTATTTTTTCTTCAATCTCCAGTGAAAGTTAAATCTAAATTTGGCTTTGAAAAGCAGAAACAATTTGCAGTAGTGAAGTCACCACTTGGCTCCCCTGCCCGGCTGGCTCCTCTCCACCTTTTTTTTTTTTTTGCTCAAGGTGGTTATGCGGTGGCCATCTTGGTTATGTCCGTCCGCGTCGTAAGTGGCTCTTCCTGTTGCCTAGCGTTCTGTGGTTAACGGCCATGTCGCCATTGGAAACCACAACTCTGAGGCCACAGAGCAATTCAGCCTAAGTGTTTTCTGATCTGCTTTGTGTGCGCCATAAACTATTAGGGATGTTACGCACGGGGCTGTAGGGGAATGTCACCCTCTTGTCCCGTGGTGATTTTGTTAACCCTTAGCCTGAGCTTGTTTGGTTTCCTCCTGGTGAAATTTTTTTGTTGTTGTTGTTAAACTTACAGTTCCTGCGTGGAATTGGAAATGCGAAGCGTGGTCACCTCTCTTTTCTGTCCTCAGGTTCAGAGTCACGAAAGTGGAGCACAAGTCGAACCAGAAGGAGCGCCGAAGCTTGATGTCTGTCAGTGGGATTGAGAGTATCAACGGGGATGTGCCCGTAACACCTGTGAAGAGGGAACGGAGTGACACGGAGTGACACGGAGCAGCCGGTGAGCTGTTGTTTGGGGGGACACTGGGGCTGGAGTGTGGCAGGGTGGGTTGGAGAGGCCTCTGGAGGTTGTCGGCCTCACAGAAAATGAGAGGGCCTCCCTGACACTGTTGCGATTGCGGGGCGCTGGGTCTCAGGAGTTTGTGAATGCTTGTCTGCCTAGAGCCCCTTGTAAACGGTATTACAGAGTGGTGGAGACTGTGAGTCAGGGATCAGCCTTCCGGGAGGAGCATCGCCTCAAGTCATGCTCCAAATCCACAACTTGAGGATATGCGACAAATAAGCGTTTAAAGGTTGGAAGCTTATTGTTACATTATCTAAAGGGAAGAAAAAAGTGAACAAAAACCAGGTTGGAACGGGAGTACAGGACTGTCTCAGCGCTTGGGAGGCTGAGGCAGGAGGATTATGACTTTGAGACTGGCCAGTGAGACTCTGGGCCTAACAAAACAAAACAACACAAGATATCGATCGCGTGGCAAAGGATAGCCGCTCTCACCTTAAGGAGACTGTGTTTGAAAAATACTGGCTAGCCGGGTGTTGGTGGCTCACGCCTGTAATCCCAGCACTTGGGAGGCAGAGGCAGGTGAATTTCTGAGTTCGAGGCTAGCCTGGTCTACAGAGTGAGTTCCAGGACAGCCAGGGCTTATACAGAGAAACCCTGTTTTCAAAAAAAAAAAAAAAAAAAAAACAGAGTCTGAAAAAGACTGGCTCAAGCCGGCCACTGTTTTGAATCGGAAAGCAATTCTTCATTTATCGCGTACCACCAGTTGGAATATTACTCTGCAGTCGTCAGCCGGAACATTACTTTGAGATTCCCCGGGAACGATATTGTTCTCTGCACCAGCTGTCCTGGAGCACTCTGAGGACAAGGTGACAGCGTCTTTGTTTAGATAAAAGCTGTTAGCTCAGCTGCTTCCCTGTAATGACTTCCTGCTGCCTTGGCTTTCATCTGACTCCTTCCTTTCTGGCTTGAGGAGCGTTTGTTTTCTTTATGCTTGTTATATATAAAAGGCCAAGGCCGGAACTTCAGCGGAACTTCAGCGTATAAAGGAAGTGAGGTCAGACACGACCGACCATCCAGGCCAGTAGACTGGCCGAGCTGAGTCTACATCCTGGATCTGGCTGCCAGGTGCCATTTCTCCGTCTCCCACTCTAACACCGAGGCTTGGGCCAGGAGTGAGCCTTTTATGTCTCCTTGGCACTTGGGGACGACACTACCTGCCTTGGGGTGACAGTGAGGTTTCTCTGAAGTTTCAGTGGAGTCCAGGGCCCGACACGTTGCATGCATTGGACATGCTGGGCAGTGCTGCTGGTATCCTGAGGTAATCCACACTTGGTGGGCGAGGCTGAGTGGGGGGGACACTGTCTTAGTTAGGGTTTCACGGCTGTGAACAGACACCATGACCACTGCAAGTTCTATAAAAGACAACATTTAATTGGGGCTGGCTTACAGGCTCAGAGGTTCAGTCCATTGTCATCAAGGCAGAAACATGGCAGCATCCGGGCAGATATGGTGCAGGAGGAGCTGAGAGTTCTACATCTTCATCTGAAGGCTGCTAGTGGAAGACTGACTTCCAGGCAGCTAGGGTGAGGGTCTTAAGCCCACACCCACAGCGACACACCTACTCCAACAAGGCCACACCTCCTAATAGTGCCACTCCCTGGGAAGAGCATATACAAACCATGACAGACACGAAGGTCATTGTCCTTGAAGCGTCTCTAATAGATTGCAGGTTCAAAGGGCTAAAGATACTCTGGAAGTCACCGGGAGGAGGTGTGTTCTTTAACTCTAAAGCACGGAGGTAGTTTCTGCAGGTTTGTGTTGGGGGAGATCTGGCCCCTTCTAATTTTAGGAGCTAAACAGTGGCTTTGTGTGTGTGTGTGTGTGTGTGTGTGTGTGTGTGTGTGTGTGTTTTGTGTGTATTTGTTTTTTGAGACAAGAGTTTCTCAACTGTAATTCCTGCTGGCCTGGAACTTATCATGTAGCCTGGGCTGGCCTTGAACTTACAACAGTCCTTTCTCAGCATCCTGAGTACTAGGATTACTAGTGTGGGCTACCTTACCTGGCTTAGGTGATTTCTTTAAAGAGGAAAAGCAAAGTAAAAAAGTTGGCTTCTCAGCTGAGAGGAACCCGAGGAAAGAGGGCGTATGAATGGCTCCGGACAGCAGCTAGTGTTAATTTGGGGTTCCAGCTTTCTGGACACAGCGCTGACACTACCATGGTCATGGTTATAAACATTTCCTAACGAGGTTCACACCGTCATCCCAGATGAGGACTCTGGAACATGGATGGGTAGGTTATCTATAGATGGTCACATCACTGGACAGAAGACTCAAGACTTGTACCCACATCTCTGAGATGCACGAGTGAATGCTAGGCCTGACCCAGTCAGCCTGTGGTGATCCTTAGGAGGAAACCTAGGCCCTGGCTGGCGGACATCTCTACTGATCATTCTAGAACTACAAAGCACTCTGCTACCTACTAGGATTACATAATTGGGTTCTATTAGGGGCACACTTGTGTGAGCTCATTTGGAAATAAACAGTTAACTGTCTTTACCTCCTTTTTAATATGAAGTAAAGATATTAATGCATAGATTCAAGGCAAGCGTCAAGGTAGTATCTAGGATGAAATTGGCTCTCAGTGGAGGACAACCATACTGGTGTGTGCTGTCCAAATCAGTAAGAATCACCTAGTAGCCGCGGGGGCTGGAGAGATGGCTCAGTGGTTAAGAGCACTGACTGCTCTTCCAAAGGTCCTGAGTTCAAATCCCAGCAACCACATGGTGGCTCACAACCATCTGTAATGGGATCTGACACCCTGTGTCATTGTGTAATTGTCTGAAGACAATTACAGTGTATTTAGATATAATAATAAATAAATCTAAAAAAAAAAAAAAAGAAGAAAGAAAAAAGAATCACCTAATGGCCTCAAGAAGGAAACATATTCTCTGAGACTCCAATTTCCTGTAGTTAATCTTGAAATAAAAAAAAAAAAAGAATTAGTATGGATATTAAAAATTCAAAAGCAGACAGAATAATAATTGTCTGTAATCTGTGGAACCGTTGAGCGTCTTGCTTTGCAGGTGAAGCTCTTCAGCTCGGAGTTTAGACAGCTTGTTTGGAATTATGAGGAAACTGAAGTTTCCGGTGGAACCCAACCCAGGTAGCCAGGCCTCAGTTGTCACAGACGTCAACCTGTTCAGGAAAGACAGGTCTTAGGTTGCGTCTATGCTGACTTATATGGAGAAGAGACCAAGAAAAAGAAGCAGTAGTCATTGACCTTTAAAATATTACACATTCGCTAAGGGGTTCTTATGTTTCTGAGGAAAGTTTGCATGGGACAGTTGATTTGACTTGACTTTCAACCACGAAAACCTAGAAGTTTTCATCTGGGGTGGAATCTCTGGCCCAGGACTGGATCAGAAGATTTGCCATGTAATGTAGCGATGGCTACGGTATGTGGCACATGCCTTTGTTGCCTGTACCCAGGAGACAGGCAGGCAGGTCTGTGAGTGCGTGACCAGCATGCTCTGCGCCGTGTGTCCTAAGCCTGCCAGGGCTACACAGTTGAGAGAGGGAAATACATACTTTATATAAAGCAGTGAAAAGGCCAATCTGTTTTTGTTTTTGTTTGTTTTTGGAGACAGGGTTTCTCTGTGTAGCCCTGGCTGTCCTGGAACTCACTCTGTAGACCAGGCTGGCCTCGAATTCAGAAATCTGCCTGCCTCTACCTCCCGAGTGCTGGGATTACAGGCGTGCACCACCACGCCCAGCTGAGGCCGATCTGTTTTTATGTAGTTTAACTAAATCTTTATTTTCTTTTCCCCTTAAAGGTGTTTTGTTCAAATTAGGTTTTCCAAGCTGCTTTGCTTCAGATCCTTATTTACTGTAGATTCTCTTACTTCCTGGGCTGTTGGGCTCTTCTCCCTCTTCCCTCCTGATCCCTTCCCTTCCTCCTTCCCCTCCCTCCCTCCCTCCTTCCCTCCCTCCCTCCCTCTCTCCCTCCCTTCCTTCCTCCCATCCAACAGAACCCATGCTTGCTGAACTCAGTTTACCGTATCCACAGATTCTGCACGTTTAGATTCATCCACTCTCCAACTGACACTCTTTCTAGAAGTTCTGTCTGTCCTGACTGCATGTGTGCACCTCACTTCCCGTGCACCGTCCCCTGGGATGCAGTACAATAACTATTTGCATAGCATTTACTTGCATTTGGTATTATAAGTAATCTCGACGCGATTTAGAATTTACAGGCGGAAATGTGCACGTGATGTGCAAATATTCTGCCTTCTGAAACAGAGGACCGGACTCCCACAGTTCCTGCTGGGCAGAGGTCCTTAGCTGACCCTTATGGCTGCTGAGGGACCGTTGGGTGTTCTAGATAGAACACGTCAGAGGGAGCAGGATTTTTCTTTCCCTCTCTCCTCCCCTCTTCTAAACACAAAATGCATTTGTCCCCTGCCTCCCTGCCCCTGTAGCCTGAGCTCCTTTCGTAGCTCATTCTGACTTACATTCTGCCTGGTTTATTTTGGCAATGCTGTCAAAATGGTTTCTTTTCTTTTCTTTCTTTCTTTCTTTCTCTTTTTTTTTAGTGTTGCTCCCCCCAGAAAATGTGTTTTGATTTTCTCCTAGAAGAATAAGCTTTTGTTCTTCAAAGCTAAATAAATGGAATTGCTTTCGGTCCCCAGATGCCACAGCCTTGTCTTCATTGTCACTGGTCTCTAGCTTTTTGTAAAAAAAAAACACGATGCAGCTCGAATTCTCCAGCGCCTGTCTCTGAGCTGTGTTCTCCGTTTCCTACTTTCTGATCGCCTCTGATTGAAAACACGGACTTGGACAGTTATACCACATTTCATACATTTGTAATTTTAACCAAGTTTCAACTTTCATCCCAGGAAAAATTGGACTGAGGAGTTTTTGTTTTATTTTGATTTTTTTGCTCTTGAGATGTTGCAGTTTTTTAAATAGATTCTACATATTATTTACCATATATGTACATATATCTTGCACGTATGTGGTGGATTCCAGCTTCACTGTGTGTATGTCTGTGTGTCTGTCCTTTCTTCATTCCCTCACCAGCCCTAGGCAGGGTTCTGGGACCCAAGCTGTGGGGGACATGACACTTTTATTTCATGTAATATTTTCCCTCATCCGCCTTCACTCCTGTCCCCGTGGCTGCATGGTAGTTTCAGGGTTACAGAAGCTCACTTGTCTGCTCTTGCTGGCGTGAGTGTGATTCTTGGGGTCCCTGCCTAGACAGCGTTATTGGGTTTTGCCGCTATATTTTTTTTCTAGTACTTTTACAATTTTAAAGTGAAAGCAAGTCACTTATTAGGCATTTCTATTTTAATTTGTATTAAGTTTTGTTCTCTGAGAACGTCCCGTATGTGTAATACGTTCTCACTACTCTCACCCCACTCTCCCCTTTCCTCATATGAGAGACTTCTGTTTAGTTTAAACAGATTTTTATGAAAATATTTTGGCTATTTCCTTTTGGTGATTAAAAGCTTGATTTTAAACTGTATCCATTTACTTTAAATTGTATCACTTAACTATTGATGATTGTAAGCAAACTCCTTAACCCTCCCCCTTCCCTCCCCCTTTCCCTCCCATGTCCCCCACTTCCTTCCCTCCTTCCCTTCCCTTCCCTCCCCTCCCCTCCCCTCCCCTCCCCTCCCCACAGGGCTCTGCTGTGCACCCTTGGCTGGCCTGGGATTTACTATGAAGTCTAAGCTGTATTTGAATTCCCAGTGATCCTTCTGCCTCAGCCTCCCAAGAACTAGGATTTCAGGTGTGCATCACCACATAGTCACATAGCTGTGTTACTCTTAGCCCAGGCTAGCCTTGAACTTGCTGTGTATCTAAGGCTGGTCTTCTCAATTCAGATCTGCTGCTTCTGTGTCCAGGGTGCTGGGATTATAGGCTTCCCTGACCTCTTTCGAAATGAAATGGTTGTTAGCTTGCCTAACAGTAATGTTGTAATTCATTTTTAAAAAGAATTATTTATTTATTTTATGTATATGAGTACACTGTCGCTGTCTTCACCAGAAGAGGGCATCAGATCCCATTACAGATGGTTGTGAGCCACCATGTGGTTGCTGGGAATTGAACTCTGGACCTCTGGAAGAGCAGACAGTGCCCTTAACCACTGAGCCATCTCTCCAGCCCCATATGTGTAGTTCTTAGTTTGGTCCTTGGCACAGTTAGTATTACTAACTATTCACTGCCGTCAAAACTAGTTCCACCATTCTCCGTGGCCTTTGTTAGTTATTAGGCTATTTCTTGAGTGCTATGAAAAAAATCCTCTTTTTTTATTTAACTTTTTATTCTTTGTGAATTTCACATTGTGCACCCTAATTCCACTCACCTCCTGATCCCCTTCTTTGCCCTTGCAACTTCCTCCTAAAGAAAAATAAAACCAACCAAAAATAATCTCATTGTGGAAACATTTGCAAGTAAGAGGTATGGACAAGAAGAATATATTTTGGAAAACAACAACAACAACAAAGAATATATTTCGGGACACACTGTGACACATGACGGCTTCTCCTCTCCTTAAGAACAAAACAGCTTCGGACTCTAGGACACCCAGATGGAGACAATCCTTGACAAGTCCTTCAGGAATTTGAGCCATTTTTGTGTTGAGGAAGCCTTCGAAATCACCATGCCTTGTAGGGAATCAAAACCAGGGGATGGGAGGGCTCTGCTGAGTCGAGCTCTTGACTGCAAAGCTTTGGGGTGTGCACTGCAGCCTTTGTGCCTTGGGATAGAGGCTGCTCTCCCGGGCTTGCTTAGCCAATCACAAGCCTGCATTCCTGGCCTTCATCGGACCTCGAAGTGAGGGAGGCCAGCGCCTCCTCCTCCTTCTGTTTGGTTGCCAAGTATCTAGTAGAATACTTGGGGTCTTCTGAACTTACCCTGCCCTTACATTCTTGGCTTTCCTTCCTTCCTTCCTTCCTTCCTTCCTTCCTTCCTTCCTTCCTTCCTTCCTTCCTTCCTATCCTATCCTTCTTTCTTCCCTCCCTCCCACTCTTTTTTTCTCTCTCTTTCTATCCTTCCCTCCCACCCACCCTCCCTCCCTCCATATTTCTATTTCTCTCTCTCTCTCTCTCTCTCTCTCTCTCTCTCTCTCTCTCTCTCTCTCTCTCCTTTCTGTTTAGGGAGGATGGGAGACTCTTAATTTGATGGACCAGCCTCAGGCCTTATTGGATAAACATTTATTAAAGGAAACTGCTTGGGTAAGGTCACCTGTTTGGTTTCAGGGGTAAAGCTGTGCCTTGTATGATGTCTGGCATGCTGTGTGTGGGAGGGTCAGCCATAACCTTGTGAGAGAAGGGAGGAGGAGGAGGAGAAGGAGGAGGGAGGCAGTGTCTGTCCAGGCCCCGCTGTGTAGAGAATACACAGAGACTAGTGAGAAATGCCACAGTCCAGTGAAGGTCTGAGATATCAGGGCAGTTGTGGGAAACACCAGCACCCCACTTCACAGATGGGGAGCCAGGCTTAGGACTCACTTTTCGTGGCTCTCGGGGTGGGGAAAAAAAAAATCCATACTCCGGCGCTTACATGCTCAGTGGCCATGGAATGTGAGAGAATGTTGCTCTCCTTGGAAAGGAAAACATGGAAACCTGTGTTTCTATGATGATACATAGGATGCACTTTTCACTGCCGTTGTACTATGCCATGTACCGTAATACACTGGAATACAGTAGTGAGTATTCCAGCCCCCCTGGCTTTCTCTAAAGGGTGGTATCTTAGTTACCTTTCTGCTTCTGTGAAGGAACACATGACCAAGGGACCTATAGAAGAAACAGTTTATTGGGGGCTTACAGTTTCAGAGTTTTGAGTCCATAACCATCATGGACTCAGGAGTGTGGCATGGAGTATGGCGGCAGGCGGGCAGGCGGGCAGGTGTGGAACTGGGGCAGTAGCTGAGAGTTTATATCTTAATCCACAAGCATATGGTAGGGAGGGAGGGAGGGAGGGAGAGAGAGAGATTGGGAATGGCATAGGTTTTGAAACCTCAAAGCGCCCCCCCACCCCCAGCGACACTGAGGCCACACCTCCTGATCCTTCCCAAACAGTTCCACCAACTGAGAACTGATTATGCAAACATATGAGCCTGTGGGAACCATTCTTATTCAGATCACCACAGACAGCCTCCTTGGGTCCCCCATGGAATCATCTGATATCCTTAGCTGTACTGGACTCCATCTTGTCCCAGGGAGACAAAGGTCATAAGTCCCTTTAGATCTAAAAGGATCAGTGATGGAAACATTCAACCCAGACATAGTTTTCCATTTCAAAAGAGCCTATTGAGGCCGGGCGGTGGTGGTGCACGCCTTTAATCCCAGCACTTGGGAGGCAGAGGCAGGTGGATTTCTGAGTTCGAGGCCAGCCTGGTCTACAGAGCTAGTTCCAGGACAGCCAGGGCTACACAGAGAAACCCTGTCTCGAAAAACCAAAACCAAAAAAAAAAAAAAAAAAAGAGTCTATTGAGGCCCCTCTCGGTGCCAGGCACTGCGCTAGGCTGGGCCATGGGGAACAGCAGTATAGACTACACATTTTAGCCCTGATAGCCCTTAGATAAGACATAGAAGAAAAGGGGTCGTAATGTCTCTGCTCTGTTCATCATAGACTCTGCAGCATTAGAGGCTCAGGGGTCTTGGGGACCTAAAGACAGACCCTGGGAAGCCCAAGGGAAGCCCAAGAAAACAAAATGCTTTAGGAGATGTTCTTTTTTTTTCTCTTTAATTGTGGTATCGACAGTTGGAACCAGGACTTTCATTTTCATAATTTGTACCACGATACTTTGACATCTATGCACGTGAAGTAGCCAAAGTAAAACGCTCTGCCTGTTTTCTGTGACAGATTGTGCAGTACCTATAGACGCCACAGGAGCTCTGGAATGAGTTCCGATCTATTACTCCTGGGCCTCTCTGCTTGTCAAAGGGGGCATGTCACGGTGCTCCTTGGTACTAAAAAGCTAAGTGCTATTCTAATCTGAAAATCTGAAGTCCAAGATGTACCAGAGTCAAAACCTTTCTGGGCACCAATATAAGACTCAGAACGGTTTTTGTTTTTTAAGGGCAGTTCAGGTTTCACAGTGTTCATAACATCGTACAGAACCTGAAGCCTCAGCAGGACTGGAGAGATGGCTTAGCAGGGAAAGGTACAGGCTGCCAAGCCTGATGGCCTGGGTTCAAATCCCCCATGACCACACATGCTGGAAGAGAGTACTGATGACTACAAGTTAGCCTCTGACCTCCTCCTCGAGCTCATCCTGTCACATGTGCACCCTCAAGCCTGCCCACAAGTGCAATAAAACAAAAACAAAACAAAACAAAACAAAAACTCACAAAAACCAAAACAAAAAAGCAAGCTCAGAAATCTGAAACATATGGTCCCAACAGATAAGAAACACTCTGCTTATGTCATGTGAGCTCTGTTTAAATGGTAATAAAAGATATAGACACATATATATGTGTATGCATGTGTTATATAAATAAATATAAATAAAAATGTCATTTTTTTTCTTGTTTCCCTTGAGGCTCAGAGAGGCTGGGTTAATAGACCTCATCCCATCCTTGGGTAGATGCCGATGGAAGGGCCGTCAGCTGCCCTCCAGGTCCCAAGACCTGGCAAAATCTGAGAGCTGTGTGCTATTGAAAATACAGTGACCAGTAAACATGAAAAATGCACAATCTAGACTGGGCGTGGTGGTGCGCGGCAGCACACAGGAGGCAGACGCAGGCGAGTATCTTTGATTTCAAGGCCAGCCTCGTTTATATAGTGAGTTCTAGGCCAGCCAAGGCTAACACCCTGTCTCTGTGTGTATATGTGTATTGGGGGTCTAGGGGGAGTAAGAGCAGAAGCAGAGAGAGAGAGAGACAGACAGACAGACAGACAGACAGACAGACAGACAGACAGAGACAGAGATGTAAACATAGAGACAAAAGCCCAACTTTACTAATAATGAAACTGAAAGGGCTTCAGTCTTGTCTTCTAACAATGGTGGATGTGAACGTGAGCCTGACAGTGTAAGCTCACATCCGCTCGGGGGCCCTCTGAGGTTAAAGAGGGCGCTCTTTAACCTCGTGGATACATGACCAATGTGGGTGAACACAGCAGAATGAGACCTTGGGTCAGGGTCAGGCGTTTGGGTTTTTGTTTCGTTTTGTGTTTTCGTATAGACTGTTTCATTTTGTGGGGGTTTTGGGAGTTTGTTGTTGTTGTTGTTGTTGTTGTTGTTGTTGTGTGTTTTGTTCTTGTATGGATTTTTACTCTGCAGCCCAGATTGGCCTTGAACTTGTAGCAGTCCTCCTGCCTCTGAGTCCCTAGTGCCGGGATTATCAGCATGTGTCACCATGTCTGGCTGCGAGTTTACATGGCCACCGGTTCAGAGGTTGGAGGGAGACGGAGGCAGTCACCCAGGGAGTCTCACCGAGAGAGAGCTTTGTGCTGAGACTCTAGAAATGGCGGAAACGGAAAGGCACTCTGACGCAAGAGTCTCAGTTACAGATAGCATAAGGGAGTCTCGAGACGGTGTTGGAACCCGTTCCTGTTAGCTTCCTGGAGAGAATGCTAAGTTCTCTTCGGTGAGGATTTACTTCCCCGAGGCCCACCTTATTCTTTAACCGTGGTGTGCTGCTTCTCAGTAAGACAGTAATACACAAGTTACAACTTTCTGAGAAGCACCGCTGACCTTTTCTTTGGCTTCTGATGAGACTTTAGTGACTCACGGTCTTCATTCTTCCCACCAGTCTTGTTTTATGAGAGGAGCGGTTGAGCTTGGGAGTCTGTGCACCAGAGCAGAGCCTTGCTTAACTTCTCCCAATTTGGGCATCCATTTGTCTAAGTCTGAATCGCATTTCCCCCACAGAGAGAGGCAGCTTCTGAAGCAGGGGGGGGGGGGGGGGGGGGGGGGGGGGGGTGTTCCTGCAGATGGACACTGGGAGGAGGCCGCCCTCTGCCCATTCTCGTTGGGCCCTTGTGGCCCCTCTGCTCGTTTGTTGGCCAGTGTGGAAAGCATCTTTTAACCCTGGTTGGAAGTAGGAAAGAAGTACCGATTCAGAGCGGGTTTGTCAGTAAGGATCCAGTCCCTTTCCCATGAAATAAGGGATGAAATTTAGTCTTGTTAAACATACTGAATTCACCCTTGGGGGCTCCCAAAGACTGAACCACCAATCAAAGAGCAAGCGTGGGCTGGACCTAAAACACACGCACACATGCGCGCGCGCGCACACACACACACACACACACACACACACACACACACACGCACACACGCACACACGCACAGACACACGCACGCACGCACGCACGCACATAAGCAGCAGTCACCTAACAACTGGAGCGGAGGCTGTCCCTGACTCAGTTGACTGCCTGTGGATCCCGGTCCCCTAACTGGGCTGCCTTGTCTGGCCTCAGTGGGAAAGGGTTTTCCCTAGCCTTGCAGTGACTTGAGTTGCCAGGAGGAGTTGATACCCACGGCGACCTCCCCTTTCTCAGAGGAGGGGTGTGGGGGAGGTACCCAGAGTAGATGAGGGCCTCAATCCGGGATGTGAGGTGAGGAAATAAATAAATCAATGGGGGGAAAAAATCTTACCAAATGCACTCCACACTTTTTAGCAAGTGCTGCCCTGCAGCGAGCAGAGACCAGTGGGAGGGGCTTCTGTGTGGGCGGCTTCTCTCTGCTGTATAGTTCCTGAGGTCTGGAGCAGCAGTTTGGATTTTCCACATCCTTGTGCAGAGCTATCAGCGCACAGGGCAGTTTTTAAAGCAGCCTTAGAGGTGGCTGTTTAGAGCTGAGAACGGAATGCTGGTCGACGCCCTGGGGCTCATCTTCCTGCCGGAGGCTGTTGGCTGCCGGGTACCACGGTGGACACTGAGTCTCCGTCGGTTTAGGGCAAACCTCATGACCCTGCTGCGGATGCCGGAGGACAGCCGCCTTCAGCAGCCAGGACTGAGGATCTAGGTTTGAATCTCGGCCTCTGACCTTACCCACCTGTTGGCCCACCCTTTGTCTTTAGTTCCCACCCCCGGAGGTTCAAGGAATCTACCGTATGCTTCTTTTAAGTGACAAATTCTGGGTTGGAATGATCTTTTTTCTTCCTTCCTTCCCTCCTTCCTTCCTTCCTTCCTTCCTTCCTTCCTTCCTTCCTTTCTTTCTTTCTTTCTTTCTTTCTTTCTTTCTTTCTTTCTTTCTTTCCTTCTTTGTTTGTTCTGAGATGAGGTCTCTGTAGCCCAGGTTGACCTTGAATTTGTGGCAGTCCTCCTGCCTCAGTCTCTTGACTCCTGGAATTGCAAGCGTGGGACACCAGGCCTCCTCACTCTTACGAAATGTTGCATTCCAGGCCTCATTGTCCTGGCCTCGGTGACTTTCCAGATACAAAAAGTCACTTGAAGTATAGCCATAAAACAGCCCAATACATACTTTCTAGGTAATGTCCTAAAACTCTTAACATAGTTTTTAATCTCTTTTGTGGGGAGTGGGGTGAGGGGTGGGGTTTTGCATTTTTGCATTTCTCTACCAGGCCTCCTTGTAGCCTTTTCTGTGGTAGAATATTAACTGTCTACTGAGTCCTTCCTGGAAGCGACCTCAGACTGGACACTAGCCTCCCCCACGTATAAACCCATGTGTTAGCCCCGCGGACACCACTCATTTCATTAGCACTAAAAGCTTGACTTGTGTCATTGTAGGGGACAGTATCTCATTTCCATTTGGTCCTTGATCCAGTTCATCCTCTTTGGGAAATCAGGCTCCTCTCCGTCCTAAGTCACCGTGACTATCGGGAATGCCGAGAAATATGAAATGATAACCTTGGAGCCTGAAGAACCCCGGCTGCTCGGAGACGACCTGGGTTCAGTTCCCAGTGTGGCTCCTGGCCATCCTTAGGTATCTGATGCCCTCTCTGGCCTCCGTGGGGACCAGCTGTGCATTGTGTGTACAAACGTATGTTTAGGCAAACACTCATATGGATATAATAAGAACATCTATAAAATAGTGCATAATCTTAGAGTGCATATCTTGAAGGGTAAATTTTTATTTTCCTCCCTCTTTCTCTCCTTCCCTCCCTCTCTCTTTCCTCCTTCCCCCCACCCCTTCCTCTCTCCCTTACCATATTAGCTACTTCTGGAGATTGAACCCAGGACCTTGCCCAGGCTAGGCAAATCCTCTCCCTGCGAGCACCCCTCTTTTTTTTTTTTTTTTTTTTTTAAAAAAAAAAACCTTTTCCTGTGTTTCAAGCTTCCCAGTTTGCTCTTGAATTCACTGTGTGGTTCACCCTGGCCTCAAGCGTGGGATCCCCCTTCCTCAGTCTCTAGCTGAGATTGTAAGTCTGCATCCCCAGACCTTGGCTCGTAAACGGTCTGTTCTTAAACTAAGACGTGGCCACTAACGTCTGTTAGTCTTTCGTATTTCTGCAAGCTGGCACCTTCTCATGTTCAGCGTTCAGAGGCAAACACGCACGGCAGATGAGGAAACACTTCGCTCTTTCACGTGGATTCGCTCCCTTGCATAGGTTTCTTACACAGCACGCATGTCTCAGCGTACAATGGCGTCTTTAGAATTTCAGGGCCGCGGTAGGGTATGAAGCTGTGAACGACAGGAGATGTTTGGGACAAAGAAGGATCTTTGTATAAGTATGGCCGAGGTCATCAACCTGCAGCACGGGACATGACGGCACAGAAGCAGGGGTTAAGACCCTCTTTTTCCCTGGAACAGCCAACCAGGGATCCCAGGCAGAGTGAGTATCTGCTGCCGGGGAGTGTCTGTGAAGACCTGCGACCCTTTAGTACAGTCCCTGATGCTGAGTGACCCCCCCCAACCATAAAATGATTTTGTCGCTCCTTCAGAACAGTAATTTTGATGCTATTATGAATCATAATGTAAACATCTGTTTTCCAAAGATCGTTTTGGAGTCGCAGCCCAGAGGTTGGGAACGCTGCTCTGTTGTTTCTTGGTGACAGGTCCTTTGCTTGGGTGGTCCCTAAATTACTCCCCGGAGGAGTAGTGGGGGCAGGGGTGAGCGGTGGGGTCAGCTGGGGTGAGGAGGGATCACTTCCCTGTTTCTACTCCAGCAGGTCAGTGTGTGGTGTGTTTCCCTTCGTCACTGCTTCTCTTTGTTTTTTCTTGCAGCAGCTGCTTTCCGGAAGAGTTCTAAGAGACTCCGAACTTTCGGGAAATGAAGTCGCCTAGGGAATATTTTTATATATTTTATACAGTTTCTATCATGAAGTCAACGGGCATGCGGATCAAATCCAAAAGGGAATATTTTTTATGCTATTCTGGACACAGAATTCAGTTTGCTTTGAAAGAAGTTTGGGGGCTTAAAAGGTGTGATGAAAGTTTTAGTTCCGATTCTGAGAGGGAAAGACCTTAAACTTGCTGCCCCGTCCCCAGTGGCACATTCCTGGCTGTTCCGTACACAGACCGCTCCTCCCTCGGAATCTCGGCATCATGACATCTTGAACAGAGGCGCCGTTTATAGCCTGAGAGCCTGTGCTGGCGTGCTCACGTCTGTTACCGACCCCCAGATTCCATTGTGACATTGGTTATGAGATCTTCATAGTTGGTCTGTTACAGAAGACCCTTACCTGCAAACCGTCCTTGGAAGCATCTAGTGCTCGGAAGCTGATACCCCAGGATGGCTTGGGATCTGATGGAACCACAGGTACCCTGCACTTGAGATTCCTGGACCAAGAACTCAGCACTGACTCCTGCTCCCGTGAGCCGGCCCCTGTCACTCTCTGGTCGCTTAGAAGACACAGAGACTATCACTGGTTTTAGTAATTTAATCTACACAGTTGTCTTTTAGTCTAATTGAGGAAAAGGGAAAATGGCTTTATAAAGGGGCTCCAAAAAACTGTTTTGACAACCAAAGTCCAAAACAAAACACTCCTTTCTTATGCAAATAAGCCCATGCCAGGCCTCTGCTGAGTTACTCAGGGTCCTGTTTCCTGGCTTCCCTGAGTTCAAGGCTCCCTGTGCTACAGTGTTCAGGGGCTAGCCTGGGTGACTAAGCCAGACCCTGTCTCCCAACAAAAAAGTGAAAAGAGGTCTGGGCTATCCCTCTGTGGTGGAGCGCTTTCCAGCGTGCTCCACTATTGTTTGCCCTTAGGGCCTCTTTTGACCTTGCTTTATTAAAATGCCTGTGAGGGAGTCGAGGCTAGCTTTATGACCTACTTCCATCGCTGTGATGCATTAAGTACTGGGTGTGGCTTTTTTTTTTTTTTTTAAGTTTGGCTGTACAAAAATAAAATAGGAAAAAAAAGAATTTTAAAAAGTATACCCCGGGGGCATTTTCTGTTTTAAAAAAGAAGATTCTGTTTCTGGACACAAACTAACTTTTTTTTTTCCTTCCAAACATTTTATGTGAGTGGTAGATGCAGTTCGATGTGAACCCACGCCGGCGGCTAGTGACTGGTGTGTGTGTGTTCTGTCTACAAAGCAGAGAAGCCAGTGTGGATGCCAGGTTCACGGTGGTCCAGGCAGTGGAGTGTGTGCCCATGGGAGTAATGTTTGTGCAGCTAAGCCAATATTTTTACTTAAACAAACTAGCAAAAGAAATATACATTTTGCAAAAAAAAAAAAAATGATGTCCTTTAAATGGTGATGGGCTAATATGTAAGATATTCTGCAGCTTTAATTATTTTTTTAATTTTATTCAATGTAGAGCACTTTCTATAGCAATTTAAAAAAAAGATATTTAAGATTGTATTTATATACCAAGAGTACATTTTAAACATTTTCTAATACTTGAGCAGATGGGTGACTGGCTTTCAGAGATGCCAAAAATTAAGTGTTCAATCCGTTCAACACATAAGCTTTGTCCTGGTTTTTTGTACAGTCTGGTGAGAATCCCGAGTGTCCCCAGCACAGCTGACGTTTAGGGTCCCTCTCCTCCCTCCCTCAGAACCACCGAGGGCCCTAGACAAGCTCACTGCCCACAACACTAATGATGGATCGCTTCTTGGCGAAACGAATGAGTCGGTTGCCACCTTGATGTAAAAATTTTGTAAAGGAAACTTTTCGGGTCTTCCAGTGTCATATGTATTTTTAACTGTCTGGTTTGTACTTTTTATGAATTTTGTACTACCAAAGCAGAGTTAAAAATAAAAGCATTAAACCAGCGTGCTTGAATGAGCTACGTCTTACAGGGCCTCATAAGTCTTGGCTTGTTTGAGTGATGGTTGGGTCGGTTTCATTGGATCTCCCCTTTCATAGGACCTCTACCTGCCCCCAACTATTTGTCCTTTCTTAATTGGGTAATTTTGGGCATAGTGAAATAAATATAGTGTGGAGTTTCTGTGTGCCCCTCAGTCTGCTAGTGTTAATGTTCAACCTCTTACATCACCATAAGAACAGGATCGTGACTAAGTCATTGGTTCAAGATTGATAAACAAATTAGAACTCAGGGTGGGATTCCCACTTGGCCCTGAGTTATTGCATCTCCGTAAACTGTTCACTAGTCTGGTCTCTCGATCACAACACTATAGTGAGCTGCTCAGCTGTATACAGCGTCCTTTGATTCGGGCTGGGGAGCTGTTTCTCATGGATAGACTGGAGGTTTTGTATCCCGGAAGGAGGCTGTATGGGTGATGGGTGTTTCCCAGAGCTCCGAGTCAAGGAACATGGAGTTGACGTGTCTTGTCTTGTGATTTCCAGTCAGTCTTATTGGTTGTCGTGTCTAGCAGGTTTCACTCTGTTAAAGTTAACTATTTGTGCCTCTGTGATGAAGAGGAAAGACACTTGGGGTCTGTGCTCGGACTCTCATCTGCTAACTTTACCATCCATTGGAGTTGGCTTCCCCAGGACCCCAATCAACAAGTTACCAAGAGCTTGGCCACTAAGGCGATACAGAAAGCCAGGGGGAGAAACCAAGTTTTCTCCAGGGTTAGGCCCATCCTCTGCTCCGGGGGAGGTGTGTGTTAGAAAGTTCTCAGCATTTCCTGGTTTGAGGATCTGCGTCATTGAAGATCTGTGTCTTGAAATGTCCTTCTCCGTGTTTATGTCCTATCCCTCCTTTTAAGGCCATCTGCCCTTTGGCTTAGGGCCTGCTGCAATCCACCATAAGAACTCATCTTAACTTGGTTACATTTGCAAAGATCCTAGCTCCCAGTAGGGCCACCGGAGGTCTGTTCTAGGGGTTGAGATTTCAGTATCAGTGTGTTTTTTTCCCCCTGGGGGTGGGGCAGCAGGGGGAGGGGCAGCAGGGGGAGGGAGCACAACTCCATTCCCTAGGGGATGGGGTCTAATGAAAGCTCTTTCAGGTTGTCTTGCCTTTGACATGGTCTCTCTCTCTCTCTCTCTCTCTCTCTCAGTCTCTCTGTCTCTGTCTCTCTCTCCTTCCCCCATTCTCCTCTGTCTCTCCTTTTCTAAACCCTTATTACTTTCTGGCCCCAGAAGATGCCCCAGGCTCTTCTTTTCCTGATCCTTGCTTGTGTTGTGTTGTGTTGTGTTGTGTTGTGTTGTGTTGTGATGCTTGTGTTGTAGAAAATATTTAATTTCAATCTGGGGTAGAAACCCTGTCTTTGACCATTTTGTTCACAGATAAAAGACACACACACAACCTTTATAATTACAATAACCCTTAAACAGCACTAGAGTTGGGCAGACACCACCCTCTATGCCATTAAAATCTAATTACTATTGATAACCTCAAGCAATCACTTACTATGTTTCATCAGGGCTGGCCTTCAGTTGGCCAGCCCCCAGGGCCATGCTTTCTTGACTCCTGACCCATGGCGTCTTACATCTCTCTCCACCTTTTTCTCCCGCCTCATGGTCTTCTCCAACTCCAGCACAGCCAGGAACACCAAATTCCCTCCTACCCCCAGCTCTGCCCAGCTATAGGCTGTAGACCTCTTCATTGACTAATCAGAAATAACTTGGATCTACTGGGGACCCTCCTGGGCAACCAGGTCTTGCCTTTCCACACACACATAGCATTACAATGCATAGCAACAGACCAAACCTCAACGCCTCAGTCTGAGAACCAATTACTTATCTAAGAAGCCCCGAGTCATTTTACTGGGCGAATGATATTTTTGACAATAAGGACACACAGGCTGTGCTCATGGATACTGGGTGTCGCAGCCTCTGCCCTCTGAGTGGTAACCCATGGCTAAGTACACATCTTTGTGTTTCTGTGTGCTAAGAGTCCAAACCCACATGGGACCTCTGACTCCATACTTGTTCCATTCATTTTAACCTTACGTTGTTTTCAACTTTGTGGGAAAACGCCACTCTTACTACATAACAACTTTTTGTTCGGTGCACGCATACACACGGTTGAAAACTACCCCAGGAGAGCAACCTCTACCGACAGAACTCAGTGCTAAGGTCAGCTCTTTTTGCTTTTGGACTTCGGAGTCCACAACACTGGTTACCTGGGTCACACTTGGGAATGTGGTCAGCAGATACACTACCTTGCCGGTCTGGAAAAGCTGTCATACCTAAGTCTTACCCCATGAAAATTAGAAACAGGAAGATCCTGGGAATCCCCCGGATTCCTCATTTCAAAGCCACTTGGGGTGGCACACTTTGTTTTGAATCAGACTTTTGGGGTATGCATGTGATGCAGATTAGGGGTGCCGAGACCTTGTTTAGCATTCATGTTCCGTCAGGGTTGGGAATGCGGGCAAACTGGCCAGTCCCCGGTCAGTGCTCTGGGGACCTGCACTCCTGGAGGATCTATGGTTTCGGGGGTGGGGGCACTGTTCATGGTTTTGCACACTTCTGCATTTCCTTCTCAAGTGTGTCTTGCTGGCCAGCCTTGCTCTATCCAAAGCTTACAGTGAAAAAGGGAGAGTTTGGGGACTTTCAAATGGGGTCTCCACAACTTGGGAGTAGGAGTGTTTGCCTCTGACCATCTGCCTTGCACGGAGATAGCGCTTTGTCTCCCTCTTCTGGTTGGATGTAGAAACTGCAGTGGGGTATGATCCGGCCATTTGTGTGCATTGGTGTGCAGAGCCCCCATGATGTGTTGGCAGAATAAATAAACCTTTAAATATAAATAAAGAATATCACTAGTTAGCTAATGAGAGTAAAGGAGCAAGTGAGATTTTTTCCTGATCATTTTTTCCCCAGACCCTGTCTTGTTTTTCCCATCAAATGCTTTTTAAAAAAAAATTCTTTATTAGGTATATTCTTTATTTACATTTCAAATGATGTTCCCTTTCCTGGTCCACCCCCTGCCCCAATCCCATAACCCATCTTTCCTCCCCCTGTTCCCCAATCAACCCACTCCTGCTAAGTATTATCCTGAGCCACTGTTCACACAGTGGATTTGCTTGTTTGTTTACTTTTGCATGTGGATGTGGGTGTGTGTGTATGAGTGTGTATGACGTGCCTGTGTGTTGTACATTCTCATGTGTGTGGGCCCATGTATGTACATGCATATGTTAACATTGAAGAGTCTTAAATTTCTCTTTACTTCCCTGGGGTCTCTTACTAAACCCAGACACCACTGATTTGATTAGCCTGGCTCTCCAGCTTGCTGTAGGGAACCCCTTGTGCTTCTTTAAAGAGTAGAAAATGTATGCAAATCATGATGCCCAACATAGTCTGCCCATAAACTCCCAGCAGGCACTGCCTTTTTAGTGGGCATTGGTGCCACTGTTTTGTGCGGCTATAAATAAAATAACCTGGGGTTGAATAGTTTAAAAGGATAAAAGGCTCAATTGGTCCCAAGTTTGGGAGATTGAAAAGTCTGAGCTTGGCAGCCACATTTAATAAAGCCCTTGATGGTCACTGGACCATGGCAGGTGCTCCAGCACTGTAGCAGGAGGGTTTGTGAGACAGGCAAGGGAAGATTCAGAGAGGGGGAAAATCTCCAGGGTGACCCGCTCTCAAGGTAACCAATGCAACCCCGCAAGACCCACCTCAACCCCGCAAGACCCACCTCACTCCTTCGTTCTGTCTAGAGACCTGATGCCATTATTTGAGATATAAACAGTCTGTTCAGGAGGGTGGAGCTGCATAACCTGACGATCCATTAAGGTCCCACCAGCCCTCAACACGATTACACTGTGACTAAGGAACACTAGAAGAAAGATTCAT
Organism: Apodemus agrarius; assembly: GCA_964023405.1. Classification (NCBI taxonomy): domain Eukaryota; kingdom Metazoa; phylum Chordata; class Mammalia; order Rodentia; family Muridae; genus Apodemus; species Apodemus agrarius. The sequence goes on from OZ030016.1 coordinate 43,846,738, forward strand.
TCTAATGAGCTACTACCTTCAAGGGCAATGCGACCTAAAAGTGTGAGTGGGCGTGAACCTGTGTGTGCCCATAAATTCCAGTCAGTACGGGCTGAAATGAAGGGGGATAGAGTGTGTTCAAGACAAGTGCCTCACTGTTGTTCTTAACGTCGGGTGATCATTGATGCTGTAGGTGGGAAAGGGTTTATCACTTTAGAGATGACTGTGTCATCTGAAGTGGTTCGGAGAGCTTTGGTGTGCGGCAGTTAAGACTTCGTTACCAAGAAGATGTTGACTGTGACTTGTGAAAGTGAGCCGGGGACCCTAGCCAAGGGACCAGAAGACAGTGATGGTTTGCTAGGAGCTGGGCAGGTGAGAAGCACTTTATGTCTCCTGGTCTCGTGGTGCAGGGGGAGGCCTGGCCATTGCTTCTGCTTTACATGTGATGTGGAAAGAAATGGACCTCAGTACACGCCGGCAGGATTGGCTCGCAGACACAGTTGATGGAGAGGATTTCAGCCGGAAATTCAACCAGTAGCCACCTACCCCAGCAAATTATTTTTGAAGTAGTTGTGTATATTGTTACTTCATCTTGCTATAAATAAATAAGCCATAAGTAAATAATTGATATTTAAAAATGACATCCACTTTTTGCCAGATTGTCACCTGGCTTATGGCTGATGTCATGGAAACCGTTACGAGCAGGGGACTCATGGGTTTGCTAATCTGTAGTGTAAACCTTTGATTGCTCTTCAGTCACGAACGTTTTAGACAGGGAGAGCATCTTAGCTGGCCCCAGACTGCAGAATGACTCTCACGAACTTAAGAAATCCTCCTTGTGTATATGTCTGAGGGCCACATGCATCCTTTTGTATAGCTTTAGGAATATTTTAAAAGGTGGGAAAAGGATAAATAACCTGGAGATCAAATTTATTTTTCTGGAGTTTTCTCTCTCCTCTTCATCTCTCTCTCTCTCTCTCTCTCTCTCTCTCTCTCTCTCTCTCTCTCTCTCTTTTGAGATAGACTGTCATATGAGCTCAGCATGGCTCCAAACTAGCTATGTAGTTGAAGACGACCTTGAATTTTTTAATATTGATCTTTAAATGATTTGCATGTGTGTGCATCTGTATGTGATTATGTGCACGTGAGTGCACTCTCCTATGGAGGCGTCGGATTCGTTCGACCTGACCTGTAGTTACAGACAGTTATGAACCGTCTGATGTGTGCGCTGTGAAGCAAACTTGGGACTTAGGCAAGAACAGAGCGTGTTTTAACCACCGAGCCGACTCTACAGACCTGAGCTTGAAGTTTGGACTTTTCTTGTCTCAGCCTCTTGAGTGCTGGGATAACAGGCGTGGACCACACAGTTTTATTTGGTGCTTGGAGTGGAACCTAGGGCTTTGCACATGACCAACCAAGTGACATCCCCAGATTTTTCTTTTTCCCTCCCTCCTGTCAATCTGTCCTTCCTTGCTTGCTTGCTTCCTTGCATTTGAGACAACGAATCATTATATAATCCAGGCTGGACTTGAACTCATAACCTTCCTGCCTCATCCTCTTGAGAGCTGGGATTATGGATGTGTACCATCATGCCCAGCTGTTACGCTGTTATTTTATAATGAATAATATTTTATATTCCTCATATTATTTTGTTTTCAAAACATCAGGATTCTCCTTTCTTTGTTTTAGATTTATTTTATGTTTATGTATGTGCCTATGCCTCTGCCATGTACATGTGTGTCTGCCATGCATGTGTGCACGTGCCGGGGAAAGCTGGAAGCCAGAAGATGGAGGCAGATCCCCTGGAGCTGGAGTTACACTGGTCATGAGTGGCCCAGTGTGGGCACTGGGATGTGGGTCCTGGGATGTGGGCTCTGGGATGTGGGCACTGGGATGTGGGCACTGGGATGTGGGCACTGGGATGTGGGCACTGGGATGTGGGTCCTGGCATGTGGGCTTTGGGATGTGGGTCCTGGGATATGGGTCTTGGGATGTGGGCACTGGGATGTGGGTCCTGGCATGTGGGCTCTGGGATGTGGGCACTGGGATGGGGGTCCTGCGATGTGGGCACTGGGATGTGGGCTCTGGGATGGGGGTCCTGCGATGTGGGCACTGCGATGTGGGCACTGGGATGTGGGTTCTGGGATGTGGGCTCTGGGATGTGGGTATTCTTCCCCTGGAAGTTGCAAACACAAAGTAGCAAGGGTCTAACTCAGCACCCTAATCAGCAGTCTGGAATGTGCAGTTTTGATAAGGGAAATAAGTGAAATTCTTTACTTGTATTCTGGCCTTTAGGTCACATTTCAATCTAGTTTCATATTAACTATTCCCCCAAATGCCTAAAAGTGGCTCTCCAGCAGCCCCAGTGAAGGAACAGTGGCAGGTGGCTGGCCCTGGACGTGTGATTTCAAGTGGGCTTGTGTGGAATCTGCAAGGCACGCGCGTGTGCACACACACACACACACACACACACACACACACACAGATGCTGCATAGTCTGTTAATATTAACCCCGCTTTATTTACGGAGTGCTTTTAGAAATTGAGTTCATTTGCTCTTCTAGACCAGTGCTTTCCTATGTAGGTTTCATACGCCCCAGTGGTGCTGGAAGGAAATGGTTAACTCTGACACTCTAACTATTGCTTCCTCTCACTGTTGCTCTGTGAAGTAGAAACCACACGGGAACAAGGCAGTGCATCTACTTATAACACGCCAGTGTAGGGGCGAGTGTGCAGTATTTGTTCTTGATGACCTGTGTGAGGTCAACAAGGTGGCTACCACTGTCACCACCGCAGTGTCAATAAGCAAGGCTAGGGACCATGTGCATGCCAGAGACCACCCACTCAAGGTCCAGCAACTCTCTAAGGTCTGAGGTCTAGAAATCGGTGTTCCTTCCTTCTCTTTCTTTTTTAAGGCAAGCATAGTGCATACTTCCAGGACACACGAAAGCTGGAGAGGATCTGTTTTTAAGCTAGAAAATAGGAATGGGCTCTACTTTAGAGACAAGAAAACAGAAGACTCAGAAAAAGGAAGGCATTTCAACCTATGGTTCATAGCAAGAGACTCTAGGGGCAATGTGACTCAATCCCATGTGTGTGTGTGTGTGTGTGTGTGTGTGTGTGTGTGAGAGAGAGAGAGAGAGAGAGAGAGAGAGAGAGAGAGAGGTTCTGGGCAAGGGCCCTGGGGTCAGGACTTCTGGACACCCGAACACCATGACTCTTGGCTGCAGTTAGGTTAAAAAGGCGCTTTCTCCACATCTGCAATCAAGAGAAAGGGGAGCGAGAGGCTCTTCAAAGGATACAGCCTTTGCTCTTTCTTCCTTGGGATTTCAAAGATTAAATTCAAGATGGCTGAGAACTGAGGTCACCAAACTCCCAACCGCTTGGCCTAAACTTTGGCTCTCAAGGTTTTGGACCCAAGTCTGGGACCTCCACTCTCAGGTAAATGAAGCCTCTGGTTCTTCTGCTCTGTGCCCACCCTCTCCCAGCTCACCAGAGAGCCTGGTTCCAACAGAGAACAGTGTTGGGTGAGCTGCCTGCAGGAAACCTGATCCTGAGTCACCCACGCTCCTCCAGGCAGCACACACACACACACACACACACACACACACACGCACACGCACACGCACACGCACACGCACACATATGTCACCGGAACATGAGTCCACATCATTCAGCCATCTTGACTGCCGCCTCTTCAAGCCACGCCCAGAGCGTTTATTCTTTCATTCTGCAAAGGTTCATCTTGGTCTCTTCTTAGTGCCGTACCCGAGCTTGGCCAGGTGTACCTGTGTGGTAATTCCTTTAGTGGGAAGGACAGCAGCGAGGTGACTTCCAGGGGCTTACTTTAATAGGCCAGGGAGGCTGACTTCAGTCAGCATGCCGGCTGTAACCAGAGTTTTTGTTTTCTAGAGAAAAGGGACAATAAAGCCAGAGAGGGAGAATTCTCTTTTCCATCATAAAGATACCTGCGAGATAAAGCCAGCCAGCATTCCAGCATGGATGGAGAGGGTGTGTGAAGCCCCTCCCTAGCTGAGGAGCTCCTGGAAATTGATGGCTGCTGGTACTGTCATTTTTCTTTTGGGGTGTGGCAACTTAAAAGTTGCCCAGTCTCCAATGGATGTCTCTCTACCCATGCGTGTGCGGGCAATTCAGTGGGTTATTTAAAAAGAAGAAAGGAAAAGGATGTTAAGGTGGGAGGGGGTGTACTGTGGGGTTTGAACGAGACAGAGGCTTGGTTGGATATGTTTAAGATATACCTCAAACAAACTGGGGCTGGTGGCACACGACTTTAATCCCAGCGCATGAAAGGCAGAGGCAGGTGGGTGTGTGAGTTCGAGGCCAGCCCTGTCCACAGGGTGAGATCATAACACCCAGGGCTATGTAGGGAAACCCAGTGGTGGTGCATGCCTTTGATCCCAGCACTTGGGAGGCAGAGGCAGGCAGATTTCTGAGTTTGAGGCCAGCCTGGTCTACAGAGTGAGTTCAGGACAGCCAAGGTTACACAGAGAAACCCTGTCTCGAAAAACCAAAAAAACCAAAACAACAACAACAAAAAAAACCCAAGAAAAACATATGTATATATGTCAAACATATATGAAATCAAATAAAAATTATTCTTTTTTAAAAAATATTGTGTGCGAACAGGAGTGGCTACGGCAGAGCCCGCCTCACCGGCTATGGGGCACCAACAGTGACGAAGCCAGGCAAGTCATGAGCTCTTGCCCGCCCTCCTGCCTTTGGCGCTTCCTTGTGCGTGTAAGTTACAGATCAGAACCGCCGCTGAGTTCCCAGGACTGACAGCTCCGTCGCCCTGAAAGGATGGACTGACGGGAGAGGCCCGAAGGGAGATGGGAAGGTGGCAGGTGGCCTCACTCACTGCATGTGGACAAGGTGTGTGCCACGAAGGACACCCGCCTCCCTCGCTGTCTTGTGGACCTGCCTTGCCAGTTACAATGCCCTGCAACTATTCGCCTCGGCAACCAAGAAGCGATGCCTAACTTCATATATAGGATAGTTCGGTTTCTACCAGTGAAAAGAAGAATGGAAGTCTTAGTTCAAGAAAGCAGCATATAATAAATGAATAAATAAATAATAATCAATCGATCGATCAATCAATCAATCAATCAATCAATCCATCTTGGGCTAGTGAGATGGTTCAGCCAGTAAAGGTGCTTGCTGCCCATCCCGATGATCTGAGGTCCACTCCTGGGCTCTGTTTAGTAGGAGGAGAGAACTGGTTCCCACAAGTCACAAGTTGTCCTCTGACCTCTATAAGCATGCAACACACACACACACACACACACACACACATGTAAAAAAAAAATCTTGAAACTGAGACTTAACATGGTAAATTCCATGTGCTATATAACTAGCTCAGGATTGTAGAGACCCGTGAGGTCTGAGTCTGACCTCCGCTGGTGCCTCACAGCGAGGGCGCTTACTGGATGTTCATAATGTTTGAGAGCACTCCCTGTCTGCAGTCTCACTTGTCTGGTTGAGTGCCACCAAGAACGCAGCACACGCGCGCGCGCGCGTGCGCGCGCGCACACACACACACACACACACACACACACACACACACAGCAAGCTGCGGGTGGCTGTGGGACCACCCCATAGAAGCCAGAATGAGGAATTTTTTTTTTTCAGTCTCAAAGTCCTGAGTCCCACCTGAGGCCCTCTGGCGAAGCCTGAATGGGGGTGGGGGTGGGGGTGGGGGTAAGAAAATGAATGGGGCTAAGACTGTTTTATCAGCAAAAAGGTTGTAATCCTTGACTATCTGTTGTTCTCCTTAAAGCAGCTTTTTGCAGAAGTGAATCCTTCTAGCGAGAGAGAGAGAGAGAGAGAGAGAGAGAGAGAGAGAGAGAGGGAGAGAGGGAGAGAGAGAGAGAGAGAGAGAGGGAGAGGGAGAGAGGGAGAGAGGGAGAGAGGGAGAGAGAGAGCGCACTGTCAGTGCTGGGGAACTTAGCAGCTATTCCTAATGTGCACACGGGTGCAGGTGGGTGCTTCTGGGACACAGAGAAAGCCTTGTTTGCACCAACTCCCTCTTTCCCCAGGCCCTGTCTGAATTCCCTTTTTGTGTTTATCTTGGAGATGTGACGGAGGTTGAGGTGGTGGTCGAAGTGGAGACTTCCTTCTCCTGGACCAAAGGCTTAAGGATGGCCTGGGCCACACTTAACATCAGCACTGTCCGTGGGCCTCTCAGTACCTGCTAGTTGTACCATAGGCTTTTGGGTTTGGGAGTTCTGATGTGGCAGAGGCCGTAGGCTGCTCACCTCAGAAATCAATATGCATTCTCTCTTAGCTTCATGAATTATATCCCAAGTTGATTTGGGAAACAAGTCCACAGCTTGCTTGATGTTTTCTCTTCTCTTTTCTACCTAGCTAGATCTGGCCAAGTGATCAGATGCTAACCAACCTTTCCACTGAGCAGAAAGTCTCAACACAGAGGGAGGGCCCTCTCTGTCCCTTTCTTTTCCATTAAGGCAAATGAATGTCTATGGGTATAAACTGAAGGAAACACCAGTGGTCACTAATTCTGTCTGGGACTATTAGATCCAGCTTTCCGATAAGACAGGGAGACACATATGCCGTGATGCTTTAATGAGAACCAGACATTTAATGACACAGATCCCTCCATAAATGGCTCTGCTGGCCCAAAACACTCATGAACTTGAACCTAGACCATGATGCTAGTTGTTAAGAAGTATTTTGGCCAGCCTCCCCTATCCCAAAGGAGATTAAAAAGTAATAGTGTAAAAAAAGTTAAGGTCAAGGTGGCCTCACAGCACAGCTGAGGACTAACCATTTGTTCACTGTCAAGTCTGCTCTACCCTGAAGGGCGCCGAGCTTAACCTGATGTTCAACAAGTGGTTAGTTAGTAGTTCCCTGGGTGACTGTCCCTGAAGTTAAACTCTGGCACACAGTAGGCACTTTAAAGTGGATAGATAACCTTTTCTGGGTTGGGTGACGTATTTGGCTCTCAAAAACAAGGTAAAGAAATACATTCAAACAGAATGGCCCGTGTTTGTGTGCCCCTGGGATCAAGGGGGATGTCAGGGCATTCTCATGCACATCTGGACAGATGTTCTGGGGGGGCGGGGGTGGGGTGGGGTGGCGCTTTCAGGGCCAGCATGCGAGCTGCTTAACTTCCACAGTTGTTGTGGTCATGAGCATGAAGGCCTACTCTTATTTCGATGCCAGCATTCTGAATGCGTTCAGAGTAGAGGGATGCCGTATACAACAAGCAGCATGGCACAGGCGCTGGCAATGGGAAGATAACAGATGTAAACAAGTGGTACAGTTGGTAAGGCTGCCGGGGCATGCGGGCAGAGTGGGCACGTGCTTCTGCCTGTTCCCTGTGGCTGCAGCTCACTCGCCTCGCCTCACCTCACCCCTCCTCTAATCGGCATCATCTGCATCTTCTCCCGCAGTAGCAGCTTCTAACGCCGCGAGGGCTTCCGCCACCTCAGCATCCTCGTCTTCCACAACCCCCTCCCTGTCCCCAGTGTAGGTGCGGGGGTCTTCCCGCCCATCTCCAGAATCAGCCGCGGGCGTCGGGTGAGTGGGATCCTCCTCTTTAAAGTAGACGCTCAGAACCTCCGTGGTCCCTGCCTCGTTCAGTGAGTCCCAGCTTCTCTTCAGGGAGAAGGGCATGTTCAAACCCTGCTGCTGGCTCACCCTGGGGTGAACTCCTGGCAGGGGTTCCACCTCAGAGTGGTTTTCAAACAGACAGTCCTTTTCTTCAGGGTCTGCATTGTCAACTGCGGGGCTCCAGAGCTGGGGGTAATCTGGGGCTGGGATGTATGGGATGTGGTCGGCCACGGCCAAGGCCTCCGCGGGGGCTCTACAGTCTTCATGTCCCACCATCTGGCTCCCTTCCAAAGTTGGCAGCACGCAGCTTTCCCTCCTGTAGTCGTCTTCAAGGAAGGGTTGAGCAGGGTGAGCACTGTCTATGGTGGCTACCCAGGGGCTGCTGGCCCAGGAGCCATTGTCAACCTGGTGGGGCCTGGGACTCCTGACAGACTGCAGAGTAGCAGTGGGGCTGATGCCATTGACAATACCATGCTTCTCCACACAGGGTCTCTCTTCTGAGTCCTCCTGGGGGAGCGATCCTTGGCGAGGTAGACCAGTTGTACTGCCTCTGCTCTCTGATTTGCTCAAGCTCCCACCATGCAGGGCATTCCTGGGCACCTCAACCTCACTCTTTTGGGTTCCTTTTAGTCTGATAGTGTCATCTTCCTCCAACTTGCAATTGTTTACTTCGTTGACAAAACCAGGGGAGGGCACTTGAACTGGATCAAAGAGATAGCTGGGGGCGAGAGGAGTAGACATCAATTAATTGACAATGGTCTTCATTATGCTGTTTCATACCTTTATATAACGGACTTTGATCATGTCCATCCTCCCATCTTCTAATGTCCGCCACCTCCACTCTCCTACTTGTCTCTTCGTACTTTTGTGCCTTATTTTATAGACATGGCCTTAACAAGACTCCATAGTGACTACAAAACCCCCTTACAATATGTTTACTTTACCTTTGTATCATCTTACAACACCTGCACCCCATCTGGATTATTTTTTGTTACCATCTGGAAAAAAAAAAAAGAGAGAATAAGAATTAGCCATTTTTCCTTTCTTTGACACTCAAAATTAAGCGTACGTTCTGGTTAATGGAAAGCGCATGAGTTATGGAGACAGAACCCCCTCACGTCTCTAAAGCCATGCATGGATTTGGAGCTCTCAGACATGGTTTACACCTCACTCAGTAAACCACTTTCCAGCCATCTAAGCTTTCTATTCCAGCTCCATCTGCAGATGAGAAAATCATGGTGGAACAATACGAGGGAACAAAGGCACCCACGATATTTAGAGATCTGTGACCTTTCTCAGAGGACCCTGGAATCCTGCTCAGTAGCAGGAGGTATAAGAATTCCCAGAGAGCTGGATGGTGGTGGCGCACGCCTTTAATCCCAGCACTTGGGAGGCAGAGGCAGGTGGATCTCTGAGTTCGAGGCCAGCCTGGTCTACAGAGTGAGTTCCAGGACAGCCAGGGCTACATAGAGAAACCCTGTCTCGAAAAACCAAAAGAAAAAAAAAAAAAAAAAAAAAAAAGAATTCCCAGAGGACCTTTGTTACCTTCTCGGGTATTAAGACAGTGTGGTGGTTTGAATATGCTTGGCCCAGGGAGTGACACTATTTGGAAGCATGGCCGTGTTGGAGTAGGTGTGGCCTTGTTGGAGGAAGTGTGTCACCGTGGGTGGGTGTGGGCTTTAAGACCTTAGTCCTAGCTGCCTGGAAGTCAGTCTTCTCTTAGCTGCCTTCAGAGCAAGAACTCTCAAGAGGTAGATCTCTCAGCTCCTCAGTGGTACATGCCTGGATGCTGCTGTGCTTCCTGCCATAATGATAACAGACTCATCTCTGAACCTGTAAGCCAGCCCCGATTAAATGCTGTCCTTTATAAGAGACGCCTTGGTGGTGGTGTCTCTTTATAGCAGTAAAACCCTAACCAAGACAGACAGCAGTAGTCTGGGTCTTGACCATCCATAAAAAGCCGGGTGTGGTGGCGTACGCCTGTAATCCCAGCACTTGGGAGGCAGAGGCAGGCGGATTTCTGAGTTCGAGGCCAGCCTGGTCTACAGAGTGAGTTCCAAGACAGCCAGGGCTACACAGAGAAACCCTGTCTCCAAAAACCAAAAAAAAAAAAAAAAAAAAAAAAAAAAAAGCCCATGTGTTGAAGTTTTAGTCACCAGCCTGTGGTTCTACTGAGAGATAGATAGTGAGCCTTTTGGAAGATGATCTTTGTGGACAGAAATTAGATCACTGAAGGCTGTGCCTTTAAAGAAAATATTTGGACCCAGTATTCTTTTTTTCCCCCTTTTTTTGATTTTTCAGTTGCCTTGAGGTGACCAAGTATCTTCTGTCACATGATTCTACTATGATGTACTATACTGAGACAGCCCCAAATAAGAGGGCCAGGTGACCAAGGGCTGAAACTTCCAGATCTATAAACCAAAATGAACCATCTCTTCTGAGAACCCAAAGCACACTGTCCCTTATTTCTTGATTGGCTTGTGCATTTTGTTAGTGTAAGGGAAGGCTCGCTGGCACAGACAGCGAGGATCAAAGATGGCTGACCATGTGTTTCACCATTCAACCCTTCGGAGTGGTACAGCCTGAGGTGGGCGCCAGTGTTAGCTTAGCCGGACCAGTATGCTCCTGGTTGGCTATTTTCACAGCCAGGAAATCACCATCATGAGTCATGATCTCTGTTCTTCTGCAGGTCAGTACCATGACTCTGGGCCTTCCGCGTGAAGGAGGTGGAGGCATTTCCCACCTGCTCACTGGCACTTCCCCTTACCCCTTCCCAGGTTGGGTTTTCTCCACCGCTTCTCTTTCAAGACAGAGCCTTCCTCTCCTTGTGTGTTTCCTGCAGTCTGGAGGTTCCGCCCTTCCCTCCCACGCTGCTCCCCTAAACCCTCACTGAGGGGCTATGTGAGTAGCGTTCCCCTCTTTGGGGCCACTTCCCAGCTTCTCTTCAGGTTCAGTGCCACACCAGAGAGCCATGCTTTCCGAGAGTCCGGCACCAGCATGAGCGGCAGGACATTCCTCCTGGTTCAGGTCCCGCCCCGCCCCTCTCCCTTTTTTTTTCCACTCTGTGATTTCCTTTCCTGGTGACATTCCTTTCTCAACTGGCTCTAATGTCCAAGGTCGTGTGACGCCACAAGTGAAAAGGGTAGGGACCCATGAACCTAGCACCCCCCAACCCCCACCCCATGCCTGCACACACCCACATCTGCAATTATTCTCCCTTTTACATATCGGATCGGGTTCAATTCTCTCCCCATGCCTACATCAATATCGCATCCGTAGCTTTCACGGAGCAAGCAAAAGGGAAACTTCCTTCCTCTGGCTTGATACACAGCAGTAGAAAGACGCCGGCCCTTGAAGAAAGGCGGAGTTGCGAAGGAGCAGGCTACCTGCCTTCCCCCTGCTTGTCCTTTGGAAGCAGCTGCCTGACTTCCAGCGCGAGCCCTGGATGGCTAAGGGGAATCAAAATGGGCTTTGTCTTTGGAGCGATGTTCACGGCAATGGGGAAGCAAAGGGCACAGCTTTTGCCGCCAGGGTTTGGTTTACACAGGGGAAAAGCAAACACGATTAGAATGGCCGAGTCTACCCACCGCTGGCGCCACCTGCTTCTGGACTCCCACATACTGCTTGACTCTGCCCCAGTTTCGTGCTGAAGTTAAACAGCCCTGTGTTTGAAGACGGTCGGTCGTGGCCACATTAGTTAGTGGTGAAGTCTCCAGGCAGGAAAAGCCTGTTTTTACAATGGGGATGGGGAGGGGGAGTAGGGAGAAGGTTTTTTTTTTTTTTTTTTTTTTTTTTTTTTTTTTAATAGAGGAATCGACAGCATTCACCATGGTGCCAAGGGGTAAGTAAGAGTGTCAAGAGTGATCGCTCAGAGCCAGCCTATAGGAGTTTTATTGGCCAAGCCCGGAGCCGTCAGACCATCAAAACAACAGGATTAGCACAAATTTTAGCTCACTGAGGAGAGCGTGAGTGACAAGACCCAGTGAGGGGAGCGCAGAAGGGAAAGGGGCGGCTCTGTCATCACCTAGGAAACCAGCTAACGAATATACACGGAAGTACAGCACCTAGAAAGACCACCATTTGCTACCCCTTAATGACAATGGATCCAGGTAAGACTCACTGATGGAGGCCCGGGGACCGAGACGGGCTCGAGAGAGTAAAAGAACCAGAGAATGGGGAGCAAGGCTGTGGAGCACCCCCTTCTGCACGTGGAGCACCCCCTTCTGCACCTGCAGTAACCACTCAGGAGCTTAGAGCAGCCGTGGTTGCCTGCATAGGGTCTACACAAGACGGAGGCCCCAAACAGTCCTAGACCGGGCACTGGCCTCAGGCTGAGTCTCTGCCCAGAGGGAAGCCCCGCCTACTTTTGTGTCAGTCATCTACCTCCTGTAGTGTAAACGGTAGGAATGATGGGTGGGGGAGGGGGGAGGGAAGGGGCTGGGTCCTTGTGTGGTTTGGGTTTGAAAGTCTTGCTATGTAATCCAGTCTAGTCTGGAACTCACTGCCCTCTCCGGAGGGACTAAGTGTGCACCACCTTAGGACATCGGATTGGATAAGCCGTCCCAATTGAGGGTCTTTTCATTTCCGTGTTCAGATCGTACACGCTCACTACCCAGTGGCCCCAAATTGCAAAACAGGTCACGGGCAGAGAGTTGTCTCAGGTACACTGCGACGCTTCCGCTTTCAGAACTCAAGAGAAACAGGCCAGGCCCTGATCTGGACTTCACGGGACCTTCCGCTATGCATGTTGCACGTGGAGACACGTTTTTCTCAAATACCACGATAACACCGCTGTGTGTCTCTTGCTGTGGTCTTTACCCTACTAAATGACAGCCATTTTGACAGATCTTAAAAACAAGTTCCCTTGGTCTTCTGTTTGCCATATGAAGTCACCCCCTTCTGATTTAGTAATTAGCCTGTATCTTTAAGACAGAGGCTTGACTAGGTCTGGGGAAGTGGTCATGGTTAAAAGCTCTTACTGGCCGGGCGTGGTGGCACATGCCTGTAATCCCAACACTTGGGAGGCAGAGGCAGGTGGATTTCTGAGTTCGAGACCAGCCTGGCCTACAGAGTGAGTTCCAGGACAGTCAGGACTACACAGAGAAACCCTGTCTCGAAAAACAAAACAAAACAAAACAAAACAAAAAACAAAAAAAAAGAGCTCTTACTGTTCTTGGAGAAAGCCTAAATTCAGTTCTAATCACTCACGGCCGGGCAGCTGACAACGGCCTACTGTAACTTCAACCTCACACAACCCGATGCCTCTGGGTTCTGTGGGCACGCGGCACCCATTTTCACAGACACATAGCCATAAGTAAAAAGAACATGGTAGATGTTTGACAAGCCTTGGCAGAATAAACATCGGGCAGCATCTTTACTTCTTCTGCGGTATTCACCAAGCCTCTCGTATGCACCAGGCACTGCGCTGGGTTCTGAGCACATAATTCTGTTGTGAGTGCTCGCTGGGTAAGCTTAGAGTCTCTCAGGCTCTTCCTTTCTCCCCCCCTCCCCCCTTACGCTGTGTGTTGGGGTTGGTGGTGTTTTACTCAGGGTTCTCTAGAGTCACAGACCTTATGGAATGTCTCTCTCTATTAAGGGGATTTCTTGTAATGACTTACAGGCTGAAGTCCAACTGACCCAACCATGGGCAGCGGTGACTGGGAAGTCCGAGAATCTAGTAGTTGCTCAGTCCCACGAGACTGGGTGTTTGAGCTGGTCTTCTGTGTACGCTGGAATCCTGAAGACGTGGGTTCTGACAGACGCACTGGCAAGCAGGCAAAGGAGAGCAAGTCTCCCTTCTCCCATTGTCCTTACGTAGGCCTCCATCGGAAGGCGTGGCTGAGATTAAAGGTGCGTACCGCCACGCCTGGCTTTGGGGTTTGCTGTCCCAGGCAGGTCTTGAACTCAGTCTCCCGGTATTAAAGTATGTACTACCTCGCCCGAGCCTAAGCTGTTCGTGTTGCCATGTCTCAGAGAGGAATGTATGCATGATGGGATTGGGTAGAAAGCATGGCGTGCTATGGGATTTCTATAAACACCGAGAAGACTCATCCCACCACACTGGCAGTTTAATAAGTGAACAGATCGCCGTCAGCGACGAGGTGCACTCATATTTCCTCCACTTAGGGGCCCTGCAACTCCCAGCAACTCATCCCTGAGCGTCATTTGTCTAGTCAGCAATCCAGGGACAGTGATAGTCCTCACTTCTCAGGGATGCAACGGAAGTTCAATGAGACGGAACCACGTAGACCATTCCCTACCATGCCTGAGTCCCCACTGCCAGTACTTATTCAAATCCTGCAAAGGATGGAGAGGAGATCTCAGGTGGTCAGAGAGGGTGCTGTTCCTCCAGAGGACCCGAGTTTGGTTCCTACCAACATGTCAGGTGGTTCGTAGCTACCTGTAACTCCAGCCTGGGGGATCCGGTGCTCTCTCCTGTCCTCGGCAGGTACCTGCACCCATGCGCACATGCCCAGACACATACATGCGATCAAAAATAAAATAAAATGTAATAAACACTGCAGTTGACATGTGAGTGCTTAGTCTGGTGCAATTCTCTTCCACTTTACAATAAAATAAGCCTTTCAAGTTGCAACAACTGCTATAAAAGTTGGTGAGATAGTATAGCCATTATCAATAAAGTGGTTATTGCTTTAGTCATAACCACTTCCTGTTATCTATTTTGGAGGCTTGTGACCTTCCTACACCTTCTCTTCAGATTGTGTTCCGTAGCTTTGGCAAAACGTAATTTGCTCTTCTCTCGACGTGAATTTCCCAGCTGTTATTCCATCCACCTACCACCAGGTGGCAGTATATAGTGGTTATTAATAGTTTAGTTTCAAGAGAGCCGCACAGAAGATTCAGGAAAGCAGGAGAATCAGGTGAAGGTTGCACAGGTGTTAGCCATGGTAAGGTTTGCCAGCAAGGAACCTGGTGAATATTCCAGGCACATCTGTTGCACTAGCTCTAGAGGACATGGTACAATGGCTCTTTGCAGCTCTTGTCAGGCAAGGGTTTATTTCTTCCTCGATGGGGACCTTGGTGGGGGTGGTAAAGCCTTTTACAACTCTACATAAGTCTCCATTTCACTCAGCACTGCTCATGAAACCCTGAAGTGCGAGAGTTTGGGTCTTCTCTGCCATCTACTTCTGTGGCAGAGGCTGAGGGGAAGGAGGAGCGTGTGACGTGGGGAGGGCTCTAGGTCCTCTGGGGTTCTGCATCACCATCAGTCTGGCCCATAAGCAGCACCTCCCGTGAAACTGTGTGTGAGCTGGCTTGGAGTCCCACTTCCAGTTAAGGGTCCATGGCTGTGGCCCTGGAGGTAAAGAGTTACCCTGAACATACTCAGAGCCAACTGGAAGGGCTCGGAGGGGAAGCCTCTTCAGTAGAATCCAGGCATCATGGGGAAAGATACTAGGCACATGGGGGAAGAAAATAGCACAGAAGGCACATAGAACTGCCCAGCTCTGGGAGGGGCCAGCAACCTCCCAGGGCCCTGTGGGGACTGCTTTAGGTGACACCTTGGAAAGGCTGCTCCCTGTTCTCTGGATTGTAAATTTCTGAGAGTTGGTACTGCCTAGAGAAGATGACACACATTTCTCATAAGGATTCTCTTTCTCTCCCCTTCCCTTTCTGTTGCCCACCTTGCGTGTGTGTGTGTGTGTGTGTGTGTGTGTGTGTATACACAAAGAGAATGAAGGTTCTTGGTAGACACAGACTCAGCGGTCACTGGTTTGTATCGATCCACCCGAGTCTGAGTAGGACCCCCAAGGACTGGCATTTCTTACCAGTTCCTAGATGATGCTGTGCAGGGAATACAGGCTGGCTCTAACCGCCCTACTGCTTCAAAGACATCGAGACTGCTTTAGTTCCCCGGGTTGCTTCGTCTCTGGTTGGGTCAGGCCAGCTTTATTTAAAAGGGGAAGGTCAGTATCTTCAGAACACTGTGGCGTGGTGAGTCCCTAGCAAACAGCAAGGCTACCGCATGGTACTGAATCCTTTGAGTGACTGATGATATGACCCAAACCAAGTTGCCAACATGATCACTTGGATAATAACTAATATGTCATCACCATCTCAGTCCCAACACAAAGGTAGGTCGTGTACAAGCATCTTAAGGTTTCAAAATTCTTCTTCTTCTTCTTCTTCTTCTTCTTCTTCTTCTTCTTCTTCTTCTTCTTCTTCTTCTTCTTCTTCTTCTAAGTATTTCATAACACTGTCTTTTAACTCCTTTCTTTCCTTTGTTTTGACATGGTCTTACTCCCATCTCCCCCTGTTTCTTTCCTTTTGGGAGAAGGTAGAGAGGGCAGGGTCTCATGTATTCCAGACTGGCCTCAACATCACAATATAATCAAGGATGGCCTTCCTACCTCTGATCCTTCTGATTTCATTTCCAGAGCGCTGGGGTCACGGGCACGTATCAGCATATCTAGTCCGATGTAGTGCTAAGGATCAAACTCAGCTTGGTGTATGCCAGAGAAGCACTCTACCAACTGTTACTTCCCCAGGTCATTTTCTAATTTACACATGGCCCATTATTCCAGGCTGTGGCATGTAATAGGAAAGAAACGAGAAAAAAAAACCAAGTGCCTGAAATATGGAAGTCATTTAAAGAACATACTCCGCCATGGTCGGTTAGCTCTTGGATTCATTCCTTTCCTTTGCCCAGCGGTCCCCCCCCCCCCCCGCAACTCTATCCCTGCAGCTCTTTAGATTCCACCAATGGCAGTGCTAGGCTGGACCAGAGGGCAAAGAGCAGAGACATCAGGGGTCCATCTCTGCCTCTCTGCCTCGGACGGACGCCAATCCACGCTGGAGGCACCTCTGCTCTCAGCACATGTTTGTTACTAAAGCCTAATACCTCAGACTGTGCAATTTATAAACAAAAGGAATTACTTTTCAGAATTTGGCGGCTGCGGAGTCTAAGATCTGATGGTTACGCCTGGCAGAGGCCTTCTTGCTACATCAGCTCACGGAGGAAGGTTTTACACGAAGGTTTACATTCTAGAGAGGAAACGGGGAGAGGACACAGATGGGTGTCCTTAAGAGGGTGAGTTCGGGCGGGAGAGCAGGAGAAGACGTTCCTTCTCAGCAGCATCCCACTCCTGCGATATCCACATCACTCCGCAAGCCCTAACAGCACCTTCCTAGAACCCACAGCCTTCAGCACTATTGCTCTGTGTGCGCGGTGGGGGGGGGGGGGGGGCGCAGTATAAAGTTCGACACAAGTTGGACCTGGGACAAATATTCAAATCACAGCAGGTGGAAACATCTACCTGCTTTGACGGTCCGTGTCACCTCATCGTCTCATTTGGCTCTCAGCGTTTCTCCTATCTGTATAACCAAATGTCCGCGAGGCACATAGGACTTCCTCGGCTTGAAAGGAGTTATTCTGTTTCCCTTCAGGGACTTGCCTATTACAGATAGTATTGTTGTCCGAGGAAGATTGGCCACATGACTAAATAACAGTCGTTTGACAATCGCTGGTCTTGGGTTCTTCTGAAAGAACCAGTGTCGTGTAAGGCTTGCTGTGTGCCTGTGTAGGGCAGGTCACAGAGGTAGCACTAAGGTGGCTATGGAGGACTTTTGTCTTGTACTTATCTCTACTGAGTTCTCTTTCCTCTTCCTGCCCGCTTGCCCTGCAATGTTAGTCACCTCAGGACAGGTTCCCTTCTTTCCTTCCAATCTCCTATGCCCCCCCCCTTTTAGGAGATACCCTAAAACTTCCCTCAGAGAAAGTGTAAGAGACATAGGACCACCATACTATATTCAAGGATCTTATGGGATCCCCAGTATGACCAACCTGTATGAATGACATTAGGGAATAGATCCAGATGTCCCTCACACCTGCTGAGATGTGCAAAGCACTTTGCTATCGAGCCCTGCGATGGCTATTCCTGGTTGTCCACTTGACTACATCTGGAGTGAACTATAATCCAGAAATGGAGGGCGCACCTGTGATCCAGAGCTTGAGGCTGGGAAGACACAGGTTTGTGACCTGGATCTTGACGTGGGGATCTTGTGGCAAAGTGGCCATGAAAAGCTTAGGCCCAGGCAAGGTAGTACACACCTTTAAACCCAGGAGACTGATGCAAGCAGATCTCTGAGTTCAAGACCAGCCTGGGACAAAGCAAGTTCCGTATGGTGGTACACAACCTTTAATCTGGGCTACACTTACTGGAGGCCTATATAAGGACATTGGAAGAAGGGCTATTAGCTCTTTTTGGACTGTTTGCACTGATTTGCCAGCACATCTGTTGGACCAGCTGAAACACCCAGCCTCATGGGACTGAGCAACTACTAGAGTCTTGAACTCCCCATTCTTGTTCATTGTTGGGTTAGTTGGTCTATTATTACAATAAATTCCCTTAATATATAGAGATAGTCCATAAGTTCTGTGACTCTAGAGAAATCTGACTAATACATGCCCCGTTATTAGTGAGGCTGGTTGTTACTATGCTCAGGAAGGCCTCTGTGGGGCTCCAGCTCAATTCCTTAAGGAAAATATCTACAACTCTTAAGAGTATGTGATACAAATTTCCCCCTGGACCTGATGGACAGCTGTTCCTTGGTATTTATGGGCGATGGTTCTCAAACCCCTACATGCTCCAGTCCTTTCCATAAAATGTAGTATATATAATTATATATATATACATACATATATTTAGTATTTAAATATAATTATCTATACATATATGTAGTATTTACATATAATACATACATACTCTTCCATATTCTTTATTCTTTAGGTGGTGCCCATGCTTTTAGCATTTTCAAACATCTCTAGATGATTTATAGTGCCTAGAGCAATGCGAACGCCATGTACAGTTATAATTCTGTATCGTTTAGGGAAGAACGAACAAGTTTCCAGACACTGCTGGTGCAACCATCAAAGGCGTAACTGGGCAACGACCTCTTTAACAGCTTTTCCTAAATACTTCCCATCATCAATGGGCGGCAGAATCTATAGGTGCAGAACCCACAGAGAAAGGGCCAAGCGTGTTTGTTGAGGGAGTCACATAGACAGCTCCCAAGAAAGTGGCCGAGCTCAGACAGAGAGCTTGGCTAATCCATAGCCTCATACAACAGCATGGCCTTCCATCACTGACACTGGATGCTTCCCGGAATTTCTGCTCCTTGGGCAGAACCCTATTGCTTAGAATAACTACGTGGCATTCAAACTATGTTTAGAGAGAATCAATGAGCTATAGTGATGGATGCCCAGGTTCGGGTGGGCCCAGGCCATGACCTCTTAGATGACACTTCATCTTTGGGACTATAGACTCATGTACCTTGAAGAGTTTTCACAGAATAGTTTTCCTGAGATAATTTTTAAAATATGAAAGATGACTCCCCCTCTGCCTTAACATGTATACTTCAAATGGACTCTTTGTCATATTTTAAAATTTTTATTTATTTATGTTTTTAAAGATACAGTCTCATTATGTAGCCAAGACTAGCCTTGAACTCAGGATATTCCTGTCTCTGGCTCCCAAGTGCTAGTTTATAAGCCAAATGCCTGGCTTCTGGTTTAAGCCACAAAGCAAGCTGAGCAGGACCCACCTTCAGAGAACTCCCCATCCCCTTTACTTTTTATGATCAATTTTACTTGTAAGGCTCTATCACCAGAAGGTCTGGTCAAAGTGCACATAGAATCTATATAGGGAGCTATGGTGAAACAAATAGGTGTGGCCATTGGTTCCAGACACAGAACCTCTAAAGCCTGCGTAATTTCCCGAAGTCCTAGTGGCCTCTTGATTTGGAAGGAACCCTGCTGACTGCACTTGGGTTTATGTTACTGAGGTGACTTAGGTGGGGTTCCCTGGATAGCCTCAGGGTGTGACCATTACCTCAGACACCAAGTAGAGGTTATGGTTGGTTTAATGTCATCCACTAGTATCTCTGTCTCTTTGTCTCTGTCTGTCTCTCTCTCTGCATCTGTCTGTCTCTGTCTCTGGGTGTATGTGTGTGTGTGTTCTTGAGACACACGCATGTGCATGTTCACACTGTATGTTGGGTGATGATAAATATTGGAAATTATAAAGAGATTGAACTCTGCCAATCCCACAGGCAGTAGGGGGTTGCCTAAAACTGTATAAATGCCCTGTGTAGTGTAAATGCCCCTGTGTGCTGTGAGGGTGGTGCCCTCCAACTCCTCGGGGCAGAAGTTTCTTAGACCTCACCTTCGTTCAGTATCATCTGTCTGCTCATCCAAGTCTTTAAAATATACTTTGTAACAAGCCGGTAAACATAACCCAATAATTTCTCTCAGTTCTGCAAGCCAGGGCACCTTTAAATTTTCATTTATGGCTGTTCGGCCACATGTTCAGAGTCCAGGTTTGTACCCAGCATACGAAATGGGGGCAGTCTTGTGGCTTTGGCCCTTAACCCGTGGCATCTGATGCTACCTGTGGACAGCTAAAGCAGGAAGCTGGTTGGATTGTGTCCACCCAGCTGGTGTGCAGAGGTGGAAAACTGCTCCGTGTGCAAAATCTATGCAATGATCTGAGCAGTGAGGTGCTCTGGGAGAGATCACGTAGGTCAGAAAGCCGTGTGTCGTTTCTTAGTGGGGCTTAGAAGAGGAGGATGGGCTCTTAAAGTGATGCACAGACGATGGTCTGCCGTTAGAGTTCTCGGGAATGGGTTGTTAGAAACTGGGTGGCCCGGAGTTCATCACCCAGTCTCAGCATTGCCAACTTCAAAGCGGGAGAAAGAAAGAGTAACATCCAACCTCAGAGGGCTGTTCTGAGGATGACTCCATACAACCACACGGTGAGCCTGGTGTGGTGGTTTGAATAAGAACGCCCTCCATAGATTCAAATATCTCGAGAGGGATTAGGAGGTGCAGCTTTGGAGTGGGACACTTAGCATGGGCTTTGGGGTTTCAAAAGCTCGAGTCAGGCCGAATGAATGTCTCACTCTTCCTGCTACCCGTGGATGCAGATGTAGAACTCCCAGCTGCTTCTCCGGCACCGTGACTGCCTGCGTGCCACCATGCTTCCCGCCATAATGATGACGGACAGAGCCTCTGAAACTATAAGCCAGCCCCGATTCAATAGTCTCTTTCATGAGAGTTTTCATAGTCGTGGTGTCTCTTCACGGCAATAGGACACTGACTAAGACACCTGGCCAAGTGTGCTTGGCAGGTGAGTTCTTGCTATATGCTGCCTCTCGCCACGTTTGTTGTGAAGACATCCTCAAGAGCTGGGTGCTTAGGCACGGACTAGAAACAGGTGATGCTCCCACGATATCTGCCCCGAAACCACAGGGGAATTGGGGTATATCTCTAATGCAGGGGTAACATTTTGGTAACCAGCTTTATCTAAGAGAGGGCAGGAATCATGGAGGAGTCCTGAAGCATTTGGGAGAAGCCAGCTCCTGCAAACAATGCCTATGTTTTAGAGGAAGTCATAGAGAGAGAAGCTTAGGGAACGGTCTTAAAGGCTGCAAAGATACAATGATAGATACATGGCCAATGCTTGGGATGAAGGTGAACCAAAGTGTGGCCCTGAAATGAACTTGCTGACGCCCTTATCCACTGTGATGGTACTAGGAGCTCTGACGTCTAGAGTTCAGCGAGGTCTTAAGAATAGTGATCTAATCCGATAGGCCTGGAGGCCTTTCTGAGTGTTAGGGAGAGTGGGGAAAGAGAAAGTGACACCCCGCCCCCTCATCCATCATGAGCGGCCGGCCGTGTGAGGTCAGGATGAGGCTGTCCGCCACAAGCCCGACCCCTGCACCGCCATCGGAAGCTGAGGAGGAACACATTTCTGATGTCTAAGAACCTTTTGTTCTGTCAGCCGGAGATTATTACTATAGTACTCAAGCCAAAAAGAGTCTTCAAGATGAGACAGACATTCTACACACCCCTTTAATGTTATAAATGTGTTTATGGACCCAAGGTGGAAGCACAGTAAAAGGTCAAGAAAAGAACTGTACTTCTAGGATGTCCCTGTGTGTTCAGTGTTTCTAAATTACAATAAAAACCACTTTTCAATTAATGAATGGTTCTGGGGCCTATGTGCCTTCCAGATGGAAAATACTCTTATCAATGACTAGGACCCAGGAGGCGCCTCTGCTGCCTGTTGAAGGATTGGTTCCCAACCCATCCATACAATACTATATTTCATGAGCACCTGAGCCCTGAACTTGATCCCAGGGATCTAAGGAGATTTATAGTCCAGCGAGGGAGAAAAGTGTGTTAATAGATGGCCAGCTAGGAGGATCAACTTATTAGTTTGAGGCTAACCTGGGTTATATAGTAAGTAACTACATAGGCTAACCTGGAGTGAGGCCCTGTCTTTCATAAACAAGAATAAGAACAAAACAAACAAAAAACCCAAACAAAAACAAAACAAATCAACATCCCCAAACTGAAAAACCATAAAAAACAAAAATAAAAACAAAAACTTTGGATGACCAATAAGGTGTTAGAAGCACTAGACTGAAATAGGCAAGGACCTCCTTAGCCACCTCAGGGAGATTCGGGAGGCTTCTCTGTGGAGATCTGGCAGCAGGCGGTACTGCTGAATGGTTAGAGCACATCCCATGGGGAATGCAGTGGAAATGTAGCATTCCATTTATCCCCCCTTTGCTCCTTTCATCTCTTCTTCCCTTTCTCCCTCCCTGTCTTCTTTCCCCTAATCCTTTGAGACAGAGTCTTGTCATGTACCCCCCGTCTAGCCTCAAGTTCACGCCAGTCCTCCTGCCTTAGCCTCTCAGGGGCCAGGATTCCAAACGTGCCACCAGGCCTGACTCTCCCTTAGACACATTCTTTGCTACCGTGGCCATTTCTTGGGCCAGGTCCTAAGGCACGGCAATCTCTTTGTTACCGGATTACTACTCTGTTTTCGAGTCTGTCTTCTCATCTGTTCATGTCCTTTTCCTGCCTCACCTGCCACACAGAAGCCATAGGTCCTTTCAGAGCACGACCGTGAACAGTCATTACCACTGCTCCACCTCAGACCCTCCCAGAGGTGCCCAGAGCCTCAGGATAGTTAATACCATGCAAAACGAAACACACCAAGTTTACATAGCGCTTCTTTTAATACCCGTGGCTAACTGACATTTTACATCTATACTTGATTCTCCTAGCTTGTGGTCCACATGTTTTGAATGCTGCTTACTTGTTAAAATTGATTATTAACTCCGACACTAGTCCTTATCCGATGCTGTGTGACATTTGGGCGCATATAGAACAGCGGAAATGAGAACCATCTGATACTGATGCTTCTAGCTGAGCTCACACAAGGTTGTTTTCTGTCTCCTTGGCTGAATTATTATTGTTCTCCATAAGTGCGCCTCTACTGTTCATTCTGTGTTCCCTTTTTGCTCAGTTCACTGTTTAAAGCCCCCAGGCCGGGCACTGAGGTTAAAGAAAGCTGAGGTATGCCTCACAGAGGGAACAGACGCAACAGATAAGCTTCACCCTGGGGTGGGCTGCAGGGCTGCTAGCCTCGAACTGGCTTAAATGATGAATTAGTCACATTTTCAAGTGAGGTGCTTTGAAAGAGAAACGCAAGGCAAGGCCTGTGTACTGATGGGCTGGGAGACCCACGGGGACCCGGAATGGAGGTTCGGAATCCACGAAGTCCTTGTTTACAGTAGTGGGCTGTAAGCTCTGACTGGAAGGACTCACTTCAAGCTAAGAGCCTTGCAGAGTTAAGGACACCCAGAGCCTTGCAGAGTTAAGGACACCCAGAACCTTATAGAGTTAAGGACACCCAGAGCCTTGCAGAGTTAGAGACACCCAGAGTTTTGGAGAGTTAAGGACACCTAGAGCATTATAGAGTTAAAGATACCCAGGGCCTTATAGCATTAAGAATGCCTGCCCCCAGATGCTTACAACGGGCTAGAGTACCATTGCTTGCCTCTTTCCCTGGCCATAAGCTTTCTTCAAGTATTTCCTGACCTTGTCATTGTCTATTGTCTTTGCTGTTTCATCTCTCTTTCCAGTTTAGACGCCTATTACTACATCTGCATAGGATCTTTCCTAGTCTTTTTTTTTTTTTTTTTTTTTTTTTTGTGCATAAACTTAAACCGGTTTTACTTGATTACTTATAAAGACGAGAGTCCTTTGGGGCTGGAGAGTCGAACACTGCTAGAGAGAAGTAACCAGAATGAGCTACACGACACCTTTGAGCGTGAGACACCTGGTGGACTAAAAGATGGTGGCCTGAGCTCATTACTTAAAGGCCACAGTCGATGGAGTGGTCCGGGAGGCAGCCGCCGCCGGCAGAGACTGGAATGTAGATGAAGGGAGGTTCCCGGAGCGCAGAACACAGCACTGAACGACGATGCCGAGAGGCTGGGAGACCAGATCCTCACCCCAGCACACTGGGAGGCAGGAAGGACAGACAAGCAGATGAGATGGGTCTGAAAGAATGAAAAAGCTCTGCAGAGATTGGCCAGCGTGACGGTCTAGAACTTACGAGAAGCAACAAGGATAATGAATGTACCATGACCACACGGAGCTGGGTGCCCTGGAGCTGAAATGGAGACGATGGTCCCGCAGGTTGGTTGGTAAGGGAGCCGGGGAGGAGAGCCCGAAATAAATGCAAGGGAAGCAGGATGGGTTGCTTGGGCTTTCTTCTCTGCGACAAATAACCAAGAGATATCCCAAAAAAGGGATGACTTAGTGTGGGCTAGCCTGGTCTCAGTTCTCAGTCCAAGGCTAGCTGATTGACTGTTCTGGCCCTGAGATGAGGCAAAATAGCTTGGCTCCGGAATCAGGTACCAAAGAGCAGCCAGGAAGCAAGGGGCGGGACAGAGAGGACACGCCCTAGTGACCAAGGCACGCCCCCTAGTGACCTACTTCCTCCTGCGAGGAGTTTCCCACGGAACTATTTAGGACCTCCCCAAATGCCTCCACCTTGGCGGTCCCAAGCCTTCCACATAGAAGCCCGAGGGACACATTTCATGCTCAAACCATAACAGAAGGTATAACCCAGGACCTGATCTCTCGACTGACTGATACACTGGAGTCACCTGGGGGCTGGGCATTATGGGTAGTTTCTGATCTAGGGGTCTGGGGTGAGGCCGAAATAAAATGAGTTCCTGACAAATTCCAAGGAGTCTGAGGCTACAGTCCTGGGATGACACCCTTAGAGCTAGTGTGAACGTCACTGGAGATGTCCCAAGGTCCTTGGGAAACTGGAAATCTTTCATTGTGGAGATTTGGTTGGTTGGTTGGTCTCATCGCACACATTTTTAATTCTCTTCCCAACAAATCACAAGGAGTTGGAGAAGTGAGAGGGCAAGACGACTGTGCCGACCACGCCTCATGTGGTGGAAGAGTATTGATTCCCACACAGGCACACTGCGATTGTCCCCCCTCCCCCCACTAAAAGAAAATGTTGAAAACTTTAAACCACCACCACCAAACCTCACAAAATCTTAAAACGTATGTATCGCATAATTGAACCGAAATCTGAATGAGCCAGAAAGGAACGGATTTTGGGGACTTGCTCTGTCCACTGGCTCCGATGTTACTGGAAACGAAAGAGACTTTCCATCCCGAGTGATTTGTAGCCGAAAGTGGAAAAGAGCAGACCAACCCACAAAAAGCCTGAACCGACCAGCGCTGGCTTACCTGCCGGGGGAAGCTGGTCCATTAGGCTTCTCTGGGCGTTACGCTGCTCTTCCTGAAACAACAACAACAACAACGTGGGAAACTGAGGGATACTGCATTTTCACAGCGGGTCTGGGAGATGCCCAAGGAGGCATTTCTCAGGGGCGCAGGACAGTGATGTTGCCGTGGGGCTTTTGGCCTGAAACGGTGGGGCTTTTGGCCTGAAACGGTGGGCCCAGGCAGGCAAGAGGCCTAAGGTTTGTTAGGCCTGACTTGGCAGCCCAGCTCCAGGCACTCAGCAATCAATTAACAATTAACCAGCCTCTCAGTGTTCCCATTTATAAAATGAGATTGTAATGAGATTTAAACGGCATAACATGTAAACTGTTCATTGCGCACTGGGCATGCTGGACTTGTTAACGCCATCTACGACATCTGACGGTCTGAACATTTGGGTTCCCTTCAGACAATCCCCAGTGTCACGGTGTCAAGACGGGGGGGGGGTGCGGGGGTGCGCGGCCTTTGGCATGTGAGTGGGTCATGGGGGCAGGGTCCTTACAAAGACACCCTAGGACCCATGGTCCTTCACCAAGCAAGGCTGCAATGAAAAGATGGTCATCTGGGAACTTAGCAGAACTTAGCAGTCTGTTAGGCCCTTCATCTTAGACTTCCCCATCTCCAGCACTGTGACACTGGGGTTCTGTTGTTTATGAACCATCCAGTCTCGGGTGTTTTGTTACAGTAGCTCGAACATTGAACGTCCTTGTGTGTAGTGTTAGTGAACACTGCACGGCGATATCCCTCCACACGGATAGTGCAGAGGTGGCAGGAGGGAGGAATTAAATCAATTTGCTCCTTGGGGGGACATAAAAGTATAACCATTCAGTAAAATACACAATTTGTAGGGAACATTTTTGTTTATAATGAAAATGATGTGCAGGGTTTAGAAGGCAAAAGGAAATACTCAGATTTGTGCTTCTCTGCTTAGTAGAACACTCCACTATATACAGACACATGTTCAAGACATGCGTTTTATTCTACTCTGAAGTAACTAATGAGATAATGAACTCTGACATACCATACCATACCATACCATACCATACCATACCATACCATACCATACCGTACGGGCTGGCTACAGACATCCAGTGATTCAGTTTCATATTGTTAGCCCGTCTATTTTCACCCAGTATTCGTTTTTACTATTCAGTATTTCTCTGAAGACACTAATTTAATACCCCTAGACCTACTGCTCTTGATTTTGACTACGCTGCTAATTCTTTATCATCAGGATTAGGCAGGCGCACCTAAGGACGGTTTGAGCCAGGTGAAACGCACGCAGCCAGGGCGCAAGCCAGCCGTATGGGGAGAGCAAGGCCACAGGAAGGCTTTCCCAGACAGAACTCAGATGGTCTGCAGGGCACAAGTAATGCCGGACATATCCAGGGGAGGCGCTACACCCCGCGCTGCGCGGCTGAGAGGTGTTGACAGTGCCTCAGTCAGGCCGATGGGAAACCAGTGTGGACCAGTTAGGACAGGAAGGCCTTCGGGCAGAGCAGCGAGACAAAAGGGAAGCCTGAGGTACTGTTTACTAAGCCAACAAAGAATTCTGAACTCCCGGCTTTGAGTCAAGGTACCAGGAAGCTGCGGGTAACTGCTGTAGGGCTCACCCAACAGAGTGACAACCTGGGGGGGGGGGATGAATATTTTGCATTCCTGATGTTTAAAGAGCAAGTCCTTGGAGACCCTGAGGGGGCTAAAGGTTTACTTGGAGGTCTGCTGCACTCCGAGAAGAAAGACTGAGAGCGGAAGACACATGCACGTGGGGGGGGGGGGAGATCTGGGGCAAAAGGAGTAGGAGGAACAGTGCAAATATTTGAGAGAGGAGGTCCCTGCAAGAGTTCCGTGCAGCCGTGGGGACTCCAACCTTATTCCCTGGGGTGGTACCTCAGAACAACTGATGCTGACTTGGTTTTGCTTTGAAAAAGATACCGAATTATCCATTGGAGGCTGCTCTTCCATGCCCCGCACATGCGCAGTGCGATGTTACTGAGTCAGGCACGTGCTAAGAAAGGTCAGTAGGTCACTCTCCTTGACCCTCCAGAGAGCGCATCACCCGGTGGGTAGACGGATATTAGAAGCAGAGACAGAGCTTCATGGGAAATAGCTGGCTGGAGAATACAGTGGCAGGGGTGCCTCCTTCTGTGAAGGGCGGACCCTTCGAGATAGCAGTAGGTAAGATACAAAGTTTAGTAGTTAAGAGTGCTTACTGTACCGGTCGGTGGTGGCGCACGCCTGTAATCCCAGCACCTGGGAGGCAGAGGCAGGCGGATTTCTGAGTTCGAGGCCAGTCTGGCCTACAAAGTGAGTTCCAGGACAGCCAGGGCTACACAGAGAAACCCTATCTCGAACCCCCCCCCCCAAAAAAAAGTGCTTACTGCTCTTCCACAAGACCCGTGTAGGTTCCCAGCACCCACAATGAGTATATCTCACCACTGCCTGTAACTTCAACTGAAGTCTTAAGTGATTATTTTTTGGCTTCCATGAGCATCCTACACACAAAGAATATGTGTGCACACAACTCACATGAATAAAAAAATAAAAATAAAATGATTTTAAGCCAGGATCCAATACATGGGCGGTACCAGTCTTGTAAAGCATAGCTCTGATCAAGCCCCTCCTGGGCAGGGAGTCTTGAGTGACTCTGTGGTGCCTGGCGAGGCATTCTGACCCTCAGCTTTTGCCTTATTTCAGCAACTCTCATCTTATCTCTAGTTAGCGTGGTATTTTTGCAGTTTCAACCAAGTCCATGCTACCCTGCCTCCAAGCCTTTATGCATATTATTTCCTTAGGGGCCTCCTTGCCCTTCAAAACTTTGAGAAAATCCTTTATATTTCAACGCAGAAAGCTTAAAGTTAAACCGTAAATAAGTAAGCTGAGACCTAGTGACATAGGCGATCGGCAAAGTTGCCGTCAACCCTTCAGAATGTTCTAGAGTTACACAGTCCAATATGGTAACTGCGGGCCACATGTAATCAATTATTTTAATATAAATGACTGAGAATTAAATAGTGTTAGGAGCTTGGTTCTCTCATGGCTTGGTTTCCTACCAGAACATTTGAGGGCATGAAACCGTACGAGGTCCCTTGTCTGCTGGTAAAGCTTTGTATTGTGTGACATCCCAGGGTTGCTGCCCACAAGCTAGAATCTGTACTCTGCTGTTTAGCTCTCAGGAGGAGCCTCCCCGACCCCCACCTCTGGAGGCGTATTTCTCCCCACCCCTGCCCCCCAGACCACTGGATCCCTATGGGTGTGTTGGGGGAATCTTTGAAACGGCACTGTCTTTTGGAAAGATTGGTCTTGGTCTACAACCAGGAAAGTTGCCTGGAGCTTGTCTCTCAGCATCTCTGAGCCTTTGCTCCTTCAGCTGAGGTATACTGAGCAGGTGATCAGCTACAAAGATTGCAGCTGCCATTCATGCGATGAGGAGGCGGGTCTATGGGAGCCCCTCTTCTGGAAGATGGGGGGTGGGGGTGGCACTCCTTACCTCTCCGGCTCATTACTACCCACTTTTCCGGGTCTTTTTGTTTGCTTTGTTTTTGGTTGTTTTGTTTTGTTTTTTGTTTGTTTGTCATTACTAGAGAGCTCAAGTACTTGTAACTGGAAGGGACATTTCTGCTTAAACAAAGGTGAAGAGGGGAAAGGCCGGAACGTTTAAAGACTCCGGGACATGCCAGGCATGCCAAGACACATGCGCATGCGTAGGTAGTTTCCAATCGCCCCATAAGCCCTCCCCGTGAGGCCCGGGGGTCGTGGAAGAATGTGCGATTGGTACCTGGAGAAGGAGGCTGGGTAGCATACAAAGTTAGAAGACGGGCTCGGGTTAGGTGCGGAGGGGACCTGAATGCTATGCTAAAGCCAGACCTTGAGATTGGGAGTCTACAACTGGTGGCACCGTGCTGGCGCGGAAGGTGAACTGAGCCCAGCCGTGACTTAATTGTAGATTGGTTTTTTTTGCCTCCGTTTGTATCACAAAGTGGACAGTCTTCTTTCTATAACCTGCTGTTCTTTTCAGGAGAAGGAAACCAATTCCTTTCCAAAAGGCATTACATTCTGAACATGATAAGCCCCGAGTTGGCAAACCAGCGCTTTCCCTTGTAATTGGCAAAGACATTCAGATTGGGCTTCTGGTTTCCTTTGATGGCCTCCCACCCCCAACCCTAAGCAAGGCCAACGTCTGAACGGCGAGAAAAGATCTCACGCAGGGCTCCTTTCTCCCAACAAGCTTTGCAAGCCGCGCAACATCTTCCTTGGATACGGTTCAGCTGGGGGGCCTTCCCTGTATTCCGAGAGGAATTCCTCATCCTCACAGAGAGCCTTTTGTTGTCCGGGGTTATGCGAAGCTAACCGCTTGCTTGCTTTGCACAAGGAAGTATCTTTTCATTGTGTGAAGTCATGATCAAAGAGGACTGTGAGGGCAAGCAGGAGAACAAAGTGGCGATTTACATCTAGAATTGCTGCGGAGAAAAGAAGGGCCCTGTTCCTAGAGCGAAGCTCTCTCATCTCAACATGGAGTCTGCTTTTTACCGTCTACGGACGGATTTCATTTTTAAGATGCACTTTTTTTTTTTTTTTTTTTTTTTTTTAAATTTAGGCATGCCATGCTTATGCAGAGGCTAGAGGAGGGAGGGAGTCCGGATACCCTGGAACTCCACTTACAGATGGTTCTGAGCTTCAGGTGTTTGGGAACCAAATCTGAGGCCTCTGCAAGGGCAGCAGGTACTCTTAACGGCTGAGCAGTTTCTGATGGATCTATACAGTTTAGTCCTTAGTATATTTGTGTGGTTGGATTTTCTTTTTTCCTCTGACGCTGTGTGTGGTGTGAGTGTATGTTTGTGCATCACGTGTGTGTGTGTGTGTGTGTGTGTGTGTATACATGAATGTGGAGGCTAGAGGCTTATGCCAGCTCTTCTACCTTCCGTCCTTCACTTCTGTTTGGAACAAGGTCTCTTGCTGCTGGGCTTCCTGACTGGCAATGCTGGCTAGCCTCAGAGCACCAGGATTTCTACCTCCTCAGTCCTTTGGCTTCCTCCACTGACATATATACAAATATGTGTGTGTATGTATATAGACATATGTGCATACACATATACATAAATATATGTACAAATATAAACATACGTATATGCATGTATATGTATATGCATATATATGTATGCACGTACACGCATATGTATGTATAAAATTCTCTGTCTTGTTCACAAACATCTTAAATCTTGTCACAGGTCTTAAAAAACTTGTTTGACTTACATGGCAACATCTCGTTTTAAAAAATAAAAAGTCTTTCATATCTATATACTTATAGATATATTGTGACCAATATACATATAAAACAGATAGACACACATACAAATATCCACACACACACACACACAAATACACATCATAAGCACACAAAGTTTTGGGAAAAGCAAAAAAATTCAGCTTTAGTACCCCCAAGTTAGCCTTGTATTATGTGGCCGGTTGGCACAATCCCAAGAGATCAAAACTTCGCTGAAGAGCTGGGGAGATGGCTCAGTGGTTAAGAGCATTGACTGCTCTTCTGCAGGTCCAGAGTTCAAATCCCAGCAACCACGTGGTGGCTCACAACCATCCATAATGAGATCTGATTGCCCTCTTCTGGAGTGTCTGAAGACAGCTACAGTGTACTTACATATAATAGCTAAATAAATCTTAAAAAAAACAAAAAACAAAAAACAAAAAAACAAAAAAAAAACTTCGCTGAAGTTGCTTCTTAGCGTCTTTTGTGATGAGTTACACAAACATGGCTGTCCTAATAAAGAGCCCCACATAATGTGAATATTTAACCCCTCCCCCACGAACCCAACCAAAGAGAAACCTTCTGCCTGATTGCCTGGAGGAAAGTGTGCACTGTAAGTACTCTCCTCTCTGCTCAGTCTGACAAGCTAACTACTTTTCTAAGGGAACCAGGAGCTTTGCATGCAAGGTTTGTCTCCATTAGTAGCCGGTTCATCCTTGAGTCAAATACGATTGCTCAGGTGTTATTTTTATCCCTTCCGCTTAAGAATTCAACTCCCATGAAAGGAAAGCAATTTTCCAGAAAATATTGCACAGATTTTCCTCCTCCTTCTCCCTTCCTCTCCTCTTTTCTTTTTTCTTCCCCATCCCTCTCTTTCATTTAATAACAAGTACTACATTTTCATAAGTTAAAACTGGGAAGGAGGGAAATTCTTAAAATTCTGTAGGTCGAAGAATTTATATGGGAGAAACAACCAATTCCATCTTCTGCAGCCCGGGATGTGATGTGGAAGCAGTTTGCGGGAACCATCCTACACGAATTAAAGCAGACAAGTAACTCAGCATTGAAAAGTCAGCACAACAACCCACAGATCACAAGGGCACCTCTAGACAGGGGCTTAGGGTGGGGCCAACCAAGTCTAGGAACTGATAAGCTCTTCATTTTAGGTCCTTCTAAGTAAACAGATGAACAGCTAAGATTACAACATTTTAATCCTTACGTTTTCTTTGATGTACACACTAATTTGTGAAGTGTATCAGGTTACTGCTCTGTACGGGAAAATCCTATTCCTTAAACCAGAGACTGCTGCTGGATATGAATTCTCTACCCTTCATCTTAGGTGCGCCCGTGCGCCCGTGCACACCACAGCGAAGCAGGGGCTTTGTCAGCAGCCTGCCTTTGGGTTGTTCGCAGATTTCTTGACAGCATCTGCTTTTTTTTTAAAGGTTGGTTTATTTATTTATTATGTATACAATGTTCTGCCTGCATGCATGCCTGCACACCAAAAGAGGGCACCAGACCTTATTATAGACGGTTGTGAGCCACTATATGGTTGCTGGGAATTGAACTCAGGACCTCTGGAAGAACAGTCAGTGCTCTTAACCTCTGAGCCAGAGGTTAAGACCTCTACCCCAGACGGCGGAAACATATAGAATACCAGACATATAGAATTCTATACCAGACACAGCCAACATAATTTTTTCTTATCTCCTCCTCCCTCCAAGTAGGATCAGCAGTCACTTGCTATTTCAATAGAATTCAAAGCGATGCTATTGGAAAGGGTTTCACTCTGGGGTTCAGGCAGGTACAAAGCTTGCAAAGCAATTTTACCTTACAGGCAGTGCTGTGCTGGCCAGTGTTTAACAACTGGTGTGACAGAAAAACAAAGATGTTTGCTATAAATAAGAAATGCAAAAGACATGGCACACATACTAATAAACACACTTCTACAAAGTAAACTGGGGCTGGGGAGATGTTCAGGATAAGAGCACTTGCTACTCATATATGAGGGCCTGAGTCTAGATCCCAACAGCACATGCATACAAATCCAGGCATGACCATGTATGTCACCCCACACATATATGTACATGTATGTACACACACACACACACACACACACACACCTGTTCCTAGAATGGTTGGAAGGGGTTTTGTCACGCAGTCAACCTGTGACCACGAGAGAACAGGTGTAGTTCTGATATGAATGCAGCTTGGTGTTTCCGTTTAATAGTATAGAAGAAAGAGAAGGAATGGGCACACCTGGAAATTTCGCTTGTTCATGGAGAGCACGAGCAAATCTTTGCTAAGTCAGATCATTTTTGGAAATTAGAGGAAAAATTTCCTCATGCAAATTTTTGGTGTTTCCCCCATGCAACGGCAATAGATTCGACCTACTTTTAAGTTTGATTTAAAATAATATTCTCTTCATTATCTTCCTAATCACAGACAGGCAACAAAGTTTAAAAAAAAATCAACTGTGAATCCTGACTCACAGTTTTGGTGTAAATGCTCCTGAGGTGGCTGGTTTGAAGTTTGTCATCCCAGGGCCCTGAACAAAAAGTTAAAGGCCACACAGTGCACCCCACCCTGGAGGACTGTCCTACGGGCTCAACGCACACAAGTCCCCTTAAGAGAAATGGCAAAACATTTCAGAAATGATGTTTTCCAGTATTTCCCAACGTTTCTTCTAATATAATGTATTTAATTCTACTTTAAAATACTTCAATCTCAATAAGTTGGCGACATTCTAGAACCCCACAGCTAGTCCCGGCCAGCTGTGGCACAAGCTGTCTGGATTTTGTGCTTGAAGGGCAAAAGTGCGTCCCAGGCAATTTCCCCCAGCCACAGGCCACTAACCTCCCATTAACGGTCACCTTAAGGCCTGACTACCCATGCTGTGAGTTAATCAGTCTCAAGAGGGCAGGATGTTCCCAGGAGAATTTTAGCAGTTAGTGAGAAGGAAGCTGGGAAAGCAACTCTAGGTCATGTTACCACAGTTAGTGAAAAGCGTGTGTGTGTGTGTGTGTGTGTGTGTGTGTGTGTGTGTCTGTGCGCATGCGCGCGGACGCCCAGTCTCGGTCACGTGACCCCTCGGAGTTGCTCATTCTTGGAGAATGGTGAGAATACAGTTCCCCAGACAGCCATAGGATAGAACTGAGGGATGCCAAGACGCTGGAAGAGTGCCTCCGACGTAGCCCATGCTCAGAAGCTAAACACTCAGTATTGCGACCGCACAAAAGAAATACAAGATTCCAACGCTGATTGCACAAGGGTCGGCTGGGGGTCCACTTCCTCTCTCACAGCCCAGACCTGCTTCACGGATGGATGAAGCCCGGAACATGGAATTTCACGGCTGGCTCACAGAGTCATTGTTTCCATCTCTTTCTTCCCCCAGGAGTGACCATGGATAGGTGAGCTTCAGTACGGACCCAAAGGCTAACTTCTCAGGCTCAGTACATTAAGGCTCACTAAGGGATGTCCATTAGATGCTGGAAGTGCAGAGGACGCAGGTGAAGGACTGGAGAGTGGCTCAGAGGCTCAGAAGCACAACCCTCTGTAACTTCAGTTCTGGGATGTCTGACTCCCTTGTCCCACCACGAGGCGAACATACAGACATACACTCAGGCACACAGGAATGTACATAGTTTTATTTATTTATCTTAGAAAAAGAATCCAGTCTCTTCCTATGTATTCAGCACAGACAACAGGATCCAAATTAGATTAAAAAAAAACAAAAACAAAAACAAAAACAAAAAACTAAGATCAGAAACGTTCAATAGTATCCTATGCTACATATATCATTAATGTGGGGATTTCAGGCTTTATTTTATTTTTTTGGATCCTTTCTGTTTTTTGTTTGTTTGTTTGTTTTTTGTTTTGTTTTGTTTTTCTTTTTCGAGACAGGGTTTTTCTGTGTAGCCCTGGCTGTCTTGGAACTCACTCTATAATCCAGGCTGGCCTCGAACTCAGAAATCCGCTTGCCTCTGCCTCCCAAGTGCTGAGATTACAGGCGTGCGCCACCATGCCCGGGTGGATCCTTTCTTATTAAATTTTTTTTTTTTTTTTTTTTTTTTTTTGGTAGCACATGTTTAAAGAACAAGGAAAAACAATGGACAACTAGAAAAAGGCTTACGTTAGATTTTAATTTGTGAAGTCAGGGTAACACCTTTCTCAGGTTTGCTGCATCATGGAATGTGTCAGGGCCCATTGTGGGCAGTCCACGCATTTGTTCTCTTTTAAATCAACTCAAGGTTAATTGGAGCTATAGATGAGACCCTGATGAGAAGGCAGAGGCCAGCCTTTCCTGTTGTCGCAGGCACCTGAAGCAATGAGGTGATTGCTTTTCTCTTTCCTAGAGCAAGCACACTTTGCTCTTCTAGGAATAAACACCAAACAAAGGAACCCACTTACAATGTTACTAACCAAACTGAAGCTCAAGGAAATGAGATACCCTAAGCCCCCTCCTGTCCTTTATATGTATATATATGTAGCATATATGCACATTTGTTGATTTTATTCAAGGATGACCAGGAGTCACTGATAAGCCACCATTTCAGCAAACAGTACACCAGGAGTCTACCTGAGTATTTGGACAAAACTAACAAATAAAACAAGTTAATTATATGTGTGCCACCAACAATATACACTCATATGGACTGGGAAGAAAATATGAGGGATGAAATCATGTGACTTTCAAAGCTAGAAATAAAAGGTGCTCATAGTCAGAACTCACAGTATCTAGATCTAAAATGTTTCCATAATACATTCTTAGAGACGATTCACTATGATTTCTGGGAACACTGCAGAATTAGGCTTAGGAGCATTTAAGCATATAGGAACATACAGTGCTGTTAAATGTAGCTCCTGTCAGATTTGGTGATTTTAGTCCAATCTGTTTCATCACCACATTTTATAAAAAACAATTAAGCTGATTTTGGGGGGATTAGAAAACATTGAAAACTGAAAAAAAAAGTTATTAAAATATAGTCAAGTTGTGAAAATTAAGGCTCTTATTATAAACACTGAACTAGCCAGTCTGGTCTACAGAGTGAGTTCCAGAACAGCCAGGGCTATACAGAGAAACCCTGTCTCAAAAAAACAAAACAAAACAAAACAAAACAAAAAACAAAAAACAAAAAACAAAAAAAAACAACCAAAAAACAAAAAACAAAAAACAAAAAACCAAATAAAACAAAAAACAAACAAACACTGAACTAGATTACCTAAATTGATTTTTTAAAACACAGTAATAAAGCATGCTCATACACACATGTACAGGTAGGTATGTGTATGTACATACGTGTTTGAACATGTGTGTATGTGTGTGTGTGTGTGTGTGTGTACTGTACCATGGTAGGCATGTAAAGGCCAGAGGGCAGCCTCACCTGTTGGTCCTCCCCTTGTCTGAGACAACGTCTCTGCTGTCTGGGACCCAGGTATGTCACGGGAGATGGCCCGTGAGCTCCTTGGCAGTCTCCTATGTCCATCTCCATTGCTGGGAATGGAGACACAGGATACTGGTGCCTTCCCTGGCTCTGGGGATTCAAACTCAGGTCCTCGTGTGACGGCAAGCACTCTATCCACTCAGCCATCTCTTGAAATTCTTTAGAAACTAAGAGTAAATATTTAACACCAAGGGAAGAAGATTTTAGAAAGCCGTGCTACCTTCTTAATGTTTAAGAAGGATGTACTGAGCTCCAGTTCCAAATTTAATTTGAACACCAACTTGACGATAACTAAACAGGAGCGACGGCCACTGGACTCTCCTCAGTGGCAACTGTGCCTCCCTTCAGCTCCTGCTGCACACGTTATCTGAGCTCAGTCACAGGCTGCCTGTGCCTACTCTATGATGATGTGGCCATATGGTGTATGTACAAATATGGGATCTTGTTTATTAAACAAACCCCATATTTCAGGATCAATAGTCTCTTGTCAAGATGGTCCCACTTGATTAAATGATAAATCAGATATCTATTGATTATGAATTAATGAATGACAGAAATGGCTCTCCATTCATGAAATTAAGCTCCTTACTAATCAGGAATTCGGTTTAGGAAATAGATACTACTGGTGGGATCCAGGGATGTGGGTGGCTTGTTGGCCTTCTAAGAAAATGGGTTAAGAATCTAGTGGAATTATTCCTAGACTAGTAGGTGTGTGGCTGGAGGCTGCGTTCCTGGTCCTGTGACCTGTCGGTAGATGTTAGGGTCTGCTAGCAGATGCTGCGTGCAGAGAGTAATAGAACCCTCTGTCTGGAGTAGTGTCGGGCCCACTTAAATACAGAGAGTGATCCAGACCCACATCTGTGGATTCAACTGGAAACCAAAGTCCCCTTGCTCCAACTGTGTCTATACTAAACAGGAAAGATTTTTTTTTTCTTGGCACCCTCTAAACAACACATTCTAGCAATCACTCATGTTGTACTTACAGTGGATTAGGAATCAACAAGGAATCTAGAGATGGTGACTTAGCATATGGAAAGATGCTCATAGATTACATGTAAATGCTGTTTTATATGAGGGACTTAACCACCCTCTTGGGAGGATTATGTGCAGGACTTCTAACACCAATCCTGTGCGCATACTAAGGGTGACTGCATCTTTGCCAGATAAAGGTTGGGGAACCTAGAATAATAAAGCCTTGAGACTTCTGGTTTACTCAACTAAGCCAAGTGTTAACAGCCACATAGATATTCGATCAAGGCCAAGATTGTACTACACATTACACTAGGTCTTGAGCATTGAAAAGTTGTATCAGCCCAGGCTGCTGCAGCCATGGGGAAGATGAGGGAGGAGAGAGGCAATCACACTCTGACAGCCAGCCAGGGCCGGGATGTGGTCAAAGCTAACCTCGGGCCAGTTTTCCCTCTCGGGCATTTTCAATCCATGTTAGCAGCAAGCAAACGGAGCACTTCACTTTGTTGTGCAAACTACAAGTTAGAAATCTTTATTGTTCTCATTTGTTTCCAATTCCAAACCAAAGTGTGGAATTAGACTCATCTGCAAGCCATTTCTGATTAAAATGAATCTTCAACACAACCATTAGTATAAAACCTCTTTTTCTTGTATAAAATACATTATTGTGTTTTTATTTTTTTATTTTTTAAATTGTTTTTGGATTTGGTTTTTTCGAGACAGGGTTTCTCTGTATAGCACTGACTGACTGTCCTGGAACTCACTCTGTAGACCAGGATGGCCTCGAATTCAGAAATCCGCCTGCCTCTGCCTCCCAGAGTGCTGGGATTACAGGCGTGCGCCACCACCGACCGGCCATTATTGTGTTTTTATGACCGTGATTTCCTATTTGACACTTATTCACATAGAAACCTGGATGTTTTCAAGACTGTGCTGAGGCATCTTGTTAAAATGTAGATATGTCAGCTTTAGATGCGGCTTCAGCTTCTGCTTCCCGGGCACTCTCAAGAGACTCCCAAGCAATTGGTCCAGAGAGTAAGGATTCAGAGAAGTGGTTCTAAACCTTTCTGATGCTGCGACCCTTGACCCTTCATGTTGGAGTGATGCCCCAATCATAGAATTATTTCATTGCTCCTTCTTAGCTGCAATTTTGCTGCTGTTATGAACAGCAATATAAATATCTGATACGCAGGACATCAGATATTTAACCGCTGTGAAGGGCTCGTTTGACTCTCAAAAGTGGTCATGACTCTCAGGTTGAGAACTGTTAGCTTAGAAGATATCTTAGCATTAAGTGCTTGTTTAGTGCTCTGCTCCAAAGGAACAAAGTCTTTGTCTATAGGCAAAGACTTTCTCCACATCAACAAGTACAAAACGATTAAAATTACATTGTTTTGCTGACTAGGCGACTCCAAAGCAAGGGAGAATTCTCTCTCACAGTTCTGAGGGTTGGAAGTCGGAGATAGGAGGAGAGTCCAGTTCTGGTTAAGGGACGTTTCCAAGATGTCCCGATGTCTGTGTCCTCTTATGGTGTTAGGGGGAGGAAAAGGAGAGGGGATTGAACGCCTGCATGTGCTCTCTGAAATCCCTGTTAGTAAGGGCACGCGAGCATCTGAGGGGTTCCACACTCCCCTCATTACCTCTCGAAGGGCCTGCTTTCTAGTACCCAGTCACAAAGAGTTAGGAGTTCAGGCGTTTTGGAGGGGAGGACCACAGCACTGGCAAATGATACAAGAAGTGCTTCCTGCAGTCAGGCCATAAAAATGCCTGGGATTTTTACTTTCCTTCTTAGAAACTAAGGAGTGCCTGGGAAGCACGTGACCTGCAGGCAGCCCCGACAGAGGACTCCACTGCTGGCCAGCACGAGAACACCACCAGAGCGGCAGAACATCAGACAAAGTCCTCCAGTCATCCTAGGGCTCAGCAGTCCTACCTGAACTATGGACTATTTTTTTGTTGTTGTTGTTGTTGTTCTAAAGCAAACAACTGTCAAAGGAGTTTATTGCAGAGCAGTTGAACTCAAAACAGATAATTAAAATAAATTGTATTTATTTTTAATTATAAAAATTAAAAGTACATTTATTTAGTGTGTCTGTGTCAGAGGGCACCCAGAGAGGGGCAGTTCTCTTTCCACCATGTGGTTTCCAGATACTGAACTCAGGCCATCAGGTGTGTCATGAAGTCCCTTAATCCCAGCACTTGGGAGGCAGAGGCAGGCAGATTTCTGAGTTCGAGGCCAGCCTGGTCTACAAAGTGAGTTCCAGGACTGCCAGGGCTACACAGAGAAACCCTGTCTTGGGGGAGAGAGGGTGGTGGTGGTGGTGGTGGGGGAAGAATAATATGTTTTAGGTTTAGGTATGAGTGAGTACCTACAGTATTGGTGTGGGTTTTCTATCTTGGTGGTCGTGGTGGGGGGTTCTCAGCCAGAGTCACAGGATTATTGGATCACAGGGTGAGATTCAAAAGCCTTCCTCCATCTATGTCCAACGGACACAGTAGTCAAATAAAATCCGATATCTTGGAGTCAGCAAATTTTATGATCGTGTGTTTTCCCTCTAAAGCTATGCTGAAATGTAACTGCCCGTGTGATGATCCTGGGGCAGGAGCCGGCTCGCAGGTGACATCCATACTGTTCTGATCGTTCAGTTCCTTCTCGCTCCCTCCCGCCCCTTCACCTGTTTGCCATGGGAGGTTCTATCAGGAAGGCTCTGTTAGAGCCCGCTCTCTTGATCTCAAACTTTTCAGTTTCAAGAACAGTGTGGGTAACGTCGTCGTCTTCATTATAAATTATCCAACCTGTGGCATTCTGCTTTAGCAGCACAAAATGGATTAAAGCCCGAAAACGGAAGCAGGGTGATGTTTATATGGCAGACGCGTTAAAGTGCCAAAGACGCTTTGGAAGAGGGTCATGGGTAGAGAGGTTGGACGGAGTTAGAGGATCTGCCCAGAAAAAGCCCAGAGGAGTGTGAGGGTGATGCTGTCCAGGGCTTGGGGGAGCCTGAGACGGCTTAGAGATGGCTTAAGTGACCGCGTTAGAAGGCTTGCAGAAATGTGAATGGGGCAGGCCACACTGATGAGATCTCAGGCGGAAATGAGGAAGGCTCTGGAATCTGGAGCATCCTTGTTATATTGTGGCAAAGAAACAGGCTGAATTGTGTCGTGCCCCAGGGCTCCGCGGAAACCGCACAGCGTGCCGATGGCGCGGGCCAGCATGGGAGCATTCAAGGCTCCGTGTGGCTTCTTTTCACTGCGCACAGTAAACTCTGAGAAGAAACTGCTTTGGGACGGAATTTATCATTAGAAGGTTGAGATTGGAGGGATTATCGGGCTGGCCCTGTGGAGAAAATGAAAACACTTGTTCGGCAGAGGAAAACCAAGAATGTGGTCTTGGCACCATTTGAGAAAGAAATTACTGTTTGTTGGGGGGGGGGGGGAGGAGCCAGAGGCTGCTCCTCCACAGTCCTCCAGAGCTGCATGAAGGGACATCAGAGTCCTCTGCTACCCTCCGCATCACAGGCTCACAGGTCCAGAGAGGAAGGAAACAGGAAGAGAGGCCTGTAACACCCTGGGTATACGGCCCCGCGTCTCTGCGTGTCTGTCCTCTGTGTTCAGATGCAACACTGCAGTGGCCCTAGCCAGCCCATGGGAAGCCTCACACCCTGCTCTGGAAGGCACAGGGCTGTGACCTCAGCCGGTATCCACGTGGTGCACAGAATGCAATGCAGAGGCCATCCTTATTATTAAAGGGTGTACGGGACAGCCCGGGGACCCTGGTAGAGACTTCTACAGCAATGGAGCTGTTTCACTAGCACTCCTGCTTCCTGGGGTGACAGTGGCCCAGGTACTGAGAGCGATAGAGCTTTCAGAGTACAACAGCTGTGGGATCCAACCTCCAAGCCAGAAAGGTATTGTGTGGGTGGAGGGCCCAGCAAAGCCAGGGGCGCTGGGGGTGGGGCTTCAGGCCTTGGGGAGGGGCAGCCTCTGGCCTCAAAGTCTGGCTGGCGAGACTTGGAATTAAGGGTTAGCCTCACACTTTAAGATTCAGTATCGTTTCATGCCCCTCCCTCTTACTATCTGCTCCCCTGCCTCCGACCTTAACTCCATTATTCGTCTAGATTTCTCCCTTCTGAAACGGCGAAGTCCGACCCGCCTTTGCGCCACCTATGTGCAGTTTGAAAGCCCAGACCTGTTTCCCATCCACAGACTCATAGCTTCCAAGCTTTGTCTCAGGATGAATTCCACCCATGTGATTTGCCCACATCTGATTCAGAGAAGACTCTGGACTTTTAAGTTGATTCTGGAGCCAGTGAAACGCCCATAAGAGATGGATGAAGGTATTTTGCATGTAAGAAGGATATGCATTTTTGGGCTAGAGGTGGAAGCCGGTGGCCTGAATCTGTGTCTCCTTGAAAATTCATGTTGAAACTCAGCTGTCCTTAAAGATGTGAGGAGTGACTGCACTGTCCTTATGAACTGGATCTCGGGGTTAAAAGGGTGACTGTCCTGCACAGCCCTGTGTTTTCTTTGCCTTCTGTCAAGAGATGGGAAGGAAAGGTCTCCTTTCTGTAAATGCCAGATATAGGTTTCTTTTCTTTCTTTTTCTTTCTTTCTTTCTTTCTTTCTTTCTTTCTTTCTTCCTTCCTTCCTTCCTTTCTTTTTTTTTTTTCTTTTTTTTTTTTGGTTTTTTTGGATTTGGTTTTTTCAAGACAGGGTTTCTCTGTATAGCCCTGGCTGTCCTGGAACTCACTCTGTAGACCAGGCTGGCCTCGAACTCAGAAATCCGCCTGCCTCTGCCTCCCAAGTGCTGGGATTAAAGGCATGCACCACCACCACCCAGCTCAGATATAGGTTTCTTGATATTAGACTTCCTGCATTGCAAAACTGTGAGTCAGTAAGTTTGAATTAATTCTAAGTTACCCCGTCTCAGGTGTTCCCTCAGCACCGAACAAAGACACATCCTATCTAACAGGACGCTGACGACTGCCTGCTCTAGCTGATCATTCATCAGCAGGTCCTTAGCCCTGATGGGATGCCCAGTGGACCCGCATCTCTCTAGCCTTCACTGTCAGTAGATATGGGTCAACACCACATTGTCTTCAAGATTCGATCTTTCTACTGTCTCCACGTCTTCTGGCTCTACCACCATGCTAAGACCAAATAAAGTTAAGCCACGCACTCAGTATCTACATTTAACAACCTGTTCTTAATCCTCTCTGAATTTTTGTGTACTGCATATCTGTGATTCCCCCATGCACATACTTCAATATTAACACTTGGTGTGGCTGTACTTAGAGATGTACCTTTAATTGAGGTCACTAAGGTCAAACAAGGGCATAAGGATAAGGCCCTGACCTAATAGCATTAGTGTCTTATAAACCCAGAATGCTTGTACCAAGGAGAGGCCATGTGAAGATCACAATGGTGAGGCATCTGAAAGCTAGGAAAAAAAGGCTTCCTCAGAGGCTAAGATACCAGAGCTGTGATCTTGGACTTCCCAGCTTCTGGAAATATAAGAAAATAACTTTCTGTACTTTCAATCATCCAGTCCTTGGTATTTGGTTATGGCAGCCCAATCAGACTCCTTGATATCTTTTAACAACCCGAGAGCAGCCAAGCAGAGGTCGATTGGAAGTTCTGCTCAGTTTTGGAGTCAGGTGTTAGCACTGACTGACAAGTCCACTGTAGCCCCACGGGATTTTAATCTCATAGCATCTCTGTGTGACAACCAAAAGGTCCCCACTAAATACTCCGCATGCATCAACATCTCTAAGACCATGCTAGAGCACCTCATCAGGGCCGTCCTTCCGGAAGCCGCCCACACTGCTTCCTGACGTAGGTGCTTTCACTTCCTCATCTGCTTCCTCCTCTAAATAAAACTCCGACTTGCAGACCCGGGGCCTGTGTCTGTCAGAACTTTTACTAATGAGACCAAGGACCTGGGTGGGAAGAGAAGGGTCCGACTTCCTTGGTCCATTTCTTCTGCAGTAGGAGGGGACTTGAATTTTAGTGTCTTCATGACAGGAAAACAGGAGTAGTAGTCAATGCTATGCCCCAATCAAACTATAATGTCTGGGTTCACCTCACACTACAGAGAATTCTCTTCCTCAAAATGCTAGTTGTACCCTACTGAGAAAACAGCAGAAAAAAGTCTGGGAGATAGCGGATGTAGTATTCACTTCATTCATGCCCACGAGTGAGTTACTATTTTATGACAATTGTTTTAGAAGTAACACTGGAAGCTTGAAAATGATCACAAATTAGAATAAATAGGTATAAATTCTTGGACATCTGCATGGGTGTATATTGACACATCTCATCCTTGTTTACTTATTTATTTTTCTTATTTTTGTGTGTATTGGTAGAACACCGAGCAAATGCAGTGGACTGAACATGGTAAGCGATTTTAGCTTTCTTCTAAATCTTGGCCAAGTTAGTATGAGATCTCTCTGTGTGTGTGTGTGTGTGTGTGTCTGTGTGTGTACACTCTGTTGGACATTTTTTCCTTTTACAATAAGTAGCTTAGGGAGACCATTAAAAGAAGGAAGGCCTCGATTTCACTCATGGTTTCTGAGGTTTCCAGCCAGGGCTGCTTGGCTCTGTTGTTCTGCACTCGTAGAGAGGCGGACATCATGGAGAACAACGCCGCTCCTGAGATGGCAGTCAAGAAGCTGAAGAACTATGAGAGGGTGGGGACAGGTGGGCTCCCGGGATGAGACAGTGACTTCCTTCTACTATGCCCTCATTTTTTCAAGTTTTGCACTTACTCCTAATGTACTATCATATAATAAATCCATCATAGCATTCATTCATTCATTCATTCATTCATTCATTCCTTAGGTTCTCTCAGTATGCAGACAGGTTTTTATGATCTGATCCAGTAGCTGGGGGACAAACCTTCTGAGGAATACTTCATATCTAAATGGTAACTGTCTGCCTGCCTGTCTGTCTGTCTGTCTCTCAATAAAACAGGGGAAGGTGACAGCAGCATTTTTGGAAGACAGAGGCAGTAGGTAAGTGGTACTCGCTCAGTGGATCTAGAAGAGTGAACTAGATCAAGGAGGGGGTACCACAGAGATCCTCAAATGCTCTGCAGTTGCTTCGGGTGCTGAGGCCCAAATGCAGAGGCTTGAACTGTGTTTAAGAGCAGTAGACACACTTCCGTCTCCCTTCCCGTAAGCAGCTGGCGACTAGACTTCCTCCACCTTAGCAGTTGCCGGGAAGATTATCTTAGAGTAAGAGCTAATCTAAAAGGCCTCTGAGGTGGCACCTCTAGCCTCTAGCAGCAGTATTGAAGGTCAGATACTGTTTTCTGTTACCTGGAAAAAACTTTACTTAATGATTGTGTGTGTGTGTGTGTGTGTGTGTGTGTATTGAGGATTGAACCTAGGACCTAGTACATGCCAGGTAATGTCTACCGTGGGACTTTAGTCCTAGACTCCCACACACTTAAAAAATATTTCTCTTCTCTTCTCTTCTCTTCTCTTCTCTTCTCTTCTCTTCTCTTCTCTTCTCTTCTCTTCTCTTCTCTTCTCTTCTCTCCTCTCCTCTCCTCTCCTCTCCTCTCCTCTCCTCTCCTCTCCTCTCCTCTCCTCTCCTCTCCTCTCCTCTCCTCTCCTCTCCTCCTTCCCCTTCCCCCCTCCTCCTCCTTCTTCCTCTCCTCTTCCTCTTCCTCCTCCTCCTCCTCCTCCTCCTCCTCCTCCTCCTCCTCCT
Source organism: Apodemus agrarius (assembly GCA_964023405.1). NCBI lineage: Eukaryota > Metazoa > Chordata > Mammalia > Rodentia > Muridae > Apodemus > Apodemus agrarius. Next base: position 43,891,321 of record OZ030016.1, read on the forward strand.
CCTCCTCCTCCTCCTCCTTTCTTTTCAAAAGCTAGGGTGTCACTAAGTTGCCGGAAACTGTCCGTGAACTCACTCTATAACCTAGACCAGCTTTGAGTGCACCATTCTGCTGCCTCAGCATCTCGAGGAAAACAATCTGAAACCAGAAAAGGTTTACTTTGGCTCTCGGTTTAAGCCCACAGGTGGCTGCTTCCATTGCTTTGGCCTTAAGATGAGGCTGGATCTAAGGGCACCAGGAATGTGAGACGGAGGGGGAGGCTGCTCGCTCATCTTGTGGTAGCCAGGACGTCAAGAAATAGACATGGAGAAAGGATCTGGAGACAGGACAGAGTCTCTGAGGTTGTACTCCCTTCTAATCAGCCCCACCCTCCAACAGCCCCTTAATGGACTCACATGAGGAAGTTGAGTACCTACAGGAAGCGCCCATCCATCTCAACAGTGCCACCCGCTGGAGACCAAGCCTCTAACCCAAAAGCCTTGGAATATCTAACAGCCAACCGACTGCCGCACACTGTGGCTCCTCTCCCTTTCCTCCCACGTAGACCTTCCAGACGTGACATTCAGACCTTCATCCTCCAGGCAAAAGTGTGGAAGAGCTTTCTTAGGGGATCTGACTGACCCAGGAAGAAAGCTCTAAAAATGCTGACACTTTATGCACCCGACAACCAGCTTAGCTAGGACATAACAGCAAAAGTCACCAAGGTTAGGCACTATGGCACCCTGAGCGGACAACACACTCCTAGTTCCTAAAGCATTCTGTACTGGCTGGCTTGTGTGTCAACTTGACACAGGCTGGAGTTATCACAGAGAAAGGAGCTTCAGTTGGGGAAGTGCCTCCACAAGATCTAGCTGTAAGGCATTTTCCCAATTAGTGATCAAAGGGGGAGGGCCCCTTGTGGATGGGGCCATCCCTGGGCTGGTAGTCTTGGGTTCTATAAGAGAGCAGGCTGAGCAAGCCAGGGGAAGCAAGCCAGTAAGAAACATCCCTCCATGGCCTCTTCCTGCTTCCTGACCTGCTTGAGTTCCAGTCCTGACTTCCTTTGGTGATCAACAGCTGTGTGGAAGTGTAAGCTGAATAAACTCTTTCCTCCCCAACTTGCTTCTTAGTCATGATGTTTATTGAGGAATAGAAACCCTGACTAAGACACCTTCAAATCTTGTAGCTCCCTACCCTTATTCATTCTATCAATTAAGTGGAAAGGCAGGATGAACTCATCTTTAGATGTCTGGGTTCTTCTTTCTTTTTTTCTTAGTTAAAAATGTTTTCAAGAGATTTATATTTGTTTTATGTGAATGAGTGTTTTGCACACATGTATGTCTGTATGCCATGCATAGGCCTGATTCTTGAAAATGCCAGAAAAAAGTCAATGGAACTAGAGTTAGACATGATTGTGAGATGCTATGTGGGTGCTGGGAATTGAACCCAGGTCCTCTGATTGAGCCACAAGTGCTCTAAACCACTGGGTCATCTCTCTAGCTCCTGGGTTCTCAATTTTTACCTCCACATACTTCCTAGGAAGCTACTACCAGATGAAGTTTACAACAAAAGGGAGGGAAAGGCAAGGAAACTGTGACATTACAGTGTGGACGCCTCTTCTACGACTCCTTTGAAATGGAATTCTCACTGTAAAGGAAGAGGAGGAAGAACTGATCAGAGTCTCTGTCCTTTTGAATGATCGACGTGACTGAGAATGGGTTCCTTGTCTGATTTTCTGTCTTGTCTGTGTTTGGTCATCACCCACCTTTGTTTTGAGGCCGCTCAGACGCCCTCATCAGATGATGGCGCCACACTCTCGGACTTCTAAGCCCCCCAGAGCCATGGTACATGGAAAAAACCACTTCTGGTGCTCATAAATTTCCAACCAGGTAGTCTGCTATCCCTGCAAAAAGTGTTCTAAGGTACATAAGGTTCAGAAATAGGAACTGTAACACGGAAACCGGTGACAGGAAAGACGATGACAGGAGATTTCAGAGACAAGTAGGAGAGACCTACACAACTAACAGGAAACAAAGGATCTCTCTGAGCATCTTCAAGAACACCTGTTGTTTAGACAGCAGACAAAAACAAATATCCCAGTATTCAATGAAAACGATTCATATTTTAAAACACATACAAGAAAACAGATAACAGCTTTACAAGGAAGGCCATTACTCCAGGCTGTGATGGGAAGCAAAGAAAAATAATAATTTAAAATATGCCCCATCTCATAATCTCACCATCACACAGTCATAAATTCCCACAGTGTAAACCAAAACCAAGTTATACCTGCATGTTGTGGATGAGTGAATTTCATATGGCATGGACAGAGAGCTTAAAGAAAGACATCCTTACCTCCTACAGGGGGACAGTGAGCAGACAATGCCCCCGAGCCAAACAACCAGGAGGCAGAAGTCTATACCTCACAGCAAAGCACTAGAGTTAAGTGGTAAGCCACTTTAGGGTGAGTGCAATGGCTCAGCAGGTAACGGTACTGGCCACCAAGCCTGATGACCTGAGTTCAGTCAGGTCCAACCCACAGCGGAAAGGCGGAACTTATTCCTTCATGTTGATCTGCGCAGGCCCACTAGAACACACAGCACACTTCCATCCACTCAAAAACATACATAAATGTAATGATTTGTTTTTAAAAAGTAACAGTGTATAATTTAGAGATTCTTTTGATCCTAAGATGTAGAGTGTTCAACTATTGAATACACAGTGTATCTTAGTATGGATTCTAGCATATTACCGATTAAATTTGTTAGAAATTATTTTGAATGTAATAATATAGAGATGGGTAACATAATGAAGGCCTTGGGGGACTGGAGAGACCGCTCAGTTGGGAAAACGCTTGCTCAGCAAACAAAAGAACCCGCGTTCAATCCTCAGAACCCACGTGAAAAAAAGTCATGAAGGGTGCACGTGTGTAATCTCAGCCCCGGGGAGGCAGAGCCAGGCAGACCCCTGTGCTTTCCACCTGACAAAACTACGTGGTGCCCGAGGAATGACAATAGAGGTAGCCCTCTAGTTTCTACCTACACCCGCACATACGTGTACATACATGCCACACATGCACACCTACGAACACATATAAAAACGGGTCTTGTCAAAGTAGAATCTATGATTTTAGTAAATGGCTTTGGAGAGGTTCAGTTCCCCTTTTCATGAATGGAATGGTTTGAGCTAGGCCGTTCCTCGGGTCCTTTGACCTCCACATGACTGATTTTTGTATTTGTTGATGTGTCTGTCCTTTTGAACACAAACACACAGAAAATCCCATGATGGAGAGAATCCCTTAAGGACTTCGATGGTTACAACTGAATGTCCATTAAAGATACAGTCCGAACCTAAAATCTCCTGAATCGTAGAGAAGCACGTGAGGCTACATTTCTGGCTGCCTCTGTCCACACGAGAGGAGACGCAGGAAGAGACCAAAGTCCCCACGCCGCTTAGACTCTGGCCTGTGACGTAAGCAGTGCCGAGCAGTAAGTTAATGATTACCTATCTCCCGAGTTAACTTCTGCTGAGAACCTGGTAGGGAGCTCAAAGGAAAGGAAGTACCATAAATGTGGTGGGAGCTTTCAGGAAGCCACTGTAACTCCTGGTGGCACAAGCCAGGACATCACAGTATACAGTTCCAGCATACACACAAAAACAAGGTCGAACTGTCTTTTTTAAAACTCCCGTGCTGCAGTGGGGAGGGTGGAGGTGGGCAGGAGCTCTGACTGAAAGATTGAAAACCGGAGTTTTCCCAGTTCAGGCCACGACTGGCAACCTTTGAGATGTGGGTGGGTCAGTTAGCATAGTGCTTCCTACCCATAAGCTGAGGACAACAATTTCATATGCTTATGAGAACACTGCATTAATTTCAGAACTCTGAAAGGGGAACTTTGCTAGAAATTTCCTGAAAACTTGAGGAAAGCACACACAGGAGCCTTGAGTTGCTCCATGGCACACCCCCTCTCTTTGCTATTTTTTTTTTGTTGTTTGTTTGTTTTTTTTTTTTTGAGACAGGGTTTCTCTGTGTAGTTCCGGAACTCACTCTGTAGACCAGGCTGGCCTCGAACTCAGAAATCCGCCTGTCTCTGCCTCCCAAGTGCTGGGATTAAAGGCATGCGCCAACACCGACCCGGCTGCTATCTTTTCTTTTGCAAATGATGTAACACAGAGTTTGCAAGGCAAAATTCAGTCCAGTCCATTTCAAAAAGGGTCAAGGGACACCTTGGGCTGAGTATCGTGATTCCCCGTTGGGTGTGATTTCAAGTTGCATTTGGTGGATCTGATGCTAAACCTTTCCTCTGCATGCCAGTTTGCCCTGGCACCCTGGACTCAGTGGAAAATTCATGCCGCTGCCAAGGAGCCTGACTGTCGACTTAGCGACACGCTTTCATTCACGGGACCGCGGTGGAAGTCTGGCACCCAGGAAGTGTTCAATGATGAATGCAGAAGAAGATGCGTCACTTCTGCAAGTTCTAGGACCTTGTCTCCCAGTGACTCCCATCGAACAAGGATGCAGCTCCTCTCACTCGTTCCTCTTTCATTTACATGATATGATTTGTAGTGAAATCACATGTGTAATCTACATTTGAAAAATAATAAAACAGTATGGGCTACTCTCTTGGGAATTCATTATGCTGTACTCAGAGGTGGTGAGCTCTTTCCCCCTTAACATTTCTTAAAATCTAGGACAAAGACATAACAAGGGCACCAAACAAACATTTTCTGAACTCTAACCAAAATAAGCTCATTATATGTAGGAATCTAGGGCAGGAGAAAAATAGGTTTTCTAATAGAAATAATAGGTTTTATTTATTTCATTGTGCTAAGAGCACATACTGTAAGATCTAACAACAAACTTTATGTGCTCAAGACAGGATTGTTAGTATAGTCACAGCGCACTTATCTTTAAAAAAGACTTATCTCATTTTTATTTCTATATATGCCTATATACCTGTGCATATGTTTGTACATGTGTGAGTGTAGGTACCCATGGAGGTCAGAAGAAGGTGTTGGATCCCTGGAGTTGTCAGGCGCCAGACGTGGGGGCTCGGAACCAAACTCAGGTCTGAAGAGCAGTGTGTGCTCTTAGTGGCTAAATCATTTCTGTCTCCAGTTCTGCATTTACTTACCTTGCATAACTAAGATGTTTTATCAGTCAAGTGTCACCCCACCCCCTCAGTTCTCACCACTCCTTCTGTATCGGGGACTTTGAGGTTTTTGCTATCTCATGTAAAAGGAAACAAACGAAATTTGATATTCCTTATTTCCCTTAGCACATCGTCTGTGTCCATCCACACCGTGACAAATGGCAGGACCCCCTTCTTTCTCGGGCTGCACACACCATGGCTCCGCGTCTTCCTTATCTGCTCTGGCCATTTCCTCACTTGACTATTCTGAATGAGCTGAACACAGGAGTGCAATTGTACTGCCCAGATCTGTCTTCCAGTTCTTTAGGATAGCCCCTTCTAAGGCGTTCTTGGGTCATGTAGTGGTCCTGCCTTTAATTCTCTCTGTACTGTTCCCTATCAACAGCTACTCAAGAGCTTTGATTTCCGTGTTAGTTACTTGGTGTAGCTGTGACCAAACTTCCTGAGAAGGGGTTAGCTATTTCCCCTCCCACTGTGATGTAACACCTGATGGAAGCAAGGAAAGACATTTAGGGGAGACTTATTTGGGCTCACAGTTCGAATGGTTACAGTCTATCACTGTGAAGAAGGCAACCCTTTGGGAGATAAAGTGGCAAACGTTTCCCAGCTCCTTGTTACATGGTGCTGACCAAGGCGCAGAGTTGGAGTGGGGGGTGTGAGCCTTTAAGCCCCACCTCTGCATTCTTGTATTTGTGAGCTAGGCCCCGTATCCAAACAGTTTCAAGCCTCCAAGACAGCACCACCAGCTGGAAAACAGATGTTCAAACATTTGAGTCGGTGGAGGAGATTTCACATTCAAATGCTAACAGAGAGTAAAGGTTTATTTTGGCTCCTGGTTTCAAAGGTGTCAGCTTGCCACAGCAGGAAGGGTGTAGCAGAGAAGAGCTGCTTGTATGGTGGCCGCCAGGAAGTAGAGAGGAGGTGAGGAGGAGATGTAGCCCCCATGTAGCCCCAAAGGACGTGCCCAGTGGTTTAGGTTCTCCCCAAATTTTTAGAGCCTCCCCAAATAATGCCAATAGCATCCAACATAAGAGCACAAGGGAGATATTTTACATTCAGGCAATGACACCCATATCTTCACCAACACTTATTATCCATTTATCCATTGTCTTTTTTTTTTTTTTTTTTTTTTTTTTTTAGTTTTATAATAACCATCTTAAAGGTTCAAGGGTAACATCAGGGTTCTGCTATGCAATACTGGCTCGTCTGATATTTGCTGTGTCACAGGGACTCATCTCAAACTTGTGGCAATCCTCCTGCCTTAGTTATCTGAGTGGTGGCATTTCAGGCATGTGGCGCTATGCCCAGTTCATTCTGGTTTTGATTTGACTTTCTCTGATCATTTCTGGTGTTGAGAACCTTTTCGTATACTTGTTTTGCATCATATATATTCTTTGAAAAAAAAAAAAGTCTACTAGAGTCATTCATGCATTTGAAAATCTGACAGTTTGCTCTTTGCTGTGGCATGGTCCTTGTGCGATTTGGATCTTGCCCTCTGACCCCATATATGCCTGCAAGTGTATTCTCCGTTCCATAGGTTCTCCTTCCACTGTGGCTGCTTTACTGGGAGGACGCTTAAGGCTGACGTAGCCCTCTGTCTTTATTTTTGGTGTTCGCCTTCAGGATGGTTGGTTAGGTTAATAGACAGGCAACAGCTGGAAGAAAGGGAGGGGCTCAAGAGAGGTGAAAAGATGTAATGACCACTCACACAACGTCTGCTGGCTGCAGGAGGGGCAGGAAAGGGCTGGTGGACCTTACAGAGGGCATGACTGAGGGAAGACCTGCCTACCGTTCCCCGTCATAGTCTATTTCCCCCTCCCCTCCTCGGGTCCAGACCATTGTTTGCAAGATGAGAACCATGGGGGCGAGGAGGAAGGTGCTCTGCTGTTTCGGCTGGCAAGTTTTGGGAAGGCAGGCCAGGTTTTGGTTTTGAGGATGTCAAGGCATCGCACTGCATGTATAGCTCCGTCAGGCATGGCCTGACAATGGGGTCACCATTCGTGTGTCTCCTACCAGGTAATACCTGCCCTGCCAGTGTTCATGGAACCAAGAGGACCAATGACCGTCCCAGGCCCTTCTCTTCCTACTCGGTAAAAGGAGGTGCTTCCCTTAGAGAGTCAGCTTCGTGGATGAGGTCCATATAAGCAAGCTGTTAGTTCAGCCCTCCAGAGCATATTATACACATTTCATTCTCTATATTTAATTTTATTATTTTCTGTTTTGTTGAAATAGTTGAAAAAGTTTTTTGGGGGGAGGGGGTAAGTAGGTCCTGACTGTGAAGGACATCTACTCTTTCTTTTGTATATATATGTGTATATGTCACAAAATGGGGGTAGAGGTCAGAGGACAATCTCATGGGTTGGTCATGCCTTCCACCTTGTACAGAGCAAGGTCTCTTGTTTGCTGCTGCACATATATACATATATATATAAATACATATACATATATACACATATAACACACATATATGTATATAAAAATACATATAATACACATATAATATATGTATATATAGATATGTATATATAATACACATATGCATTATATACACATATATATTGGTGTTGGTATTTCCTCAGATCCGTAAGTTTTTATTTGGAATTTTAACATGTAAGGCATGTTAACAATGCCCCCAAACTTCATGTGTAGAATTTAGTCACTGAGCTAAAATGAGGAAAAGCCATTATCTCCATTTTCAGTAACTGCTAATTAAATTTAACATTTTCTTCCACTTTGAATGTACGAACAAAAACCACACCATCAACAAAAGTTCCTGAGGCTTCTTGCAGTAGAAAGGACACACTGCATGTGTCACTAGAGTTGCAGCACATTTCAGATACTTTTTATGCTCATAAACAATATTCTGAACTTGAACGGACTTGCAGGTTGCTTCTCCAGGAAAATCTGAGCCCACCAGCCCAGAGGGTGCAAGGTACAGAGCATTTTGTGAGTCCACAATTTGGCTCCTGGACATTTCCACAAGAAGAAATAAAGACATATCTACACAAAGACTTAAGCAGGGATATTACAAGCAAACTGATTCATAATGTTCCCCCATTATGGAAACACACCAAATGTCCATCAACAGTGGTAAACTCCACATGATAATATACTCACACCACGAAACATAATGGAACAATAATCCAACTGTGACTGATTCACATAGCAACGTGATGAAACTCTAAAGGACGCTGCGTAAAAGCACACAAACTAGAACGCACCACGTGGTTTGCTCCTATAAACTTTCGAGCAGGATACATTTAAAACATCACAAAAGTGACCGACATCGATGGTGCCGGAGACGGGAGTGGACTGGGAGGGGGAGCAAGGGATTTCAAGTCACAATCACATTGTCCACGTATCTGAGGAAAATATGCCAAACGCAGTTGTGCACAGCTGTCAGAACACCCAATGGGATGCTTAAATGTGTACATTTCCCTGTATGTAAGTTATGCCTCAGGAAGAGGGAAAAGGGTGGAAGGAGAGAAGAGGAAAGAGGACAAGAAGAAGAAGACAGACATAAAATTCAAGCCAGTCAATGCGATGCATACTGAAGCGCTTAAGGGTGGAGCTAAACGATGCTGGCACTGTCCTTTGAAATACGGACTGGGCTTTAAAAAGACGTACTGGAGCCGGGCCGTGGTGGCGCACGCCTTTAATCCCAGCACTTGGAAGGCAGAGGCAGGCGGATTTCTGAGTTCGAGGCCAGCCTGGACTACAGAGTGAGCCCAGGACAGCCAGGACTACACAGAGAAACCCTGTCTCAAAAAACCAAAAAAAAAAAAAAAAAAAAAAAAAAAAAAAAAAAAAAAGACGTACTGTACCAATACCATGCAGTTTTTAACACTATTGCTCTGTAGTACTGCTTGAGGCCCAGGATACTGATTCCCCCAGAAGTTCTTTTACTGATGATAGTTTTAGCTATCCTGGGTTTTTTGTTATTCCAGATGAATTTGAGAATTGCTCTTTCTAATTCTATAAAGAACTGAGTTGGGATTTTGATGGGGATTGCATTGAATCTGTAGATTGCTTTTGGTAAGATTGCCATTTTAACTATATTAATCTGCTAACCCACGAGCATGGAAGATTTTTCCATTTTCTGAGGTCTTCTTCCATTTCCTTCTTCAGAGACCTGAAGTTTTTGTCATACAAATCTTTCACTCATTTGGTTATAGTCACACCAAGATACTTTATATTGTTTGTGGCTATTGTGAAGGGTGTCATTTCCCTAATTTCTTTCTCAGCCTGCTTATCCTTTGAGTACAGGAAGGCTACTGATTTGCTCGAGTTGATTTTATAACTAGCCACTTTGCTGAAGTTGTTTATCAGCTGTAGGAGTTCTCTGGTGGAGTTTTTTGGGTCACTTAAGTATACTATCATATCATCTGCGAATAGTGATAGTTTGACATCTTCCTTTCCAATTTGTATCCCTTTGATTTCCTTATGTTGTCGAATTGTTCTAGCCAGTACCTCAAGTACTATATTGAAAAGATATGGTGAGAGGGGGCAGCCACAAACATTCAAGAAATTGTACACATATAGGTTAGAGAGATTGATAAATTCAAAGGGCAAAAAATGTGACAATTTTAGTGTATTCTGTTGTCTTTATTCAGGAAACAGCAATGACTTATTTCAGCTGTGTTCACATAGACTTACTCAAGCTGAATACACATATCTCAGTTCTCTCTAAGTTTATGGAATCTTAACTCAGCTTTCCACAACCTGGCCTAGGAGTAAATGCTGTGATTCAGGAAGCATAAATGGACCATCACCCACCACTTTTGGTTAATTTTGTATGTGGACACAATATTTGCCAACCACTGGGACACACGCACACACACACACACACACACACACACACTCTCATACCCAACCCCCCCCCCCAAAAAAAAGACGTACTAATGGAGAAAGGGATGGTTATGGATGGACTTGTAATCAAGAAAACATGCGAAGCGTTCATTAAGAAGTCTAGCGGGAGGGCCTGGAGGACAGCCCGAGGGATAAAGCCCTTACTTTGCAAACATGAGGACCCGAGCTCGATCCCTATAACCCACATAAAATAGAGAGAGCTGCAAATGTTGATGCAATCCTAGGACTGGGGATGTAGACAGATGAATCCCTGGGGCTCATCGGCCGGGCGGCCAGCCAAGCCTACTTGAGAAACCTACATCAAGCCACACCTGCAGAGACTCTGTATCCAAGGAGGTGGGCGTTGACAGAAGTGTGGCGTTTGTCCTCTAGTCTCCACATGCACACATGTACGGATACTCCCACATACACATACACATGTACACACACACACACACACACACACACACAGGGAAAGATGGAGGGAGGGAGAGAACACACACACACACACACAGACACACGCACACACACACACACACACACAAGCACACGAACATGCATACGCACACGCACACGCACACACACAAGCTTATAGCTGGCAGGTGTGACCCATATATAATTCTATCAACTATTCTACAGCTTGGAAACATTTGTAATGAGGAACAATATATTAGGTTAATCTTTTTTTTTTTTTTTTTTTTTGAGGAACAATGTATCAGGTTAATCTCTCTCTTTTTCTTTTAAAGCATTTCAATAATCCATATTAAAGAAAGCTACTTTGAAACATGCAAAGTATTTCTTGTTCTAACTTTATTTTATAGTCACTGGTGTTTTGCCTACACTTATGTCTGTGTGAAGGCATCAGATGTCCTCAAACATCTGATGTTTGAATCACAGATGCAATCACAGACAGTTGCGAGCTGCCCTGTGTATATAGTGGGAATTGAACCCGGGTATTTTGGAAGAGCAGCTAGTGCTTTTCACCCCTGTGCATCTTCATCCCAAGTATTTCTCAAGAATCCTGTACTATTTTAAATACACAGGTCCCAGTGTCATACAGGGTATCTTCATCTCGGTGGTAAACATCACTCACACCCACTGAAGACTACATACTTCAGGCTGTGTCAGGTGCTGTACTGGTCATGCATGCTGTCATGCAGTACAAAAACAAGGCCTCATACTTCTTTTTAACAAAAAATCTCAGGTTGTGTTACAGCTGCAGAACCTGCAGACAGCCAAGAACTAGAACAATCTGGAGTCCAAGAGAGATCGTGTCTCTAAGGGTATTTTTAATAGATTCTATCACTCAAATATGCTGTGGAGGTATGAGGACTCATATGTGTGTGAGTGTGTGTGCCTGAGTGTGTGAGGTATGTGTGTGTGTATCTGTATGTGTCTATATGCGTATGGATTTATGGATGTATCTCTGTGTTGTAGATGTGTCTATGTATCTGTGCGTCTGCATAAATATGTGAGTGTGTTTGATGTTTGTAAATGTGTGTCAGCTTGTCTATGTGTCTGTATGTGTGTATGTCTATTTGTGAGTGCTGTGAATGGCTGTGTGTTGGTGTGCATGTGTGTGTGTGTGTATATATATATACATATATATAGACATGAATGTGTTTTTACATGAATATATGTGTGTCTATGATTGTGTGTGTGTGTGTGTGTGTGAGAGAGAGAGAGAGAGAGAGAGAGAGAGAGAGAGAGAGAGAGAGACAGACAGACAGAGAGACAGAGAGAGAGACAGAGAGACAGAGAGAGAGTGAGTTAGGGAGAATAAAGTGAAGCCGGAGAAGGAGAATCTATTTTAGGAAGGAGCAGAAGCTTTATACAAGTCCCACACAGAAGTTTGCTCCTTTTCCTTTTTCACTCTCTCGAGATCATGCTTGATGCAATATGATACTGTCCCCTGGCACAAGGGTGTGACAAAGACTGCATGAGCTTGGCACCTTCTGCTCTTTTGTGGCTTTCCCTTCTCAATAAACCTTTGACAAAGCGTGGGTGTTGGAGAGGCTAGGCTGTTCCTGTTGGTCTAGGTGTTTCTTGCTCAGCGGAATGATTAAACATCTCTGAATGTCAATAAATAAAGGGTTCGGTGCAGCTTTCCGTACTCGAGTTCCCTGGAGGCTGCTTGGTGGCCTGCTTGGTGGCATGCCTGAGATTGATTTGGTTTTGTGTGAAACTCAAGGCTAAGCAATGTAATTAGGAGTCTGCGGGAAAAGGAGGGAGGGAGGCAGCGGCGGCACGCGTCAGGGGCTCTGAGCGTCAACTAAACACTGAGAAAACGACACATGCTAAAGTGGCAGACGCTGGATTTGAACTAGAGACCTCAGGAGCTGTGATGGCAGGACTAGGAAGAATGCGTTCCGGAAGTACTCTCCTGTCCCTGAGTATCTGTGGGGAGGGTTTCAGGAAGTCTGATGACACTGGAACCCTTGGGTGCTCCTCACCCTGATTCAGTGATGTATTTGCTTAGAATACATGCACATTTGCCTCTGTGTGTGTGTGTGTGTGTGTGTGTGTGTGTGTGTGTGTTGCTGTGCTAGGGCTCACACTCAGGGCCATGAACACAGTAAAAGATTATATAGTTTGTTATATTATAATGCTGAGAATGATGACAAGAAAAAAATTGTCTTCCAATGTTTCATATAGACACCATTCTGTCTTTGAAGATGTGGAGGGCTGATGAAAACAGTGGAAACAGCTATTAGCTCCTCCCATATGAGGACATGTATCTCTGATTAACGAGCCTGTGTTATCAAGAAAGATCACAGTTCAAATCTGATTCATACAATGCGGAATATAATAGCCTACTGGCTATTTCCAGAGTAATCGTAACGGCCCTGGACGGGCTCCAGGAACCTCGTGCGGATCAATGCCAGTGAAGTGACTTCTCTGTGCTGCTTTTAGGACAGAATCATGGTTCCCTCTGTAGCCCACGGGTGCAAGCTATGCGTCTCTTGTTTGTCATGTTCAAACAGGACAGTGGGAAGTTCATAAAATCTAGCCGTAGCCAAACTCTAAAAGTCAGGAGACAGACTCACAGATGTGATAGGATTTAGAAAACAAAATAAAGAACAAAACAAACAAAAAAATATCTCAAAGTCCTGTTTCTTTCTTTAACATACATTTTATACAACGAGCAAATAACCAGGGAGTTTTCGTGGCCTTGCGACTCAATGAGGGGGTGAGGCCATTTAAAGGCAGGGCTGAAATTGGAAATATATGAATGGGCTGGAGAGATGGCTCAGCAGTTAAGAGCACCGACTGTTCTTCCAGAGGTCCTGAGTTCAAATCCCAGCAACCACATGGTGGCTCACAGCCATCTGTAATGGGATCTGATGCCCTCTTCTGGTGTGTCTGAAGACAGCGACAGTGTACTCATATACATAAAATAAATAAATAAATCTTAAAAAAAAGAAAGAAATATATGAAATCTGAAGATACATTTTTGGACCAGTGAAGAATTCAGAGTATTATATAGCATGCGACATTAAATGACCATACTTTGGGCGAGTTTTATGACTGATTGGTATGGTAAATAGCCATTCTCTCTTGACTACCTATCTGTTTTTCTATGGGCTAGCTCCTATATCAAAACCTCCCAAACCAAATGGCTTTTGTGTTGTTTGAGACAGGGTTTCTCTGTGTAAGAGCCCTGGCTATTCTTTGTAGACCAGGTTGGCCTTGAACTCACAGTGATCTGCCCGCCTCTGCCCTGAAGTGCGGGGACTAAATGGCTTATAAATAGAAATGCATTCCTCCCAGTTCGAGAGGCAGAGAAATCCAAGCTGAAAACGCTACCAGACTTCAGGTCTGTAGTTCACAGAGTACATCCTTTTCACTGTCTCTTCACGTGGCAGAAGGAAGCAGCAAGACCTCTGAGCTTATTCTTTTGAGTAAGGGCACCAATCCTATTGGAGGGGGTTTCCAGTGACAGATTCTCCCCTGAGGTCCCCACCCTTTTAACATCCTGTCAGGTGTTTGGATTTCAACTTGAACCTGCCAAGAGTCACACCTTCAGGATTCGGAAGGATAACAGGGAAGTACTCTCTTTTTCACTCCTAGCTCCATCTTCACTATCCAGCTTTGGGGTTGGGAATAATACTGTCAGTTCTTTATTCTTATCCTTGTACGCATGTATGCACTAAGGACAGAGACACTGCAGGATGGCTTTGCTGTGCATAGGACTTCAGACTTTGGATGTGGGTGTGGTATGGACTGTCAGTAAGAACACTGTTGTAGGCAGGTTTCTACCTCTGGAATTCTTATGGGCTGAATTCTCCGTCCCCTCAAAATTCCTATCAGTTTAATCTAATTCCTTGATAGTATGTCTTATTCTCCCTGACACTCAGGCTGTAGTCTCCTCCCCTGGTTGGCTGTTAAGGGGTGGAAACTTAATCTAGGATACGGTGTTTGCACCTTTGGGAGGTGACTAGGTCTAGATAAAGTCATTGCATTGGGTGGAGTCCCGTGACGGAATACAATTGATATTATAATAGAGAGAAAGATCAGAGAACCTGGATTAGTGGTTCTCAACCTTCCTAATGCTGTGACCCCTTCATCCAGTTCCTCATGTTGTGGTGACCCTGAACCGTAAACTTACTCTTGTTGCTACTTCATAACTGTAATTTTGTAATTGTTATGAATTTCTAATGTGAACATCTGTGTTTTCTGATGTTCTTAGACAACCTCTATAGAAGAGTTGTTCAACACCCCCCAAGGGGTCCTGACCCTCGGCTGAGAGCCACTGCTGTGGATGAATTCTTCCTGCCCTAACACACATACATTTTCTGCCTCTTATCATGTGCCACGTGACCGCTTTTATTTCTATGTGGAAGACATTTCCAGGTGCAGACCCCTCGACCTTGGGCTGTGGGACAAATCAACTTTTTTTGTTTTTTAAACAGCTAACCAAATCAGTGTTACTCTGTAATCAGCAACATAAAACTGGCCAATACACTTAACATTTGGAGACAGGACCTTTATAGAGGCGAGGAAAGTGAAAAAGGTGGCTAGGGTATCCAATCTGATGTCCTCTGTAAGGAGAACAGGACACAGACAACACCCAAGGTCAAAGGACACTACGTAATAGCAATGGCGGAGTGGCCGTGTGCAAACCCGAGAGGCGGAGCCTCAGGAGAAAGCAAACCCAGGGCGCCGGCACCTTGACTTCCTGCCCCCACATCTGTCAGGGCAGAAGGAGCTTTGCTGGAGCCTGCTTGAGTCATTTTGCTATGGCAGCCCTTGAAGGTTAACCGGGGTCGGGGGGAGGTCTGAAGAAGGCGAGCACTGTTTGGAGTTGCTCATAAAAAGAACGTGGACTGACTCTGACTCGCCTCAGGTGTGGCCCCAGGAAGTTAGTCTCTGTCACCGCAAAAATAAAGGGGGGGGGCGATTCTGGGTTCGGATAAGTTTGAGCAACACTGGATTAGATAATGAGCCTGGTCTCTGTTGTAAGATGTCCCAGAGTCCTTAGTATGTGCATGTAGGTACCGTTAGGAAGGTTCATTCAACCTCGTGCCATCTGCTCCACCTCCCTGGCTCCTATCCTACGTCTGTAATGCACTGCAAACTACTGAAAACCTTTTTTTAATGTTTAGGGGGAAAATTACTTTTATTTATTTATTTGTGTGTGTGTGTGTGTGTGTGTGTGTGTGTGTGTGTGTGTGTGTGTGTGTGTGTGTGTGTGAGAGAGAGAGAGAGAGAGAGAGAGAGAGAGAGAGAGAGAGAGAACAATCCTTGAGAGTCGGATCTCTTCTTCTGCCATGTACGGCATGTCCAGGTATCCAAATGACCTTAAGCCACTCAAATCCTGTCTCCCACTGCCTTGACCTGGGAAACGACACTCTCTAGCACTTCTAAATATGTTTGGAGTTCATTCACTTCTGTACGCATGGCCTTTGAAATCTGGACTACACTTCAGGACATTTTTATTTTCTAGATATGTCTTCAATTAGTTCACTGCTTCCTACTGAGCTCCCCTGAAGTCCTGGCCACACAGCCCTTTCCTAGTCTGCCTTCGGCAACGCCTCTCTGATGGGTCTGTTCCCCACTCTCATTGGGTATTATCCAATCAAGTACCGCCGTGCAGATGAGGTAATCTCGCCCCCAAGCACATGTCTGCTTATGTCAGATCCTTGCTGGAAGAAAATGATCCAGTAGCTTCCCGTTGCCCCTAACGGGAGGAGGAGAGGCCATTTCTACCCAGCCTCTGAGCTTGCCGTGACCACTTTTCCACTGAGCTCGTTTCATGCAGGATCTCTTAGACCCACACTGTTTTGCCTCCGCCCACCATGGAGCTTCCACTCCTGATGTCCTTTCTTCTTGGTTAACTTCTACAAGTTTCCTCAGGGCATGACTGACTTTACTTTCCTAGTAGGTCAAATCCTGTCTCCCACTGCCTTGAAAAATGTACATTTTTGTGTTATTATTCAGTTAACCTTTCAGAGGTAAGCTTTTTAGCCATCCTAGACAAAAATTCCTTCAAGTTTATAGGCCTTCTTTTGAGAGACCATCTAGTCTAATAATTCACTGCTTTGAGTTAGGAAAGACACACCCGAAGCACAGTGTAAATATATATATATATATTTTTAAAACAAGGAAAGAATCAAACAGGATCAGACAGGAAAGGTTAGATATAGTTGTTTGCTATAGTTACCCTATGAAATAACCCAGTTCTCAAAGCAAATATAAAGAGGATATGATGTTTGGTCTAAGCTTTAGAAATATCTTTGGGCATTTGCTTCTTTAAATTTTTTTTAAATCAAAAAATAATTTTGAAAAATTTTCAGCCTATAGAAGACTTGAAAGACAATGAAAAGCTGTACATCTTAGCTGACCTGTGGAACGTTCTGTCATGCTCTGAGATATCTGGTCTACAGGCCTTTCTTTGCTGTGGATGGTACAGTTCTGACTGTTGCATCAGAAAGGCCAAAGATGAACTAATTAGCTCTCTAAGGCCCAGATTTCAAGACAGAAGGCCAGCCACGTGTATTGGCAAATGACAAATCTAGATGCATTGGGGGTTCGACCAGTGTCAGCTACTGTGTGGGATAAAAGCATCTATAGAACATACTTTTAAAGATCTATAACCACAGATAAAAGGTTATGCCTCTGAGTGAAGGAATGACCAGTGATAAAAATCAGTGATATATATGGTTTGAATTGGGAAAGGCTGAATGAGTTGAGACAATTAAGGAGATTAGATTTCTTGGTATTCTTTGTTATACATTTGGGTTCCCAATACTAACAGCAGACGTTCTCAATTAGTTTCCTTGACAAAAAGGCTACCTGTACAAACCATAACCATATATGTGTGTACACACACACACACACACACACACACACATATATAAGAATATATATACACATATATAGAATATATACATATATAAGATTTTATATATATGTATATATACATATAAATTCTTATATATGTATATATATTCTATATGTATGTATGTATGTGTGTGTGTATGTGTATATATATATATTTTTTTTTCTTAGTCTGGCAGAATTAAGGCAAGTAACCAATCCATTTATTTTCCTGTAACAAAGAACAGTCTCCTCCCTTCCCCTGACTCAGCAGGACAGATACAGCGCTAGCCTGACAGAGTGTGAGTCCCGTGAGCCAGCTCCACGCAAGGGCAACTGGAACTGGATAATAATAAGATCAAAAGAAGAAAATGCCACGCTAACAGTGGGTCAGGGTAGGGGAGGCCACTGATGGTACTGTTTACAAAATGAGTGCTTTTTAAAATGGCTGTGCTTTTAAAAGAGAAGCTTGGTTTAAAGATGATCCACAGGCTGTAATCCCAGCACTCTGGGAGGCAGAGGCAGGCGGATTTCTGAGTTCAAGGCCAGCCTGGTCTACAGAGTGAGTTCCAGGACAGCCAGAGCTATACAGAGAAAAACCCTGTCTCAAAAAAAACCAAATTTAAAAAAAGAAAGGAAAAAAAAGAAAAGAAAAAAGAAAAAAAAAAAAAGATGGCCCTCAGGACTTTAATCCCAGCACTTGGGAGGCAGAGGCCAGTCTAGTCTACACAGCAAGTTCCAGGAAAACTTGGGGCTAGACCCCGTCTAAAAACCAAATTCACGTTTTTCTTTTTCTTTTTTCTTTCTTTCTTTCTTTCTTTCTTTCTTTCTTTCTTCCTTCCTTCCTTCCTTTCTTTCTTCCTTCCTTCCTTTCTTTTTTTTTTAAAAAAAGGATCTGAAGAAAGTTGAGATCTTCAGTGCCAGGGCTCATTTCAGAGATGTCTCTGGGAAGGAGCCGTTCTTGTGTGGAGTTGGCGTGAGAACATAATTCCCCTAGCCCCAAGATCTAAATGAGATTTTCTGCCTTGTAATGACAGATCTGAGGATTATCTGTATCAGTTAACTCATGCTTCTAATTTATGCTTTCTCATTTCCTGATCTGTACATATTAATTTTGTGATCAGGAGGACCTCCCCACATAACAACAACAACAACAACACCCCTAAAATTCAAAGTTGCTGCTCTTATTTTCACGCTTGGTGAAACTGCTTCTGCAGGCCCGGGAGCTCCTTCAACAAAGGCATGTGGGAGGTCACAGCCCAGGGAGCTGGGGCCTGATTGGAATGGAGTAAGAAAACTGATTAAAAGTTATTGGCCTGACTGGAAAACAATTAAGCTTAGAAGGTGACTTTTTCTTAGAAGAAGTGCCTATTGCTTAGTTTTGAATGGTTGGACTGTGCCGTGACTCCTGTATTGCTGAAGTTTGTACATCCACGTTTTTTAGCCGTTCTATATTCAATTTCACAACCTCCACCGCAGTCAAGTTTACAACTCCCCTATTTTATTTTACTTTCCCTTAACTTTCCCTTTCCTTCTGTTTCTTTTCTTTTCTTTTTCTTTTTTCACTTTTTAAATATGGGGTATAATGTAATCCAAAATGGCTTTGACTTCCCTGTGTAGTTGAGGATGGTCTTGAACTTCTGTTCTGACCCTCCCGCCTCTAGCTCCCAAGTGCTGACATCACAGGTGTACATCACCCTGCCCAGTTAATGTGCTGTGGATTGAAGACAGGGCCCGTGGGCTTCTTTCGTGCTAGGCAGACACCCAACGACCTACACACCCATCCATAGATGACTTCCATTGCCTTCCAAAGAATTTCCACATTGCCTTCAACCATCAGCTCCTAAGCCTTCTATTCTCTAGAATAGACTCCTAGGTCACCAATCCAAATCAGAATCGCACAACGTGGCTTTTCTTGTCTGGCTTCTTTCACTTAGCATGATGCTTCCAAGGCTTGTTCACGGTGTCACATGTACCAGTGTCTTGCCCCCTTTTATGGCGCGTAGTCTACTGTACAGCTGCGTCTGCTCATTCCTTCCCTAGTCATCAGTCGGCGAGCAATGCTGCTATAAACATTTGTACACACTGTGCACATAGGTTCCTCCTTTTCTTTTGGTGTGTACCTAGACAACGAATTGCTAGGTGATACAATAATTCTATATTTAAATGACTGTTCTCCAAAGTGGGTAACCCTTCTCCCACTCCCAACAGCTGAATCTGGGGCTATTTTCTCCCTTTTGCACCAACACTCATCATGGACATTAGTTTTGTTTGAAGCCATCCTAATGGGTGGCTCTCGGGAGGGAGCTTATGTCGTTATTTTTTTTAAAAAATTGTATCTTAATTATAGAAGTCAGAGTCATGTGCTGATTCTCATGTTCCAGGCCGATTGCCTACCTGTCTATGTGTCCACACGGCATAGTTCTTTCAGAAATCTCCATGCTCCCTTTGTGAGAGAAGCCCTCACTGTATAACACCCCCTCCCCAGCCCCAGCTGACTGTGTAGACAAGGCTGGCCTTCAACTCGCATCTGCCTCCATAATGCTGGGTTTAAGGGTATGCACCACCATGCCCAACTTTCAGCACAATTCTTTTTTTTTTCCTTGCATTTTTTAAATTTTTTTTTCTATATTCTATGTTTACATTCCAAAGGCTTTCCCCTTTCCCAGTTCCCCCCCTCCCTTCAGCACAATTCTTATTCCCAGTTTACAGACTAGGAAATGGACATTCAAAGGTTAGTGAAGCTCTAGAGCTAAGATTTGAACCCAGGGAGGGCCCGAAATCCCTGTTTCAGTGCCGTCTGCATACATACATGCATAAGACAAGAGAGACAGCGAAATGAACCCATTTGATAATTTTTTCATGTGTTTGTGTATGCATGTTCATGTGTGCAGGTGTATACATGCATGGAGACAGGAAGACAATCTCAGGTTTTCTATCTCAGGAGCCGCATCTCTTGGTTTCTCATGAGACAGGTGTCTCTAGCTGACCTGGAATTGGCCAATTGGGCTTGGCTTGCCGGTTAGCAAATCTTCAGGGAGCCACTGCTCTCTACCTCCCTAGCCTCAGGATGTTAAGTGTGTGCCACCATGATTGGCTTTTTCACGTGGGATTGAATTTAGGTCCTTGTGCTTGCCCAGAAACCACTTCACTAAGCGAGCTATCCCTCAGTACCCACCCCCAAATGAGTAGATTTAATGTATTACACACAATGATGCCCAAGATGCTGATGGGTGGGGTGTGTGTGTGTGTGTGTGTGTGTGTGTGTGTGTGTGTGATAACATCAGGCAATATGTTATCTGTTGAGAGATGAAGAAGCTGGAGTAAGGTCTGTGACCAGCGAGTAACTGAGAAGGAGGCCCGGGATGAAGTGTCCCACTTCCGGTTCGCTGGTTCCCGTAAATGGTTTCCATTCCCCTGCGGAAATGCAAACATTTGCTGTCCTGGGTCTTATGGTGACAAGCTGAATGGGAGTAAGCTAAACTTCTTTGGTTTCTTGTCCCTGCACTCAAGAGCAAAGTGAGTTTCTCTTGAGAACAGCGCTTTATTTGCTTTGGGGGAGATTTTTTTTTCCATCTCATGCAAAACAGTGCTCTCTTTTTTTTTTTGGCCTTGGTGTTAAGGAAAGGCTATTTTGCAATAATAAAGCCATTTTAAATTTTGGCAACAATCACAGGCAATTCTGCAAATCATGCATGCTGTAGTTGGTGTACTTTAGTAAAAGTCTCTACCCACTGGAACGCCTTTCTATAAACCCGGTCACAGCAATGTATCTACAGGCAGATCTTAGATCATGTAGGCTCATTCCAATTTGCAATTCATATACGTGACCCAAGTAAGTAGAAGAGTGCAAATAACTTGCTCTTTTTAAGTAACTAATTCACAGGGAATGGTATATTTTTTACATGTATTTTCCTGAATACAAAAATGCCTCCTACATAAAGACTCAAAGACATAAGCAAGTTTTAAAGGGGGCACAACTAATGTAGAAATGAGACGCATATAGCATAATGCTCATCATTCTAAAATGTTTATTCTGAGCCAAGGATTCTCGTTATCTCAATCTTTAGCTTGAACTTGGCAGCGCGTATCGAAAGGGCCCTTTCTCCACTGCTTGGGGTGGGTGGAGAGATGGGTGGGTAGACTTCGATAAGATAGCGTCTGGTTTTTACTACTTTCATTAATTTTGAGCTGGGCTTGTTGTACTCAGCAGGGAAAAAGCAAAGGGACCATTGTGTCTATGAACTGTACAAAGAATGGGGAAGGAGGAAATGTTACAAGGATTTCTCAACCCCTTCTTGAAAGACTCTCTTGTGGCTGTACTTCCTCTAAGGGCACATTTCTGTGTCTAGCTTGGCTGAAACCCAGCCTTCTTGGGTTAGCAGTTTGTGGGTTGATACAGAAGGGTTCTTCCCTAGATATCAGTAGGTCAATTAGGTAAGTTAGGGCTGACTCTGCCAAGGAGTGATGGTATTGATTTTTAAATGATGGAGCTTTGGAGTTTTGCTTGGTACGGGGATATGAAGTAAGGACTTTTATATCAGGAAATGAAAAAAAAATCGACTAAATGTTTAATTTCTGAGTTTCTAAATATATCTTGCTCTTCAGAGGGGCATCAGTAGTATTTCTGCCAGGAGATAATCGTCAGTTAGGGGAAATGGGACCTAACAAGACAGCAGTTCCTCTGAGGTGAGTCCAGGACACAAGTACAGACCAAGGAGGCTTCTGGCAACACACAGACCCAGAATTTGTTCTAGCATGGGTTTGGTCTTCCTGAACAACTGGCTTGACCTTCCAGGAAGTTAACGTGCAAATACCTCTTCCCACCTAAGTCTATGGCACTCACAGCTTTCACATGCTAACTATTGCTCTCCAGACAAAGACAACGTTAGCCACATCCAACATAGAAGCTCCATTCACTCAAACACACATTCATGTCATATCCTACTTTATTTGAGTTTCATTTCATCTGCTGAGTTTCTGAGGACTGGCTGTCGTTAGGTAATGGGGACCGAGGACAGAAGGATAAGGAGTCCTGGCCCTTGCTTCTGATCAAAAACAAAACATAAAAACCCAACAACAAAACAACTCCAAAATCCAAACACCCAACCCCCCAAAAAACCCCAAACCCCAAAATCCCAACCCAAACCCTAAATCCAAACCCCAAACCAAACTAAAACCACAGAAACAAAACAACAACTTGATGAGATCATCCACAGAATCAGGAAGAAGAGCACAGCAGCCACAGCGGGCTCCATTTCCTGTGAGTGAACTTGGAGAGGGTCGGGGATCTGTCGGTCGGGTAGATCTGCCTTCAAGGCAGCCAGCAAGAATGACTTGTGGCTGTGGAGGGCACTGGCCCAGGGACAAGCTTTTGGGGCCATATGCATACGAGCTATGTGAGTACACACTTGGGCACTGCTTAGAGGTGGGTTAGGATGCTTGAAAACTGGGAAGACCACGGGTGCAGGACCTGTGCCACTTTGGGGCACACCAACACTTGGAAGTAAGGAATAGTAAGAAAAGGTTTGAAGTGTTTCTTAGCTCCCCTAAAAATATTATGCCTGTAGTTATTTAAGATTTTTTTTTTTAATTGTTAATGTAGGGTCTCAGTCTATATTTAGCTAAGGCTGGCTTCAAACTCAGGATTCTCCTGCCTCGACTTTTTTTTTTTTTTTGGTTTTTCGAGATAGGGTTTCTCTGTGTAGTCCTGGCTGTTCTGGAACTCACTCTGTAGACCAGGCTGGCCTCGAACTCAGAAATTCACCTGCCTCTGCCTCCCAAGTGCTGGGATTACAGGCGTGCGCCACCACTCCCGGCTCATGCCTCGACTTTCTAAATGCTGCGTTTCCTGGCATACACTCCTGATCCTTGGGCAAATCACCATTCAGCAACAGACATTTTAGACTATTTACAAAGTAGGCATGGGTGTGCCGGACTGTAACTATAGCATTTGGGTGAAGAGTTAGCCAGGCTGGGTTTGAGGCTTGGGTTATGTAGCAAGACTCCCTCAACTCTGTATTCACCAAATAATATTTCATTTTTCCTTTTAATTATTTCAGATTTGAGACCAATAAACAACCCCTTCCTTTGGACTTACTCTACAAAAGGTTCAAACTCATGGAATCTTTAGTTTTCTTAAACATTTCAACATGGTTTTGAGTAATAAAACTGTCAACATTTTCATCTTAAAAATGTAAAGTCTAGGGCTGGAGAGATGGCTCAGCGGTTAAGAGCACTGACTGCTCTTCCGAAGGTCCTGAGTTCAAATCCCAGCAACCACATGGTGGCTCACAACCATCCATAATGAGATCTGACTCCCTCTCTTTGAGTGTCTGAAGACAGCTACAGTGTACTTACATATAATAAATAAATAAATCTTTTAAAAAAAGTATAGTCTAAATCAGTCAGTCACTCAATGACATTTTAAGTCATAACTCATAATACTAGACTAAATCATTAACACAACACCTTAAACATCATGAATATTTTAAATATCAAAAGACTTTTCCATAAACTCATCTAAAAATATACTGTGTGATTTATTTGGCTCATCAAATTTATACTTCGCAGTGAAAATTACCCTGTAGGGAATTTTTTTTTTTCTGTTTCAAAAATGTTGGGGTTACTTTCTTAAGTTATTTTCTCAGAGTAACCAGGGAGTTGGGACTCAGTTTTCTTCACATATACTTGGTTGAACAGGGGTCCTAGTAACTTTAAAAAAGGCCCACGATTTGCATCTGTGTCCACCCTATCAGCTAATTCTTGTCCTCCACAAATCTGCCGGCTTCTGCAAGCTGCCCAGCCAACTGACCCGAAGCAACGGGCGTGTTTCCAGTCAACATCACTGGAGCGTCTTGTACGCCTTATCTTCCCTCAGTGGTAACTTACAGTTGTGCCCAGAACCCATGTATTGCTTCTGGTTGGGAAATGGAGACTGCTCATGGGAGGGCAAGGCTTCGAGGAAAACAGCCCACATAACGGAAGTCAAAGGGAAGGGCTTCACAGAGGACGTCCCTGGGACTTGTGATGGAGCTGTACCAAGGAGGACGTCCCTGAGACTTGTGATGGAGCTGTACCGAGGAGGATGTCCCTGGGACTTGTGACAGAGCTGTACCGAGGGACTTTATATGGTCCTGGATGAACTATGGCCATGAACTATGATCAGGGAAAATGCTTGTGCGCAGTGTGGAGAACTGAGCGGATGAGCAGCCAGAGATTAGAAGGGAGCGAGAAGTGTGGAGCTGGGAGGAGCCCTTTCTCAGCAGCGCCAAACCTGGGGCTCACACAGGCGAATGCTCTACAGCCGCGTCCCAGCTTCAGTTCCTAATTTTGATGTTTAAGAACAACACAGAGTCTGAGCTCCAATCCCACCATGGAGGAGGAAGCTGTGCACATGATGTTATGCCTGGCTGTGGAGCTAAGAGAGGAGGTGCTGGCTAGTCTACTACATACACACTCAAGAGTAGTGTGCTAAGTGTGCTAGTACAAACTTTTCTTGAAGGATTAAAAAAACAAAAAACAAAAAACACCAAAACACAAAGTTGGGCATGGGACCTGGGGAGGAGTTGGGAGAGGGGCATGGGTATGATTAAAACACCAAGAAGCTCTCAAAGAATAAAACAAAAACATACAAAGATAAAAGAGACAAGAGGCAGCCGAAACATTCAAAGCAAGAGGCTGTCTATGGTCACTCCGTATTCAATTTCCCTTTTAGAAAAGATGCACGTGTGTTTATTGAGAGTCGACTTCTGTGTTGTGTTTTGTTATTATTTGCTAGAGTTTAGAATCTCGGGAGAGTTAGTTGGTGGGCTTTATTCCAGAGAACGGGGGAATGCAGTAAGAACCCACCTTTTTTTTTATTATCTTATCCAAGGTCAGCCTCAAGGGGCAGAGTTGGGGGGGGTAGTAGGGCCGCCGCCTCAGGCAGGAGTGGACACACTGTGGACCTGTGTAAGGTAGAAGGTTGTGGCTGTTGGCATTTCGTCTAGGCTCCGCCCCACAGT
Organism: Apodemus agrarius; assembly: GCA_964023405.1. NCBI lineage: Eukaryota > Metazoa > Chordata > Mammalia > Rodentia > Muridae > Apodemus > Apodemus agrarius. Next base: position 43,916,622 of record OZ030016.1, read on the forward strand.
TACCTGGCAAGGTAGTCTGACTCACTATGACACACCAGGAAAGGTGTTGGCCCTCCTCTCTCTCTCTTGCTTTCCTGCTCTTACTCCCGCCCCTTACCTCCTCTCTCCCCATTCCCCTCCCCCTCTCCTCCACGTGCTCATGGCTGGCCTCTACTCTCTCTCTCTCTCTCTCTCTCTCTCTCTCTCTCTCTCTCTCTCTCTGCCTTTCTCTATCTCTACTTCCTCAACTCTCCTTCCCATGTCCTAAATAAACTCTATTCAATACAGTCATGTGGCTGGTACCTGGGGGGTAGGGGTGGGGGTGGGGGTGGGGAAGGGATGCCTCAGCATAGGCCCATAGAGGCACCCCTTCCCCTTCCCCCACACCAGACCATGCCTCTACCGAAGAAAGCCCTTCCTTTTCATTTTTTTTTTAAATAAAACACAACAGTGTCTGCCAAGCCTAGAGGCCTAAATGTGGCCAGCATTCAAGAGGACAGAGAGAGAGAGAGAGCGAGAGCGAGAGCGAGAGCGAGAGCGAGAGAGAGAGAGAGAGAGAGAGAGAGCTAATCCCCCATCACTCCCCCCAACTCCCCAGCAAAAGGACAGTTTATAGCAACCACGGACCAGAGAAGAAACCCTGACTCTCAGAGAAGAAACCCTGACTCTCAGAGAAAGAAACCAGTGAAAGGCCTGCTAGTGGGAGAGTCACTGGCATCTCTTATCAGGAACCAGGTTCCTGGTCTCTTCTGCTTTTCAGAACTTAAATATTTATAGTCAATTCTCTCCACCTCGGTCCACACACAAAGCTTCCTCATTCCTTGGCTTTGAGCACACGCTTCTCTGAGAAGTCCCGCCCCCTCCTTCCTGGCACGCAGTGACCCCTAGGGCTCCAATGACCTCTTTCCTCTCTCACTCCTCGAAGCACAATTCGCATTCCATTTTGAGGGTGACTCAAAGTTCTCTGTCCCAGGAGACTGTGAGGCATAGCCCAGTGGGGAATAGTCAGGGTCAATACTCCCGCGTCAGGGTCAGCAAAGCTCGAGGCCTAGGTAGCTAGTCTAGTGCTCAGGAAAAGGGAAGTCTGCTTTAGGGTACTGTTAACTCAAAATAACCAGGAGGCTAACAGCCCCTGGGGCTGTTTACACTTTCAGTTCCCACAGAACAACCTGCAGCAGAAGTAAGAAAACAAAGGAAATGAATTTTAGGAGTATATCCTTTTCTAATAAATACTTGAGTTTTATCCAATCAGAGAAAGCCAACTAATCAAACCATAGCCCAGGATACCTAGCTGTCACCAATCACATTATCTCTGTATTTCTGTTTTGATTTCAGCCAATAAAAGCTCTTGCAGAACTGGGGGTGGGGATGTGGGGCTGGGGGGTGGGAGGCATGTGTGTAGGTTGGTAGAGAGCTCCCTAGTTTAGCTTCGTTGTAAACAGCTGCCTGGTTCTTTGCTCCCAGTAGACTTTATTGAAATGTTATCTTCTAAAGTTTTTAGTTCTACAAAGGTCACATACACGTGTAGAGAAAGAGTATTCAAGAACTTCATTTGCAAGCTGAAATTCTGCATTTGAAATCCATGGTGAAGTTTCGGGGAGGGCTGACCTTGATGCAGCATTGTAGGGGATTGCCAGGACAGAGGAGTGGGAGGGGGTTGATTGGGGAACTGGCGGAGGGAAGAGGGCTTATGGGACTTAGGGGGAAGGGGGAAACTGGGGAAAGGCAAAATCATTTGGAATGTAAACAAAGAATATAGAAAATTAAAAAAAATGTTTAATACACATTGGTTGAGTGAATAAGAATTCCTCACGAGTCAGAATTTTTATTTCTTTAGGGTTTGCTCAAATTTTGATAAGTGCTTTATAAAGAAAGCCCTAGACTAAGGCGGCTCCAGGGTGATTTATAACTACAAGTCCACACTGACTCTGACAGGTTCATGCTATTAAAGGTTCCCAGGCGCATCTTCTCTAGCCCCCCCCCCCCACCACACACACACCTCTCAGGTAGAAAATGTGCTGCCAATTTCGGAGCCACCCTTCCTTGTTTGCAAGCATTTAAAACCAACCCGCAGCACCAATGAATTAGCTGCCGCCTTTTTTTTTTTTTTTTTTTTTTTTAATAGAGAAAGTCATTTGCGAGCACATGAAGATTAGTATCGTCCAGTAGGCAAATATTTTTTCCCATGTGCCACCCAAAGCAAACAAATGAAAACAGAAGCTTCAGGGACTATTATAAAATATAGCCAGATTTAAAGGTGCAGTGCCCTCTTTCCCTCCCTCCACACTTTTCATTGCAATGATCTGTTCCTTGATCTGTCCCAGCTGAGACTAGCAAGAGCACATCGCTTTTACATTACGAGGTGATTGACTCCTCAGCTAACCGCACCCCTTATTCCTTAACTCTCAAACCATTATAAAACAACAACAACAACAACAACAGCAACAAATTGGACAGAAGGGCACTTGCTTGTGTGTTAGTGGCGACTAATAAGAAACACAAGGAAGTCCACAGGATCAAGATACAGGCATGTTCTCTTTTATGGACATTTTTGTTTGTTTCTTTTGTGTGTGTGCACATGCAGAGACCAGAGGTCAATGTTGGGAGTCCTCCTCTGTCCCTTTCTGCCTTGTTATTTGAGGTAGGCTCTCTCACGGACCCTGGAGCTCCATGTTTTGGCTAGCCTTGAGTGCTAATATACGCCTGGGCCACCAATGTCCACACAGTTGTGGGGTGATGGGAATGCAGTGCTGTGCCAACTTTCCCACGAGTGCTGGAGATCAAACCTCAGATGTGCACGCTCACAAAGCACGCCCTTTGCTCACGGAGTCAAGCCTTCAGCTCTGGAAACTGCAGTCTCTAGTGGGATAGCCTTGGTAACAATGAAAACATTCCAAGGACGCTTAGCCAAGGGCAATTTGTCTCCTAAAGCCGCACAGCACAGCAAGGTCTTAGAAATGCTTGGACAGTTTTACGTATTTGGGAGGGACTAGTATCACTACTCTTGTGATAATTTATCATATCCAGATTCCTCATATCCTGACAGCTCAGTGCTCTGTAGGACACAACTGAAAAGAACAAGAAACATCACCCCTTCCAAGCACAGGACACCTGGCCTGGGAGATATATATATATAAGATATATATATATATATATATATATATATATATATATATATACATACATATATATATATGATATTGTTGTATGTGTATATATTGTATGTATATATACATACACATACACACATATGTATATATACATATATGTGTATATACACATATATATGCATGCACGCAAATATATACATATATGCACATACACATATGCAAATATATACATATATGCAAATATACATATATGCAAATTCTCCCTCTAATCCCTTTCGGTCCAACAATTTCAGCATCACGTAATTCCTTACTATTATCCAGACTTTTCTGACTACGAGAGGTGCTGAGTTCAACCCCATCCTTCCTGCTCTACTTGAGAAGCGTTCTACATTGGAAGGGGTGTACTCTCCAGTCACTCTCCTTCTCGACCACACAACCCGGATATGGATATGAGGTTATTCCAGAAGCATTCGGTAGCGTTATGAAGAACAGAGAACCTTCTGCCTTTGGGAGAAGAACAATCAGTTTTTAAAAAGGCAAACCTGTTACGGAGCGATGGGCATATGTGTATAAATACCAATCCACGCAAGTTGAAGACTTATCAATTATACTCCTTGCTTTCGTATCTCTCCAACTTGGTGGTAACTGTGTGGGTTTATATGTTAAATTCCGAAAGCATCGCAGCCCACAGCTCACACAGAATCAGTAAGAGCAGAAACAAAAACTGGCTTGAAAGCATTTAAAGTAACATTCATAAACGCGTGTAAGCCTGAGTGGGTACTTAGCCCAAAGCCGAGAGCAGATGGCAACATTAAAAAATGGAAATGTTTAGGAGATGGAAAATGTTCACTTGAAATAAATTAATACAATGCTGGAAACATGCTAGTCAAATTTGTAAAGCGGGAGCAGGGGCGAGAGTTTCCGAAAGACGGTGGCTCATTTTCTGGGTGTGATGAGCGCCAGATGCCAGGTGGAACTAAGAAACAAAAGTGCTCTGATTAGCTTCAGGGGAGGAGGAAAAAAGAGCCAGGCCCTGGAGGTGCGAGAGCAAACACAGACCTGGCACGCCCAACCCGTACCCTCCCCCACTTAGTGACCTAGCAGCATTCACGTGCCTGAATCGCTCAGTAAGAGGACTGGAGCTCTAAAAGAGAGTTGTGGACCTCGGCCAGTCAGGCTGTGTTTCTGTAAGTTAAACACTAAGTTCCTAAACACACTGTGAAAGGGCCCTGAAAGTCAGAGGAGACAAACTCCTACAGCAGCGGTGGGAGATCCCGGAGATGATCAACAAATTAAAGGTGTGTCTTAAGCACCAATGCAGTTTCCTTTAGAGACTTTAGGGTAGTGGAGGGGGCTGCAGAGGGAGTGTAACTATCTGGGTGGACACACCTTTACATCCGAAGGCCATTCTCTTTTCCTCAGGATAACTAATTAGAAGAGTGTTCCTAACACACACACACACACACACACATACACACACACACACACACACACACACACACACACAGAGAGAGAGAGAGAGAGAGAGAGAGAGAGAGAGAGAGAGAGAAAGAGAGAGAGAGAGAATGTGACTGAATCATATTGGGAGTCATATGTATATGAGTATAAGCCAAGTGCCATCTTTATTTTCCCTGAATTGTAGGCGTGTTTCCTGGCTCTGAAATCTTACTAAAGTGTGTGTGTGCGCGCTAGTCTCATGAGCACCTTATACCATATTAAACATACTGACTCTGAGCTTGAGCTTATCGTTTTGTTGGAGGAGAAAACAAGTTAATTTACCTATCAGTCCAATAAAAGCCATGTTCTTTCAGAGACTGGGGATACTTCCGAGAGCGGATTGTGCTTGCAGCAAAAGAACTAGAGACTCCAGGACAACGTGCCTGGGAGTCTGGGCTTACCTGTGGCCAGCCAAACAACCTTTGGGAGCCTCAGTTTCCTTGTTTTTTTGGGGGAATACCGAACCAAATGAACTCTAAAGCCCTGCTGGGACTGGACATTCTAGAACGAATGAGCTCTGGGTTCAGAAGATAGCACAGTCCCTTTGGGAAAGAGGGACAGAAGTCTCCCACCGCAGAAGCGGGAGAGCAGACTCATTTTCTGTTGAGTCTGTTTTCCGATTACCAAACGGCAGGTGAGAACTGCAGAGTCCAGAGTGCAGAAATGGCTTGTGAAGACTCTGAATGTTCCTATGACCCCCACTCTTATCTGTCGGGAATTTATTCTTCTTGACATTTTCTCTTAAGTTCTTGCACAATCGTTATGTTATTAAAAGGAAACTGTTTGTCGTCAACAAAAAATTTTAAAAGTCAGGACTCTATCCTAGACCTCTTCAATGATGTCACCACAGGGGCATCTGCCTGCTTTTAGCCAGTGCAGAGTGTCCCATGTCACCTAAGACTTTAATTTAGCGGGTGTTTACTGGTGATGTGATTGGTTTTGGGGCCAAGAAAACTCCCCGTGGATGCAGGTCCTAGTATTTAACCATGAGACCCCGCCCCCTTTGGCTTTTCACTTTCAACCGATAGCCACACCCCCTCACTTGCCCACAGGGGCTCGCTTGCTTGCTTCTAAGCCCGGTTCAGCTAGAAAGCCAACAGCATCTTTGTGTGCGCATGCACGGAGGCCAGAGGGCGGCTCCCAGTGTCATTCCTCAGGTGTTATCTAGCTACTTTTTGGAGAAAATTGCTCACCGTTCCGGAACTCACCAAGTAGGCTAGAATGGCTGACCAGTAAGGCCTAGGGATCTGTCTGTCCCGACTTCCTTATCCCTGGGGTTTCAAGTGCACACCACCACACTCTACATTCTTTTTTTTTCAAGTGGGTTACAGGACTTGAACTCATGTCAGACAGGTACTTTGCTCATTGGACGAATACCTCAATCTCGTCAATCACCAGACCTCTTCTCATCCCCTTGTCCTTGTCTTCTTGTTCTTAGACAAGTCCTGTCTCCAGACAGCTGCACGTCTTAGTACACTCCTGCTCCAAACCTTGACAGTGTCTCACTGACAAATACTGTCTTATCACCCAGAATGTGCTTTGAGAGATACGTGTGGGCCTAGGTCGTCTGGGATTTTGGGGGGTGTGTTTGCAACTTATACTTTAGATGGAGATTCAATTACATCCTCTAAGAGGCGGCTAGGGAGAATGTTATCAGGGATCTGTAACCCAACGGTGGCTCGCACTATGGTCTGTTCGCTGCTTTATCTCCAACCAGCACAAAGGACTTTATGAATTAGAAACGGACGTGAGCAGTTGTTTGGCTTTGGTGAACTGAGTGTGGCCTGGTTGGCAGCAGTGTGGCGCTGCTCCCACACCTTCATTGCGGTGACTTAGGAGTGTCCTTCCTGGCAGCTCTTAGTACTCATGTCTGGAAAAAAAAATGCCTTGGTGAGGTGAGCCTCTAGTTCAAAGGACTCTTTCTGCTTAACCCCTTACATGAGCGCACCCTCTCACCAAGAGGGTTCCATTTGCCTCTGGTGAACCTTCCACACACCTGCTAGTGGAGGAATCAAAAAGGGGCGGGCGGGACTTCATGAGTGCCCAGAACAGGACGCACGGCTGCCTTCATTCCTACTCATATTCTACAAGACCGCAGTGAATCCAGAGAAAGGAGATCTTTCCCATCTTGTGAACCTAAAGACCAGAGGTGTCAATATCCACCAAGAACTGCTAAGAACTTGGGAAGCCTGGATCAATGGAGGTCCGTTTGGAGCATCTGTCCCGGAAGGCCAGGCATCCCGTGTGCTGTAGGTGTTTCCTGGACACATCCTGCCTCGGCCCTTCTGGATACATGCTTTCTTCTCTCTCCTACCTCTGGAGCTCCTTGGCTAGTGGGATCCTGTTCACTCCCCCCTCCCCCGCCCCCCAACAGCCCCCTCTGCAGGAAGGCTGCTCCTGCCTCTCCTCAGCCACCTCACCCTGCTCTTCTCAGCCCCCCGTGGCTTCCTCCCTCGGATTGTCACCCTAGCCAGTAGCACCATATGTTTTCACGGTTATGGATTGATCCTGTCCCCTGGGTGACTGTCCCTGCCTGTCGATCAACTTTATATTCCCAATGCCTGGCATAAGGCTTGCTCAATTAAAAAAAAAAAAAAAGACTATTTTATTCAGCAATACTAGCAAGATAACCAACAGTCAAGAAAACAAAACAAAACCAAAAAAGCAAAGTACTTTTTATAATGCTGGGTTCACCAGCTCGAAAGTGCAACCCTCTGCAGCCAGAATTCAGGGGTGTTCTTAAAAAAAACAAAAAACAAAACAAAACAAAAAAAACCCAAACTGAAATACAAAAAATATATAAAATACCCAAAGGGAGACTATGCCCCCCTCTTTTAAATACTGTAAACGCCAGCTTATTATGAAAACCTGCCATAAAAATGAGTATCAAGAGAAGGTCGCTTTCCCGAGCTGGGGCGCCTCCCCACACTGCAATTTTCTTAGTCTCAGCCCTTATCAGGGCTGACGCAGCTGGAACATCAGGCCAGCGTTCTCAAGAAACACCTTCCCTTTCCTTCCCCACAGTAGAGCCTGGGCACCCACACAGAGGCAGGCATGGAGTCATTGCTTGAGGTGTTGAAAACTATCCTCGGACAGGTGTTCGGGCAGGAAACTTCACTATACTAAGATGTAGATGTTATTAGAAACAAAGGGAGGGAGGTTCTTCATGTTCGAGCTTGAAAGTTCCTGCTGTTTCCTGGTGTGACTTTATAAAGACGTGAAAGTGAGCTGAGCCGAGACATTTTGGGCTTGACAGCCCTTCCATCTCTCCTTTCATCCTGGAGTCAAAATGAGGCTGTGGTCTACACACCTCACGGAATTCCAGAAAACTAAGGTCACAGACGCTAAGGGTCAGCTACGTCAAGCCTTGTCTTGCAGTCTAGGAAGATACACCTTGCCGGAAGTAGTCAGTGTCCTGCTGTTAAGTAGGTTAGGAGATTGGCATCCAGACACTCAGGAAAAAAATTCCTGAGGTCCCGTAACAGACAGCAGGGTGAACCTTAAGTCCAGTCTCTTCTGGGATAGCCAGGCTTGATTCAGCCAGTCACATATGCTCGTCTGAGACTCAAGTCAGAATCGAGGTGGAACATATTCTTAGTGATTGAAGAAAACGCTGCCCCCCCCTTTGGGCCCCCAGTTTCTTTCTAGGGCTCCTAAGTGAGGAGGTGTTGAGCATCCCCCCTCTCCACACACATACACAGGAGTGAGCAGACAGAGTTAAAGGGGATGTCACATCAACTGTGCACGCTGTGACCGGATGGCGTGTGTCCTGCTCGGACACAGCTGACTTAGGTGGTCTTGAAAAGCGCTCCAGGGGTGGATTCACTAGCTCTTGTTTACTCTTAGTCTGTCTGGCTCACGATGAGGGGTTGAAGAATGGGGCTTATGAAGGGTTTCAATTTTGGTGATGTCACCCCCAAAGCCACTTGGGGCTTGTTTGCGTGCTTCCGTTTTCTCTCTCTCTTTGATTTGATTACATAAAATTAACACTCCTTTTGCCCCCACCCCACCCCCCATCCTGGAATGCAGGCAGGATATTATTAAAACAACCCTCCAGCTCGCTCCACTCCAGTGAGCTGTGTGTGACTTTGATAGCTTCCTGTTGCCAGGTGCACCTCCCCAGAACCCCTGCTTCGGTCCAGGCTTTGGCTTCAGGAAACACTGGGCTTTCCCCTCTCTTGTCAACAAGGCAAAACCTGACCTCACAGTGGGCCTGGGAACAAGGCCTCCACTTGGAGAGGACTGGGGTGGGTTTGGCCTGGGCTGTGACAGATTCCTGAAGCGTTTGTTTTATTCACGCTTAGAATGCTTGGCTCCCCCACCAAAACCAGATCTTACCGCCGACCCGTAAAACTTGCCCTGTCAAGTTTAAAGGGGAACGGAGATAAATTGTATTCTGTGAAGCTAATCATGTCTGGTCAATTATTTCTGTTTTATGATCCTCTTTAGAAGGGACTGGAGCTTTATATGCGTTTTGTGACATGCCAGGTGACTAGCAAACCAGGATTCAAATTTAGGTCACCTTAGCTTTAAAGGTGAGCTCTCTCAGCTACCTCCCCTGGCCCATCCCAAGTAGAAAAACCACCAGGAAGCTGGGCGTGGTGGCGTACGCCTGTAATCCCAGCACTTGGGAGGCAGAGGCAGGCGGATTTCTGAGTTGAGGCCAGCCTGGTCTACAGAGTGAGTTCCAGGACAGCCAGGACCACACAGAGAAACCCTGTCCTTGAAAAACCAAAAGAAAAAGAGAAAAAGAAAAGAAAAACCACCAGGAAGCCACTCCAGGATGGGACTGCTCTGAAAGTACCTGTCAGAGTGCTTTAGTCTTGGGTTAGAGAACTGAGTCCTAGCCCCAGGCTTGGGTAAATCCTTGAATTCTCCCCTTCTCTGTCTGGGGCTTTTTCTTACCTACAGCGAGAACCTATACCTGATGATTCCTTCTAGTGATAGTCATAATTCCCTCACCCGTGGCCATCTGTGAAGCCTCAGCATAGTCACATAAGAAAGACTTAAAGGTCAGGCATAGTGGCCTGTCACTCAGGAGACAGAGCCAGGAGCTCCTCTGTGAGTTCCAGCCCACCCTGATCTGTATAGCGAGGCTTAAGGCCAGCCAGAACTACACAGTGAGACCTTTTCTCAAGTAGAAAAAGAAAGAAAGAAAGAAAGAAAGAAAGAAAGAAAGAAAGAAAGAAAGAAAGCAAAAGAAAGAAACCCAGATGATGTGAGGAAATTTGAGATAATGACAGATCATATTCTTCCCAATTCTGCACTCCTGGCTCCTAGTCCTCCTTTAATGAGCTGGTTTGATAATGCGAGCATCCGATTTCTCCCAAGTCTGAGTCTTGGCTGCTTTAAGAGTGTGTGTGCACATAGATATAAATTATAAGTGTTATGTTCTTTAAGGATACAGGCCTATCTGGTTTTGTTTTAAACACATAAATGCTCTTAAAGCGTTTAAGCATAATGCTGTGAGCTAGGTAGCCCAGCACCTTTCCCCGTGGCCGAGAGCAGGGGCGTGCGTGCTGCATGGGAGTTTCAAGTCAGGTCTGGGACCCTCGGCTGATTCCACCACTCAACAGCCGTGTCCTTTGCCTGACTCTGACAAACAAGTCTGGGTCTTGGCTTCCTTACCTATGAAATAGGAATTCTGCCTTAGCTGTAAGCACCGGAAGTTAGCTGCATTGTGTAACGTGTACAGCGGCTACCAAAGGCTTTGAAAATGGCCACAATTACCCACATCTTCTTGAATCCAGGTAGTTTTGTTTTTGTTTTTTTTTAAATGTGACTCTTTAGCTCCTCCCACCAAGAAGTGGGGTGTATTTCACCATTCCCTGAATCATAACGGGGCCCCTCACTTGCCTTTAAAGCACATTTGTGGGAAAACAAACGAGTTGTATAGACTGAGCTGAGACCTCCAAGAGCCTTGCCACTCCCCCTCCTGACACACCATGGAGACCGTGGTCCTCGTGAACCTCGGAACTCAGGCTTAGCTGCTCCCCAGGTGAATCAGCTGTGACCTAAGACACAGAGGCAGTACCACCTTTGGCGAGCACAGATACACAAAAGGGCTCGGACAGGACTCACCCAGCCGAGCTCAGCCCTGACTGCTGACAGGCTCCTAAAGGCAACCGACAGGGGTTATTTTCGGCCACCATGTTCGTTACAGACATGTGTTGTGTTAGCAATCTTTGGATCATCTGTTACATAGCAACAGATAACTAATACTGTATAGACAAGCATCTTTTCAATAAATAGAGGCTAGTTATATTTTAGGGCAAAGGTCAATTGCAAATAAAATGTCTGCATACTAAAAATTCCTGCTAGACAGTGAGCAGCAGGAAGCACCGAGAAGCAAAAACTCCGATACTATCCTCTGACAACGGCTTTGAGCTAGCTGTCATTTCCTTCACCTATAAATTATTTAGAATGAGTGGCTCTAAGTTTTTACTCAAAATCAGTAATTTTCCAAAGTACTCATTTATAAAAAGTCAGTTCTTCAACTCAATTCGATAATAACAATAGTATTGATAGTTTAATCGCAGACAAATTGCCCTGTATTTCTTTGCTGGCTCACAGCACGATGTGAGTAGAACGTTTCACTGTTCCCTTGACAGCCATACATTGAGCCAGGAGGGTGGGATCTGTGTGGACTATGGACTCAAATAGCTACGCTCATCAGGGATCAGAGAGGAACCAACATCGTATAATGACAATCATTTACAGGTGAAAGCCAACTTTGTGCGTTCATTTCTAGGTTGCAGCACGCACTTGGGAGATGCGAGATTGCTGGCAATCTCGTCATTAAACAAGACAGATACTGTTTTATAGCTCTAAGTCTGGCTATTCTCAACCTGTGGGTTGAGACCCCCCTTTGGGTTCACATATCAGATATCCCCGCATATCAGATATTTTTAACCTTATGATTCTTAACACTAGCAAAATTATAGTTAAAGAAATAATGTTATGGTTGGAGTCACCACAACACGAGGAACTGCATTGAAGAGTCACAGCATTAGGGAGGTTGAGAACGACCGATTTCGCCAAATCTTTGCGTTTACTGCACACAAATGGCCAGTTTAGGTATTCAGTGATTAGATGCGGTGTGGTCCACACGGAAAACAATAAAACAAAAAGAAAATTTGAAATTCTTTTCAGGAGCCATCTTCTCTGGGGCTAATGAACACTGGATGAATTAAAGAAAAGGACGGAAAGTGTTCTCCAATACACATTGCATGTAGCTTGGCGTCAACCATGAGAGAGAAATGGTTTTCATGGACAGGACTATTCCTCCAAACACCATCTGCCTTCTTTGTGACACACAGCTGGTCATGCTCAGCCCAGCTCGGGGAGTCAGGAGAGTTTTATTCCGACAGGAATTTAAGGTTATATCGGAGAGTGTACAGATGAGGCGAAAGTTTATCTTCAATTTTGCCTTAGCACTTCAAAGTCTACATAAAGAAGCAATGAGGTGCTAAAAAGTGAACGTCCTTATCATTCTTTTATGAAGAGCCTTTGGACTGTGATGGAAACAAGCTATGTGGGGTGCAGGCTAACTGCACTGAAAAAACAAAACCCTAATTTGGTAAACTAGCATCAAGGACCAGGGTTGCTAAAACTTTCCTACAGCCAAGCCATTGCTTCCCTAAGTGCCCTCTGAATTGACTCCTTTCTCCACCTCCTCTTCTGTGCATTGGGTAGCGGCTGCCCTCCGCTGTGCCTGTAGGCGCCCCCTTTCCAGCTCTCTCACTGCAGCCAGAGTGAACTTTCCAGAACAGATGTGTGCCTTGCCTCAAACCCTTCAAAGGTTTCTCCCAAGACTAGATTCTTGAGGCTGCAGGTGTCTGTGTCCCTGGCACCCAGCCAACAGCTTGGAATCAATAGGTTCACACACACACACACACACACACACACACACACACACACACAGAGTCTCTAAGGCCAGGTCAGAGTTCATTTGATTTTAGAGAGCAGCTTGTGTTGAATGAATAGAGCTCGCTGCTCATGGTAAAATTTCAGACACCATATTTCTCCGATCTTAGCTGACATTCACTGCAGCTCAGTAGTGTTTAGGGTTTCTGACCTCACTGAAGCATAGATTACGCTATTTAATTATCTGCTTCAGAAGCAGATTCACAGTTTAGTATTTTAAATATATTTTAAGACAGGGTCATTTTGATGCTCTACCATCTTTCTGAAGATCTCAGTCTCCGTGGGGCCATGATGTTCATAGGGGGAGAACATGAGAAGACAAATGATTGGGTTTTTAGTTTGTTCTCTTCCGTATTCAGGAAATAAGCAGAGTAAGAAAGTTCAGCCCGGGGCCTCTGGAGCCCTGGGGATTAAGAGCAGACACTCAAAAGACCATGACTGGTCTCCCCATCTGACCTGCAGACCATGGATTCTCCAGGCCCGTCCTTCCCTACGATGGTCCAGTCAACTCTTGGCAGCTTTCTTTTCTGAATTATCGAGGGGGGTTTATCCGCAACCAAACAATCTCTCTAATGATCAAATTTAGAAATGAAACAGGTTCTTTAAGCAAGAACCCAAATGAGTCCAATCAGGATCCCTGGGAAATTGTGTAAGTGGGTACGTGGGAGCTACTGTCTAGGGAGAGAAAACTGGCTCTAAGGAGGCTAGTACTCCGTTACTAAAAAAGCCAGGGTCCTTTCTAAGGGGCAGCGGGCTCTGGGGGCACCTCCACCAGAGGCTCAGACAGGAAGAGGTCAGCCTTTGCTTTGTCCTTGTTTGCCCAACTGCCTTTAAAAATAACTGGCTCCTGGTCCCCTGGTCCCCGCACGGAGAACACAGTTTTCAGGTTCTGAGAAGTGCTGGGTCAGAAGCTAGGGAATTTTTCCATTTTTTAGGAAAGAGAACGTGCTGGAGCAATGAGCAAGGTCTTTGTTTGTTCGTCCGTTTGTTTCATTTTAAATTCCAGGTCTGCAAGAGTTCTTTGGAATAGAGCGGACATGGGCCACATTTATCTTTAGAAATCATTAGATATCAAAACCTTCATGGGTAATGAGTCCCCGTGAGCATGAAATAAACATTGATTTGTAGAACAAGCGAAGGAGCAGGATCAAAAGTCGGCGAGCAGGAGAAACGAACCACAAATCACCTTCCTGTGTCTGTCACCTCTGACTTTCCCAGTGAGCCTTGGAACTGGCTCTTCATACTTCACAGAAACACAGACAACCCAGAACTCTCCTAAAGGAGGAAGCCCCTTAGAGGCACTGGTGCTTAGATGCAGAGAGCTACCATCTCCTCTTTAAAATAGTAACTGGCAAAGTATATGGGAGATACTATTGTGTCCTCCTTAAAGTAGTATTAATTGGAAAATTATATGGGAGGGAAAACACTCCAGCAAATACAGAACCAACTCCCATTCTGTTTCCATTCTATTCACCATTACAAGGCTTTTTTTTTTTTCCTCCAGCGATATTCTTCACCACAGCTGAGTTATAGCCACCCACAGGCCACCACCAACAAGCATAAACAGTGACAGAAGCGTCTCTTGGAACACCCACTTCCTTTACATTCAACGCGCAAATGTCTGTACCACGATGGAAAATAAAACATTCGGAGCCAATGGGATGGAGTTATTTTGTTTTGCGTTTAAGGTTAATTATGGTTCTGGGAGGGGGGTAAAAACCCCACTGATATCTGCCTGGTATTACTGGAAAATTCTTCATTGGTGATATATCATCAGGGCTGTCCAGGCTATGAAGACCCAGGTGATTGACCTGGTAGATACTTGTCTATTTAAATATTTACAGCCTGCGACCATTTAGACCTTTCCCTTTGGCGCCCACTTTCCTAGTCCTAGGCTTTTGCGGAGCACCACAGCGTCTGTCGCCCGCCCTCACCATCGCCATAGACCCAATCCCAGAACCCAAGGGCATTTCAAAGAAGGGCGGGGACGGTCAAATTCCCTTCTCGTTTTTGTCAACAAAAGCCCCCCAAGAAGTGTATATATGATTTTCCCAGGGAGTTGGGGGAAAATCTCTTGCAATTTGTCCAGGTTTAAGTTCCCAGGCACAGCATGAAATTCATGAAATAAACTCATGAATTGGGAGTTTAAAAACAAACCATTTTACACAACCAGCACCGGCGCCTTTAGTATGGAAACCTGTTCCTTGTCGCCACGCTTCGCGCGTCTAGGTTGAATTCCGTGACTTTTCCCGAAGTCATCAAACATAGGTTGCCTCGCCTCGTTCCTCCCCGCGTCCCCCCAAGAGAAGGGGAACCAAGGAGCAAATCGGGGACTCCCGCCCAGGACCAGCCCTCTTCCTCCCCGAGGAGCCCGGCGCTTGCCCGGACGCTACTTACCTGCGGCGGGGCAGCGGCTCCAGAGTCGCGGCGCCCATGGCTTCGCGGGCCTCGGGCGTCCGCGCTGGGACACGCGAGTGGGTCAGCGCCGCCCGGAGCCCGTCGCGCTCGCAGCTCCAAGCCCGGGCTGCGGTCATTGGGCCGGCGCGTCACGTGGGCGGGGAGCGGGCGAGCCTCCCGTGCAAGGGTAACCCTTTACCTGCGCCTTGGCTCGCGTGCGCAGGCCACAGGGACAGGGGGACGTCCGGTGATCTCTGCTTGAGTGAGTAGTCAGCGAGCCAGCCCGCCTGAGTTGCCAGATCGAGCGCACAAAGCTTGTCGCCTACTGATGGCTAGATAAACTGCACAGACGCCGCCGCGACGGTCATTCCCAGTGGCTACAAACTTGTCTGCTTCCCAAAAGGCCATTAGTGGAATAAGTCAAAGAGCCCCGGTTCCGGACCCTTGGAGTGTTAGGACGTGGAACACGTCACCCAACACACTTTACCTACGAAGGGTGGGGGACCGGTGCCTTAATCCTGAAATTCAGTTTAAGATTTCGGTCTTTGGTCCACCTGGCCCAGAAAGCTGTGGAGCATGCCAGTAAAATGTGTTGAGCAATTGCGCCATCTAGCTTACGCCGGTTCCTCCCCATGCTCAAGGCTTGCAGTGCTGGGAGGACTTCCCAAAGACCTAAGGCCCTAATTTTCTCCCAGAGTGTTTTTTTAGTTGAACATCTCTGCTGTCTTCACAGGCATTTACCACGCTCTATGGGAGACCACTCAGCGGGTTCCGGTCCTTTTTTAGTGCTAAAATAGCTTTGCACTTTCAAACGTAGATTTACGTGGGAAATTAAATGTTGTTGAATGTCACTTATTGATTTGAAGAAAAAAATTTCTTGTCACAATAAATGACTCTTAGGTTCGATTTCCAGCCTTCTCGGAAATTTTATGAGAGAGTGGCTTATTTACATGTGAATAAGTTTTTTCTGATCAAAAAAAGACTTTGGAATTTGTCTTGAGAAGAGTCAGTGGGGAAGAACTTTGAGGTTCGTCTCAGTCATAAAAAGGTAAGAAACTTGATAATGCCTTTAGTTTGTTTTTTTTTTTAATCTTGGATTTTAAAAGTTTTTTTTTAAAGTTGTTGTTTCATCTGATTGTTGTTTACAATATCACCGAAGCTTTCCAATGTTTAAAGATATCTTTGTGTGTATATGGGATTTCTCAGAGCAAAGGTGTGTGTTGTGTGTGTGTGTGTGTGTGTGTGTGTGTGTAAAGGTATCTGGAGAGGTTCTCCAAGGTCTTGCTCACTTACCCGTGAATACATGAGAAAGTGGCCACCAGTCCTTGGCCATTTCCTGCTCCAGTCACAAGGGAGGTGCCCTTGTGCAAGTACACAGGGAACTTAATTTTCTCCCTATTTGGATACCACTCTGGAATTCTAGAAGGCAAGAGCCTTTTCACTTACTTCTGAGTTCTTGGGGGAATGCATGATTGGGTAAATAAATGCTTGTTGGCTGAATTCATCTGCTACTTCTGTATATTGGAGAGAAGGAAAAAAATACAACACTAAACTCTAGCAATGTCCAGTGATCTTTAGAAAACTAGCTGAATCTCTCAACTGCAAGCTAGGAAAGATCTTAGAAGTTACTGTCACCAGCTGACGACTGGGCACTGAATTCTTCATTTTGATGTGCTCTGAGAAAGCTAGCCAAGACGCTGGGGATGTACTGGAATTATGCCCATGGTCTTGTCTTCTCAGCTGTTCACCTGTAAATGTGGAATAATTACAGTACCAAACTCCCGAGGCTGTTGTGTAGATGCCCTGGCTTGTGTCTAGAGAGCTCCCAGAATAGTTCTAGGGCCCTTTCATGTGACACCTGGTCATTTTGAATAATTACCTGTAAGTGAGGTCTTCCACATCTGGCCAATCTCTGTGGTTAGGAAAAAAAATCAGTAGCACTCGAGTTGAAGTATCTCATTTTTTATTCATACAAACGATACATACACAAGACTGTATATTATTTGAACACTGAAATAATTTTCTAGTGTAACAACTCTGTAACAAAATTTTAACTAAATGCAACATTTATGAAAATATAAATCTCTGATTGGGTAATTCATCCCAACAATACAAAGTTTACATAAAAACATTCAACATGAGCTATCAGTTGCAAACATGTTAGGAAAAAAAAATCATTCAAGTCACTTGTTACACTCTAGTGTTGTTGTTGTTTTTTTTTTAAAACACAGAACACTCACACACTACATGTAATCCACCTAGGCATTTAATTCTTAGAAATGTATAGCAAGGACATTCAACCGATCAGGACAGGAATAAGAATGTGTTGGTTGAAGAGCTAAAAGAATGGACTCCAGGTCATGTGATCTATAGATCTATAGATCTTACCCCTCCAAGGGCTTCCACTCACTGGCTGGTAGCTAAACTACGAGGAACACACTGAAAACTGGTGTGTTTCCCCATGGAGAAGGGTGTTGACATCTGAACACCTCCTTCGAAGGCTTACATGTTAAATCCTTCCACCAGTGGAATGCAATTGGATTCTCTATGGGTTTAGAGCATTTTCTTTTCTCCATTGAGTCAGCAATCAAAATGGCACAAAATGCGTACTTTTTTTTTTCTCGTATTATTCCCTGGCATTCCCCACCAGGTTTACAGGCTATAGCAGAACCTACCACCTTCTTCATTTTGTAGTCCACAAAAGCAATATACCTGGTGACGCTAGAGGTCAGACTACAGGTGCATGCTGAGTCCCCAGCAGGACCAGTAGGTAAATAAGCTGGTTCTTTGTTCCGATTTAGGTAAGTTCCACTTCGGAAGAAACTCAATGCTCTCTGTTCCTCCCTGTTCCAGAGACAGCCGCATCTTTTTGTGCAGCGCCAGCCTCCTCCTGTAGACAAGATGGCAAAGGCCAGTGTGAACGGATTTGGCTGTATTGGGTGCCTGGTTACCAGGGCTGCCTTCTGCTCTGCATCTGGCAAAGTGGAGATTGTTGCCATCAATGGCCCCTTCATTGACCTCAACTACATGGTCTACAATGTTCCAGTCTGACTCCACCCACGGCAAATTGAACCGCACAGTCAAGGCTGGGAATGGGAAGCTTGTCATCAATGGGAAGTTCATCGCCCGCCATCTTCCAGGAGCGAGATCCCGCTAACATCAAATGGGGTGATGCTGGTGCTGAGTATGTCGTGGAGTCTACTGGCGTCTTCACCACCATGGAGAAGGCTGGGGCCCACTTGAAGGGTGGGGCCAAAAGGTTCATCATTTCTGCCCCTTCTGCTGATGCCCCCATGCTTGTGATGGGTGTGAACCACAAGAAATATGACAACTCACTCAAGATGGTCAGCAATGCATCCTGCACCACCAATTGTTTAGCTCCCCTGGCCAAGGTCACCCATGACAACTTTGGCATCATGGAAGGGCTCATGACCACCGTCCATGCCATTACTGCCACTCAGAAGACTGTGGATGACCCCTCTGGGAGAGATGGCTGTGGGGCTGCCCAGAACATCATCCCTGCATCCACTGGTGCTGCCAAGGCTGTGGGCAAGATCATCCCAGAGTTGAACAGGAAGCTCACTGGCATGGCCTTCCGTGTTCCTATCCCCAATATATCTGTTGTGGATCTGACATGCTGCCTGGAGAAACCCACCAAGTATGATGACATCAAGAAGGTGGTGGAGCAGGCATCTGAGGGCCCGCTAAAGGGCACCCTGGGCTACACTGTGGACCAGGTTGTCTCCTGTGACTTCACAACAACTCCCACTCTTCCATCTTTGATGCTGGGGCTGGCATTGCTCTCAATGACAACTCTGTAAAGCTCATTTCCTGATATGACGATGAATACAGCTACAGCAACAGGGTGGTGGACCTCATGGCCTACAGGTCATCCAAGGAGTAAGAAGTTCTGGACTGCCCACCCCAGCAAGAGAGCAAGAGAGGGACCCTCGGTGGCTGAGGAGTCCCTGTCCCATCTCAGTCCCACACTGATCATCTCTCTCACAATTTCCATCCCAGACCACCATAACAGGAGAGGCCTAGGGAGCCCTCCCTAGTCTCTTGAATATCATCAATAAAGTTCTGATGCACGCCCCCCACACACACACAAAGAAAGAAAGAGAGAGAGAGAGAGGAGAGAGAGAGAGAGAGAGAGAGAGAGAGAAAGAAAGAAAGAAAGAAAGAAAGAAGGAAAAAATCAAACCAATCACTACCACTGACCCCCTTGAGAGGTCTTCCAGGACATGCCATGTGGAGGACTCGGATGGAAGAACATCTCCTTCACCTTCTGAAATATATTTTCCTCCAAATTGGTGAAGTCTTTTTTTTTTTTTTTTTTTTTTTAATATGCCATTCCATAGTTTCGGCTTTGAAATGGTAAGAGTGGGAAAGTCCTCAGTCTGGAAGTGGAACATGTAGAGAAGTGTACATACGGTGTGTGGAAGTAAGAAAGTGATTACAAACAGCGATAAGAACCTTTGGACACCCTTAAGATATATGGAATATTTTAGCACGGAGACAGGCATATTCAGTTTGTCCCAGAGTATTTGGTCATTTATCTGCATTTTGCACAGGAGAGAGGCGTAATGAGAGTAAGGCATGTCACCAGTGTTTCAGAGACGGCGTGCTTAGAAAGCGTGTGTCTATTAAGATACTGCAGGGGTCTGGAAAACATTAGGCTCCCTAACAACTGACTGAAGAGTATGGACTCTTTTTAGTACAACGAAAGAAATGAACAGATGCTTTGATCAAACTTGTAATGCCCTTTTCATAATTCTTTACACTCAGCACAAATACGCATCTCAAGAAAAGGTGTGAAAAGACTGTGGTTTCTTAATAAGCAGGGATCTTTTGCAATCCACTAAAGAAACAGTTTAAAAATTATACATCCCACTGCACAGACACCCTTGCATGCAGTCGTTGCGAATGTGTTTTAATGAAGACTGACTCTCCATGTTCTGTAGCCCTATGATAGTGGTAGTTAGTTCTTGTCCTGGTCTGTTCACCATCTCACATGTTTTGTGTGCGGTCCTGGGAAACTGAAACACATCTGGACATCTTTCTTACACAATTTTGCACCATTAGACCTCTTGTGTTTACACAGTTGTCAGGATCGAGAAACGTAAAGAGATATTAAGGCTGCATTTTGCTGTCACACCCCCACTCAGAGTCAAACAGTCCTCTGCCATCATGATTTCAACTGGCTTCGGTAGAACTAATTCTAGTCCAACTGGTCTACCTATAACTCTAGCTTCTCTCATCTGAATCAATGTAGTGAATTGTGCTGATTCTTATTACACAGCAAATTTAAAAGGTTTTATTCGCTCTCTTCTAGGGGAGATGGCCATTTCACCATCACTTCTGGAAGTTCTCTATTTTGCTAATACATTAGGACAAAAAGATGGCACCCAAGTTGAGCCTCATAGTTCTGTTCCTTTCGTGAGGATATTAGTAAACTGAGAATTCCAGCATCTTTCCTGCTTTTAAGAAATGAGCAGCTCCTCATTTGTGTGCAGAAGATGCACTTTATTATTATTTTTTTCTTGTCCTACAACAGATTGTGTATTTTGGTCGAGTAGAATAAACATAGTGTCAATTGTCGGGTGTGTAGCTGTGGCTCCTGGATTCTAGGGCGGCACACACTCGGTCATAACAAGAGTTGTGTTTCTTGGAGGGTGTTGCCTCGTTGGACTCAGAGGAGTCACTCACGGTGATGGGGCTGTCTCTTGCAAAGACCTCCGTGGACTCTCGCCATAAACAATCCACAGACACTTTAAAAGAGTAACTGTTCGACTTTGGCCTGGACATCTGCGTTGCATTGTTGAAAATCTGTCTGCTATTGGATGTAGCAATTTTGATCTTCAGCGCAGCATCTACGCGATCCACAACTGTGTAGATCCCTATACTACCATCATCAAAGCCGACGATGATGTTCAGATGTCTCTGAGAAAGGGCAAGAAAGGTTGGTGTTTTGTAAAGGGAGCAAGCACCGATGTTTTTGCCATCAGCCAGTCTCATCACAATTAAGCTAGATATTGCATCATTTTCCTCTTCCTCCTCCCCATTCCGGAAACAAATATACACCAGGTAGCGACCGTCTCGAGAGAGCCTCTGCCTCCAGATGACTCCAGAGGCGTGAACCACCCGTAGTTTTCCACTGTGTAAATCCAGGACATTGATATTTTCATCTCCCCGGGATATAATGCCGAGCTTCCCATTGGGAGAGATTTCGAAATCCTCCAGGGTTTTCAAGAAGTTGCTTGGAAGCTGCACGCGGCGACAGATTACTTCATCAGTCAGGCTCCAGAGGTTCACGGTCTCGGCTGACGTGATAAACACGATGACGTCGGGACAGTCCGGGATCAACTTAAAGTTCACAATGGTGATCCCATCTTCGCAGCAGAATTTCTTGGTGATACTTCCGGTCCAAAGACTGACTGCCAGCACTTTGCTTTTCGTCATTCCCACCACGAAGGTGTTGGCGGAGGTAATGAAGGCGTTTTGCAAAGTGGTCAAGATGTTGCAGACTCTGTGGCCCGTGGCCAGCCTCCAAA
Organism: Apodemus agrarius; assembly: GCA_964023405.1. Classification (NCBI taxonomy): domain Eukaryota; kingdom Metazoa; phylum Chordata; class Mammalia; order Rodentia; family Muridae; genus Apodemus; species Apodemus agrarius. Next base: position 43,938,085 of record OZ030016.1, read on the forward strand.
CCCTGGAGGCGTTTTCTTCACAGAGAGAGACCACGAACTGGTCGTTGTGGGTGATCAGCAGCTGAGATATCCTCTGCCCATTAATTCGGAAGAGGTTTTCCCCGCTGCTGGTGTGCCAGACGTACTGGCTGCTTTTGTCGTCTGACGTCACCATTATGTCGCCGGTGGATGTTAACACACAGTGTTCGACTATCCCTTCATGCTTAAATACGGCTTCAATGAAGCCACTGCTGAAGTTCCACTTATGAACACAATCAGAGCCATCGAGAGAGTAAATGATTTCCCCCCTGGCAGGCAACACCAGACTCTGGATGGGTTTTCCAGTTTTATCGATATTGGACATAGCTGTGATTATGTCTATATCCCAGATGGAAAGAACGCCACTGGTTGATAAAGACAATAGCATGTTGTGGTGACTAGATTTTACCAACTTCACTATGGTACCAGAGATTTCCTGCAAGCTCGCCATGCACTGTCCTGTGTCCCGCCTCCAGAAGAATACTGCTGGGGTATTCTCCATGGTTGCGATGATACAGTCTCCGTTTTTGGATAGCACGGCAGATATAAAGCGTTCATTGTGCCTGGCTCGGAATTTCTCAGCTACCTTCCACATGCCAGTGTCTAAGAGCTCAATGCTGAGAGCTTTACAGATCAGAATCGCACTTTGGTCCTCCGAAAGCTCAATGCTCACCACTTCGCTGTCTTCCTTTCGACAGTCGAAGTCTTCAGTCAGCTGGGGGCTGGAGATGTCCTCCGTATTCCAGACGGAGAGGCTTCCCTCACTGTCTACCATGACCATCTCTTGAGCGGTGTCCAAGATGAGAAGAAACTTTACAAAACCACCCGAAAATTCTGACGTCACGGTACATATCTTCTCTCCACTCCCTAAGTGGAAAATGGTGGTGTTGTTGAGGTACTGGCCACAGAAAGCATACACCCCATCCAGGGAACATTGGACGCATGTCACCTCATACCAGCAGTGGAACTGATAAAGGGGCCATCCATAGAGCAGATCGATGACAGTGACATCTTTGCTGGCCTCTAGCCACGCAAGGGCATGATTGACAGAGAGTGTGAATCCGTTGATGTAGGTGGAGCCGCTTCCGTGCTTGGTGCCTTTGATTTCCACCTCAGACAGGAGACAGGAATTGACATTGTCATAAATCAGCAAGGTGTTGTTCGTTGTCGCAACCACAAGGTACTTCTCATCGCCGGTGAGCTTCATGCCTAGGATAACGGACTGGGCTGTTGTGATTTGCCGGAGTAGCTGGCGAGTTTCTACGTCCCAGGTGCTGATGGAACCATTTTCTAGAGCTGTGAGGACAGTGCTGGGGTTGCACGTGGGAAGGATCTCTGTGACATGCAGGTGGCTGGAGGCTAAAGGGAGACGCTCAGGGCTGTAGGTGACGTCCATGGACGAATGGAGAGGCACAATGGAGCAGTATTTGGGTCCATCTTTGTCACATTCTAACAGAAGGTGTCTGAGTTTGGGCAAGGAACTCACAACAGGCAGCAGCCTTTGCTGAAGCTCTGCCGAAAGGGAGCCTGGGAACGCAATGACCTTGTTTCTGATGCCACGGAGTGTGCTGGCCAGGAACTTGAGCTCCTTTTCTTGGGAGTAGTTGTAAGCCAGTTCTATGTCGGCCAGCACTTTGTCAAACTGGCCAATCTTGATCATGGTGTAAAGCCAGCTGAAGTTCATGATGATTCCATAAAGGAGGTCATCAGTTTTCCCACACCTGGTCAGATGATACAAGAGCTCAGACATTTTCCGGTGATTGACAAAAAAGATGTCAGGCTCTAGCGGGTTACACTGGAAAACCCAGGGCTGGTCTGGGGCCTGCCTGTCGAAGGAGGCTTGTTCCATGAAGTGCTTCTCTTCCTCAAGCAGACTTCTGTTCTCTAAGTCGAGACAGCCGTTCAAGTAGGGGTCTTCCAGGCAGAAAGCTTTCCTCCTGCCTCCCGACCACACCCCTAGAAAGTAATCTGCCAGGATCGTGTGCATCTCTCGAAGGTTGCTGTCTTCCTGAAGATACAGCTTCTGAGCTATGAGATGCAGGTGTCGATTGGCCCAGACCAAGAGTGTGACATTCTTCACGTGTCTTTCTATTAAGTACCCATTGAGACCCTCCTTGAGCCTGGCAATATACAGGTAAGGGACTCTCAGGGGATTGCTGGGTCTGGTGTTCTCATTGAGCTCATTCATAACGCTGTTGTCTAGGGCTAACACATCCTCTAATTCCATTTCACTCAAACCCATTTTGGCCATGGTGATGTAACCCAGAGCCCTGGAGACCAGTTTCTGACCACACTTCTTCTCCAAGGACCAGAATAACTGCTCTATACTTTCGTGGACGGTCACGCAGAGGGAGGATTCGTCGACGTCCTTGTGAGATCTCCAGTGTCTCACCTCTCTGAAAGTTAGGTTCACAAACATAGGCAGCGTGCACTTGGAGAATGCATTGTTTACGTAAATCTGCTGGCCGGACGTCACCTTCCTCTTGACCCTCAGCAGCTGGTGTTTGAGGACCTGACTGCACATCTTTCTGTCGCGGGGGATCAGCTCGATGTAGTTGTCTTCCTCGTGAATAAGGCACCTTAGTTTCTGCAGGATCCCATGTTTGTTAGGCAGTGTGGAGAGGATGATCCGAACGAAGCGGGGGAGATGAGCAGGCAACCACCAGAGCTTCCTAGCCTCGTCCGTCTCCGACAGCTGCTCTAGAGCGTCAAATATTATCACCAGGGGTCTCTGCAGTGAAGACTCATTCAACAGGTTTATAAACAAGTCACGAAGGTCGTGGATCTTCTTCGGAAAGCTTTGAACCAAACACCGGTAGTTGACTGCCAGTTGTTCACAGACACTTAGCAGAAGGGTCCTCAGATCGACACTCATGTCTGTTGTTCCTAGAAATCTCACAATGACAACTGGGTCAGAGTCTGGCCCTGTGTCTTCATGTAGCCAGCCATAAGCCTAAAACATACAAGCAGAGTTTAGAACGTTGCTGTGCCTTTACGCAGCGATAATCAACGAGGTTCCCCTCTAGAGCTCAGACTAACGCTATCCTTGCAGATAAAAAGCCCTGATCCAATAAATGTGCAAGCCACCTGGGAAGGCCAACGTGCTGCTACAAAACGCACGCACAGATCTGTAGGTCGGACTCACAGGCAGCAATAGTATTTCTTAACTATAAGAAAACATTTGTTTGAATTCTAAAAACCAGCGTGTTCAATTACCATAAATCTGAGTGCAAAGTCTGATCATTATTTTCATCTAAATCCTTAACTTTTGGTAGTTGTTAGCACATATTATATACTTGGTGTTTCTTTAACTGAAGTAATGATTTATAAATTGCATAGAGTAAATGTTCTCATTAAATGAGAGTATATAATCCCATATGTGGATGGCTAATTCTTAGTTAATTGGAATGTAACAAAATATTCACCACCAGTATTATATTGAATAGAATCTTTATAACTGAGTGCTATTTTTGTGATTCTACAGGATCGTCATTGTGATAATTATTTCCATCATAAAAATCAGTATAATTGGAGATGAGGGAGATGGCTCTCAGTGAAGAGTGACTACTCTCGGTTGTAGCACCCACATTGGCTGGCTCACAACCATCCGTGACTCCGGCTGGCTCCAGGAGACTGGTACCCCTTTGGCCTCAAAGGATATTTGCACTCAAGTTCTCATACCCATTCACAGTACACATAATTAAGAATAAAAGTAAATCATTAAAAGCTACATAACTCGGGTTGTAAGAGGTTAGGTAATTGTTGTGTTTTCCAATATTCTACTGTATAGACAGGTGGCCATCATTTAATATGGTCTCTCTGAAGAGCACATGGACTGACAGTGATATTTAATAAGAGAGGAAACTGAAGCTCAAGCTGGATCACTAAGCTGCTTCAAGTGGAATGGTCATTAGAAGCAAAACTGGAGTAGAAGCCATGTCATTCTACATGCCCCTCCTCTCCCTCCCTCCCTCCCTCCCTCCCTCCCTCCCTTCTTCTCTTCTCTTCCCCCCTTCCTTGTAGAGCTAAGGGAATAAAGCACATATGGACTCGCACAATTCACTATTTTTTTTTCTTATGGCTGAAGAGTCAAAGTGGAGAAGGAATATGATCAAAGTGCAAAAGATGGAGTATTTTAGAGATATAAAGCTTTTCAGCTGCTCCATTACCAAGAATGCTCTTTAGAAAAATAAGGGAATGGCCCATGAATTCTATTATTTACTGTATGTAGACTTTTTCTACAAATTAGGACGCTTGGATCTTTGAGATAGTTCAGAGCAAGCAAGAAAAAAAAGATTCAAGGTCTATGGGTGGATACGAGTCGGATAAATGGCATAGCATAAGGAGTTTTCCGCTACTTAGTTCTGATGTTGGAAGCTGCTTTTAGGGATGACAGCAATGCCATGGTTCACTGATTGCTGATCAGAACCCAAACACAATCTGTTTGGCTTGACAATGATTGCTCACACGCTGAGGTTGCTGTCTATGTTCTCTTTGGGGACTGCCCTATAGCACATGAGACAAGCATGAGATACCTATTGGAAACAAGGACACTAGACAGTGAAACTTGTTGCTGACACATAGCTAGTCATTCTCCAGTAGAGACAAATGGTGAGAAGGGGGCAAATAAACAGGTAAGCAAAACCCTGGACTATGTGTATCCAGATATGCACAACGGAAGCAGATCGCCAGAAGAGAGCCCAGTCATCAGTAAAGATCGACTTTGTATGACTAGCATCCTTCAGAGTAGAGATGCTTCTCTGAATGCACACATTAGCCTGTCTCATGCAGTCTGTGACCTGGCATGCACACGAAGACACACCGCGTGGATCTTCTGCTCCATCAGTTCAACAATATCTGTTCCTTGTAACAGGAAGGAAATCCCCATCAAACTTCTTCCGTGCCCCTCACTGTGTCATCAGTGTGCTTGCGAGAAATGATCCTGAGGTTTGAAGATATGGACTAGTCAAACCAGAGTTTAAAGTCTCTCCCTTTCTCTCCACCTTCCCCTAAATTTATTCTGATAGGACATGATGCCTAAGGTCGGGTCTTTACTTCGTCTTGTGCTTATCTAAAGAAGTGGTTGCATCTTCTAACACAAGCATGGAAATCAGCTTGACATAATGAACTAAAACACGGCCAATTAGATTAAGAATTATATACCTGAGTCTCATCTGTAAATTTGCTTTGGCACCAAATCCCCACAAGAGGTGCAATGTAGCCAAGCCTGTTTGTGTACTCATGATGACCAGTTTGATATTGTGCAACACATGACAGACTACAGGGCTATTCAGAGAGGTAGAGGAGGCTCTGCTGGTCAGTGTACAGAAGAATGGCATAACAGTTAGTTCTAAGTGACCACCGGACTTGAGAAACTGTTCTACTTTAATGCCAAGTATAAAGGAAATTAAAATGGATCTGGTTTAGTACAGTTTAGGCTGACCTGGCAAGATAATAGATATTATATTTTAAAATGAGGTCACAGAATTGTTATCCCAGCCCAGGTCTTTTGGTCTAGGGTTCTGAGGGCCAAAGAGTACCTGGGTATTTCCCATGAACCCAATGTGAAGCTTCAAGAAGAGGGAGAAGGTCATGGTGTCACAGACCAAAACAAGGACCTCTTGTCATGTTCACTGATGCCACAGGCAGAACTGTTATCTTGGCCTGGATCTTTTGGTCTAGGGTTCTGAGGGCCAAAGAGTACCTGGGTATTTCCCATGAACCCAATGTGAAGCTTCAAGAGGAGGGAGAAGGTAAGGCTTGGTGCTTTTCTTGTCCCTGGTCTCGTTTGAGGAATTTGCTGGTCTATGGAGATGATCTTACCCCAAAGACTATAGAAGTTTGTTAATGATGTCTAAGAAGTGATAAAACAACGAGCAAGAAAAAGATACAATGCCCTGCATTCAGGGAGCTGTGGTGAGATACGATTAAGTGGGTCCAGGCTTGGAGGTGCAGGAGGAGAAGAAACTTCTGGAAATGTTGGGAAGGACTCAGAAGAGATGGGGGCAGCTTTTAGTGTTTCCTAAAAGTTTGGCGCTCACTCACAGCAGGATGGGGTCATGTGATAACTTCCTGGGTGATTCACCTTCCTAGACCCTCTACACTACAACTCAATAGATTATAAATGTGGTTGGGGTTAGGAAAAGAGGGAGGGAAAAAATGCTATGTCAATAAAGATATTCGTGTTCTCATCCCCACAATAGGGTGCTTGACTGTGGTAGGCCTCAGATGAAGGAGAGAAATATAAACAAAGGTGTTAATTATCACTGTAGACAGAATATGCTTATTGTTGGACTGAGACTAATTAATGACTAGAGAACTGGAGGACGAGGTTTTGCATGACAGGGATGAGAGGGATTTTCAAGAATTGGGTCCCCCTTTCATCCTAATGAGGTGGCAGTCACAATAAAAAGTAGTTTTATAGTCATGTCCCATGCATCCTGTTCTCACAGCATCTGTTACACTGGCAGAAAAGAAACACAGAAGCAGCCATCCCAGAGAGTCTCGTTATAATTCAGATAGCAAGCACAGAAAATTGAATTTGATCAAGTTATTATTTTCCCCAAGAGGGGGGGCATATTTCTACAAACAGAAGGGAAAGTGTAGATTTATCTTTTATTTTTATTTATTTATTTTTACCTTTTTTGCTACTTCAGCTAGGAGTAGAGTCTTCCCAGTGCATGGTCCCCCATACACAACGAGAGGATTGATATGCCCGGTTTTGCTCGGAAGGATGTATTTATGCAAGATGTTTAGCGATTCACATTTGTATTCATAGAAGGAGGCGTATGTCTTACACAGTGAGGAGTGCTGGAGGATCTCATCATACAGCGTATCAGTCTCTGTGTCAAAGTTCTGCTGTACTGTTGCCTGGATTATATCAATCATGTCCTCATAAAATTGCTTACCAAGTCCTTCTATGTAATGGTTTTCTATCTCTTGGGAATAGCCCAGTTTCATGTCACAGTGAGTGACAGACGTGTACACTCTCAGATTAGAGGATGCGACGATGGTAGGAATGAATTCATCCCTGAGTTTTATCAGCTTCTCTTGAGCTTCTGGGTCACGGATGATTCTTGGGTCTGTGCCAGTTATATCCATGTATTTTCCCATCTCTGGGATTTTCACGAAGCGTTCGATGTTAGCAATCTTCCTGATGTAGCATACACACTTCTTCAGGAATGCCGGCGTTTGCTTGCCTAGAGCAAAGTCAAACTCATCCTCGATAGCTGGAAGAAGATAAGGCAGAGTTTATTACCTTGAACGAAGGAACCATGTGTCCAAATTCCCAATATGTACCTCTTAGTCATTTTGAGGGAGGCTATTTGGCTTATAATTTGTAGAGATGCAACCTGTGGAATCATTTCTTAAGTTAGCATTAGTCTTTTCCTAAGCATGTAGAACCTAGAAGAATAGATTTTTTTCATAAATTATTATTTTTCCCTCCCAATGGGAAGGAAAAGTTGAAAACCAGGTGGATAAGGCAAGCGGGCTGGGTTCATGGTGGTGAGTTTTAAGATGTTAAGTTAAAGTTCCCTCTCTAGCTAGCTTCAGTCCTTTTAAATGTGGAATCATTCGGGTCTCCGTGAGGCCAGAAAACATGAAGGCCACGAGGTGACATAGCTAGAGTCCCAGGCCCTTGCCAGACCATTCTTTAGTTTGAGGTGTGTTTTAGCCTAAACAAATGGGCTGAAATAGAAACGAAAAAAGCACATCTTACAATAAAATATAACTATGTTTTGAACTCTGGTCAGTCTTAACAATCCATGTTACTGCTTGATTCCATGGGCTCAGAAAAGGTATAGAAAATAACTTAGTATAGGAAGGACACCATTTCTTCTGAACTAAGCCACATATGTCTTATATAGTACATAGAGGTGCAGAGAAGTAAGTATGCGTTGTAAGTTCCTCCTTCCTTCCCTCTCCCCTTCCCTCCCTCCTTTCCATCCTGGTTAGACTTTTTATCAGTTAGACACAAGCCTCATGGGAAGAGGGACGTCAATGGAGAAAATACCTCCATCCAACTGGCCTGTAGACAAATCATTCTATGTAATGATTGATGTGTTAGGACCCAGCCCACTGCGGGTGGCAACACCCTTAGGCAGGTGGTTCTGGGTGGTATAAAAAAGCAGGCCAAGGAGGGTGGGTTTGGAAAGATGGCTTAACGCTTAAAAGCACTGACTACTCTTTCAGAGGACCTGGGTTCAATTCCTGGAACCCACAAGGCAGCTTACAACTATCTATGACTCTAGTTCTAGGGGATCTAAGACCCTCACAGAGACAAATATGCCCCAATGCAAGACACTGAGAGGCACATACAAGAAAGAAAAAGAGAAGGAAACAAAGAAAGAAAGAAAGAGAAAAAGGAAGGAAGGAAGGAAGGAAGGAAGGAAGGAAGGAAGGAAGGAAGGAAGGAAGCCAGGGGAACGACTTAGTAAGCAGCACCCCCCCCCCCCAGCCATGGCTTCTGCATCAGCTTCTGATTCCAGGTTCCTGCCTTGAGGTCCTGACCGAACTTTCCTCTGTGATGAACTGTTACCAGAGTGTGGAAGATGAAAAAAAATCCTTTGTTCCCCAAGTTGCCTTTGATCATGGTATTTATCACAGCAATAGAAAAACAAACAAAAATCCCCGTTTCCTCTCTCTCCTCCCTTCCTCCTTCCCTCCTTTGGCCTCTCCTCCCTCTCTCCCACCCACCCACCCTCCCTCCCTCCCTCCCTCCCTTTTTCCTTCCCTCCATCCCTCCCAGCAATCCTCACTCTTTCTTTCATAAACCGACCTTTCTTGAGCAACTATTATTCACTATGCAGCTGTGTTCAGTGCAGGTCGAGAGAACGAAGGCTGAGAGAGACTGTCAGGTGAGCCTGTAACTTCCATGGAAGTTGGAAGTTAGGAGCCTTTTCCTAAATTATGGCTTTTTCTGGGATTCTTGTGATAATAGCTTTCCCCACAACGAGAGCGATAAGTTTTGACTTAAGCAAAAGTAGATAAGGTTATGGCCACAGGGTTTCTGTAGACTGAGCCATGAGCTTGGTGCATCTTACACAGTGCTCCAGCCAGCCACTGTGGTTAGGCGAGCCAGCTACCGTGCTTATACGACATATATCTAATTTCCTTTTACAGGAGATAGATAAGAGAAGTTGTTTGAAGCTTGGACATCAGGGCTACAGAGGAAGCAGCTTCTGGCCCCTCTGCCTTCCAGCCCCTGGGGAAAGTGTTGGTGAACACTTTGGATTCAGCCACTGCGTTGCTAACATCATCAGGAAGAAAAAGGAAGAAGAGACCCACCTGTGCTATCCATAGACAGTGTATCACCCATTCCCAGAGATGTATACGGCCGCTTGGACTTTAAGAGAAAAAGCTCACTGTAACTGTCTGGTATTATCTGGTATTACTGTTGAAATCTGTGGGAAGAGAGTGCTAACGGGGAATTTCTGACCATCAGAGGGGATGCTGATAAATCACAGTAGGGAAAAAAATCCATGTTTAGGCGTCGCTCGGGGGAGGAAAGCAGGCTGTGCACTGAGTGCCTGCAGTGGGATAAATGAACTCGAATAAATGAGCAGTGTGACACAAAGTCCACTCTGTATCGTGGAGGCAATGCGCACCGTCGTGATTTGAGGGCGAACCTGTGTTCATAGTTTCTGTTCTAGTTTAGCTCTGGGATTCCCCTCGAATGCAGTGTGGTAAAAGAGTCCATCACTGGGATGTGGGTGAACTCTTAAGAGGGGGGTGTGGTCCAGGCAGAGGTCTCAGGTTGCCAGGGTGTGTCTTTGAAGGGATTTCTGGGACCCTGGGCTCTTCCTGTCTCTCATTTTCATTCCTCACTATGAGGTGAATGGTTTTGCCATAAGCTGCTGCAGTGGTGTATGGCCTCACCACCAACAGGCCCAAAGGCAGTGGAGTCAACAGATTGACCGTGGCCTTAGAGGCTCCAAAACAAAACCAAAATAAGTAATTTTCAGTGATCCTGACAGAAAGCTGGATAATGGAATTCCAGATATGTTCGCATAACTTTCCAACTTTCCTCTTTCCTTACTGGGCTCTGTTTGTACATTCTGTCTTCGTGCTTGCTTCAGTGGCCTTCAGTTTCCTAGGTTACAGCACTCGGGGGAAGGGAACTTAAGAACAGACCCCCAGACATTTTTATGTTTCCCAGAGTCACACTATGTAGCCCAGTCTGGTCTTGAACTCACAGTCTTCCTGCCCCAGACTTCTGAGAGCTGCGATTACATGTGTGTACCACCAAGCCCAGGGACAGTTCTCTAGAATAGAGACCTTGATCAACTGTTTTCCAGTGAGGTTCTCAAAGGCTGGAGCTGTTCGATTATAAACCTGCTGATTTTTACATAAAGAAGAGCAAAGCTTTCCTCTGCGCCCCTGTTCTAGTCCAGCACATTTTAAAGAACAATGTTGTTTTGTCCTTGATAAAGATGAAAGGCCAGAGCCTGGACATGATCAAGAGGCCCCAAAGGAGCAAAGATAAAGACAGTATTTACTCTTGATATATTTAATGCTCTCTCCCTCTCTCTTTCTCTTTCCCTCTCCCCCATCTCTCTAAGATTTCATCACTATATGGGCCCGGACTGTCAGAAACTCACGAGATAGACCAGGCTCAAACTCAAAGAGATCCACCAGCCCCCCTGCCTTCCGGTATTGAGATTAAAAGAGTGAACCACCAAGCCCACCAAGTTCAGTATTTTCAAGGAAACCTAAAAAAAAAAAAAAAAAGACTCAACTTCCTGATGACTTGCATCTAGGAGTCACCAACATGATTTATAGGTTTAAAAATCTGTTTAAAATCTGTGTATTCAGTGATTGAGAGTCAAGTGCTTTTGGGGTTTTTACAAATGAGTTTTGTTCTGTAACTCTAAGAGCTTCACGATCCTGTTGCCACACTGGAACATGGTCCTGGGAATCTGTGTTTCCAGACCAGAGCACTCAGTACAGCAATCTCAAAGTGTAGTTACTATCGTGTTTTCATTAACACGCTTTTTATTGTGAATTTCAAAAGGAAATTCCATCCTTCAGGTCCTGGCTTTCCCATAGTTTCTGACAGAGGCTTCCCTACCTGTCTGTGGAAGATTATAAACTAGTTGGCAACTAGGAGTGTGACTGCCTGATTGTGTGTGTGTATAAGTGTGTGTTTGTGTGTGTGTGAGACTGTGTATTTGTGTGTGTGAGACTGTGTATTTGTGTGTGTGTGTGTGTGTGTGTGTGTGTGTGACTATATTTGTGTGTGTGTGTTTGCTATTTCAATATAAAGTTAAGTCCTGTAACATCTTTCTACAGTTCCATACCCTTCTGCCTGGCTTCCCATGTCACACCTAAGGTTCGTCAGACAGCCATCTCTGTCCCTGTTGTCACCCTCCTCAAACCTGACTTTCTTGCTCTTCATGAAGTTTTCAGAATAAAGCCTTGCCTGTGTTGAGCTTTCTAAGAGGCTGATGGATGGGTTAGGATGCTGTCATTTTTGGAGAACTGGAATGTTGCAGGCCCAGAATCAAATTATCTTAGATTACCTTGAGCCCCATAAATGCCACTTACCGCCTACCTTGTCTTTGTCCAAACATCTTTTCAGCTATCAGGAAAGATCTTTTCTGGAATGTACACACACACACTGACTCTGAGGTTCCATTGATTTATAGTCGAAGAATGTTGTCAGGCAACATTCAATGCCTATAGCAGGGCATTCCCTACGGTGCTGTAACCCACCTACTTGATGCGTCTATCAAGGTATTTGAAAATGCCTTGATCTATTTCTTTCTTTCCTATAAAAGCTTCAGGAAACCGCTACCATGTTTTACATGGTCTTTGAAGTAACCAGAACCCGTGGTCCCAGGCTATAGTGACTTGTGTTTGACTCCAAACAAACCCCTATTTCCTTGGCTGAGAGCTGTACTTGTACTTGACCCCCAGTCTATTTCCTCTGAGGGATTCTAACCAGTTGCTCCCACTGCCTGTAATCTCCACCTTAGAGGGTCACGGTACTGCTAACTCTGATTCTTTTCATGTTCAATTAAAAAAAAAATCCGCACCTAGGCTCACCCTATCTGTACAAGAGTCCCAGCATCCCTCATCAGCCACTATTTTTTTATAATTATGTTTTATTCACGTTATGAGTTATTTAATTTCTGAAACAATCTTGCTCATTTATTTCTTGATAATCATTTCTCTGCCTCCCTGAAATCGGAGCAGAGACCTCCCTTATCCACTACTGTCTCCCCAGAGCTTGCCTCAGAGTTGACTAGGATAGGGATAGGTCCTCGCACATAGCAAATGGGAGACGAAGAGGGAATGACCTGCTCAGCTGAGAAACAATGGCAGAGTCTCGGCTGTTAAACCCAGGCATCTCTGAACTTCTTCTAAAATCACATTTGCCAGAGAAGCCTTCATGGTAAGAAAAGGATTTTCTGTGAGCCAACACTTGTCTTTCTGGGATGTGGAAGCATTTATCAATTTGAGTTTGCTTGGTAGCAAATGGGATGAGATTTAAAGACTCCCGACAGGGACGCTGTGCAAGCGTCTGGTTTTCATCCATTTCTCAATTTCCTGAAGACACGTGGAAATTACCTGAGAACAGGTACCTCTTAGCCTGGCTGTGCTTCATTTTCCCCTGTTCATGTAGCAGTTTGACAGCGGCTTTAAATATGGTTTTGATTTCATCTGATATTTCTTGCCACGGCCTCTCGGGTTCACTGCTGGCAGAGGGCTGTGTCTAGGAAAATGGTGAAAGTGGGGAGTTAGTCTCAAGAGCATGAAGGATAAATCAGTATTTAAGAGCAGGAGTGGAATATGCAGTGCTATGAAAGCTGGTCTCTCCAATGCCTCTCTTCATCCTCTTTTCTCCAATAATCCTGAAGTAAGAAATCATCTCCATACTACAGGTGAACTTGCCCTGGTCACATGACAGCCTGACCCAGACAGTGTTTGTTTCCTAGGCTTGGCTATAGTTCCTAATGGTTATCTATCTGCCAGGAGTTTGATTCCCATTTCTTCTGGCAATGTTGAGACATGAGATGTAATAGAAGGTGGTCACCAAAATGCCATCCTTGGAAGATGTTAATGTCATTTTTATTGAGCCCCAGGTAGTTCTTGACTGGGTTCTGATGAAAAAGATCACCCTGGCCTTTGAAACTCTCTGACTTTTTCTCTCACCATGAGACTTCTTCTGCATGAGTTCCTGCTGTCATAATGTGGCCAAGAAGGCCAGAGGGGCTAGAGATGCCCACCTTGGATTTTCAAAGCCCCAAACTGTGAGCTAAAGGAAATTCTTTCCTTAGAAAGCAGCCAGGCATTTGTGATTTTGTTATAGTAACAGCAAAGGGCCTCAGACATGTTTTATTATTTACTATAGCTTCCCCTCTTGCATTTTGACTTTAAATATCATAACAATATAATCTTTATAGTGTCCTCTGAACAAAAACAAGAAGAAAGTTAAAGGGGAGGCATTTGTGTGTCACCATATAGCTTTAGGTTTTTTACTTCTTTTCTTTTTTTGTAACTGTCTAAGAAAGAAAGTGGTGAAATTGTTTAATAGGAAGAAAATATTTATATAGTCTTAGAACATTTATAAAGTCTTACTCATGCATTTATTTATTTAACGCTGATTATGAATGATTTATACATAAATAGCTTTGGACATTTTGAGAATGACTTACATTTCCCTGGAGGATCACAGGAATAAATGCAGACAAAGCAGGCAAACAAAGAGTCACATAGGAGCAAGTGTCTCCAGACCGCTGTGTGAAACAGCTTTGTGGGTTCTCCTTCTCTCCTATTTACATTTACTCTTACATATTCAACCCTGGGATGCTTTGGGTTTACTCTAACAGCCCTATTCAAAAGAGGATTATTGTTATAGATATGTTAAGTAATGGCAGTGCGTATATGAGGAAATCAATGACTTTGACATGATTTCGTCAGGATGAAGAAGGTATCAGAAAGACAAACATGTAAGAATGAAGATCATGGCTCATCATCATTCTCCTCTCGAAGCTCTCTGGGTACCAGCTATATCAAGGATGATGTCTTTGAAAGACGGATGGATATCAATCTTCTGAAAATCCATCTAAACAATCAATGATCAACCAGAACCATCCTGTCCCTTTTTCTCCTCCACTAAGTTTATTTATTTATTTATTTATTTATTTATTTATTTATTGATTGATTGATTGATTGATTGATTGATTTTTCAAGACAGGGTTTCTCTGTGTAGCCCTGGCTGTCCTGGAACTCACTCTGTAGACCAGGCTGGCCTCGAACTCAGAAATCCGCCTACCTCTGCCTCCCAAGTGCTGGGATTAAAGGCATGCACCACCACCACCCGGCCTCCACTAAGTTTTAAAAGGCATATGTATACACACACACACACACACACACACACACACACACACACATATATATATATATATATATATATATATATGCCTTTTAAATAATATATATACTTAGGAGCCAAATTGGTCAGGAGAGGCATAAACCAATTTACTCTATGATTACATAAACCATTGAAAGTGTTCAAGGAGAACTATCAAATATGCACTAAAATGTGCAATAAAGAGTCCATAAAGAAGTGAAGCAAATTTTTAAAAGGATCCATAAAAGGAATACACAAACAATATAAACAACACACACGTACAAAACTTTCATAAAATAAAAAAATCATAGCTGTTGGATTTGGAAATCAGCATATTAACAGAGTAGACACAGCTGAAGAAAACATCAATGAACTGGAGTAAAGACCTGAAGTACTTTTATGGAAGAGAGGAGAGAAAATTGATACTGTGGGGAAGAATGGAGACACTGAGACTGCCTAGTGGAGATTTGACTGAGGAGCCAACAGGGAAATCTGAAGAGCTTCAGTTTGCTGCCTGTTGATGTGATAAACGCTGTGACCAAAGCAGCTCAGGGGAGGAAAGGGTTTCTGTGGCTTCTAGGTCCGGATTACAATCCATTGTTGAGGAAGTGATGGTGCAGTGCAAGCAGGAACGGAAGCGACCGTGGGGAGGAGTGCTACTTATTGGTTTGCTCCCTGGCTTATGCTCAGCTAGCTTTCTTATAGATCCTGGGGTCATATGCCTAGGGTGGTAATGCTCACAGTGTGCTGGGCCCTCCTGCACCAGCCAGCAATTCAAACAATGCTACACAGACACGCACACAGGCCAATCTGATGGAGGCTCTTCTTTCATCGAGAGAGACCTGCTTTCCAAATGTCATTAGGTTGAGCCAAGTTGACAATGAGAACTAGCCAGGACAGGGGTTAGCAGAAGTTACATTGGTAAGACAATGGTGGAATGATTTTGAGAATCAATAGGATACGTGAATTTACACATTACAGGCGTATAATCTGATTGGCATACGCCAACCAGAGCTGACGAAATCATGTCTTTGGATCCCCTGAGAGCATTTGTAACTGATGACTCTCATTAGTGTAATTTACAATCTACTCCAGAGAGAAGGAACATCAGCTTAGAGGGAAAGTCGGGGAAGGCAGACTTACTGAGTTTTTGTTGCTTCTTGCCACCTCCAGCCTGGGTCTGAGGTAATACGCTGCTGGCGCAGAGTTCTCATCCCGGCAGTACCAATCTTCCAGTAACTTGGTCTCTAGTTTTGCCTCGACGGCAGCATCCAAAATCATTTCAAACTCTGAGGCTTCCACTTCCCCAGGGATTCGAATGTTCCCATATTTTTCTCCTAAGAGCCCCTGTGTATCAACCAGAAAGTTCATTTTATACCTACAGCATGGGGACACCCAGTAACTATTAGTAAACAGCAAGACACCTTGTTAGGTCAGTTCTTTCTTTTCATCACAGTGTGTACTTGATTTCATAAGTAAAATTAGACCAACTATAATTACTCAATATACTGAGGAATTAGTGTACATACTCTGTCAGAGATGACAAATTCAAATCCTTCAAAGTTTATATGGCGAAACAAGAGCTGTTCTACTTACTCTGTGATTTGTTTCTGGCAAAGAAAAATGCTGAGCCTTACAAAAATTCTACACACGCAAAGTCTCCGACACAGGAATTGCTCTGCCCAGAACAATGGTATGACTCTCAGCCCCAGATCCACACAGCCAGGGAGGACAGAGGACAGTGCGGCTGGCACAGCACTAGTACTAGCCCCATTGGAACGACTGAGGTATGCACACAGAAAACTGGCTCCGGTTAAATTGGCAAAAAGCTCCACAGAAAAACAAGGGAAAAACCAAACCAAATCAAAACAAAACAAAAACAAACACACACACACACACCAAAAAAAACAAAAAACAACACAACAACAACAACAACAACAAAATCTTAGTGCTCTATGAAGGCAAGGCAATAATAGCCACATGGTGCAAATGGACAGGTAAAATAAGACACTATTTCCCCGTGCTCTGAGACTTGCCCATAAGGCTAGAGATTGGTCCATCACAGTGTATACTCTTATCCAGAATACTTGTTAAAATGTAGATTAAGTCCCTACTCAGACTTAAAACATCGCATGGGAATATGGGAGAAAGGCCAGGAATATGCATTTTATAATAATAATAATAATAATAATAATAATAATAATAATAGCTGTTAAAGCAAAGCTAGAGTTTATTAAGAGGAGACTAAAGTGGATTTAAATTTAAGCACAGGCAGTAAGAGAGAGGGAGAGAGAGAGAGACGGAAGAGGACAGCAGCACACACCCTGGAGCAGGTGCAGGTTTCCCAAGAGAGCCTGTCTACAACTTGCATTTTAAAGTGAGGTTTCAAGTGAATCCCGGTTCCAAGAAGCTGTGCTTGTGTGCACTGTGGATATTAATGGTCTCATGAACGATGCTTGGCAGGCATGGAAGCAGAAGAGATGGGAGCAGAATGGATCATTACAAAAATCGAAATCTATTTAAAAATAATTGTTTCTGTGAGCGGAGCACCTGGCACCAAAGGATATAGTTATTTGATCGATGTAGCAAGGCTATACATACCATAAAGATGACTAAAGGAAAAATCACCTAATTCAGGTCAACTAATAAGCATTTATTGGGCACCTACTGCATGGTGGTAACACAGAACTTTATAGAACAGCACGCTGCATAGGTCTAAAGCTATCTATTGGATTGTTCTGCCCTCGTCCTTCTCACTCATTGATTCTTCCTTTAGGTGGAGCAGTCATCAATCATGACTCGGTTATTTTGCAAGAATCTAAGACAAGAGTCTACCTTAGTCTTATTATTTGAGAGATGGTCAAAAAGAAATTTTGCTGATACACTTTTGAGGAAGACTCTTTGGGCTCTTGGTATTTATAGTTCTAATGTAACACACACATTGTTTGTACACTTTGGTTTAGAGAGTGTCAGCCTGACGGTTGCCAAGTCTAACTAGCGATCAATAGGTCAGAGCAGGACGAGGAAGCCGCACTGCATCCTGAGCCTTGTAGGACTCCACATGGCATGACAGAGTCTCAGTAGACCCTTCCTGGATGGAACGGCATTGACAATAGCCACGAACGACCTTGAGGTGGGTGCAGACACTGTGACAGAGTGTCAGCCTGTCTGCCCAACTGTCTCCTTCCACCACCAAAGGAGAAACAGATTTTCTACTTCCTTCTGGCTGCAAACGCCAAGCTTGCTTCGTCCAGATAAACATTTGCTGAGGATTTGAGGAACTTCGTGTCATTTTGCGTTTTTATTACAAAAGAATGTTCCTGGAACCCGCCGTAGAAGAAATGCATAGGAACAAAATAAGTTTTAATTTTTCACTGAATTCCTTAAGCAGTCCGACCATATAAATGGGAACATAGACACGGATTTTTCTTGCATGTAGATCTCCATGATCACCTCCCCCCGCGCCCACCTCTCCACAAGTGGAATGTATGTTGGTTCATTCTTAAATCCCGAAGGTAGCTTTGTAAGGTAGGTGGGAAGCAAGAATTTGATTGCTCAAATACGATCTAGAGAGTCAAGGATGAGGAAAAGGGTAACAAAGAACTGAGCATGTGTTGTAGGTGTAGTTTTGGCACAAACGATTCTAGTGTAAGAAGTCCCTCTTGATGCACTGGCACTGGTTAGAAAGAGTAATGACACAGCACTGTAATGTATCAGATGCCATTAGATGATTTGCTTTACAATGGCTCCTTTAAAAATATTTCTATCTTACATACTTGAGTGTGTATATGTTCTTTGGTTTTTTTTTTTTTTTTTGCCTGCATATATGTATGTGCCTCACATGTGTTTCTGGTTCTAGTGGAGGCCAGAAGAGGCTTTGGATCCCCTTTAAATGAAATTATAGGTGCCTGTGTGTCACCATGTGAATGCTGGGTGCTGAACTTTGAGCCTCTAGAGAGTAGCAGGTGCTCTTAACTGCTGAACCATCTCTCCAGTTCCCCCTGAACAGGTTTGTTTTTATGCTATGTGAATATCATTTTTTTTTTTGGTTTTTTGAGACAGGGTTTCTCTGTGTAGCCCTGGCTGTTCTCGAACTCACTCTGTAGACCAGGCTGGCCTCGAACTCAGAAATCTGCCTGCCTCTGCCTCCCAAGTGCTGGGATTACAGGTGTGCGCCACCACCGCCCGGCAATGAATATCATTGCAGGTATATATAAAAAAAAGAAATGCTTCCCAGATATTGAGCTCTTCCTAAGTATGAGCTTCAAAGCACAGAGTCTCTGTGTTTCTTCCTCTCGCTCCTTCTGTACCTGCTGGTGCAGGCACATCTAAGCCACGGCTTTCAAAGGCTTCGAGATAACATTTTTCCTTCCCCTCCATTGATTTTTCTGTTCCGTTGGGCAAATATTGATCTCCCCTCCCCCGGCTCTGTATGTACAGCTAGGTCTGTCTGGGCTTGAGCCCGTTTGGAGTTGGGCCTGGTGTTAGCGTATACAGCATTTTTCTGTAGCGGACAGTAGAATGACTGAGGTATCCTTCATGGGTTTGAAGAGCTGAGTTTCTGGAACTGGACTCATTGTGATGTTCGGAGTATCATTCTTTATAGGGAGGGAGCAGATGTTCTCTGGGATGCTGTTTACGAGCTATCAGTCATGGGAGCAGCTGGAACAGAGAAGAAAGGTCGCTAGACCACCCCTATCCCAGTGCTGGCAGAAGCATGTACTCTATAAATGCCCTATTCCCAGACTCAATTCATTGGTAAGACAAACCCCATTTTCCATAAGCTCCTTTTTTTTCCTTATTAGGAGAAAAATTCCCTCTCTAAGTATGACTTTCCTTCCAGGTGGTCTCAGTAGTGCCTGATCCTATAATCTAGGTAGAGTTGCTGAAAAGGATCCCCAGGGTTCTCAGAACTCAACTTGTCTGCCCCAGGCCATTTCTCTAGGAAGACATGGTAGCATCACTTGCACAGGGGACTTTAAGTTTAACAACTCCATTCTGAGAAGGGAGAACATACCTAAAGCTCGATGAACGATGAACAGAACACACACACACACACACACACACACACACACACACACAGTTCATTCTGTTTCTCCTGAGAATTGTGACTCGTACAGGTTTGTGGGAAAGTGGTAATGAATTGGGAAGTAATAACAAGTCACTACAATTATTTACAAACTAAACCATGAGGTGTTGAGAAAAAGGTATATTCTTTTGCTTTAGGATAAAATGTTTTATATATATATTTATATATAAATGTTATATATATAATCCAATTGGTTGGTCCAAAGCTTCAATTAGTTTCACTGTGTCCCTGTTTAGTTTTTGTTTTCCTGATCAGTCCATTGAGGAGAGTGGAGTGTTGAAGTTACCCACAATTATTTTGTTAGGTGCAATGTGTGCTTTGAGCTTTAGTAAAGTTTCTTTTACGAATGAGGGTGCTTAGAAACACCTTAAGAAATGTTCAACATCATTAGTCATTAGGGAAACACAAATCAAAACAACCCTGAGATTTCACCTCACACCAGTCAGAATGGCTAAGATTAAAAACTCAGGAGACAGTAGGTGTTGGCGAGGATGTGGAGAAAGAGGAACACTCCTCCACTGCTGGTGGGAATGCAAGTTGATACAACCATTCTGGACATCAGTCTGGCAGTTCCTCAGAAAACTGGGCATGACACTTCCAGAGGACCCTGTTATACCACTGCTGGGCATATACCCAGAGGATTCCCCAGCATGCAATAAGTACACATGCTCCACTCTGTTCATAGCAGCCTTATTTATAATAGCCAAAAGCTGGAAAGAACCCAGATGCCCTTCAATGGAGGAATGGATACAGAAAATGTGGTATATTTACACTATGGAATACTACTCAGCAATTAAAAACAATGAATTCATGAAATTCTTAGGCAAATGGTTGGAACTAGAAAATATCATCCTAAGTGAGGTAACTCATTCACAAAAGAACGCACATGGAATGCAGTCACTGATAAGTGGATATTAGCCCAGAAGCTCTGAATGCCCAAGACACAATTCACATATCAAATCACTCCCAAGAAGAAGGAAGGAGAGGGCCCTGTTCCTGGAAAGGCTTGATGCAGTGATGCAGGGAATTACCAGGACAGAGAAGTGGGAGGGTGTTGATTGGGGAATGGCTGAGGGAAGAGGGCTTATGGGATTTAGGGGGTGGGGTGAACCTGGAAAGGGGAAATCATTTGGAATGTAAACAAAGAATATAGAAAAGAAAAAGAAAGAAAAAAAAAAAGGAGCAAACTAAATCATGTCCACATTAAAGACAATCTAGACGTAACCTAATTAAAAGGTCAAATTGTCATCACAGTCTCTATTATTTCTCTATTGCCATGCTACAACATCATGATTAAGGCAACTTATAAGAGAACACATTTAACTTGAGGCTTACGGCTCAAGAGGCTTAGAGTCCATGACCACCCTGGCCGGGAGCATGTCCACAGGTAAGGATCAGTGCTGGACCTGAAGCTGAGAGCTTTCATCTTTAGACACCACCAGCAGGCAGGGAGAGCTAACTGCAAATGGTGTTGGCTTTTAAAACTTTAAAGTCCACCCCTAGTGACATACTTCTTCCAACAAGACCTTATCTCCTAGTCCTTCCTGAAAAGTTCCTCCAGCTAAGGACAAAATATACAACCTTAGGAGCTGACCAATGTCATTAGGATTCAAACCACCACAGGTACCAACTGATGTAAAGAAAAACATCTTGAATGTTGTCTATAGCTCTATTATTAAAAAAAAACATATTCATTTTATAGATTTATTTTTAATTATGTGTATGCAAATATGTCTGTATGGGGTTATGTGTTTGTTGTGAGTGCAGGTGTCAGCAGAGGCTATAGGTGTCAGATCTCCTGGAGCTGGTGTGAACTGCCTGACATAGATTCTGGAAACCAATTGTGGGTGCTTTGCAAGCGCAGTACAAACCCTTGATGGCTGACGATACCTCTAAGTTCTCTAGAGATATACATTTCACATATAGAAATGTACTATATATTTTTATAAGTATAGCAAAATGCCTTTCTAAAGCCATTTAAGGAAGAAGGGTTTATTTTGGCTCATGGCAGGTAGGGTATATCAGTGAGGATGGCTCTATGAGTCCAGGAGAGCTTGGGGGCATTCGCTCACATTATGTTTAGTTAGGAAGTAGAAAGAGTTGAATGCTGGTTGTACTGACTGGTTTTGTTTGTCAACTTGATGCAGGTTGGAGTTATCACAGAGAAAGGAGCTTCAGTTGGGGAAGTGCCTCCATGAGATCCATATGCCCCAGCTGTGGGGCATTTTCTCAATTAGTGATCAAGGATGGAGGGCCCCTTGTGGGTGGTACCATCTCTGGGCTGGTAGTCTTGGGTTATATAAGAGAGCAGGCTGAGCAAGCCAGAGG
Organism: Apodemus agrarius; assembly: GCA_964023405.1. NCBI lineage: Eukaryota > Metazoa > Chordata > Mammalia > Rodentia > Muridae > Apodemus > Apodemus agrarius. Next base: position 43,959,879 of record OZ030016.1, read on the forward strand.
AAGCAAGCCAGTAAGAAACATCCCTCCATGGCCTCTGCATCAGCTCCTGCTTCCTGACTTGCTTGAGTTCTAGACCTGACTTCCTTTGGTGATGAACAGCAATGTGGAAATGTAAGATCAATAAACCCTTTCCTTTCCAACTTGCTTCTTGGCCATGATGTTTGTGCAGGAATAGAAACCTGACTAAGACACTGGTACTCAGCTCATTTTCTTCTGATCCCTTTTCCATTTGGTTTAGAAGCCCAATCTGATGGTGTCACCACATTCAGATTGTGCCTTGGCTCCTCAGTACAAACCTCTTTGCAAGTTCTTATAGATATCCCAAGAGGATTTACTTTTAAATCCTTTCAGGCTGGTAATGAAGATTAGTTGCGTTGAGATAACTGATAATTTACGATGTTCTTGATAGTTATAATGATTAGATATTTGCTGTCACTATCTATAGTAAAAAATTCACTTCTCACAATTTTTACAAAATGAGCCTATAACTTCGTGTATCAAATGCAATTACCCGAAATAAGATATAGAAACAAAGAAATTCACTCCCACATTCTATGAGCGATGCAGGCATAAAGCACACAATGAACCGGAAAGTGTCAACGTGAGATGAGACATGTTTGATACTACGATGTGATGGGAGTGAAGACAAAGACTAAATGATTCGCCAACACATTTGACAGAGCCAAATAATTAAAATAATGCTTCACAAAAGGTTCTTTGACAACTAACAATTCTTAGCTTTCTTAGAATCACACCATAGCCCTCTTTCTTGAAGCCTACATTTATCATTTAATTATGATTATTAAATTTACATACTTTAACCCACTGCTGAACAATTTTTTTTTCAGTAATAATTCTGCTGTGTCTTCCCTTTTGCAGGGTGCTTTTGTCTGAAAGGGAGCTTCATTAATTGGAAAGTGCTGAAAGCAGTCCTTACTCTTAAGAACATCAGAACAAGGGCAGTGGCCACACCGTGGGAGAAATGGCTAATAGAACCATGTGGGGCGGAGCCAAGACGAAGTTCATAGTGCTTCAGTACAGATCACAGCCCTAAACCTTAGCCATCGAGAACTGCGGGATTTGTAAGGATGACTGAAACCCTGAAGTCCAGAGAAAGATGAGGGATGTAAACAAGGGTTTTTGAGAGGGAGTGGGGACATGTCAGAAGTCTGTGTGTATTCAAGTGTACCCAGGAAGCAGCTAGGAATGTGGACATGTAGGTAAGATGAGGAAGCTGGCTAGAAAAGTAGTCTTGGAAGCCAGAAAGCAGTAACTCAATAAATATTAATTGAAGGTGCAATTTACCTGGGGGGGGGTGTTCAATTGTTTTGGTTTTCTTAGGGATCCTTAATCAGAACACCGAAGTCTCAGGACCCTCTTTAGATCTTGGCACACCAGGGCAGCTGGCCATGCTAACATGACTGCCATGATCCCTCTCCTTTTCAATATTAATATATATACAGATTAGGGAGCCCATGGTCATGTCATGGGGATAACAGCGTACAGGTTCCAGAGTTAGCAATTTCTATGGTAGGTACAGAGGAGGAGTTGAATGGTCTTATAGAAGACACAAGAGAAGAAATGACTACTGGAAAAAATTGAGGTAGAATTGAAATAAAGAAATAGTAAAATGGATCCATGCTATAAGGAGGCCACTCATGTAAGCAAAACAAAAATCCAGTGAGTGAGAACACTAATACTGATTGTGAATACTGCAAATAACAATACTGGTAAGAAAGGATCATTTTGATGATCAAGTCTACTGAGGAACATAGTAAGGACACCTAGAGGTTTCCAGGCAACAGGAAAAGGGGTACATAAGGAGAGAGTACTAATGAAAATGGGTACAGCCACATTGATCATGTAATGTGGCAGACACTATACATTTCTACTTCTGGAAATTCATTTTACTGTTTGTTGCATATAGATTTGTACATAAAAAACATTAGGCCATTGTTAGCTTATATCATGGCTTTACTCTATGAGAGCTTTGATTTACTACTCATGTTCTAAATGAGAAAACTGGAAAAACTGCTCACTGTAATTACAAGTCATAGAGTCTGTGGGACAGAATTTTGTAGTTTTCTAAAGAAACAAAGAACGGGAAAACCAAAACAATAGAAAGACAACAATACAAATGAATGAATAGATTGACTGTGTCTCCATAGACCAGTTTGTTAATTCAACATCTTGAAGCATATCCAAATGATCTTTTAAAAATGAAAATAAACAAACAAAACATGTTTGAAGTTGAGGAATAGGGTCTCTGTGATGGTTGATTTGAATTGTTGACACAATAATTCTGGGAACAGTGTCTCAGTGAGGAATTACCAAATCAGGTTGGTCTATGGGTATGTCTGTTGGGGACTAATCTGATTTTTTTTAGTTGAAACCCACCCACTGCAGGTGGCACTATTCCCTAGGCAGGGGAAGCCTGAATTGTAAAAGAGTAAATAAAATGAGTGGAGCACAAGAATGTGTGTATTAATTTGTTCCTATCAGTTTCCTGACTATGGATGCAGTGTGATAACTGTCTTGAACTCCTGATAATATGACTCTCTACAAATATAACTACAAATATAATTCTGGTCTTGAATGAAAATAAGCTGTTTCCTAAGTTGCTTTTGTTGGGATCTATAAAATAAATTACAGTATTAGGTAACCTAGGTTAGCCTTGAATTTACAGTGTAGCTAAGAACGACCTTCATTACTTGAGTGTTAGGGTTATAGGGGTGGATCACTAATGCCCTGTTTATGTGGTGCTAGGAATCAAATCCAGAGCCTCATACATGTTAGAGACAAGCACTCTTTCAATTGAGCTACATCTCTGGGTCATACTTGGTCTATGTTTAGATTCTTCCAAGATTTTTTTTGCTTCTATAAGTCACATCATACTAACTACTCTTTCATTAAACACACAGTTAGGAAAGGCCTATCTCATTACTAGAAATGACATTGATTATTCAGTTTATTTACTTATTTTTAGACAAAATCTTACTATATAATCATGGCTGGCATGAGGCTCACTATGTAGACCAGACTGGACTTGAATTCATAGAGATCTGCCTGCCTCTGCCTCCTGAATGCTTGGATTAAAGTCAGGAGCTACCCTGCTCAGTTGACATCAAGCTTTAAATGGTTTTTATTTTTTTTTTTTTTGCTTTTTGGGAGACAGGGTTTCTCTATGTAGCCCTGGCTGTCCTGGAACTCACTCTGTAGACCAGGCTGGCCTCGAACTCAGAAATCTGCCTACCTCTGCCTCCCAAGTGCTGGGATTATAGGCGTGTGCCACCACCACCCGGTTCAAGCTTTAAATGTAACTCACACTATATTTTTGTTTGTTGTTCCATATGTAGTAACACAGATTTCTCTGCCCATGGATCCTGGCTTGTCCTCCTGGAGAAATTCCTATTTCAGCTCAGTTACATGGTACTAGATCTTCCCAACTCAGAGTCCTACCACCACATCTGGTCTACAACAGGCTCTGGCTTCTCATCCTGCTGCCTTGAAGGATCAGCTCTGTTCAGCATTTGTTGGCATTCTTTCAATAGATCCATGTATATAGTGTGGGGACCCTTCTCACTGCTTTGAAAGCCATACAGAAAGTTGGATTGATCAAGATGACACTGGTCCGCAGTTCTCCGAGAATTTACTCCTTTGCAACTGGGTCTGGAACAAATAGGCCTGGAGGGAAAGGTTTGTCTGTGTTTTTCCTGGCACAAGGAAAACTGGCTTATAGAATATTCACTGTCTTAATGATGACAACAGTGTTACTAATATGTGTTCTTAACTACATCTAGGGCTCATAAATCCTGCTGCAATTGATAAGTATTCCCTTTAGCTTATGCCTAATCTTTAGTTGGAATTTCACATTTATGAGTTGTGGATGTTGAGTATCTTATGTGTATTTATAAAGTAGCAAATGCTATCACGGGATTGCCACACACAAGAAGGTTATGAAATATAGATATACCTGTAGTGTGTAGTTATTGCTACCCCACTTTAATGTTCCTGGGCAGGCTGTGCTACCAGCCATCCACCCAGGTTCTCTTGGATCTGCAAATGAAACACACACACACACACACACACACACACACACACACACACACACATTATCTCATTTTAAACCCACTTTATTGGTTCAGTGGATGGGCTCTTCTAAGCTTCCCATGGCTAATGTGCCCTTCCCTTTACTTTTTGTTCAATATCCCTAAATCTTCCCTCAGCTTAGTTGCCTGGTGACCTTCTGTGAGGTCTGTTGGTCTTGCTGCCTGAGATGCTTTCAGGCTGCCACCCTATGAGCCGCTTTCCCTTCCCACCTACGTTTTGGAATCTCTCCTTTGCAGCTCTGATTCTGTTCCATTTGTCTCTCTCCCCAAGTATCTCAATTCTCTTCCTTTTACCGTCTCCTCTTTCCTTTCCTGTGGGCGGAACCTGGAAGTCCCACCTCTTTCTTTCCACCCAGCCATTAGCCACAGGCATCTTTAGTGATTGATCAAGAACCAATTGGGGACAAGGACCTTAGCTATGGACACGCAGATTCCAGATCAAAGCATCAGAACCATTCCCCTACAATACCACTAACTTATTTGACCTTTATAACAATGCTGTGATTTACTGCTCATGAATCAGATTGAAACCTCCAAGGATCTGCAATGTATCTAAGAAGCTACAGCTGGTAAAGCATGGAGCTAACTGCAGAGCCAGGTCTCTGTAATTCCAAAGTCATGTTCTTACATACCAGCTCTTCTCTAGGGATAGCTGATGTTTCACTTCAGGCACTCTGGGAGCTCTTAAATGAATATATGTATATATATGTATATATGTGTATATAGTATACATGTATCACACATACACACCAGCTATGGCCTGAGTAGTGTGTTGATACTCTCTCAGCATACTATGCTTTCTTCAGTCTTTCTCCTTGGGTCTGAAGATCCAATTAGGATGCTGAACTGCTCTCTACATTCTGCCAGCTGAACTCAGTTACAACAAACAGCAAAAAACCCACAACAAACCAAAAACAACAACAACAACAACAACAACAACAACAAAACCCACAAAACTCTGGAAAAGGGTTGGGAAGTCTGAAACTGAAAGATACTCACCCCTCCCCCATCCCACAGGACCACAAGAAAACAAGGACTGCTGATCAGAGAATAGTGCCTCTGCAACTCATGGGCACCACTGCAGAGGAAGGGTAGAGACCTTAAAGGTGAAAGATCAGATCAGAGAGTATCATATCCCTACCCATGTTATTAGAATGCATCATATCCTTACCCAAGCTATTATCTTGTGGAACAAGGGATCTATCAAACTCCTGGAAGAACATGGCGGAATGAAGAGAGTGGTACAGCACCCTAATGGGATCCTCAGATGCCAGGAACAGACTGGAGAAACCATAGTATGCTGAGAGATTCTCAACACACCACTCAGGCAGGAGCGGCTACCATGGATCATGGTTGATAGGAAATTGGTGAATGTATATTCAAAGCTGTCTTTTATGCTGAACTTATACTGTCTTTTTTTTTTTTTTTTACATTTTATTAGATATTTTCTTCATTTACATTTCAAATGCTATCCCCTTTCTTCATTTCCCCTCCCCAAACCCACTACCCAATCCCTCCTCCCCCTGCTCTCTAACCCACCCAGTCCTGCTTTCCTGACTTGGCATTCCCCTACCCTGCGGCAATGAGCCTTCACAGGTCCAAGGGCCTCTCCTCTCATTGATGTCTGACCAGGCCATCCTCTGCTACCCATATGGCTGGAACCATGGGTCCCTCCATGTGTACTCTTTGGTTGGTGGTTTAGTCCCTGGGAGCTCTGGGGGTACTGGTTGGCTCATACCTCCTATGGGGCTGTAAACCCCTTCAGCTCCTTGGGTCCCTTCTCTAGCTCCTCCGTTGGGGACCCTGTGCTCAGTTCAATGGTTGGCTGAGAGCATCCCCCTCTGTATTTGTCAGGCACTGGCAGAGACTCTCAGGAGACAGTTATATCAGGATCCTGTCAGCAAGCACTTGTTGGCATCTACAATAGTGTCTGGGTTTGTTAACTGTATATGGGATGTCTCTTAAGTAGAAGACATTGGGTATAGGTCATCTCCCAAATAAGGTGGTACAAACAATGGTTAAAGCAAAAGCTCTTTTGCAAAGTGACTTTAGACAATGCAATGCAATGTGCTGGTTGTAGCAGAGCCAGGCTATGATCCTCATGTTTATCAGCTGCGTTGATACAAATAAGAGACTCAGAGTTAAGGTTGATACCCAAATGCTCTGTAGGGCCTGGATGTTTTGTATAATTGATGAATCAGTCAATAATTTAGCATTGTATAATATGTTGGTTCAGTTCTTTTGTACGTTGTTTTTGTTCTGTGAATGTCAAGCTGTGAGCTGTCACTTTCCCTGCTGTCTTTGCATTGGCTTCTAGCAGTCTTCCATTATAAGATCAAACAGGTCCCGGGAACCTCAACATACCAGCTCCCATAGAGTGGGAGATTGAGCGTGAATAGAAACTTGAGAAGGTGAAATTCAGGGCTCTAGTATAGTTACCTCTAGAATATAGAGGCTCGAGAGATAGCTTAGTGGCTAAGCCACTGTGTTCTTTCAGAGGGCCCAGGTTCAATTCCCAGTACCTTCATGGCAGCTCACGGCTGTCTGTAACTCCAGGACCAGAGGGTCCAACACCAACATCATGTACAATGAAATGAACAAGTCATTTAGAGGTAATTTATCTTTGTTGTATGTGTGAGAGGTTATTATATATATAATAATATATATTATAATATATAATATGGGTTTATATATATATATATATATATATATATATATATATATATATATATATATATATATAATGCAGGTTCTGAGGATTCAATCTCCTGTCCTCATGCTTGCAAGCACTTAGGCACAGACCTTTGTAAAATTTATATATCTCTATATCTCTATATCTCTATATATCTATATCTTTTGAAGGGCTGATGGTGGCTGTTAAAAGAAATATGTCAGATGATAATGTTATTCCGTATAAAGTTAGGAGGTTCGTTGGGGAGATGGATGGCTTGCTTGGTACAGTGCTTGCTGTGTAAGAATGAGGATTTGAGTTCAGTCCCCAGAACTTATGGAAAAACCTGGTATGGGCCAGCAAGATGGTTCATGTGGCAATGCTCTGGTCTGTTTCTCTCATCGCGAGGACTATGTGACTTGATAAAACACACCTCAGCAGGCATTTCTAACTTTAAGAAGTGCTTAATGATAATATATTCTTGTACTCAACAGAACCAACTCTCAGAACCTAATCAAATTTCACAGTCAGCTGGGATTTAGATTTCACCAGGTCCTTGAGACCCAGAGCAAGTGGTCATATCCCACCCTGCTTGCATGTCTCTTGTGTTGACTGGCTTCGCTCCTCTGCCCTCCCTCTCACATTTCTGGCTGGCTAGAGAAGCAGAGGGTCTTGCCGACGTGTTTCTCCACAGTGAGGGCCAGCAGGACTGGCATCTCTTGGGGATTTGGCAGGAATGCACATTTCTCCTCAAGCTCTATGCAGGCCTACTGCAGTGGAACCTCTAGGGCGGGGCCTTTTGATTTCTGTTTAGCCACCTCTCAGAATCCCTAAGTTGAGAGTCATGGTTACCCCAGGCTTTCCCTTGTAGATCTGGCCGATCCTATTTTCACGTATCTTCTTTGTTTAACACTCAGAGACTGACAGCTTTACTGTGTTCAGGTTCAGGTGGACTTTCTCTACTCACCCCAGGCAGGCCTTGAAATTGCAATCCTCCTGCTTCAACCTTCCATAGTAGTCAGTTCAGGCTTGTGCCACTGGACCTGGCTGGGCTAAGTTTGGTTGAGGCTGTATTTTCCCACTGTATTAACTTGGAAGCATATACGTACTCCTGACTCACACTCAAGTCATGTTCCTCGTTTGCAGTGGGCACCAGCTGCCAGCCTGAGATGGATTTCCCCATCACTGATGAAATTATCTGAACTCACTGTTTTCTTTGGGCTGGGAGACAATTTTCTACCAAAATTCATTCTGAACCGAAGAATCATTTTCAATCTTTTTCTCCTGGGGTAGCTGTGGCTTATTTTGGGTTTAAGACAACTTCTGCAGTGTATTTGCAGTATAAGAGCACCAAGAGATCACATAAATTCTATTTACAAATTTATAAAATTTGGAGTATTTTGATAACCCTTAGGATGAACTAAATGGCCTAGAAACCATTTCTTTAATTAGGGAAGAAATCACAATGGAATTTAGAATCTGGGCTCTGGCTCTGGATCAGGTACAGTCTACCCGTGTCTTCTGTTGAATCAGTCTGCTCAACGGTGTTGTGACTGTTTCTCAATCTCTCAGTCCATCAATGATGACATAACTCTGGTATATGCTCGCCAACCTGACAGGATTCTGTCTAAGCTCCACTCCACAGTTATCTGGCAATAGCCAGGCAGGCCTGGCCCACTGTAGAAGTAGCTGCTCTCTCTCTCTCTCTCTCTCTCTCTCTCTCTCTCTCTCTCTCTCTCTCTCTCTCTCTCTCTCTCTCTCCTCTCTTGCCTCTTGCCCTCTTGGGTTCTCCTCTTTCCCCATTCCCTCCCCCTCTCTCTCCATGTGGTCTCCATGCGGCCTCTACTTCTCTATTCTCTCCTACTCTCTGACTTTCTCTGCCTCTATCACCCCCTTAACTCCCCTCCCCATGCCCTGAATAAACTCTGTTCTATACTAAACCGTCGTTGTCGTGTGTGTTGTCCCTCAGGGGGAAGGGATGCCTTGGCATGGGCCTGCTCAGGCACCCCCTTCCCCCACACCTCACCACACACCTATAGAACACATTCTTATGCCACTTTCTTTTTTTTATGATCACAACAAAGATGCTAAATTGGTCTGAGAGGAAGGCTGTCCGAACACCAAGGGCCTCGGTAGACCTCACATTATGATGAGGTAGAGCAATGGCTTTCAAACCCTTTGGAGCCAGAGCTACAGAATAGAACTCATTTTGGGTTGTGACCATGTTCATATACACACTCAAACACATAAATCCATCCACATAAGAAGAGAAAGTGTTGGTCTCTACTCTAGGCTTGTAGAATCAAAAGTTCTACCAGCCTGGAGGGCAGAAATCCAGTAATCAGTTTCTCTGAGAGATGAACTGTGTTGTCTGGAATGTTTCTCTGTTTCGTTCTGTTCTGTTCTGTCCTATTTCAAAAAAAATTTCAACATAAGTGGGGGAAATGTCACAGGGTCCCATTCCCTTGCTGAAGAGCTAAAAGTAATTAATGATGGCCAAGAGAGGGAGAATTTGTCTTTCCCAGGGATGGTCACCCTAAATGCTTAGTCAACATCAAGTGGTCAGTCCTTGAAACATACATGTGGGGGTAACCCTGAATGTACTCAACAGGTTGTATGTATGTATGTATGTATGTATGTATGTATATAGATAATAGTAATGTTAAAGAAGAAAAGGGCATGAACTTTTGGGAGATTTAGGTGGCAAGAGAAGGGTAAGATGGAGGACATATAAGGTGAACATGATATCATTATAAATATTTCTTAAAGAATTATTTGTTTTATGTATATGAGTACACTGTAGCTGTCTTCAGACACACCAGAAGAGGACATCAGATCCCAATATTGTTGGTTGTGAGCCACCATGGGGTTGCTGGGACTTGAACTCAGGACCTCTAGAAAAGCAGTCACTGTTCTTAACTGCTGAGTCATGTCTCCAGCCTGTAATTATATTTTAATTAAGAGATTCTGGTGGCAATCTATTAGGTTAGAATGATCCCCTACTAGACTGCAAAATGAACTGGCCTGTGCTGGATAAAAAAAGATTTCATGATCAAAAATATGTAATCTTTCAAAAAACACACCTCTTAAAGATGTCTATAGTCACTCTATAGTCCCAGCACTAAGACTTTCAGCAAACTAGATTCAACGAAGGTGATAAGATTTCCTCAAGTGGAGATAAATAGGAGATGAGGAGATGGTAGCCACTTCTCTCCTTCCTCAGTAAAGAGGAAAAACAACCCCCATGCTGGTATGGTTGAATGTGGTTTGTCTTCACTAAAACTCACGCTAAATGACGGTTTCTAATGTAATGGCACCAAGAGATGGAGGAACCTCTGAGAGTCGTTTGGATTGTGAGGGCAATCACTCTTGAAAGGCGTGATGCCCATTTTTTGGTGATTATATACAAGTCAGCCACAGAGGGAACAGGTCATTGGCTCCTTCAGACTCCTGACATGGAAGGCTCCTATGATCACACTTTTAAGCGGAACTATAGGAAACCAGAACAACACCAAAAACAACCTAGAGCTATTGCTCTTCAGGGGAAGGCGTACTTCTTGTAATTCTCATTTCAAGAATTGTATGTACAGCCCACTAGTTTTATAATGCTCTAATGGCCACAAAGAAAAACACTCCATGGAGGCTTCTGTGAAATGCCCACTTGTCAAAAGCAGGCACACAAAGACATTAGTTGAAGTGATTGAGCATTCTTGGCTAGCTTCTTAAACCTTGGAAAGCATCTGGACTGTTCATTGAAAGAAATGGTCCTGCCGAGTGAATTGATGATGATGGAGAAGTCTCTTCCATTTGGGGAAGAAAATAAATGCCACCCCTCCAATCTTCTGACTATGGAAGAGCAATTCCTTCCCACTGAGGGTTGGTTAACAGCCAAAGGAGACTAGAAAAAATATCTGCGCTGAATGAACCTGAAGCTCCAAACCACAACCCAGAGAGGGGATTTCTCTTCATTCTCCCACAGGAAGGACTGCCAGGGAAACTGAGCCATAAGCTTTGGGCTTCTTCATTTCTTACAATGTGCAGGGCAGATAGCAACACGTTTGGAGATGAACACCATGGATATTAGAATACAAGGGAAGCAAACCAATAAAGACCTTCACGAGAAGCAATTTGCTCACATGTGTCTGTTTAGACTCAATTTCCAAGGCTTCCAATTTTGAGACGATGGAAGATATAGATTCTATTACCATGCTTTGTTTCAGTGACCCCATTTCCTGCTGATTTAAAAGACAAGAAGGACCAAAACAAACAAACAAAAAAAGGTGTCCTGAAGCGACAGGGTTTCTCTGTGTAGTCCTGGCTGACCTGGAGTTGGAAATCCCTGCCTATCATGACTAGGTAGGGGAAGAGGGAGAGTCTTAAATCAGCAAGGAAGTTCCTTTAAAGTAAAGAACAAGAGGCATGTTTGACCATTAAGTTTCAAGATGAGTTTTTCAAATAGGAAATCTCAAAGAGAAATCTTTGTATATTTTTCAAAGGTAAATTTAATTAAAAATGTTACTAAACACAGGTCTTTAAAGAAGCAAAACATTTTAATTGTTTACTTCTTAAAGACAATATATATATATATATATATATATATGTCTCTCTCTATATATATATGTCTTACAACAACTATAGTTACCTCTCCTGGGCCCATACAAGACTAGAACTCTCCAAAATAATTCCAGGAATGAGGAGGGCTCATTCACCTCCTTTCTTTTATTGTGTAACCCCTACTGAGTCCACTAGGCTCCAATGGATATCATCAAACACATGGTTATACAGAGATCTCTGGCTAATCTCAGTAGGTACCAAACAAAATGATTATACATGAACTATGAACATGAAAGAGAGGGGCCAGGCAGGGGGATTGACAGGGTGTGGATGGTAGGGGTGGGAATGGTTAGTACACATTACTTACATGTGGAAAATTGTTTAAAAATATTGAGTTAATAAAAATGATGTTTAGCCGGGCAGTAGTGGTGCATGCCTGTAATCCCAGCACTTGGGAGGCAGAGGCAGGCGGATTTCTGATTTCGAGGCCAGCCTGGTCTACAGAGTGAGTTCAGGACAGCCAGGGCTACATAGAGAAACCGTATCTCACCCCCCCCCTCAAAAAATGATGTTTAACTTGACAGGGACTTTGGAAAATTTAAAAACAACATGGCATTAAGGAGTGCATGGCTGGCTGAATCCAGATCTTCTACTGTGTTCCCAAAATTGAAGATGGCCAGGGGTGCTTAATCAGCTGGTCCCACAGCTTCAGTCACCCAGAAAATCAAAATGTGACTCATGAACAAAGACTTGTGTGAGTCTTTGAGTATTTCATGAATGGGATGGGTGAGAGACTTACTAAAGATACTACCTTTCCATTGAGTTTTCAAAAGTGACATCTACATTGTTTCTAAACCCACAACTGAAAAGCACAGCATTAAAAAACAAAAACAAAAACAATAATAAAACAAATTCCTTTGACAGTCCAGCTGCTTTCCACTACAAAGTACCAAGATTCCTTTTTATTATGTGATGAAAGATAGTAAATTTACTGGTTTTTCTTCATCCAGACACCCAGGATGCCCCAGGGGCAGACTCTGCTCTTGTCCAAGCACATCACATGAATGCATTTCTGAGATAGTGCTTTGCCTTTACCATCTGTGGCTTAGCTGATAAGCTTTTGCCTATTTAAGTGTCAGTTAGTAAAAAAAAAAAAATAAAATAAAATCTTGAAAAATGTAGAAGAACAGGCTAAGAAGTCATAGTAAATCTCCAGATACGATGCCCTTTTGGGAAGGTGACATGCCATGGTCAAGAACTTGGGTCTTGGGAACAAGTTGCTAGAACCAGAAACCTGTCCACAGTGGCTGGGTGACTGTTGCTGGGTAACCCTGGCTGGACTCAGCCTCTCTTGGTGCCAGGTTTTGCCAGCAGTGGCTTTAGCACCTCACTACTCTTTCAAGGTTTATGAGGATTATTGAGTCCTTTGAATGGAGTAGGCCGGAACAGTGCTTTGCTCATAGCAAACATTTAATAGCCGTGAACTCTTTTACTTAGACACGGTGGCGATGGATGGAACTGTGCCATTTGCTCGATGATGGAATTAAACTCAGGAGTGCTTCCATCGTAGGCTGTGCTTCGGGGCAGAAGGAGGTCTGCCTTCAATTAGGAATTAATTGGGAAGCTTCCATCAAATGGATGTTGGGGATGAGGCCCCTCTATGCTCATAGTGTGGCTGATACACAACCCAGAGGCAGAGGACAAGAGAGCAACAGAAATATGCAGGATAGTGGTGACGTAGACACTGTTCCCCACCTCACAGGTTGCTAGGGGCCAGCATGTGGCAAAGCATGCTGGGCAACCACAGTTCCTTTGAACAACAGTTAAGGAGAAGAACTCCGCACTTACAGTGAGCCACAGGCAGCGCGAGGAACGCTTCAAGTGTTGAGGAATTGCTAATATGGGCTCTGAGATCACTCTCTCTTTACTACCAGATACTTTACTCCTGGGCCCAAAGAGGTCTGGGTGGCACCAGAGGAAATCCTGGGGTTGAGCATGATAGATTTAATTCCCAATCTGGGGAGGGCACCTTGGAGACTCCTTCCACAATCAGATGGACAGTGATTGTGACTGTATAAAATTCTTCTCCTTTCTAGGTGCTGTTACCCCGAGGCAGCTCTGATGCACTCACCATGTCCTGAGAAACACTCCAGGTTACAATAAGTGGATATTGTTCATAATGGATGGAATCTGCTGATTGCCTGAGGTAAGCAACAGCGGCTACGCTGAGCCGAGCAAGAAGTCTTCGGAAGAGGCCCTGTGAAATGTTAAACCTGGTTGTGATCCACAAGGTTCCCCTGAGGAAAAAAATGGGATGCACACACACATATATGTATATATATGTATATATATTTATATCCATGTATTTAAGAATATTTCTAAAAAATTTGCTAATGTGATTAATGGGCTTTGGGGGACCGAGAAGTCAAGGGGTGAGTGGGCAGGTGGAGCTCCATGGGGTAAGAGCAGGCTTGCTCAGAAGGTCCCTAAAGGCAGACACCCCTTATCCTTGAGGACCTCAGTCTGTCTGTCTCCCCAGGCCTCAGCTGATGCATGAGGCTTATGTAATGGAGACTAGTATACAGAATTCCAAGTCTATTGTGTCTGAACAATGCCTTCACAGTGATGGCTGCACTCCAGTTTGGTCAAATATTTGGATAATTTGTTCACTACTTAAGAAATGAAATCAGAGACGGAACCAAGGCGTTGACCTTGCTATGACCTGGTCAGCGTGACCCACAAAACTAAACAGCACAGGATCTCCATAATAGATCAGGGTTTTTGCAGGGACCCGAAGCAAGGGAAATTGGGCCTTGTGACAAGATGGAGGAGTTGGCCTGGACAAAATCACCAACCCTGTTCCTCGTATTGTCTTCTCCATCCCAATCCAGCATAACAGGAGATGAGACATTTTAATGGGACTTTGGTGGTGGTGGTGGAGGTGTGTATGCATGTGGGGGGCTGGAGGAGGCCCTTGGCCTTCTTCTTTTCCCAAACTGAATGACCTTCCCGCGATCTCTAATTCCGTCCAAAGGGAGCCTTCCAGTGGAGACTAAGGGGCAGCGTAGCAGGTGAGTTAAAGACATTCAGAGAATCCTCTCATAAGTGCAGGGGCGGGTGTGGGCGATGTGGAGGTGGTGCTGAGTGGAGAGGAGATTGGGTGGTGAAACAGATTTCTGGAGAACCCAAGATGTAGTCCCAGGAGCTCTAGAAGGATCTGTGACTCTAGAGACCCTTCGAGGGTGTGGCCTGAGGATAGCTCGCTACTAAACAGGCCTGGTAATTAAATGGGAGAAACTCGTACCCGGGGTTATGACTATTCTTTAAAAAAGAAAAAAAAAGCTTATTTCCGCATAGAGGTGCTTTCCCAGCTTGTATGTATCTAACTGAATTTTTATGTCTAGCATCTATACCGAGCCTGCTAGCTATTAAGTAGTTTAACTACTTCTCTTGCAATGTGTTTGCTCTCCCTATTGTGACTGTCTCATTTAATCACACGGAAATAAGGCATAGGATAATTTTGGTAAGGCGGCGTCTCACAATGAAGGCGGATCCCGACTCAATAACGAGAAGAAGCCATACACTCGCTCAAGTGGTGTAAGTGGAAGGACAGACAGCTTTATGAGGGTTGGCACTGACTGCCAAGGCTTCCACGCGTGCCTGGCAGGCCTCTCCTTCTCATGTCACACTTATTTATTTATTTATTTATTTGTTTGTTTGTTTTTCATCAGAGGTTGCTTGAAAGGAATAATACTCATGTTTGAAGAACTGTTCTTTTCACAGTTCTTTCCCAAAGTAATGAATTAATGTCTGCCTAAAGGAACAAAGGCATCACTTTAGTTCAAAATAGCCCCAGGCATGGGTCTGACCTTTATGGAGAGAGACATAGACCACCTGACTTGAGAGCCAGATGTAGGAATAGAGGAAAACCACAGAAGGAGTGGGGACTCACAAAGTCCTGGCTATGTTAGGAGCTGTGACGAGTATAGACAAAGGGAAGTTAGGGAGCCGGGACCCCCAGACTCAAGCTGGGGAAGGGCTGGCTGCTTTTCAGAATCAACCTCTTAATAAAGTTTTTTTTTAAATAAAGGGATTAAAATGCATTGGCCCCTACTAAGAGCCTGTCTTACCTCTGGGGTGGTATTCACATCCATTTTGTGGGTTTTTTTAATGCCCGCATTATCTTCTCTGGGCATTTTCACGTTATAACCTCTATTGAAAAATGTTTCTCTATTGTTTGACAGAGTTATTTTTGGGATAATATAGAGTTCAGGAAATAACAAAAGGTTTTGATTTAAAAAAATTAAGATGGCTGAAATTCCTGGAGGAAGGGTTCTAAAATTTTGCTTCCTAGCCGGCAGTGTCCTTTGAGGAATTTCTGCTAGAACTATTATGACAAAAGGCCAGTGCAGTGAAAATTCCTCACTGCCCCGAAGGCAGTTCTCTGTGAATCCCATCTTAGCTGATCACGCTCCAGGTCAGTGTTCTTGTTCCAGGGTGTTTACTACGAGTCCGCAGCGGCCCTTTTGTTTTCTAAGAAACAAGGCCAACATTCTTGGTCAGCCTGATGTCTTGGGCTGGTAAGTTAGCTGTTTGCTTAAGGATGGCTGCAGATACTTTTATGACAGAGTGAAAATGGAGTCAAGATGAGGTGGATGAGTCCACAAGTTCACAGTCAGCCCAGGGCAGAGAGAGAATGAGAGAGGGGGAGAGGGGGAGGGGAAGAGGGAGAGGGAGGGGGACAGGAAGAGAGAGAGAGGGAGAGGGAGAGAGGGAAAGGGAGAGGGAGAGGGAGAGAGAGAGAGAGGGAGAGGGGGAGGGAGAAAGGGAGAGGAAGAGGGAAAGAGGGAGGGGAATGGAGGGAGGAGGGAGAGGAAGAGGGAGAGAGGGAGGGGAAGGGAGGAGGAGAGAGGGGGGAGGGAGAGGGGGAGGGGAAGGGGGAGGGGAAGGGAGAGGGAGAGGGAGAAAGGGAGAGGGAGAGGGAGAGAGGGAGGGGAATGGAGGGAGGAGGGAGAGGAAGAGGGAGAAAGGGAGAGGGAGAGGGAGAGAGGGAGGGGAATGGAGGGAGGAGGGAGGGGGAGGGAGAGGGGGAGGGGAAGGGGGAGGGGAAGGAAGAGGGAGAGGGAGAGGGAGACGGGGAGGGGAGGGGGAGGGGGAGGGGGAAGGGAGAGGGAGAGGGATACACTGGTTTGGTTCTGCGAGAGTGAGACCAGCTCCTTTAGTTTTAAGAAGACTAGAAATAGCTAGGTGTATTCGTGCACACCTTTGACCCCAGCACTTGGGAGCCAGAGGCTGGTGGATCTGTGTGAGTTCAAGGTCAGCCTGGTCTAAACAGTGAGACTCTTTCCCAAACAAAAGAAAACAAAACAACAACAACAAAAGAAGTGTCGGACAGCCGTGCCTGGTGGAGACAGTCAGACAAGGCCCAGGTTAGCTCCAGCTGTACAGAGCTCACATCACCGTCTGGGTCCAGAAGAACACAGCTGGCTGGCCCTGCTTCCTTCTCGCTCCCTCCTCCTGACGTAAGAAACTAGCCAGGCATGTTCACTGTGCTCTTGACTGTGGATATGACGAGTTCCTTCAGGTTCCTGCTGCCTCGACTCTCTTCAGTGATGGCCCATAACCTGGACATGCATACTAAAAACAAACCATCTCTCCCCTAAGTTGCCTCAGTGTTTTAATCAGAGTAGCAGAGACAAGGCTGCACTTTGGCTTCATCCCTCTCCCCTTAGGGGTGTGCCTGAAGGCCACGGGGGAACCAGCCTCTTTCTGTGCTGCTCCTTTGTGTGCATATAGGCCCTTGATAAAGTGTAACTTGAAAATTAGGCACAATGGAATACTACTCAGCAATTAAAAACAATGAATTCATGAAATTCTTAGGCAAATGGTTGGATCTGGAAAATATCATCCTAAGTGAGGTAACATTCACAAAAGAATGCACACATGGAATGCAGTCACTGATAAGTGGATATTAGCCCAGAAACTCTGA
Organism: Apodemus agrarius; assembly: GCA_964023405.1. Lineage (NCBI taxonomy): Eukaryota > Metazoa > Chordata > Mammalia > Rodentia > Muridae > Apodemus > Apodemus agrarius. The sequence goes on from OZ030016.1 coordinate 43,977,202, forward strand.
ATACCCAAGACACAACTCACATATCAAATCATTCCCAAGAAGAAGGAAGGAGAGGGCCCTGGTCCTGGAAAGGTTTGATGCAGCATTGTAGGGGATTATCAAGACAGAGAAGTAGGAGGGGGTTGGTTGGGGATCGGGTGGAGGGAAGAGGGCTTATGGGATTTATAAGGAGGGGGGGGGACCAGGAAAGGGAAAATCATTTGGAATGTAAATAAAAAATATAGAAAATAAAAAAAGAAAATTAGGCACAACAAGGGAAAAAGAATCAGAGAAGATAGTTATAAGAATACACTGTAATCAGAGTTACGTGAGAGTGGCCTCTTTCTTCAAAGGACCAGGATGGGTACTAATATTTTCCACCTATGGCCGTCTGCTGCTAACCAAATCCCCAGAACCACAGGAAAGTGTGTGTGTGGGGTGTGTTATTGTGCATTGTCGATGCTCTGGCTGTGTTGTTGTTTTGGTTTTTTTTTTTTGTTGTTGTTGTTCTTTTCATTGTGAAACTATACTCGTTTCCCCGCTTAGAAGACAGCAGAGTCCTTCAGCATGGATAGTGTGATGCTTAATTATCATGTTTTTAGGCTGTGGGCTTTTGAATGGCCCTTACAAATGTTTTCCTAGTTGTTGGCAAGTGACAACGCACAGATGCAGCTTGTGATCTCGAATAAGTACTGGTGGTTAAAGTGATCTCATTGTACTCAGGGATGGAATAGTGAACGCCTCCAAACTGTACGCTGGGAAAATAGACAAAGAAGAGTCAGTGGCGCTTGCACAGAGTCTGATTTTAATTAACTTCGAGTGAGGAGCCTACCCGCTCAGTTCCATAAAATTCCTTCACTCAAACACAAAAGAGGACCTATCACTGGATCAGAGGTTAGGCCAGACTGTCACCACGCAGTACAAGCTCCCATCCTTTCAAAAGTGCCTTCCACCTCATGAGAAGACATATGCGTGGCATGTAAATGTGTACTGACAGGTTTCGAAATGGTCATCAGAGTCATTCGTGAAGATTTTCCACGGATGACCAGTAAGATTTCTAGGGTGGGATTTAAACTGAGAAGCGGCCATCGCCTCTAGAAGGTCTTTCCTGCTTCTAAGTGTTGGTGGCTTTAGGACACAGTGACACAGATAATTATCTGAGTAGACTCTAAAACCATGACACAAACCAGAATCTTTGGAGGAGGGGCCAAAGGGGTCTGGGAATGCTGATGTTCTGCGATGAGCTTTTCAGAACAGTGATGCTGTTTCCAAGATCACCCACTCTCAAAAGAAACCGTATACCACATCCAATGTACTAACATGCATTTAGTATATAATTTTTCAATAAAATCTTCTTATGGAATCTGTCTCTTTCTATCCCTCCTTCCCTCCTTCTCACATTTCCCTTCTCTTCACCTTCCACTCCACGTTTAAATTCATGACCCACAAATTGAAAAGTACTGCTTATCCACAGGCTATGTTTTGTGCATTGGCCACGAGATGGCGCCCTCACATTTGAGGAATGAAAGTGGAAGTCTAGAGTTTGAACTCCATAAAATTAAAAATGCGTCTGATTCAGTGTTAATTTTACATCCAGACAAGGAGCCATTTGTGTTACAAGAAAAAGCACATGGCCTTTGGAAAGAAGAGGATTTTCGGAAGAGTCGCGAGCACTCGCCGGGCTGGTTCTTCTCCGACTCCACTACCACACAACAGGCAAGCATTACATTCTTTTTCTATCCGAGGAAACTGAGGCCCAGGAAGGCTGTGTAAAATGTAAAGTACTCGGAAAAGGGTAGACGGTGTCGCTGTGGAGGTGGCAGGGTGGAGGATGGACTTTAAATCTAAACACCAAGTTCCACAAAGATGGAAGCAGAGCTTAAAACCCCAGTGTGTTGGGCTATGGCTTCTAGTCATGTCTAAGAGTGAAGGCTCGTCCTACTAATATGAATAAAGGTGTAGAAAGTGAATACACATTTTATCACTCTTTCCCATATGTGTGAGATTTAAAATATGAATATTTAAAGAAAAAAAGAAAAGAAACGTAGGAGAAGAAAGAGACAAAGAGGCTTGAGATCGTGGCTTTTATGAGAATGGTTTTTGTTTCATTTAAAGTGGAAGGTCCCCCTCCCTCCCCCCCTCCGCCCTGTCCCCCAGGGACTCAACATGGAAAAGGCACAGTGTTTATAGGGCCACACAGTCATTTCAGTCCCTCTCTTGGTCAAGCACCTCTCGCTCAGTGAGGAATGTCTCGATCATTTACCATACCATTTCTATCTTTGTTTCACGAATCGGAGACCGTGCTGTTCAACCTAAATATTTTGTGGATGTTAAGACTCCCGTATACAAGAAGGTAAAGCATCTCTGTTGAATAGTTTTCATTAGAGAGACGGCTTGGCAGGTACGAGAACGGGGTGCTTTCCCGGAGCACACACACACACACACACACACATGGTGGCTCAGAACCCTCTGTAATTCCAGTCTCAGGAGGATTCAATGCTGTCTCCTGGCCTCCACAGACAATGCATGCACATGGTCCGAAGACACGTTTGCGGGCAAAACATAGGTGTAAACAAGTAAACACACTTTTTATTACACTTGCTATTTATTTATTTATTTATTTATTTTTGTGTGTGCATGTGTGGGGAGGCTTGACAGGCATGGATACGGAGGCCAGAGGAGAACCCGCTCTTCTCTTTTTCCATCACACAGTTCCTGGGGACTGAACTCAGGTTTAGAGGCTAGCGCGTTCACCCACTGAGCCATCTCACCGATCCTCAATTTTTACCTGTTTGAATTAGTGGCAGATTTTTTGAGTGGGGAGGTATTTAAATGTAAAATAGTGTTAAATTAATCACATCCTTTTTTTTTTTTTTTTTTTTGGTTTTTCGAGCCAGGGTTTCTCTGTGTAGCCTTGGCTGTCCTGGAACTCACTCTGTAGACCAGGCTGGCCTCGAACTTAGAAATCCGCCCGCCTCTGCCTCCCAAGTGCTAGGATTACAGGCGTGCACCACCATGCCCGGCAATCACATCCTTTTTTAATGTGTCCTCTCGAAAGCATATGACTGTCTTGTGTGCATTTTTTTCTGTTGACTGGGCAGAGCTAGGATAATATGCTGGTTCTCGCTTGAATAAAACAGTCAATGCTAATTCACTCACTGAACTGGGGAAGACAGGGCAAACGCTGAAAATAAAGGTTCTGGTCAGGATGGGCAGCGTTGGAGATGCTTGCAGCAGATCCAAGCAGAGACAGACCAAAGCAGTCGTGAGCCGGGACCGCATGCTCAGGAGGCGTGCCCATGCTGAGAACAGCAGCCTTAGAACCCGAGGAGACACTAGAAAGCTTGTATTGAGGGAGGGACCGAGGTTAAACCCTAAGGTCCCCATTCAGAAGTAAGGCAGAAAGTGTTTCAGATGTTTCAGAAACCACATGTTCAATTATTGATCTGGGGAAATATCTGTCAGATTATATCAAAGTATTTCTTTGTGGAATTCATGTGTTTTAGTGTTTTCTTGCGTGTGAGCCCCATTTTATTTCAATCCTCTCTTAGGATCGCTCCTCCCCTTCTATATAAACAGCACAGCTAAGCTGCAGAAAATCCCTGGAAAGCTTTCTTCATACAGAGGATGACAAGACGGGGAGCATGACCAGCTAGTCACAGCCCAGTCTCAGCAAATCCCTTCATGTCAGACGTCAGAAGAGAGAAACCTCCTGAAACCCAGTGTGGTAATCTCTGTGGCGACCGCAAGCGTGGGGCAAAGAGGAGACAAGTGGAGGTTTCCATGGATTTTTAAAAACTCACTTAATCCCCAATTAAGTGTTTCTTAATAGGACTCTCTTTTAAGACCACACTGGCCGAGGCCATGTGGCCGAGGCTTGCATTGTGTGGTCAGGTACGTCTATGTAGTGAATGCCCTGAGCGTTTCTGGCTTGTGGCACACACCTGGTAGCCTATATGTGTGTGTGTGTGTGTGTGTGTGTGTGTGTGTGTTAGTGTCCCTTCTTCCAACTTTGCGAAGAGCAATATAAGTGTATAGACTATTATTGTTTTTTGCTCAATGTATTCTCAACTCTGTAGCTAGTCTGATAGCTGCCAACATTTTAAGTAAAATCTGGTATTTCTCTGGTTAGTTTCTAATAGATTATTATGCCATTGGCAACATTGTATCAGAGCTGATTTCCCCTGTGTCCCACCTTTGATCTCATGACACACATACGGTTTCATATGGTTATGTTCCTTTACTTAGTGATGGGAATTTTCTTTCCATTGTTTCCATGTGGAGGGAACTCACTTTAATACTTCTAGTTTCTTCAGTTTATTTTTTTAAAAAATGTTTGAGATTTTATTAATTTTAATTTTATGTACCTGGGTGCTTTGTGTACCTGTATGGCTGGGCACCTCATGAGTGCAGTGCCTGGAGAGGCCAGAAGAGGGCATCTTGTCTTGCGGCACTGGAGTTACAGGTGGTTACGAGTCCTCACATAGGTGCTGGGACCTGAATCCCGATCCTCTGGATGAGTAGCCAGTGTTCTCAACTGCAGAGCCATCTCTAGCCCCCTTTGACACCTTTCAATCAATTGTCTTCAAAGTGGAGGAATCAGTTTCTAAAGCATTAGCTTTTCAACATGTGGCTCTCGACCCCTTTGGGTTCTTAGCAGCCTTTCACAAGGGTCACTTAAGATCATTGCAAAACACAAGTATTTTCATTAAAATTCATAGCAGTAGCAAAATTGCAGTTATGAAGTAGCAACAGAATAATTTTAGGGTGTGTGCATGGGGTGTCACCAAAACATGGTGAACTGTATTCAAAGGTCACAGTGTTAGGAAGGTTGAGAACCACTGCTCTATGGGATTGCTATTAGCTTTTAATGGGTGTGTCTGAGCAGGCGTCAGTCTCTGGCAAGTGGGTAACTGGTGAGAATTTTCCTCTGATTGATGATGGCTTTGCCTACATGTCAGTGGCCATGTCTTTCCAACTGGGAGCAGGCAGGGCTTCAGCCATCTGCTTTAGAAGAATACTGAAACCGAGCCCATGATCTGCAGAGCAAATCCAGAATACTTTTGGGTAAAGGCCTTTTAGATAGCAGCGAGTTGATGACTGTCCCCATTGTTTCTCAGCTCTGCCTGTCGCAAAACAGGTTTTGCCAAGTTCCATGTACAGTCTTCTAACGTTAACATAACAGGCCCAGGTCCAAGCCTAAGAAGGCAGCATTGTTTTTGATTGGTTCAAAATCCATGATCAACTTTTAGGGCAGAAATTAACATAGTGACTTGTTGTAACTGTAGAATTTTGTGTAATTTTGTATCTGAACATTCACCCCTGGAGAGGGCACATACTAACTGCAAATGGTAATATAAACGTGCATTATGAATAGCATGCCACATCTTCTTGTGTTGAGCTAGAGTGAAATTCGCCACAATATTGTCAATGCAGCGCCCTACCATTAGGAATCAGGGATTGAAGGAAAAACTCAAAGGCATTTGAAGAATGTGCTTTCATTCAACAGCTGCATCAGGGGCAGGGGAAGATAGAGAACAAATAACACAGGTACACCGATGAAAACCTGCAGGAAAAGAAAAGTCTCCATGAGAGACAGGCTGAGATCTTAGAAGACAGATCATGGTAGATGTGAAACCTCTGAAGGCCAGAAGAGACAGAAAGGAAACATGGGTGATGAGCTTAAGTAAAGATTCTCCTGCTCCTAAAAGGAATCTTGGCAACGTGAGGAAGGTCCTTAACTAGTGTTCCACTGGAAAAGTTGGCCTGGGCCGATGAGACATAATCTAGAACAGAAGGCAGAATTGCAGAAAACCTGGAATCGCTTATCCAAGGGATGAAAAGTTCTAGATAAAATCCAGAAAAGTTCTGCAGACACTTTAAAAATAATGCTTGAAGGCCACACACACCCATATTCTGATATGTTGGGTCAGCATAGAATTACTAGAGTCATATTGGTAGATGGATTTTACATGAAAATTCGGGGGGGGCGGGGAAGCAAGATGAGATGCTTAAGGAAGTCAAGAGATAGACACACGTTAGGTGGCATGCAAGAGCTTCCTTACTCTCCGAGGGTTTCGTCCAAAGAATTTATAAGATCAGAGCCCCAAGACAAGGCAGCGCTGGGGTGTGGTCTGGGGACAGACAGGACAGCGTTGAATCCAGTCCCAGGTGCCACACCTCCCTGATGGGAGAGGGCCGTGCAGGTGGGATTCTCAGCTGAGATGCTTGCATCTTGTTCGAGAAGTGGCTGGCCTGTCAAGCACATCTATTTCTTACCAGGGGAATTCTCTCATGATGACATCTAAAGAGGTATCTCAGAAAACCAGTTATTTGGTTTGGGAGGAAAATGCCTCCCAGATTTAATGAACAGAGTTCGTCTCGTGAGCCTTAGAAAAAGAAAGAAATCAAGGATTAGGTTAAACACTGAAGAAATTCACTCACATCGTCCTAAAAGAGAAAACTTCCACACAGAATTGGTCCTCGGCCTTCAACAGTCACAGGTTCAGGGAGGCAGTGTTTCATCTTCTGTTATATTAAAATTCAGGGTATGTGACTTCACGTCGGTGTATTTGAAAATTAAGGTTAAAAAAAAAATAGTTCACTAAATCTCCATGGTACTATGTCAGGTGTAGAGGGTGTGAGTTGGGGTGTTCCTGTCTGGAGTCACTCCACAGAGCGACCCCTGCTTTTCTCCCTTTGTCCGTACATGTAGGTGAACTGGACTCACTCAACCCCCTGACTGGTGATGTTTGACAGGAGGATGGAGGATGAGACGTGTCTTCAGCCATCTTTGCTCTGGGTCTTGCTGCCTGCCCAGGCAGCTCACATCCTGTACAGGGCACGTAATAGGTTTCTAGCTCTGGGGTTCAAGGAGAGCTTCGGGGCTAGGATGGGTGTGGGTAGGCCATTCTCTCTCTCTCTCTCTCTCTCTCTCTCTCTCTCTCTCTCTCTCTCTCTCTCTCTCTCTCTCTCTCTGATTTAGTGCTTTAGATTGGGGTCGGCTCTAAGCCATTTCCTTCAACAGCTTTATCACGGGAAAGGTGGCAGTTTAATCCCCACCGCCCCGACTCCTGCATCTGCCTCTGAGCTGGTTTTGAGTTCAATCCTGATGAGGATGGGCGTCCTCCGCCCCGAGCCCCTGATCTCTGGGTTCCACTAGAGAGATTATCTGTCCGAACTCATTTGTGAGATTTGATGAAGAAGGTTGCCTAAGCTCTGAGTTTCATCGGCAGGGACTCTGCCCAGCTCCAGCAGTTCTATCTGTGAACACTTGACAGAGTACCAAATAACACCTCTGAAAATCTCATTTATAAATTGATAGGCTGGTAAGGTGGCTCAGTGGGTAAAGGCTCTGCCACGGCTGGTGATGACCCGAGTTTGATCCCCGGCACCAACATGGTGGCTTCTGAAAGTTGTCCTCTGACCTCTGCATGCTCACTGTGATCCTCTCTCTCTCTCTCTCTCTCTCTCTCTCTCTCTCTCTCTCTCTCTCTCTCTCTCTCTCACACACACACACACACACACACACACACACACACAAGTAAATAAAAGCAATACCTTAAAAAAAGAACCTAAATTTGAATGCTTCTATGTGAAAAATCTGAAGTAAGATAATAGGGCAAATTCCACAACAGGAAAAGGACAGTGTTTTAGAGGCTAAGATGGAGTCCCAGTTCACATCACAAAATGTGTCTTCTGCAAGTTGAATATGTTCACTTTCAGTTCAATACAGCAGACACAACCATCTCATACCATTCAGCCTTTATTCTTGGTCCTGAGGAGAAAGCACAGAAGTATAATCCCTTCTGAGAGTTCTCAGTCCCTCACGGGGCCATGGTAAGCACACACGGAGCTCTGGTGTTAGTCCGGGTAGATTCCCAGTAAGTGGCAGGAAAGCATGGAGCTGTGGAGCTGTATCTGGAAACGTCAGCACCTGACCACCTGGAGACTGATTCTTGTGCATTTTGTGTTCGTTTGAGTTATTTATTTAACAAAATAAATGTGTATGTGCACCACAAGGGTGCGAGTACCTGAAGAGGCTGGAAGTCATCAGAGTCTCTGGAACTGGAGTTACAGCTGGTTATGAGCTATGGGATATGTTCCAGCAGTGGAACATTTGTAAGAACAGTGTTTCCGCTTAACTGCTAAGACATCTCCAGCCCCTCCATGTTTCATATTGATCACAGAGTATGAAATTCTAGGTACCCAACTTACAGATGAAGAATGTACAGGGGAAAATCTCTTTGCTTATGCTTTGGAGACAGAAGAAAGCTAAATTTTCAGACCTATGCTTTGATGACACTCCATTTCTTTTCTTAGCAAATACCAATTTATCCAAATTTTCTTGAACTGACTTTGATACTTATCTTTTTAATTTTTTTTTCAGAAAAGCAACTATACCATTTGGCTTAGAAACTTGGTCAGCATGGAGTTTTATATGTATTTTCTCCTAATTTTCAAAGCTACCATACTATACATTTCAAATTCTACATATTTTACAAACATGATGCATAGTCATTGGTACACATGTTATTGGTGTAATCTCTATAGCTTTGCCTAAGTAACCCTTTACCTATAATTTTGCTTATATGACATGGTGTAATCTCTATAGCTTTGTCTAAGTAACCCTTTACCTATAATTTTGCTTATATGACATCCTCTATTTTTTAGATTCTTCAATGACATTTTATTATTATTGAAAATTTGTCTAAATTCCTTTCTCTATGTATCTTAAAAATCACGTTTACAGAATTTAGTTTTGTGTGTGTGTGTGTGTGTGTGTGTGTGTGTGTGATATAAAGAACAGAAAACTATTTGTGGAAGTCAGTTATCTTCTACTATAAGCCCAGGGGACTGAACTCATGTCATAAGTCCTGTGGCAGGTGGTGTTACTACTATGCCCGCCATCTTGCTGGCCCTGTCTAGGTATCTTTGATTACTGCTTCTGACTATTATGTTTTTCTTTCTTCTGTAGAATTAACTGCCATCTCTTGGCTTGCATTTCTGTTATGTTTATATTGTTTCTTATTTTCCACTTCTTTCTGCATATCAAGAAACCTCCTGGTGTCTAGCCTCTGTATCTTTGGTCTTGATTTGCATGAGAGAAGCCATTCTATATATATGTTAGCTATTAGTACACACACCTATGTTTAAAGAAAAAAAAATCAAGGCTCTTGACTGAGAGACCTCCAAATGTTGAAATAAGTGCATCTGGATTACCAGCAGCAATATAGCATGCGACTCAGTATATAAACCCCAGCAGCGTACCCCCTGGGTGGTTCGTGTCTTGAACTAATTCTTATTAGCTCGGTGTGTGACAAGAGTCAGAGATCCTTTCCCCCATCCACAGTTACTTTATTTCAATGCTGGTTATTATGACAGTAACTTGCTCAAAAGTTATTGAAATAAATGAATTTACCAATATAAGTATTCATAATAGAGTCCAAATAAGTATTCCATTCATTTTTTTAAATGTAAAAACATATAAAAATCCTCAAAACTTCAAACATAAGAAGCTGGCATTCTTTTTAAATGAACGAGTCAGAGGAATTAAGTGTGCTTAGTTTTCATATAGTGTCGAGGTAGAGCTAATAAATGTATTAAGTAAAGCAAGATATAAATGAAAAGCTATTTAAATGTACAATTATCCAGACAAAACTTATTTTAATTTAATCTAACAGCAGTTTTAAGATTCCATAGTTCCATATTTTAGTATACTCTATATAATAATGACATTCCTAATTACCTTACTAAAATGCATAGTATTTCAAGAAGTAGCAATGACCTGTTGATCTGCCAAAACTTATGTGCAATATTTTTTCTTTCTTTGTGAATATCATACCATGATTACTAATCTATTTAACTATAAAAGGAAAGCTTTAAAATAAAAAAAACCTTGCTATTGTAATAATTTATTTCTTTGCCCCCTGAAAACTTTTAATACAATATTATTCCGAACTGTAGGGAAACTCAGAGAAATTGAATATGCATTTTACATTTTATCTACTGGAACAAAGAAGCAGGTAACACTAAATTCTTTCCATCCTTCTGTGACATCAAAACGAGAGGCGAGTGCTGCTGCTTGGTACCGCACAGAAACATGGGTGGAGCTTCTTGGTACCGCACAGAAACATGGGCGGAACTGCTTGGTACCACGCAGACACATGGGTGGAGCTTCTTGGTACCGCGCAGACACATGGGCCTCCTTGTGCCACCCTAGACATGGGTTGTGAAGGAGCCCTACTCTTTCCTTGACTTCCTGAGAAACTTCAACAGAGTTAATTAGAATAAGGGCAGGGTTGTATACTGTGTCAGATGAAATTCATGGGAATAGCCTTCTGGCTTTGGACCTTTATTAAATCTACCAGTTAGCCTACTGGTTATATTTCAGAGAAGATTAGAATATAAATCAATAAAAAGTAAAGCTGTACTTATTGATTGCAATGGTGAGTGTGTGTGTGTGTGTGTGTGTGTGTGTGTGTGTGTATGTGTGTGGTGTGATCATTTGTCTTCACTAGATTTGGGCTTCTGGGTTATTCTACTATGTTGTGTAGTGGGTATGTAGACAAAGCTGTGTGTTACCAAGATCTTGAGTGTGGCTTCCACAGTATAGTGCCCACCATTAAAGACTGGTGGACTAAAATAGGTTAGTTCTTGAATTCAATCAGTGGTAGGTTCATTCCAGATAATGTAGTTATAAAAACTAAGTTAAAACTAAAGAGAGCTTGAAATTTTTATAGTCGGACTTTGGCCTCATTATTCCTTCTGTCTTGAAGAAATGAGGTATGGGCACAGATATGATGACTAATAGAGACTCCTTTAAAGCTTATCTCATCTGCCACATTTTGGAGGAAGCTGAGACCAGTACTTCACTGAGACTGCCACAGTCAATTAAGATACAATTGCTTCCCTGCTGTTGGTTAATCAGGGTCACCTCTGTATTTATAACTGATTCAAGTTGGGAGCCAATTAATGTCTATTTTCATATGAACATAATCCAGACTCTTCCAAGTGCTTATTCAGCTCCCTCTTTGAAGGCTGATAAAAATCCATGAGCCTGCTATAATTTGGGGTAAGAAATTAGAAATATTCAAAAATTCAAGTTGCTTTGAACTGTTCAGTTCAGATCTGCAGCGTGGCTGTGCAGGTGCCTCAGGACATCTCACACGGAATCTAGAAAGAAATGGGGAGCCATTTGCATTTCTACAGTTACATCTGCACAACCAGTGTGCTAGTGAAAGAACAAAAAAAAAACCAGGAAGATAAGAGGGTCTTCTTAGTTCTTTGGGGCTTTATTACAGACAGCTGTGAGTAAGCGGCTGTAGAGTAGGGAAGTCTCACAAGCCCCACCCCCCTGTCTGCACACACTTCCTGGCCCGAGGCTGCTTGCTCTGACATCCATCTTCAGCATTTTCTTAACACTGAACCCCTGGTAAAGATGGACAAGATTATTCCCTCCCTGGAGTTTTAAAGAACAGTGAAAACCAATACTGTACCCTGTCCAGTAGACCTATGTGTCTAGTGTGGTTCAAGATTTAGTCTTGGTCTGAGATACAATCCTTTCTGAGCATCCATAATCCCACAGAGGAGTATGATGAGTACACATAGAGAGCTCTGATGTCATTGTCACCTCCACAGGCTATAGAATCACCTAGGAGATAGATCTCTGGGCATGCCTCGAAAGGTTTAACTGAGGAAGAAAGATCCACCCTGAACGGGCAGCATCCCACACACCAGCATCCTGAACTGCATAAAAATGGAAAAAATAAAAATTAATAGAACAACCCTCAGGCTGTATACTTCCTCTCATTCCAGAGAATTATGAAGAGAACTCAGTGGGAGCAATAGGGAATCCTACGTGTGCTCCACGTCAGATGATACAGACTTCACTTCCAGCAAATGATTATATTGTACACATTTTCAAAGGCAGTGTATGGCATCACACATTCTTAGGTGTGGTTTCAAGCCTTGTGATGAGGGGAAGGACGAAAGAGCGAACCAACTCATCCTTAGCTTCTGAACCCCAGAGTTAGATTCTCCATGGTTGTCTCTAGAAGCGTCTCTCATCTGTGCCTGCCTCTCGATTTCAGCTCATGCCATCCCACACGATCTTCCCCTTGGCTTAGGACTTTAGACACCTTCCCAGTTAGGACCTTTGCCCCCAGCTTCTCCAGTTTATTGATACACTCTGTACCTCTCACAGATTGATGCTGAAATTTCCTTAGGAGGAGTGCTAGTGTGGATGAGAAATGTCCCTATAGGCTCAGGTATTTGAATTCTTAGTCACCAGTAGGTGGCACTGTCAGGAGAAGGTTAGGAGATGTGGCCTTGTTGAAGGAAGCATGTCCCTGGAAGTGGCTTTGAGAGTTCATAGCCTCACCCTACTCTTGGTACACTCTTCCTGCTTCCTGTTTGCTGTTGGAGGGTGTGATCTCTCTGTTCCCCTGCCTGCCCCTTCCTGTAATGACTTCCTGCCATGACAGGTTCTTATCCCTCTGGAGCCTAAGCCCAATACATTCTTTCTTCTGTAAATTGCTTCAACCATAGGGTTTTATCAGAACAACAGAAAGATAACTAATAACCGGCCAGTGGCCTGAAACTATGTTTCTTGTCTTGTGTTCCAAAGTGCTATGTATTCTGCCCCTATCCAGAAACTTCTGGTCTCTGGAGAGTCAATACCTTCTTTCTTCTGTTCCATATCTGGACTTTGCTCTTAATCTTTTTAGTATCACAGCAAGAACTGGGTTCCTCCAGGGAATACTCTGAGTTAGGAGTCAGAACACATTTTATTTTTATCTCCACCTTTTATTATAGCATCAGTGTAAAGCTGCAGTATTCCACTAACTTCCAGGCATGGCTCCCTCCACAGTTAGCCAGTGCGGAAGAGGACTTAAATAGTAGGCTACTAACTTTTAGATCAGAGAACTTGACAGGGTCTTTTTGCATGACCAACTGTGCTTTTCAAGAATCATATATAGACCTCTGGTTGGTTGACTTATATATTGCAAGGAGATACCATGAAAGTGCTGTAGGGGGAAAAGGGCATAGGTAAATTTTCATGATGTTTTTGTAATTCAAGTTTCTGGCAGTGTCTAGTACAGGTTTTTGAAGCTTCAGGTTTCTCTGCCCAGGGAAATTAGATGGAAACATCCAAGTTTATTATGGAATGTAATGGTTGACTTAGACAATCTTAATAAAGCCATGTTCAACATAGCTTCAATTTCTACTAGAGAAAGGTATTTTTTTTTTTCAGACTAGTGATTATATTGTCTGAATCGTTTAATTATCTGGGAGAGAACACCATGGGGGAAGCCGAGACAGGACAGTATGAAGCACCAAGAAAACTTCCTACACATCTGTAGAGGAAGAAGCAGCAGATTGCTCCAAGTGGACGTGGGCTATGAACGTAAACAGAGTCTCATTAAGTCATTAGGAACTTGGAGCAGGAAGGTGTGGGCTTTGGCATTAGAGAGACTTTGGTTAGGACTAGGAAAATGGCCCAGTGGAGAAGATGCTTGCCTAGAAAGCATGAAGTCTGGAATTTGAATATTCAGATCGCATGCAAATGTTAGGCCTGGAGGCTGTCATAGTCAGGGTTTGTATTTCTGCACAAATCATGACCAAGAATCAAGTTGGAGAGGAAAGAGTTTATTCAGCTTGCACTTCTACATTGCTGTTCATCACCAAAGGAAGTCAGGACTGGAACTCACACCCGGCAGAAACCTGGAGACAGAAGGTGATGCAGAAGCCATGGAGGGAAGCTGCTTACTGGGTTGTTTCCCCTGGCTTGCTCAGCCTGCTTTTTTATAAGAACCTAAGACTTCTTATAAGAACCCCAGAGATGGCCCCACCCACAGTGGGCCTTCCCCACCCCTTGATCCCTAATTGAGAAAATGCTTTACAGCTGGATCTCATGGAGACATTTCCTTAAGGGAGACTCTTTTCTCTGTGATAACTCCAGCTTGTGTCAAGTTGACACTCAAAACCAGCCAGTACAGAGACCCACCTGTAATTCTGGGTTCAGTCAAAAGATGGTGTTTCAAAGAGTAAGGTGGATAGTGATGACGAAAGATTGGTGGCAACGGCCTCGTTCAGGTTTCTGTGTGCGTGCGCACCTGAACACTCATGGCCCCATATTCAAGTGTGTATGCAAACACACACACACACACACACACACACACACACACACACAGACTTAGGTTGTGGGAGCTGGGGCGATAGCTAAACTGACAAGTGCCTGTTGTGTAAACATGAGGCCAGGAGTATGACTCCAGAACCCACATCAAAGTTGAGTGTCTTCGTTAGGGTTCTATTGTGATAAATACCATGCACCAAAATGAGGTGGAGATGAAGGGTTTGTTTTGTCTTACATTTCCAGGCAACAGTCCATATGCACCCTAGCATGACAGAAACCTGGAGGCAGGGACAGGAGCAGAGGCCATGGAGGTGTGCTGCTTACTGGTTTGCACCTCAAAGCTTACTCAGCGGGCTCTCTTATAGCACCCAGGACCTGCAGCCCAGGGATGGCACTGCCCACAGTGAGTTTGGGCCTCTCCCATTAACCATCAGTCAGGAAAATGCTCCACATTTGTGCCTCCAGGCCAATCCAGTGGGGGCACTTTCTCAACTGAGATCCCCTCACCTGAAATGGCTGTGGCTTGTGTCAGGTTGACACGAAATGAGCCATCACACTACGTGGGGTGACAACACACCTGGAACCTCACCCCTGTGAAGTAGAAACAGGAGACTCCTTGGGATTTGATGGGCAGTTTAGAATAAATAAACTTAAAAGAATCTGGTGAAATTATGTCTAGCCACGTAACCTCTGCTACCTATATTTTACAATTTTCCAACGGAGAGGTAAGAACGCCATCCACACTATTTGTTTACTGTGTATGTGTACACTATAGCTGGCGTGGGGGTGGGTCACAGGACAACTTTCAGGACTTGGATATCTCCTTCTCCCATGTGGCTCCTGGGAATCAAGCTCAGGTTGATGATAACTGCATTTACCTGTTGAGACATCTTGACACAACCCATATTTTTATGATGATAATTTACACATGTGAACTATAAATTGATGGAAGTTGCCATGACATTTCCACACATATCTACATAGTAAGATAATTATATTGTCTATTCTTTTATGCTATTCTAGGTTTCTCCTTCAAGAGCAGAAATGAGCCCTTGCTATTTTCAAGTGCTCTCCCCCTTCCCCTTTCCTTGTATTTTAGAATTATTTTGTGAACAAAATAAACAAGTGAGGTTTGTTTCTCTGCATCTAGTTTAGTTCACTTAAAATAATATCCTGTGAGTTTACTCATCTTAGTGCAACTGGCAAGATTCCTAGTCTTCTGTGTGACTGAATACTAGTTGTCAAAGCTTTGTTCTATTACTATGTATTGTAACGTAAATGTTGGTCCCCAAGGTCCCTCAGGGACAAGATGCTGACAGCCTATAGCTGGGTTGATGGGGTTTCAGTTCCCAGGCTTGGCGTCTGAGGAAGACCACAAGAGAAGAGATGAAAGCTGGAGAGAAGAGAGACACCCTGGGGTAAATGATGATGAGATTTGGCCAGTTTGAGTAAGAGTGGCCCAGATGGTATATGGCAAGTCATATTTCAGGGTTATTGGCAAGGAAGTAGACATAATAGCAGAAAGGGTAGATATCTGCCCAGCTCTAGTGCTGGTTAAGGCTTATCATAAATATAGAAGTTCCGTATCTCTTATCTGGGAATTGGATGATCAAAGGCAGGTAGAGACCCCTGATTGAGATTAAGAGAATGATTACAACAAGTAGTCCATTGTATGTACATGTGCATGACCTACGTGCGTAGGTACACACACAGCATGATGCCAGCGGACAATTCTGTGGAGTCAGGCTTGTGCAGCAAGAGCTTTGATGACAGACGGGGATGACCCCACATGCCAGCTATGGTGTACACATCTCACGGGTCTTTAATAAGTATGTCTTTTATACGTGGAGTCTCCTTCAGGTGGATGTTTATCCAAGCATGGCCAGACGCTGTGAAAGCTCTGTCAGTAGTTAAGGATCCTCCTGGCTGGTATCTGCAATTGAACTCCCTTGCGGTTTTCCACAGTAGCTGGACCTTCTCACTTTCCCATCAACAGAGTTTAGGGGTCCTTCCCCTCCACGCTGATGCCAGCTTTGATAGTTTCTAAATTTACTTTTGAGAATAGACATTTTAACTGAAATAGGATGAAATGTTCTTGTAGATTTGATTTGTACACACAGGTGGATAAAATGTTGAGCATTTTATCCTCACTTATTTATTACTTATGGGAACTTTTCTAAAAGAAACATCTTTTGAGATCATTTAACATTTTATTTGGGTTATCTTTAGTTTTAAACCAAATTCTGACTGATAATCCTGTATCAGATTAATATCAGGGAAATACGTTTCTCCTATTCTGTAACAGTCTCTTTTCTGAGTTGTTTTCTTTGCTGCACAGAAACTTTTAATTTGATATAATTTCATTGCCATTCTTTTTTCCTACGTAACTTTTGTTTATGTATGTATGTATTTATTTATTTATTTATTTATTTTGCTTTTATGATGTAATGATTTATCACAGACCTTGTGAACTACACACTCAGCATAGGAATAAGAATGTCTTTTATCAGCAACATCTTTAAAGAGAAAAATGTTCAGTATGATGTAATTGTTTACATAAAATCACAGTTTGATAATAGAGATTATAAAACTTTATACTTTACAAAAACTCAGATATGCATTAGCAGATTGAACCTCGTACTAAAGCTTTGAAGTTGGTTCTTTCTGCCATTCTCTCCCCATCTTTATGGAGATAACCGAGCATAGTGAAGCCTCTGCTCGCCAGTCTGAGCCAGAAATGAGACTGCTGGGTGGGGGTGGGGTTTTGGGAGCTGGTTCCCCCTTTACTGGCTATGTAGATTTCTCCTGCTTCCGCACTGATGTCTGTTCTCTACTGTGTCTCCTGAGTTAATCTCTGAGGTCAGGATCAGCACCCCAATTCTAGCCTCTCGTAATCTTTGGAATAAAAGTCTGTAAAAAGTAACTATCTACTATTAGCAGCATAGCCTGCATGTCAATGGACATAAAATTTAAAGAGTCAAGCATATTTATTGTTTCAGTCCACTGTCCCCTGGGGCTCCTGTCTGTTTCAAACGAAAGCTTTGCCCGGCCCTGGATTTTTCTGTATTTAATGAAAACTAGGATCTGTCTTCATTCAACAATGGCAAGTTTTCTTGCTAAAGTCTTTAGCATTCAGGGAACTATCATGTTAAGCTTTGTAGCCCACAGGGGCACCGGCATTTGTGGAAACATCTAAAAGGAGAATGAGGCAAGGAGACTGACGCTCATGAGTGACACAAGTGAACTGTTGCCTTTGTAGTTACCATAGTTACAACAGGGAAAAGCTACGAGACGCACTCTCTCCTATAAGCACCAAGGCTAGCCGCGTGTAATTTAGGATCATTAGGGTAAATTATCCTTCACCTAACTGTGGGCGTCCTCAGGGCTGCTATGAGGTTAAATGTGTGACAAGGGGAATGAAGGAAGGGTAACCGATTGGTTCAGACCCAGGTAAGTTGTTGTTGATGTCCTGCCAGGCAGCCTTTCCTCTTAGAGCCCAGTACACTCCCAGTCTTCAGATTGTTCATTCTCCCACTAACAGGCTATTGAAATTAATAGATACGAGTAATTTTGGTTCAGGCACAGCCTTCTAGAGATTTATGAAATGGGGTGAATGTCTGTTATTTCTGAATTTCCTAGACTGGATTTACACAGAGCTGCTCGGATCAAGGCACCAGAGTTGCCATGAGGTTTGTACAGTGGTGGACTTCTCCAGTCTAGCCTCCTGAGCATGAAGGGATTTGATCTGACTTGTGTGTGGGGGCTTGGTTTTCTCTCCCATCTCCCCAGCTTTAGTGTATTATTTTGTATTTTTTACTTTGAGGATAGCTATAGTAGGTACTTCACTATTGTGAAAAACACCACGACCAAAAGCAACTTATGGAAGAAAGAGTTTACTTTGATGTCTGGTTACAGAAAGATGAGAATCTATCCTGGTGGGGGATCACTGCCGTGGGCAGCAGACATGACAATTGAAGAAGGAAGCTGTGGGCCTTCATCTTATGCACACACTGAAGCAGTGACCTGGAAGTTGGTCAAGGCTGTAAACCCGCAAAGCTTGAACCTAGTGACATAGTTCCTTTAGTAAACCTCCACCTAAGAGTTGGATGACAACCACAAACAGCACAACCAACTGGGGACCATGGGAGTCTCTGGTGGGGAGCACTTCTCATTCAAACCACAATGGTGTAGCTGGTGATACACTCTAGACATACCTTTTCCCCAAACTAAAGTCACTATTACCATACATCTGTTCTTCAAATCCCTAAACCAGGTATGTCTCTCTTGTGTATTATTGCAACACTCTCTAGGGTCTGTGTGTCCCAGCTCCACTATGAACCCACAGCAAGATGGTTATATTATATTATATTATATTATATTATATTATATTATATTATATTATATTATATTATATTATATTATATTATTTGGGTTTTTCAAGACAGGGTTTCTCTGTGTAGCCCTGGCTATCCTGGAACTCACTCTGTAGACCAGGCTGGCCTCGAACTCAGAAATCTGCCTGTCTCTGCCACCCAAGTGTTGGGACTTAAGTCATGTGCCACCACTGCCCGGCAGCAAGACGGTTCTTAAGAGATCAGTAGGATCATTTTTTCCCCTTGTTGTTCAACACATTTCTTTGACTTCCTTTGTCACTCAGAGTAGAAGTGAAATACTTATTCTCTTAATACAATTTTCTTTACAAGATTGACAGTTCCTAACTATATTGAGCACAATGACATACAACACTTTTAAAAATAAATTCTAAAGGCTCAAGAGGCATTCCTCATTCTTATACCTTCCTCCTTTGTTCCTGCTCTTCCAGGTACAGTGGCCTGCTTGCTGTGCCCTGAACCGGGCAAGGACATGCCTGAGCAGATGAAGATCACTGATCTACAATATAACCCAGGCTCTTTCCCACCCCTTTCTCTTCCCATTCCTTGGTCCTTCCATGGTAACCCATCAATATCATAATCTCTCCTCTTTATGAATATTTCCTCCATTGTGCTAATCACTATCTGACATAGTATTTTACTTAGTTTTTTTGCTTGCCCCTTTCCACTTCTAACCACATAAGGAATACACGCTTCAAGAGAGTGGGAAAATTTATTGTCTTAGTTCATTGCTAAGTTTGAATCAAGACTACCCAGATGGCATTACCCTGGTAGATACCTAACACTAACAATAGCCCCTGGAACATACAGACCTTGATTCAATTCATTGTCTTTGGTAAGAACTTTCCCACCAGCCAGTCGGGTCTGAAATCACTGTTGCAGGATCTAATATGTATATTTGAGTGAGTATGGTTAGGCAAACTAATGTTAAAAACTCTCTTATAACAAATATGCTACTGTGGAAGTTTGAGTAAGAATGGTCCTCATAGGCTCATGTATTTGAATGCTTGGTTTCAGTTAGTGGAACAGTTTGGGAAGGATTAAGAGGTGTGGCTTTCTGGAGGAGGTGTGGCTTTCTGGAGGAGGTGTGGCTTTTTGGAGGAGGTGTGGCTTTACTGGAGGAAGAGTGTCATTGGGACCCCCTCCCCTCCCCCAAGAGGTATACTGTTTGAAATTTCAAAACTCCCTTCATTCTACATTTGTCTCTCACTCTGCCTTGTGGTTATCATCTCAATGTGTAAGCTCCCAGCTAGTTCTCTGGAGTATGTCTGTCTGCCTTCCTGCTGCCACACTCATGCCCACCATAATGGTCATGTCCGAGAGCATCTTGTTTCAGCTTCCATGGACGGCTAGAAATGTTTTGGATTTAAGATATGGCTTTCTTTTGCAAGGTGTGGAAGTGATTTTACGCGTTCACCCACTACAGAACCAATCCCCTTACACAACTGCCACGGTGCTTACTATCACTAGAACAACACACCTAGCTGATAGCGATGTTCTTCTTGAAGAGACTGCGTTGACATGGTTGATGCTTATAATGAGCCTCAGTCTGGAAATCACCGTAGATACAAACTCATGAGGTACCGTTTCCTGCTGGGTTTGACTAGTACGTTTTGTTGACTTTACAGTCTTTTAGCCATTGTATTTAACGAAATAGTGGGGGAATAAAAAGATACTGTGATGGAGTAAATCATGCAGCTGGGTGAGGGAAGCTATCTTACTTACGGCAGGACTGCGAGAGCCACCCTTACTGCTGACTACAAGCTGGATACCTACCTGGCCAGCTCCAGTCATTCTACCCATGAACATTTCAAAAATATCACCATTAATTTCTAA
Organism: Apodemus agrarius; assembly: GCA_964023405.1. NCBI lineage: Eukaryota > Metazoa > Chordata > Mammalia > Rodentia > Muridae > Apodemus > Apodemus agrarius. Next base: position 43,997,545 of record OZ030016.1, read on the forward strand.
CATTCCTTGTGAAAAGCTAGAGAGATTTTTTTTTCCATTTACATGTGTGGATAAGAAGACAGTTAAAATTCTTTAAAGTGAATACTCAAGAAAGCTTCCTCTTGGCAGGTGAGTATTTTACCACTGAACCACCAATCCAATGCACTTTTCTTTGTTGTTTGTTTTTGTTTTATTTTGTTTTTTTTTCAAGACAGGGTTTCTCTGTGTAGCCCTGGCTGTCCTGGAACTCACTCTGTAGACCAGACTGGCTTTGATCTCAGAAATCCGCCTGTCTCTGCCTCCCAGGTGCTGGAATTAAAGGCATTGCATCACCACTGCCCAGCGAAAGCTTCCTCTTGGAACAAAAACAAACAAACAAACAAACAATCAACAACAAAACAAAACCCACAAACCTAACCCCCACCAATCAGCACACGCTCTCACATCCTCACGACTGAATAGAAAGCAGTAGTGTTTTTATACCCACAACAAAGCATGGACCTGCAGAAGTTTTCAAGCACTCCTCCAGCAGCTTCATTCGCATCTTCTGCAGCTCAGGGCTGTCCCATTCATCTTCCTCCACTCCCCAGTACAGATCTATGACCTGCAGACAAACGGATGAAGCGGTGTTAATTCCCCTGCTCGGAAATTCAATTTCCCTGTGGGCTTCAGTCTTGTTCACAATGTCAAGCTAATGCGACTGTCCACTTTTCTCTCGTCAGCATGCGTTCCCTTGGTAGAGGGGCAAGGGGGTGAGTACTGATTTTCAAGCTTTATCTATCTAAAGAGACATGTTTTTTGTCCTATGATGGTTTGGGAGTGAGCATAGAATTTCTTATTTTGTTTCTGATATAGTCATCACACAAGCCCAGAGAAAAGGAAATGCTAATGTCGAAGGTTCTGGAGGATAGCTTTTAATTACATTCAACTAGCAAATATGAATGTATCTGGGATAATTTACCACATTACTTGTGAAAAAAATCACACTGTACAGTATTATGTACTGTACATACTAATAGAAGAAGAACTACTGATCGGTCATGAAATACCTATATTTCTTTAGGGAAGAAAAAAAAACTCCTCCCTTTCTGTTAATATGACACTTTATTCCAGAGCACGGATATTTTGACTACATCTGTTTTATCTGGAAACAATTTGGCTTTCATCAATATATATCTGAAGAACCTTGTCGGAAAACAGAAAGGTGTGCCTTACCGAGAGAGAAGCAACGGGAGCCTCTATCTCCTGACTTCAAACACTCCTGGGGCAGATTCGGTAAGTCTGTACCAGCTTTCAGAAGTCAGCTCATCCGTGGCTGGAGTCTGTTCTTGTGCTCAGCACTATCTACATAAAAGCAACTGCTTCCTTTTTTTTTTTTTTTTGAGCTGGATATTTTATGTATTTACATTTCAAATGTTATCCCCTTTCTTGGTTTCCCCTCGAAAGCCCCTCATCCCATCTCTCCTCCCCCTGTTTCTATGAGGGTGCTCCACCCACTCATCTCCAAATTTTAAACTCAGAATGGCTCCTGTCTAAAGAAACCCCTTCTGAGCCGGGCATGGTGGCGCAGGCCTTTAATCCCAGCACTTGGGAGGCAGAGGCAGGCAGATTTCTGAGTTTGAGGCCAGCCTGGTCTACAGAGTGAGTTCCAGGACAGCCAGGGCTAAACAGAGAAACCCTGTCTCAAAAAACCAAAAAAAAAAAAAAAAAAAAAAAAAAAAAAAAGAAACCCCTTCTGCCTGAGGCTTTGAAGGTCTCTGCTTTTCCTTCCCCAGTTTCTCACATCAGGAAAGAGGAACTTCCGGTCTCTCTTACAGGCCCCAACATGGGTTTGGGTGAGAAGCAAGCAGAAGCAAGTCCCTTGTGACACAGGTTGATTCCAGGGACTTTGTGTGCTCTCTGGTTTTTGGCTTGTGGGTCCCACATTGGTTGCGTTTCTACTAGATATCTGACACCTTGAATTTGAGGTTTTAGGCCTAAGACAGTATATCTCTAAAATCTATTTCCGTGAGGAAAGGGCGGGGAGTGATCTGGAGAGATGGTTCATTGGTGAAGAGTGCTTGCTGTTCAATTGTGAGGACCACAGAATTAGGACCCAGAATCCATGATGGTGGACCACAGCATCTATAACTCCATTTCCAAAGCTCGCATAGACAATAACTCTCTAGAAACTATTTCCACAGTCCATGCCAGGACATCCGGCATATCTGGAACTCTCGCATTGACTTGAGGAGCACCTCTATTTAAACTACATTGTAAGTTTAACCTCATATTGTTAAGGAGGGATATCTGGCAAGGATGTGAGAACTCCACTGATCAATTGGAGAATCTCTAGCTGGAACTATTTAAAATTAATGACGAATAATCAAAGATGCAATGTTCAGTTTCCCAAGGCCTCCCTGGCTCCTGCAACGGCTGACAATTAGGATGGACAATGGAGAAACAGCCTATGCCTGTCACTGAATTCCCGAGAACAGAGCTGCATGCTACTGAGTTTCAGGAGGGCGCAGAAGTCATCTATGAAGAAAACCAGACAGAAAGGGCTGTGAAGTTAATAATTTGGTACGTGCTTTGATCATATTCTTTCTGTGAGTTTTAGAAAATGCCTCTTATTTAGATATTTTAATTCGTTGCCAAAAACTTATATATAATATATAATATAAATATTAAAGGAGGGTATTTTAAAAAGTTTGTTTATTTAAAAAATTTATTTCTTTTATTATTTTGTGTGTATGAGTGTTCTGCCTGCATGTATGTTTGTGCACCACATGCATGTCTGGTGCCCACTGAGGTCAGAAGAGGGTGTGGGATTCCCTAGGATTAGAGTTAGCAGATGCTTGTGAGCTGCCAATGTGGGTGTGGAAATTGAACTCGGGTCCTCTGCAAGAACAACAAGTGCTCTTAATTGTCGAGCCAACTCTTCAGCCTCTAAAACAGGACATTTTCAGCCATCAGTCAATAAAGCATCAAACACTCTCCAATCTGTCACTGTGTGAATGAGACTCTTGCTTGTATACAGTACATGAAAACAGTCACACTCAGAACTTGTCTTTCTCTTCTTTAACTGACACTGGATGGATGTGAAATCATGTTCTGTGGGACAACATTACAGGGAATGACAGACCACATAAAGATAACCAGTAAGAAGCATCATAAAATAACTAGTAAGAAAACTCTCAAAAATGGAGACACATGAGAAAGGGCAGGATCTGGAAAGGGCACGTAAGTCAAGAAAGGAGTCACAAGGGAAATAAAAATGTAGACAAAAGAAAATGGAGATGAAGCATGCCAAAGTTATGGGGGGAGCAGTCAACATAGCATCCAGAGAAAAACATTGTAGTTAAAAAGAACTATGTTAAAAAATTTAAAATCAATGACTGAGTTTCCCTTTTAAGGTACTGAAAAAGAAAAAAAGAAAAGCAATCAAGAACAGTATAACCAATCAAAAAGCGAGAAATAGTAGCTCATCATGGAAATGTATAAGATAGAAAAATAGAGGGAACCAACGAAACAAAAGCATTATTGAAAAGGTTAACAAAATGACATTTCAGTGGAAATTAAGATGGTGTTAGAGGAAGGAGACTCTAACCACCAACACCAGGAGTCACATGTTATTATTACCCATGCTAGACGAATAATGAGCACAAAGGAAAATATCAGAAGCAACTGTGTGTCAGTCAGCTAACCGAGAGGAGACTGAGATTGGAAAATTGTCAACAAGACACAAATTAGCAGAGCTGACACAAGACAAAGCACACAGTCTACAGGCATCTTTATGAAGAGATCAAATAGTAAATGATGCGTTAAATATTAGTGGAAGGAAACGCCCAGCTGCAGATGGACACGCTGGTGATGCCTGTCAAACACTTAAAGAAGTGGTACTCCACTTCTTCATAAACACCTTCAAAATTTGAAGGAGAGAGCACAGTGTGAATCAGGTACAAAAACTATACAAAAAATACTAAGGAAATTATAGATAGATATTTTTAATGACTGTAAGGCAAAAATCCTCATCGAAATATTAGATAGCCCAATCTTGTTGTGTAGAAATATAGAAACAGGATCATAGAAGACAACCAAGTAAGATTTGCTTGGAATTCAAGGTTGGCTAAAATGTTAGACAAACTGGCTAATATAATATGTTATACTAACAGAGTGAAGGGCAACGTTTACCTGATCATCTCAACAGACAGAGAAAGAACCGACAAAACTGAACCCATGATAAAAATACCTAAACATGTAGAAACAGAAACAGACAGACATTCTCTCAACCAGGTGGAACACACTTCTATTCAGCTCTGTACTGGAGATTCGATCAGGATAGTTAGAAAAGAAACACACATACACATACACACAGACAGACACAGACAAACACACACAGAGCATATTTTTGTATAATGAAACACTGAGGAATCTGCTAAAACGCGAATGTGGCTGTGGGTGTGGGCATGCCATGGTATTTGTGTGGAGAATCAAGGAAGAATCTATGGAGTCCATTCTCTCCTGCCATCTCTATGTGGGCTCCAGAGATCAAAGGCAGATTGCCAAGCTCTCCCAGCAAGTGCCTGTCCTGCTGAGCCATCTTGTTGACCACTTGATTATCGTTATAGATACAGAAAATCACACGCTGTATATCTGACATGAAAGTGGGAGCAAAGCTATTTAGGGGGGTGGAGAGGACTGTTGGGGGGATGGATGGGGGGCAAAGGGGAGGATGGGAGCATATGCGGACTAAGTTGAAATATATCAGGAACTTGCATGGTAATAATAGCCTTAGGGAACTCAATGCTGGGTATAGCAAATATATGCCAATGAAAACAAGGATAGACAACAGGGATGTAGAAATAATAACAAGACAGTGGAAGGAAGTTATAAATCAGAACATCAAGAATCCATGGAGAATGTGGATGACTCCATAACAATAGAAAAATAATAATTAAATATGGGCAGAGTATCTAAGTAGCTCCCTCTCCAAAGAGTGTATACACATTTCCCACAATCATAAAAAGATACTTGGTATTATTCATTATCAGAGAAACGCAAGTCAAAGCCAAGGTAAGATCATAATTATGTATCCACCAGGGTGTCTGAAACAGAAAAGATTAGAGCTGAGGAGAGACTGGGAACTCCATGTGTTCTGGATGGATCAAACACTGGGAAGGGTCTAGCAGCTACTGAAGTGCTCAAACAGGGTTCGCATATGACCCAGCGATACTACCCAGAGAAACAAGCCCAGGAATAATGACCACATGTGTCCACCCGAGAACTTGTGCTTAGATGTTCATAAGGACATTTATTATTCACAGCTACCAGAATGCAGGGGTAACTCAGCATTCTATCACGAGATCATTAGGCTACCAGCGAGGTAATGAGATATGGTTACAGGCTACAATGCAGGTGAACGTTGCAAGCCTTAACTAAAAGAGGCCAGCTACAAAGAGCTGCAGGTTATACGATTCTGCTGCTATGAGCAGTCGGAACATAATGCTAGAACATAAAATAGTGGGGTTCCTTAGTGCAAGTGGGAAGAGGAAAGAGGTGGGTCTCTATTACAGGCACAGGGTTTCTTTTGGGGTGAAAAAATGTTCTCAATTTCATTTTTCTAATTACCACATAACTGTGAATATACAAAAAAAAATCCCATCGAGTCACACAGCTTAAGACTGAATCTTAATAACGCTGTTTCAAAAGGATTCACTGTACATCTATTTATATTATGATTTTATAATGTTCTTATATTACCTGCACATAGAGTGCATGGGTGCAAGAATAATGGATGGTTGTTTAAACCGAGTACTAGAATATTAAAGGCAGCCATTAAGATCTAACTAAGTCGATGCAGATGAAATGACCACGATGAACATTCCCAACAGGGCTCTTTCATCCGTCAAGCGCATTGCAGAAGGCAGAGCATCCCATGACTTACCTGGCACATTGTTCGCATCTATTATCCTTACACTTTGGTACCCTCTCACCCTCTTCTTGGCTACTGGTACCCTCTTCTGGGCCTTCTTCATAAACTGCCTTTCTTTTTTTACCCTTCAGTAGCTTTGTTTAAATATTCTCATGCCCCTAATTTTTCTCCATTAAACTGCTCTTTCCTGTATGTCTTTATGGGAATTAAATGATGAGAAAAGATAAAATCGAGCAACCTCAAAGACAGGAACGGAATAAATACGCGAAGCATTGAACTTATGCACTGCGAAACTCCATTTGGGCAAGTAGATGTGCCATCTATCTACATGATCAATAGCTGGTAAAAACCGCTTGCAACGAAAAGTGCTCAACAAGACAAGATTTATTATACACTTAAAAAAATTAAGTTTAGCTTTGAGCGTAATGCCTGGGCACTGCTGCTCCCATGATGCTCTGGGCTGTTTGTCGGACTACGACCCCGTCGACAGCACACTTTATGTGCCTTTATTTATTGCGTCGTTTAAGGAGAAAGCTCAGTAAAGCAATTTGACATTTATCTTTTTTTTTACTTAAAACCATCTCATTTGTTTTTTTTAAGTTCTTAGGGATGCTGATTTATTCTGCTAATTATAATATACTCAATTGATCTGAAAACAAAATAATCAACCAAGAAAGCCTTAATAAATCCTCCCCAGAAATAAGGCAAAATTCGTTTTTAAATGCCAGCATTATATAAAGCTATCAAGCAACTTGTAAGAAATAGTTAGTAACCTAATGTTTCACCTGTCACCTATCTTCCAAAAAAAAAAAAATCAAATTTGAATTTATAATGCCCTAATACTATCGCTAATTTGAAGAGAGCCTTGGGGGATGGGGGGGGACTGTGGGAGGGGGCGACTGGGAAGGGGGACAGTGATCAGAATGTGGAGTGAATAAAAAAAGACTAAAAAAACAAATAAAAAGAAACCACAAGGGGCTGATGATGTTGCTTAATGGCAGAGAGATCATTGCCTCGTGTACACGAAGAATTGCAGTTAATACCTGGCTCCACAGAAGTGAAAAGTAATAAAACAAGTTTTCAAAAGAAAAAAATAAAAGAAAAGAAAAGAAGAGAGCTTTTGGAGAAATGTTTACCAAAATGTTTTCTTGATAAAATTCGCCCCATGACAGAACCTTATCTGGATATAAACCATGAAAGTCAGAGAGCATATGTCTGATATAATTTGCGTATGGTGGTGAATGACTGTGCAGTGTGCACGAGTTTGCAAGTGTGGGTGCGAGTGCCTGTGCGTGGCAGGAGGCCAGTGGAGGACTCTTCTTGGCTGATTCCCTTGGGACAAGGTCACACTGAACTTGGAGGGTGGCTGATGGCTGGCAGCCGGTAAGCCCTACTTAGTTTCCTGTCTCTGCCGATCACAGCCCAGGAATTATATAGGCTGCTTCTAACTATACTCAGTGCTTTTGTTTGGGTGGCAGGTGGCGGGTGGCGGGTGCTGGGTGCTGAGTGCTGGGTGCTGAGTGCCAGGTGCTGGGTGCTGGGTATCTTAAGTCAGGCCTGTTGTTGTTGTTGTTTTTTTTTTTTTTTTTTTTTTTTTTTTTTTTTTTTTTTTTTTGAGACAGGGTTTGGTGTAGCCCTGGCTGTCCTGGAACTTACTTTGTAGACCAGGCTGGCCTTGAACTCAGAAATCCACCTGCCTCTGCCTCCCAAGTGTTGGGATTACAGGCGTGTGCCACCATTGCTGGGTTTAACTCAGGTCTTTATGCTTTAACTTAGCCACTGAGCCATTGTTCCCACCCTACATTTATTTATTTATTTATTTATTTATTTATTTATTTATTTATTTATTTATACAAATCCTATCCTGAAATGAGAGCTGTTAGTTACCGTAGTGGCTCTTTATTGATTAAGGCATTTCCTCCTTGGGAATGATCTCCTTTTGCACTTAAAAATAATCTTATCGGTTAGACCTGGAAAATATCATCCTGAGTGAATTAACCCAATCACAAAAGAATGCACATGAAATGCAATCACGATAAGTGGATATTAATGAGCCCAGAAGCCCTAAATACTCAAGACACAAATAGCAAGTCAAATGATTCCCAAGAAGAAGAAAGGAGAGGACCCTGGGCCTGTAAAGATTGCATCCAGTTTAGTAAAGAAACCGAGGGGGGAGGGGGAATGATTGGGGAACAGTTGGGGGGGGGAGAGGAACTATGGGAACTATGGTGGGTGGGAACTGGGAAAGGGGAAAGCCTTTGGAATGTAAACATAGAATATAGAAAATAAAAAAAATAATCTTATCACATTATAGTTAGTTTGGATTTTTTTAAAAAGTGGATTTCTCTAGCTTTCTGGCTTTTATACACACATTGAAAAAACTCCTGTTTTTAGGGATATCTTTTTAAGAACTCTAATAGCTCAGGAAATAATTACAGAGACTGGCAAGTGGGAGAGACTGGCAAGTGGGAGCACACGGAATTAAAACTTCTGCCCAGCAGAGGAAACAAACAGCAGAGTGAGCAGACAGTGCAGAGCCTAGGAGGAAGCCGTCGCCAACTGTACATCAGATGGGGGATCGACGCTCGAGTCTGCAAAGTCCTGGAAAACTGAACCTTGGACTCTACAGATCATTGTACCAGTGAATGACTAAATGAAGCAAATTGTTCTCAAAACGAGAGGTGCAAATGATCAATAAACTATGCCTGTCATCAAAGAAACCAGTGATAACTGCAAGAGAGGGTGTGAGCAAAGGGGACCATGTGTGTACTGTCTTCGGGATTTAAATCGTGTACCACCAGCCTGGCAATCAGTGTGGAGGCTCCTCAAACGCTGAAAACAGAATGAGAGCAAGATCCAGTCACGGGAATCAAACAGAAGGAAGCTTGGTGGCCACATCACGCCCAAATCAGAAAGACAGAATTCATGTCCTAGGCTCATAGCAAGGATTAAGCAAATTAACAGTAAACTCCGCATAATTTTCAAGTTCTCCAAATTTGCCCATGAGAATGTTTCTTTTTCCTGTAATACATATTTTCCCCCAGCAGATCATCTTTCTCTACCCATTTTCTTTTAAGGATTCAGCTTAAGCAAGCCTTTCCGAAAATTCTAGACAGTAAGAACACTGACCTCTTCCCCCAGCCCCGTCCCCTGCCTCCATGATGCATGCCCACAGCACCTGTGCCTCCTTGGCAGCGAGTATCACACGGATCAGTGCCAGCTCGTGACTCCATACCCTGTGGGACTCAGCGACCTTGTGTCAGGGACTGTTCAACACTGGCGCTGCCAGTTTCACAACTCTTCCTGAGGCAGTGTGCCATCACTAAATGTCTCAGTTACTCATCTTATTGTTGTGGTAACAAGCAAGCAAGCAAACAAACAAACAAACAAAACTGACCAAAGCCATTCAAGGAAGACAGGGTTAATTGACTTCCAATTCGAGGGGGGGAAATCCATCATGACAGCAATGTCATGGCAGCAGGAGCTTGAGGCAGCTGCTCACAATTACATAGTCAGCAAGCACAGAGATGAAGACTGGTGCTCAGCAGGCATTCTCCTCTTTCTTCTATTTGACTGCAGCATAGAGGATGGGTCCGCCCAGAGTGGAGGTGAATCTTCTCATGTTAATTTACCCATTTTAGGTTATCCTTCATAGACATGTCCAGAGATTTGTCTCCCAAAGACTTTTAGATTTTTTTCAGTTTATTAATTTGAACAATATTGATCATCATAGTAGCTATCTGAAGACTTGTGGACAGGACTCTGAGATTCCCAAACAAGCTTGATCCGTAAGATCCAATAGTAGACGTCGACGAGGTGGTGATACAGAGATACATGTGATTGACCTTAAAGGACAGCTACATAGCCTCTCCTCCAAAGAGGGTTGGACAGACTTTATAATACACATGAAAGTGATGCAAAGAAAAGAACAGTTCTGTATCCTGCTTCTGGACAGATGCTAAGATTATGATATAAACTTCTATGGTCAGAAGGACTTGAGGACCAGGAAGAAGAAATGCTTTACTCTGTAGGTAAGTGAACGAGTTAGCTACTTCTCAGGGGTCTCTACCTAATAATGGACAAAGCAAATCTTTCATACACAATACCCTTTAGTCTGTGAACATTTGTTAAAATGTTCCTCCCTCCCTCCTGAAAAAAAAAAAACAAAACAGGAAAAGTAATAGTGGAAAACTTAAGTACTATGAGTTTTGGATTTATAGAAGGCTTTGTGGTGAGTGTATTCAACCGAGACACTTAAATGTCACCTGAAAATTGGGGACTATTTCTCATTCTGCTTACCGAAGGACAAATTCTCTTGGGTGTTTTCCACTGTTGGGGATAATTGAGACAGTCACAGTTAGCGGAAATTAAGGCTTAGCAAAGAATAATGCTCTACGAAATCCTGAATCTCCCCCAATGCTTCCACTCTACATTTAGGAGAAATATTAAGAAGATCGCCCCTGAGTACAAACTAAAATGAGGACTAATAATATTGTGTACGAAATCAGACTTGGTCATTCGGAGGAGCCACTGCATGCTGCCGAGATTGTGATTAAATCAAAACAACGAAGGTCATGTCCACACTCTCCTCCTCCCTTCCCTGCTGTCATCCTTATTTATTTTCATTCTCATAATCTGGCTCTCTCACAAGGATGGGAGATGGATGATGTAACACGTTTATACTCCCAGGGAGTATCAGCTTGGGAAGGCCTGGCTGGGCTCTGACGGACAGCACTGAAATGGGAAGTGACTAAACAAATTAGACCTCTGGCTCGAGTGAAGTGATGCGATTCAATGAAGAGCTGTGCATTTCCCGGTAGACAGCGGCATCCATTAGACAAATAGAAAAGAGAGGAAGGTGATTAGCTGACAAGGTGCAGGCGAGACCAAGGGCACCATAACAGAGTGTGTCAGTTACAGAGCCTGCAAGGTATGTTGGTAACTCAGGGGACAAAACACATCTTGGGATGCCTGAGTAGCCAGAAATGAAGAGCGCATGAAGAAGAGCATCGGAACCTATGCTCTTGCAACCAAAGTAAAAAAAAATAATAATAATAAAAGAGGTTATTATTATTTTTTTTTTTTAGTAGAAGGTAAATGAAATGAAAGAACCAGGGGAGGGGCTATTGGGAGCTAAGGTTCTAAGTGGAGATGGGAGCAGGAGGTGAGGGAAGTCGGGGTGTGTGTGTGTGTGTGTGTGTGTGTGTGTGTAGATAGACAGCATTAAGGAGGTATAAAGAAGCCTTGTGAAACTCAGCGAGCCTGTAGGCCAATTAAAGCACAAGGAAAGGAGTTTCAGCAGAGATATCCTGCATGGGTAAACAATGCTGCCCCAAGAAGACATACATTATTGTATGAAGATGTTACCCCAAATAATACAGGCTTCTGCTCTTGCTCTGAACTGTTCACTGTAACTAGATACAACCTTATTGCTAAGGACACCACCACCCACTGTTGTTATAGGACATAGAGAAATAAGTCTAGGAGTCCTACCTGCTGGCCATTGGTACGTTTCCCTGTGATTCAGTGTCTGGCTCCACACACACTAGCATATGGGCAGCATGGACTGTATGTAGTGGGTTATTTACAAAAGACATGAAGTTGGGAAGGGGATAGGAGATAATGTGGGGGGGTGAGGTTGGGGTGCGGGGGGGGGAGAGAGAGAGAGAGAGAGAGAGACAGAGAGAGAGAGAGAGAGAGAGGAGATATGACTAAGATTTTGAAAAAATATATGTGGATTTGAAAAAAAGTCAAGCATATACTTCTATAACTAAAAGAAATCAAGAAAAGAGGTATAGAAGAGACTGCCTTTACCGAGTATGAGGCCTTTGATGAGACAATTTAGAGGAAAACAGTAAGCATGTGCAAGGTCATGCTAATCTGAGGGTCACACAATTTAACCACAACTACTATGTACATAGCTATGCATATACATAGCTTAATTGTTTTGCTTAAACCCAAATTTCCATCCCCCCGCTTAGCAGGATAAAAAGGGCTATTAGTTAAGTTAAACTTTAGTTAAGAATGATAAATTAGTGGGGTCTTTGTGGCAAGTCTTGGCTTTCTCGTTCCTTACTAAGACGGCCTCACATCCTGAAGGGGAAAATAGGAGTTCTTGAATGCCAAGTGCATGGAGAAGCAGCACAGGAACCTATGCTCTTACAACCAAGCTTTCTGGAGACAGGGCTGTGCTTGGGGAAGAGGATATCAGAAGCCATAATGGGACAAGCTAATAACTAGCAGGTGATTATCCTGAAATGGCCTGCTTCGGATTATTATACAATCTGCCACAGGTGAGCCCTTATTAAGCAAGGCTGTAAGGGGTTCATTTTAGGAAAGATTCCTGCTATTAATACGCTTTTCCTTATTAAACATATTATAAACCATTTTAGGAAAGATTCCTGCTATTAATATGCTTTTCCTTATTAAACATATTATAAACCTTATTAATATGTTATATTATTAAACATATATATCACTAAGTAATGGCACACCCCTTTGGAGCACATCTCTGCAGATCCACAAAGATGTACTGTTTTATAGTGATGCTGTGTAGACAAATAGATGACTTAAGTTTTAATGATGATCCTACAAGAATTCCTAAAATTATATCTGTGATTATTAAGCTCTTTTATAGTGGGAATGCTATTAGGTCCTTTTCTGACAGTCAAAGATGAAATGAGAACTCTGCCAGTCTCCCAAGTGTCACCAGTTAATTGCTCTTAGATGGTAACCAGACTTTTTCCTATTCTGAGCACATTCCAAGAGATTGTAAAACAATTAGCCAGAAGTCACAAAAAGGGAACTAATAATATATTATAGGTGCTAGGAGAGAAGATAAGATATTGTCTGGGTTTATCCATACAAAACTTCACTAATAACTTAGTTAAGGTTTTAAATCTTCAGTGAACCTGTGGAGCAAAGACAGGTGATGGATGTTTAGCCAGATAATTATTCCTTTTTTTCTTATTATATGTATTCTTTATTTACATTTCAAATGATTTCCTCTTTCCTGGATCTCTTCTCCCCGAAAGTCCCATGAGCCCTCTTCCCTCCTTCTGTTCCCCAATCAACTACTTCCCGCTTCCCTGTCCTGGTATTCCCCTACACTGTTGCATTAAGCCTTTCCAGGACCAGGGGCCTCTCCTTCCTTCTTCTTGGGCATCATTTGATATGTAAATTGTGTCTTGGGTATTCTGAGCTTCTAGGCTAATATTCACTTATCAGTGACTGCATACTATGAGTGTTCTTTTGTGATTGGGTCACCTACTCAGGATGACACTCTCCAGTTCCACTCACTTGCCTAAGAATTTCATGAATTCATTGTTTTTAATAGCTGAGTAGTATTCCATAGTGTAAATATATCACATTTTCTGTATTCATTCCTCTGTTGAGGGACATCTGGGTTCTTTCCAGCTTCTGGCTATAAATAGGGCTGCTATGAACATAGTGGAGCATGTGTCCTTATTACATGCTGGAGAATCCTCTGGGTATATGACCAGGAGTAGTATAATGGGGTCCTTGGTAGTATCATGCCCAGTTTTCTGAGGAACTGCCAGACTGATTTCCAGAGTGGTTGTACCAGCTTGCAACCCCACCAACAGTGAAGGAGTGTTCCTCTTTCTCCACATCCTTGCCAGCACCTGTTTTCTCCTGAGTTTTTTTGATCTTAGCCATTCTGACTGGTGTGAGGTGAAATCTCAGGGTTGTTTTGATTTGCATTTCTCTGATGACTAAGGATGTTGAATATTTCTTTAGGTGCTTCTCAGCCATTCGATATTTCTCAGGTGAAAATTCTTTGTTTAGCTCTGTACCCCATTTTTTAATAGGGTTATTTGGCTCTCTGGAGTCTACCTTCTTGAGTTCTTTGTATCTTGGGATATAAGTCCTCTGTCAGATGTAGGGTTGGTAAAGATCTTTTCCCAATTTGTTGGTTTCTGTTTTGTCCTTTTGACAGTGTCCTTTGCCTTACAGAAACTTTGTAATTTTATGAGGTCCCATTTGTCAATTCTTGATCGTAGAGCATAAGCTATTGGTATTCTGTTCAGGAAATTTTCCCCTGTGACCATGTGCTCAAGGCTCTTCCCCAGTTTCTTTTCTATTAGTTTCAGTGTGTCTGGTTTTATGTGGAGGTCCTTGATCCACTTGGAGTTGAGCTTAGTACAAGGAGATAAGAATGGATGATTCACATTCTTCTACATGCAGACCTCCAGTTAAACAAGTACCATTTGTTGAAAAAGGTATCTTTTATCCACTGGATGGAATTAGCTCCTTTGTCAAAGATCAAGCGACCGTAGGTGTGTGGGTTCATTTCTGGGTCTTCAATTCTATTTCATTGATCTGCCTGCCTCCCCTTGTACCAATACTATGCAGTTTTTAACACTATGGATATGCATGTAAGCATTCGCTGTTGTAAACTTCTATTTCAATTTATGATTTGATTTTTTTGTGTGTGTGTATGTGAACTAGTGATGAACGTTGTAGCCTGTGGTCACGTATTCTGAAAGATGTCTAAGTACAGAGGACAAACAGACGAGAAGCGGATAGAGAAATTTTCCTTTCTCCCCTCCCTAGAAGAAATTTTCCCTTTCCCTGCTTAGGATCTCTCCACTTTTCCCGTTAGACAGCTTTCCTAGGAAACTTTTTACAACTTAGTAATAAACTCTATAACCACTTTTCTAAGTGTTCCATTTTCTTCCTGGGACTTCTGACTAGCAGGCTAAAAGTTAGAGCTGCCCAGTTCCTGCTGAGATAGAACAAAGGCTGCATTGCTGAATCCTCCCACTGTTAGGCTACAGGGGTTCATCACTTAAGCCAACAGTCTTTTACCCTCAGAAAGAGCAAGAAAGTTTTTAGGACTTTTAAAAAGCTACCACCAACATTTCAGTACAGTTAGAGAGCTAGAAAGCCCAGAGACTCTCAGACTTTCAAGCCATGCCAGAGTCCTCCTCTGTGACTCCACCAGTACCCTCTTCTGGCTGGGAGGCTCCCGGCAAGGGGAAACCATCAACTGGCCTTTTCCTGTCTCCTCGATGGCGGCTGCTGATCCTCAGCTGGCCACCCCTCTCCTCCCTTGCTCTGGATGAAGAGCCTCCACACCTTTGGATCATGCCCCTTGCGCCCTACTCATCCTATTCACCCCAGGTCTTTTGTGTGGTCCTTATTCCTCCCCAAAGCATCGGTAGTAACTTTCAATGGTGATAGATGATATGATATGATATGACATGATATGATTTGATCTATAGTTAGAGGGCATCTATATAGACTGAGTTTGACTAGTTATTTTTTTTTTTTGTCATGTTGACTAAGAAGTTGGTGTGCCAGTTGTAGGTGCAGAGTGTTATGAGGTAACCGCCTTCGAGTATCCTTTGTAGAGAAGAGAGCAAGCATCCCTGAGAGTTGTTATCTACCTGCTTAGTTTCACTTATGTAACTTAGACCCCCCTACCTTCTGAGGCAGAGCTCCAAGGAAGGAAATGGGGTCAAGTCTGCTGAACTCTGCCCCCCATCTCCTCCCATTCTTTTAGCAGCCACATTGGGTAGGTCCTAGCTCTGCCTTCTTAAAGAAAAATAACAAAACCACCCTCATCTCTCTCTCTCTCTCTCTCTCTCTCTCTCTCTCTCTCTCTCTCCACACACACACACACACACACACACACACACACACATTAGAGCTCTAATATATATATATATTAGAGCTCCAGAGAGAGGCAGAATCCCACAGGACTAGTCAATGTGCTGAAGAAATAATCAGGGGAATTGAAACAAATGCCTAAGTTTGACTGTAGGAAACTTATCCTCACTGCGGCTGCTGGGGGGAGGGGAATTTTGAGAGGTTTGTAGGTCACAAAGCTTCCACTGCTATGGGTATATTAAAGCTTTAAAGGGCACTGGCAGAGGGGGAAGGTGGCCTCTCTGCCCTTCTCCTGCCCATCATGAAGTCCATGGATACAGATACCAAGGTGCCATGTTGGAGACAGAGGCTGCACCCTGACAAGGAACCAAACCTGTTACCATCTTGATTTGTCCTTTCTAGATTATAGAATTGTGAAGAAAAATTTCTACCTTTTACAAATGAGTCTCAGGTATTCTGTTACAGGAGCAAAGACTACCATAGTCTTTGTCTCGCTGTATCATCTTTTCTTGTACGTGATGTAATAAATGCTTTCTGAAGGCAGCACTCATTCCATAACTGACGTAACTAACACACTCCTGAAAGCAATGCTTCCCAACCTGTGGCCTGCGTTCTCTTCGGCGGCAGTTGAACAAACCTTTCACAGGGGTCACCCAAGACCAGCAGAAAAGACAGATGTGTTTACTGTGATTCACAACAGTAGCACAATTACAATTATGAAATAACAACAAAAATAATTTCGTGGTTGGGGATCACCACAACAGGAGGAGCTGTATTACAGATGATAGCATTAAGAAGGTAGAGAACTGCTGCCTTAGAGTAACAGATACCTTGGGACTATTAGTTCAGAGATCGTTTATGATACTCAGAAAGCCAAGAGAAGAACACACGCCCTTTCTGAACACTTGGTTCCTGGAGAGGAAGAAGAATGAAGACGGTGAAAGACAAGGAAGTCAGCGTTGCTCAAGTGTCATGATGGGCCAGTGCTCTTTTTTTTTCCCACTTCTTTACCTTGTTTATCTGATTTCCTTTTTTAAAATTTTGTATATAATTTTTTTAATTACAAATTTGCTCCAAATTTCTTTTTACTGTCCTGACATTTTAAGCTTTAGAGAAAAGAATGAACTATGAAATATGTTTTAGGATAAATCAAATACAACAAAAAACAATAACAGCAATATGGACAAAATACTATGTGTTAACTTGTATCACAATGTTAGCATATTTATTCATTTAAAAGTATTGTTTATCAAGCCTTTTTTATGTATATATTTGTCTGTGTTATACAAATAGATTGGAGTTCATAGTTCTTAAGCAATCTACATTTTAAGGTGGTAAAAAAAATGAGCGTGATTAAAACATTTCTGCCTCCTATTACAATCAAAGGTGTTCCTAGTAGTTAATGATTCAATCTGTTTCTTAAATGAGTGTAACCTGTTCCCTGTGGACTGAGAATGATGACAATCACTCAAGTCAAATAGCTTTGGCCATAGCAGGAAATCTGTATCCAAATAATCGTGTCTACAATCCATTCCTTGGTGGAGCAGAACTGTCAACTCTTTTTGTTTGTTTGTTTGTTTGTTTTTTCGAGACAGGAGACAGGGTTTCTCTGTATAGCCCTGGCTGTCCTGGAACTCACTCTGTAGAACAGGCTGGCCTCGAACTCAGAAATCCGCCTGCCTCTGCCTCCCAAGTGCTGGGATTAAAGGCGTGTGCCACCACCGCCCGGCAGAACTGTCAACTCTTAGCTTGGCTACTATGGAGGTAAAATCCTTTGGGGATGTGAGGGACTTTGAAGTACAGCCTTATTACAATGAACCACAATGTCTAAAAATTGTTCTTGTTTTGGGTTTCTACCACAGTAAGAGCCGAGATTTTAAGCTCTACTAAAAAGAAAACAAACAAACAAACAAACAAACAAGTGAAAGGACTTTATCTGTTTTTTTTTTCCATTTAATTCACATAGTAGTTCTGGAAAATTAGGCACTGACCCATTCACATATGCAAGACTCAGCCACAGGTTATATGCCAAGCAATGTCCAGAGTACAGGGCTGGGAATCTGCAGATTTGACATTCCAACTTTTGAATATATGCAATAAAAACTCATGTTGTTGCTACTAAACTTTGTAAATGATGTCACAGGCTGCACTGCACAGTGGCATCAGTGCGGGCTATTTTGGTATTGTGTGTCTCAACAACAATAAAAAACTGCTGTCAGTTCAAAGATGCCACACCTTTTATTTTTGTCTTCAGTTCTAATTTCAAATGTAATAAGCGTGCAAAGCCCTGCATCTGAGAATCAATGAAATCTGGTAAGTATTGTTTCAAAGAAGATTGTGTCAGCAGCAGTGAGGAGTCTAGACTAGAACAACAGGATGGAAAGACAGAGAGGAGAGGTCAGAACAAAAATCCCTGCTAGACTTTCACATCCAAGCGAGGCAGAGACTTATGAAATGGAAAGAAGATGAGCTTCTAGGAGCACCACAGCAGATGACTCAGAGGGAGCACTGGCATCTTGGAGCTGGGCTTGGAAGGGTGGAGGAGTGGACTCACTATGAATCAAGAGCTTGTGTTTTAACGAGTGGGGAAATAGTAGCAGCTGGCAAACGAGGTAAAGAAAAAGTATGAGCTCTGTCTTAGGATACTAACGTTCAAAGCGGAAAGGTCCTCGTGCTGAGAAAGAACATGCCATACCGACAGAAACGTAATCAGATAAGGCTTGAACTGCTTCATGAGGAAGGACGGCCACCAGGAAGACAGATCTAGATAGACCAGAGGCTCCAGAGGCAGCCCGGAGCGATGGAACCACCAGGGGGTGAGCATCCGTTTAATTTGTGTCTTCGTGTGTTAGCACAGTGTCATCTAGGGGAAAACACAAGTGCAGAGACATACAGCAAGAACTCCTTGCTGGCAGAAGCTGATTCCGCTCTTATTATTTCCCAGCTCTCCTGGGAAGCCAGTTGGTTCCATGGAATGAAGGAGAAGGAAGAGCTGGAGCTAGCATACTGGGAGGCGTTCTCACTGGGACAACAAACCAGCGCTCCTGAAGGCAAAGCCATGGGGGAAATTACTTTGGCAGAGATAGTAAAAGTGTAAAGGGTAGGATAATAGACAGGGGATATTAGCTTAAGATATAGAAGTAAGAGGGGCTAGGGTGGCCATCAGGTGCATCTTTCGACTTGAGAAGAATTAAGCATTAATCCTGTAGGCCTCTGACTTGCTAAGACCTAGTCTTCTTGCGTCCCATTCCATAACCACCGATTCAAGACAGCACAGCACGTTTGAAATACTAAAATGATTAAAAAATAATAAAAAAAAGAAAGTTGAATTAACTACATCAACCACTTCAGATGACATATTCTATCAATTCAGTGACCAAAAAAGAATGAGGAAATCTTAAATTACTATTTTGGCTGGTGGACAATTATTTTCTTTACATGTCTCTGGGTACTTAACATGTATAAATGAACCTCCTTCCTTCTTGCTCATCTATCTAATTGCTTTCTGTGGTGCTGTCAGCTGAAAGCCTGACTCTGGACGGCCAGGCTCCTTCCCATCAGGGTGATCCCACCAGGAGTTCATTACCATCCAGAACTGCTCTGCACTGCCTGGAGGCTCTACCGTCCATACGTATCTGTCCAGTGGCTCACAAGAGGCTAGTCCGCATTTGGATGTGTTTGCCGTGTAAACTATACATTAGGATTTGACACTTAAGACGAAAACAGTATGTAAAATGCACTCTAAACATTTTTTTGGCGTGTTTTGGATATATTGGCTTCAAGTGTAATATTAAATACATTATCAGGATTATGGAGAATTTTGCAGCTGTATGTATGACTTGCATGGGTGATTGCTGTTTTCTATAGCTCTCCAGAGATTCTAAAACATCTCATTTTTTAAAATTCAATATATTCAGTTCAACCAATCAGCATTTATTTTACATCCACTATGTGGCAGATATTATGAGAGATGCTGATAATAGAAAGATATAATAACATAGTTGCTGGCTTTTGAGAGCTTCCACCTAGTGGAGGAGAGAAATTAAAAATGATTAAAGTGTTATATGCAACATGCTGTTAAAGATCAGGAATGAGGCGCTATAAACCCTTAAGGAAGCGCTTTCTGTTTCTTAAAGAATAAATATTGGGCTGGAGAGAGGCTAAGGGCATTTACTGTGAAAGCAAGAGGACCTGGGTTTTAATACCAAGCACCCAGATGCTAAGCATGCGTGCCTGTAACCTCACCATTGCAGGGCAGAGGCAGACAGACCCTCCCTTTGCCAATCTATTTACCTCAAAGCATAGCTTTAAAAGTAACTCGGCCTCACACCCTTTATTACTTTCATTATTTACATTTTATATATGTATTTGTATGTGTGGGTGTGGTTACACACATGCCACATGCATGTGCAGTGGTCCGAGGACAACTTGTAGAAATGGTTCCTTTCCTTCCATTATGTACCATTCTCTGAACCATTCTAAAATTACAAATCCTTGATCCTGCTTTATAGGATCCTGCCTGATCAACTGCTGTTTTCTAGAGTTAGTTCCTTGCTCCCTTGATGCATATGTGTCCCCTTCACTGATCATAGAGTATTCTAAACATTCCCTTTCTTGTCTTGGGACTTCCTTCTTGTTCCCCATGTCTGGACTCCTCCTCCAGACATCTGCGTGATTTGCTTTGTCACCGTCTGAAGATATTTGTCTAAATATCATCTTGTCAGCAAATCCTTCCTGGCCACCTGGTCCCCCCTAACTCCCCAAAGCCAGATTCATTTCTCGTGACGTTTTCACTCAGTAAGATGCATTTATCATCCCTGGAATTCGCGTATCACCTGCCTCCCTCAACAGTATTGGTCCCTTTATGAAAAAGGGATTGTCTGCTCTGTTCCTGAGTTTCTAGCACTTAGGATGTTAGCCAGTGTTAGTCCAGTGTTCTGTAGACTCCCTTTGAATGAATTCAATGTACAATTACTGTGCAAAGGGTTTTTTAGAAGATTGCAGGGGAGGATGTGTGTCATATCCTGTCAGGGTCTGGTGACCTTCTTAAGGTGGTAAGTTTACATCATCTCTTCTTCCATTCACTTTTATGCTGAAAGTTCCTACTAAGTCTCACTGATAACAGGCACCATCCTAGGATGAGGAATGTAGCTGCCAGGAGGAAAGGCTAGTGCTTCATACTGTGAAGTTTAGATTTTAGTGGGAAAGAGGTAAGAAAGGCAAGCTATAAGAAAACAGGAAAGTGACCCGACAGTGGCACACACTATCCAAAAAGCTAAAATAATGTGACATTAAAGGGGCATGTGGGGTTGACTTTAGGTCCCAACGTGCATGCCCCTAGGAAGTGGAGAGCATTGGAATGGTTAGAACATATTCCCCTGAAGAGGAAGGAGTCAGTATTCATGGCACGGAACACAGCTAGGGCCAACTTAAGGGGGCAGGGTTCAAGGTTGAAGAGCTAAAAGTGACACTTATAGTCACAGCCAGATAGATAGATAGATAGATAGATAGATAGATAGATAGATAGATAGATACATAGGTAGATAGGTAGGTAGATAGATAGATGGAGATCTGAGATTAGCTACAAGGAGCCCTGAGAATGAGAAGGCTCCAGAAGGCAATGGTGGGAAGAATCAGCCAAGAAAAAAAGATAATTGGGAGGGAGTCAGAGCTCATGAAAACAACATCCTAAACAAAGGCCTGCTAGAGGCAAAAGAGGCTTTCATTCTGGGGGCAGGGGCGGGTGTGGGGTGGGGTGTGGGGCGGGGTGTGGGTGGGGAAGGGTGCTGAGCTTTGTTTCCTATGGGTTCAATGCCTAACTGAGGATGTAATCTGGAGCACTGCGGATGAACTTGTTTCTTACGAAGCCCCGGGGAACACATCTTGTTGCGGTTGAGGAAAGAGAACTGTTCCCTAGAAAACCTATCTTCCAGGAGAAGATGTATAATTAACTGCCCACAGAGAGCTGCGCCACAAGGTACATTCTTGGAAGATTCAGATAACGTGCATTTGGGTTTCTGTTATGCTAGCAGCTGGCGAGCGAACGCTACTTGGCACATTTTGCTTTAATCTCAGCACCATCTCACAGGAGCCCCAGTTCCCATGGCTGGTTTAGATGCTGCCCTTTAGCAAGGGTAGGGGAAGGCATCTAGGATCACGTCTGTTTCTGAGCTCATTTCTGTGTGCACTGCCACCTAGCACCCCACGGAGGGGGCTCTGGCATTCTTGTCTACACTGACCCCAGCCATCAGGTTACTCTCTGGGTCCTTTCGAAGCATTCCTTTGTCTACTTGAAGGCTCCATGGTTACCTTTAATTTACAAAACCACCTTTATCCCTTCTATTTCCTCCCTTTGCTAATCTCAGCTGCTGTTAGCTTGTGATATTGTGACAGGTGTTCTGTACTCAACACCGTCCTCCCTTTGCTGACAGAAATGATGCACAGTGAGCTCAAAGCCACACTTAACATTGGAGACACTTTTCTCTCCTCATGGTAATTGAGTCCCCAAGGAATGTCCAAGTCCTTGGAAATCTTGACAGGTTGGGAGTTTGTAACAATTGGGGAGCTGTTATCAGTACAGCCAGGATCCCCAGAGAACGCACTGCTGAAGTCACGTCAAAGAATTTAATTTAGGTTCCAATTTATCAAGTAAATGGTGACTTATGAGTAACTGCTCAGCGTGTGTTTCATAATGGCCCACTGCTGACTGACAATGTGTATCAAGATTGAAGCCATTTAGAGGTGATTACTTCCTAAGCCATATTTGAAATCATCATGAGGTGTACTGAGATAAACTATTTATCCAGGATGCAACAAATGGAGGGTGAAATTTTCTTCCTCTCACAATGTGAATGATGCACTATTCTACCATGAAGCCTAATTACATATTCATCACCCGACACGTAAACACGGAGTTGAGAACACCTGACAGTTAAGATTTTCGTGGTAAACGAGGCTGGAAAGTTCTGAATAAATAATACTATTTCCTTTAGAAGCTGCCAACTTTAGATTTTGGATGTCCAAGATACATATAGCATTTTTTTCTATCATGTGGCAAAATAAGTAAAATTGCTGGGGTTGGTGAACGTTAGTAACAAAGTGTGTGGTTACTGTCTTTGAAGGACACACACACACACACACACACACACACACACACATACACACACACACACACAGAAGGGGATGAGGTTTGGGAAAGGTGCAGTTGCAGTACTGAATTCTTAGGGAAGACATTCCACACGAGTACTGACTCACAGATAGGATAGAGAAGGGGAGGGCTGTCCACCCGCTGAAAGGAAGTATTGTAAAAATCTGGTCCTGTTGTAATAGATTCCTGTTGGCAATAGCTTAAGGCTGAAGCTTCATCAACGTTCAGCGTTTTGGTAAGAATAGAGACTAAGGAAATTAAAATAAATACGGTTTGAAGAAAAATATGACAAACACCGGGCAGAGTCCAAGAAACAGAAGCATGAATATGAAATTGTCAAAATGAACTAAGTTATCTGCATTTTCCATGCATTTGTTTTCCCACATTTAAAGACATAAAAAAATATCTGGAGCTTAAAATCTGTCTTTTGTAGCACCCACACTGTGCTGACAAGCAAACTTCCTATTCAGATGATGATGGAAAACAAGGTGAATATTACCTGAAATTCCAACCCGTAGTTTTCTCTGCAGAATTCTCGCAGTTTTGGATACACGGTCTCTCTTAGTGCCTGCCGTTCTGCTCCTGTATCTGTAACAGAAAACAAAGACATGTCAAGTAAGTATGCCTATATATATATATATATATATATATATATATATACACACACACACACACACACACACACATATATATACATATATACATATATATTGCTTGGAAATTATGGACTAACTAATAATATAAATGTAGTCAAAGTGGGGTGCTCAGTTGTGAACTGATGTGATCTTTGGGTGCTAGGCTAATTCCACAGGGATCCACCCTCTAGGCCTATGCAAAAAACTTCATCCAATGGATGAATGACAACCTCACCTGTCAGATGGGTGTGGCCAGTGAGGCTGAGAACTTAGAATTGATGGTTCATGCCCAGGTAGGTATTTATACCAAAACTTTACAAGATCCATGCTCTACTGTCTTTGGAGGAAGGAGGAGGAAGGACTTTGGCCTATCAAATATTTGAGCTTCAGATGCCGTAAGCATTAAAAATTATGCAGATTGATTGGTTTAATTATAGATATACTTCTATCTGGGCTATACTATTATTTCCTATAATGTTCAGAAATAATTCAGCTTTTTACAAAGTGAAACGCAGCATCCACACACTCAGCACAATAAATAGGAATGATTATTAAAATTATTAAAACAATCCTGGAAACTACTCTTCACAGCTATCAGATTTCACTGTCCATAGAGTCAGTGGACCGGTGGTTTCACAGATGAGAAGATCTTCCACCCTGGACTCAGGGATGCCAGGCTGTACATCAGAGGCCAGAACTGTTTTTATAAATGCTTTATCACATTAGAATTCTGAAATAAAACATTTTTATTCCCAGTTATTTGAAAATGCAAGAAGTAGCAGAGAACCTGAAATAGAACTGGAGAAGTGTTATATATTTAATTTTAAACATTTTGAAGAGGGGGGAGTATCAAAGCTTTCTGTGTTGCTGAATGCCAAAATTCTGCCATTAGCGGTGACAATCTTGAGATTCTGGCTGCCAAGAATCTGTTTCCTACCTGACTTTAGTAAACACGAGAACCACAGTGTTCTAGAACTAGGTTAATGTGCTATCTCATGAAAAGTATATTTTCTGAATGCGCCTTAATGCCAGCTATAATACAAAATATCTGCACATCTCATTTATAACAAAGATAATAACTTAAAAGAATATCCTTGTTATTCTCCAGCACATCTGTCCAGGAAAACTCAGCCATATGCTGCGCTGACCTACCCTATTTTCCTACTGTTCTCAAGCCTATTTTGAGAAGCAAATAACCCATCACGGGTCTAAAATGCAGCTGTAGCTCTGCAGCAGGGCACAAGCTGGTGTTTACAGGGAAGCCAGAAGCAGAGGAATACAAGGATTTCAGATAATTTGTGATCTGGGAAAATAGTCTCTTCCCACCTTAGAGGCAATGTGGTCCAGAGCCTAACGGGAAAAGAATGCAGGGGGGGCATGCTGAGCCCGTTCAAGGAGGTCCCGTGGTGTCACGGCATTGCTAGAGGCTGCACATTAAGCTTCTGTATGATTTATATAATCTTGGGATCAGATACCCACTCTCCCCTGACCTATTTTAAAAGCTGAAAACATTAACTTTACAATAGAGCTGATGATAGTCAATATCTCTAAAAAAAATGTTTAGCCGATTTTAAAAATCAAAGCACTGAAAGGGCATTTAAAAAATAAGTACTAGCTGGGCATGGCGGCCTATACCTGTAATCCCTGCCCTGGGGAGGCAGAGGTGAGTGGACCTCTGTGAGCTCAAGACCAGCATGATCTTTCTACACAGTGAGTTCCAGGACACCCAGAATGACAAAGAAAGACGCTGTACCCCCAAATCCAAATACTATAGTGCATGGAAATGTGGAGTTATGTTAAATAGGGATCATTGCCATTATAATTTGAAAATTGATGCTTGATACACGGAAATAACTATGGTATAATATGAGGAACATAGCACATTCTTATTGTTAATTCTTATTATTCGGTGCTAAGATTTTAATATACAATAGCCAGGAGGAAAAGAGCAGTGTAGCACCTACTCATTAACATTTCTTTAGTGTTTATGACAGTCTGTTAGCATCTCAAGTACTTCCGTGTACATTAGTTTAATTTCTCATGAGGACTCTGAAAAAGTAACCTTATATGTATGCTTTCCTGTATTTAATTAAAAGAATACAAATGGTAGAAGTGTTGAGAAAGGTACCACAGGTTAGATGCCTCTAAGAGCTAAATTTAGACTTGAATTCAGGCAGCCACAACAGGGATTAGTTTACTACAACAGCAGAAATAGACACATGCGAAAACTGTGAATATAGTCTATGCAATAATTTATTTTATGGTAAGGGATGTGTGAAATAAAAATTAAAGTGCAGAGGCCTTTCTTGGTATGAATAAGGCCCTGGTTTCATTTTCAGTCCCTCTAAGAGCAGCAGTAAACAATATCAAGTTTATAGGACTACTTTCTCCTCTGGAGTCAGCAGACCTAAATCCAACCAGAAAGTGGTGGCTTCCCCTGTAACTACTATACCACTATGGCACAAGTGGGTACATCTTACTTGACATGTTGGTGTTACAACCCACAAGCTTTTTAGAGTTTGGTAGGGCTGTTGATGACTTTTCTCTTCCAACAGCATGCATATCACTAGCCTAGGGAAGACTTTGTCACTGTTGTCTTGGTATATAGACATGATATCAATCTGCCATCTAAAAATTTCTGTTTATACACGTCGATTACTGCTGCTGTCATCCTTGGTCAGAGAAGCGTCTTTTCAAGTGCAAATTAGTTAATGCAGAGATTTCTAACTGGCGAAAGTGCTGGGAATAAGGGGTTGCTGAGTTTTCAGCCCTCAACAGCTTCCTTTATCATCTTCTATAAAATTTGGGGAATATCAGAGAGGGCAGAAAAAGTATAAGACTCAGAGTTCAGGAAGGGGGGGCATGAAATGATTTTTTTCCTTGGCATGACATGACTGTTGCTCCTATGAGATCGCAGTGCCAGTATCTACCTGCCCATCTGGGACTAGAGTGATGTCTCAGTGTTTGAGAGTATTTGTTAGTCTTGTAGAGCTCCTGGGTTTGGCTCCCAGGATTTGCCTCACAACTGTCCATAACTCAATTTCCAGGGGATACAGTGGCCACTTCTGACCTCTGTGGGCACCATGCACATATGTGGTACACATACAGACTAGTAGGCAACATACTCAGATATTTAAAAAGGACTGGTCTCCACAACATTCTGTCATAGATTGGGGAGGGACTCATGAGGTTCCACCCACCCAAGAAAAACTTTAAGCAGGTAATGGTTTTGTGTGTGTGTGTGTGTGTGTGTGTGTGTGTGTGTGTGTGAGAGAGAGAGAGAGAGAGAGAGAGAGAGAGAGAGAGAGAGAGAGAGAGAGAGATTCCTTAGTGGTAACCATTGTTAAGTTTCCCTTGATCAAGAAAATAACCTCCTACCCTCACTCAGCAAGGTAACCCTAATCAAACACAGTGGGCCATAAACAAGTCACAAAGCAATGAAAGCAGGAATGGAACTTGAGAACAAGAAGGGGTTTGGTGAGAGGAAGAAGGGGAGAGGGAGGAGAGGACAATGGCAGGGACAATGATGGAAGTCCACATATATGCAATAAGATTGGGAAAGAATAAAAAGTTCGTTTGCCTTTAGGATAGAACTTGAGTTCTTCCTCATCTGGATGATGCCCATTCCATATTGGAGTCCTCCAATCCATTTACCACAGTCTCCTCAGACTGATCTTTCCAAGTGTAGCTCAGACCACATGTCTAGGAGTGAAGGAATCTACACTCCCTTGGTTGAATATTCTCTCTTGTCATAAGTTTCTCTTAACACTTTCTCTGTTTCACTCCCTGCACTGGCCTTCACTATCCCTGAGTTAGACTTCCACACCAGGTCTTTGCTTCCATTGTGCCCTGAAATGTCTGGTCTTGTGATCAGCTCGTGACCTCATAGTGTCATTTCAGTGCCAGCTTCAATTGTATTCCCTCAGAGAGGAGCACTGACTACAGAAGCCACGAAGGCATCTTCTGCCATCGTGAACTTCTTTGCCCAGTGCTTGTTCCTGCTCCTATCTGTGCTCCCATATGAATGTATGCTCCAGGGACTTTTATTCGCTCCCTCCCCCTGCTATGTCTTCAGTGATTATGAGTGAAGGAAAGATCCACCATGTACCAGTAGAAGAGTAAGCTGGTGGGCACTGTGACCCTGCAATTATCCCCAGAAGCAGAACACCTTCCTATAGATACTGCTTTACAGTTCTTCACGGGACAAAGGTAAAAGCAAGAGAATATGAAATTATGAAAAATATGTGGTAGAGTTTAAGCAGTTGTTGTTGGGTAAATGAACAAATTGAAATACTGACTTCCTTTCTGATTTGTGAATTTCTGGTGGGATATGAATGAATTTTCACTAAGTTATTTTGAACCTTTCTAAATATGTGAAGGAAGTGTGTGACTGTATCTAACAGACATTCCACATCCTTCTATCACAAAATGACTCAATTTTTCCTATATTTATGTTAATATATGATGACTGAATCTGAAAATTGAAATGTAATTAAGATAGGATGGATTAATTATGAGGGTTGATAGATAAGCTGGCTTAATTAAATAAAAAAGCCCTGATTCATACCAACAGCAAATCTGGAAGTTTAGTAATTAAAATTATTTGAATGTCACATACAGGAAAAATGAACTCACTGACTATAACATATCAAAAGGGACCTCAAAGAGGCAAGGTGCTTTATGATTTAAATTTTCACACATTGTCATTGGATTCGCTACACCTCTGCTCAGATCCTCAAATCTCTGAAAAGCTACATTTATACTATGACTCCAATAACCATTAGGATTTGAGAAGATGCTTTCTAAATAGTTTCTGGGTGATTTGGGAGCTAATGGAGACTTATGTACAGTGTCTGAATTACCCATAGGAAATACATTAGTGGGGAGAATTATTAGTCAAGTTTATGATCTTTGGAACTTGTTGAGTTTTACCCCAATAAGAGATCAGATTAATTAATTCCAAGGTTTGAGTGCTGAAAAGACCATGCTGGATGGGAACTTCATACAGCTCCTGCTTCACCCAGACTTGAGTCTAAGGGCATTAGGTCAAGTTATTTTTCCAACCCTGCCAGAGTCAGCCTGTTTAAGATGCACCACACATACTGGGCACCATACAGTGGCTCTGACATTTCTGGCAGGTGAGGAAGATTCTATCACTGCACCACTAATGCTTTCCTATCTCTAAGCTTTCTGTACATAGGTTGTCACCTGGATTGTCTACTGTATCCTAGCTCCTTAGCTGGTGACTCTTTGGATAATTTTACTTAGCTGCTGAAACTGTTATTTAATTTCTTATGCATTTGCTTTCTCAAGTGCTCGTTCTTCTTGATGGTCTTCTGACAAAGCCTCTGTACCCAACCAGCCATCCAGCCTTTCTTGTCTCACTGTTAACACATCATGTCAGTTTTGTGCTGTAAATGTCTTTTGAATTGGATCCATTTTTTCCCTCTTTCAACCTGAAGAGTCCAAAGCCTCCTTTTTGTCTAAACTGTCACCTGCCTTTCATGTACCACTTTCTGATGCAGTGTACAACCACCAGAGTTAAAGTTCAAGAGGAAAAAAGCAAACAATAATTCCATCATCAAAGACCTGGTTGTGCATCAGTGGTCTAGAGGTATGCTAGAGCAGTTGGATGAGGATGCTTAGCAGTTGGAAACATGTCTTCTGATTGCATTCCATAGTCTCTGTTACAATTTACCTTGTGTCTTCTAGACACATTTTCATGCTACTTGACCCTGAGTTCTGACCTCCCCAAAGCTGCTGTCTCCACTCAGGAGTGTGGATCTGTTGCACACATCCTCTTTGTGTGGCTCTCATGAGGGAAGACAACACACTTTGTTACTTCTTGCAAGAGTCAAACAGATCTTCCCCACTCTGCTCACCCCTGTATGATACCACTTACTGATCTCTTATAATTTATTATAATTAATATTTTTATTTAATTCCTCCATTAAACTGTGAATTAAAAGGTAGAGAATTTCTCATACATACTCACATTATGGAAATTAAGGCAGGTTCCAAAGATAATCAATATTTGATAAATGACTGCACAAATAGATGGTATTATAATAAGAATATTAAAACAAATTAATTTTTTGAAAATTTATCATATATCAAAATCCCATGTTATTTCTAATTAATAGCAGGTTACATTGATGATATCATTAATCATTTGTGAATCTGGGCTGATACGATAAAGTAGATGGTGATATGACTCCATGAGGAGAGCAGGGGATTCTCTTTCTAATAATTGATAATCACACTTGACAGAGTTATCAAAACCAGTGTAAAATTTAGTAATTCAACAAAAGAAACTACAAGCTGGAAGGAAGCAACATTAGGCACAAGTATGAATCTGTATATAGAATCCAGATGAAGGAAGCATCTACAGTATTTTAACACAGGCTCGTGTGTAAAAATTTTGGTTCCCAATTGAAAACTTATTAATATAACATACAACTTCTTGACATCTATGAGATAAATTTTGGGTTCAAAAACACAAGCTGAAAATAAAGCTAAATGGAAAGGATGCAATATTCAGCATCTAAAAGCAGACTGGATATCTGGACCTGAAGTGGAAATCTCTAGTTTCCTTGGAGACTCAATTGTGTCATATGATATTTTTCTGGAAGCTGTCTTGTGAGAGTATGTTTTGCTGAGGCAGACACTTGAGAGGGCGTGTGATGTTTGGAAAGAGTATAAGTAGAACTCAATGCTTTGCTGGTCTTGTCTGTCAATGCTCTTGCATTGGTTTGCCTTGCAACATTTTTCTGGTCTTCACTGATCTTTACTTGTTTTGTCTTTGTTAGAGAGATGCACCAAAGAACTTCCCAAGGAATTCCAGCTGCTTTTTGCTGCTTCTGTGGACGTGTGACAATTTGGCAGAGCTTCATGGTTTCTTCTGGCTTGAGCTCCTGCTACTGATTCATGTTTGGTGTTTGCCAATTGGACTGGACTGCCACTACTGATTTGTGTTTGATGCTTTGCATTAAACTGCTGATATCCTGATAATGAAGATCATAATTGCCCCAGAGAACCACTTATAAACAGATCTACACCCCCTTTATCACATTAACTATCTTTCTCACCTACCTTTGGTTGGAGGGCTAGAAGAGCACTTGAAGCATTTAAGAATTCTTATTAAAGTTGTAGAGGATTGCCCTATCTGGCATCAATGGGAGAGGAGGACCTTGGTCCTGTGTAGGCTCACTGCCCCAGCATGGGGGAATGGTAGGGTGTGGGGAGTGGATAGGTGGGGGAGCACCCTCATAGAAGAAGGGGAGAGGGGAAATGGGATGGGGGTTTGAGGAGGGGAAACTGGGGAGGGGGGATAACATTTGAAATGTAAATAAATGAAATACCCCCTCCCAAATAAAGTAGGTTTTGAAAAAAATCTAACCCCTTATGGACCATTAAAACAGTCTTTGATAAATACTACTAGAGATAAAAGAGTCTCTGACATAACAATCATTGCATATATACATTCAAAGAGAGAATTCTAAAAAATATTAACTGTAGAAACCAGGCTCAGTAGGTAAAGGGGTTTGCAGCCAAGTCAGCTGACCTGAAGTTGATACTCTAATACCAACATATAGGAAGGAAAATTGACTCTGTAGAGTTGACCCCTGACCTCCACACACACATGCTGTAGCAGGTACATATGCATTTGTGTGTGTATGTATGTATGTGTGTGTGTGTGTGTGTGTGTGTGTGTGTGTATGTACTTATGTACTAAACATGAATTAAAAAAAAGTATAAAGCAAAACTTTGAAGAATTTAAAGAAGAAATAAGTGTTCTGATTACAGTCTGGCAGCTTGGTAAGTACAATGGCTGACTCTTTTTTTATTGAATATCATTTTCATTTACCATTTGCCAATGGTAAAACCTTTCCCGATATCCTCCCTCCCCTAAGACCCCCCAACCCCTCCCCTACCTCCTTCCCCCTGTCTCCACATATATGCCTCTCGACCTAACACACTCCCTCCTCCCTCCCCCTTGGTTTCCCTTTGTTGGGGCCTCTGTTGAGCCTTTACCTGACCAAGGACCATTCCTCCCACTGATGCCCAACAAGGCCTTCCTCTGCCACATTTTTGGCTGGAACCATGTGTGCCCCTTGGTTGATGGTTCAGTCCCTGGGAGTCTTGGGGCATCTGGGTAGCTGAAATCATTGTTCTTCCCATGGGGCTATAAACCCCTTTAGTTCCTCTGGACCATCCTCCAGCTCCTCCATTGGGGACCCCATGCCCAGTCCAATAGTTGGTTGCTAGCATCTGCCTCTCTATTTGTAAGGCTCTAGCAGGGCCCCTCTGGAGACAACCATGGCATGCTCCTTTTGGTATACACTTCTTGTTGTCCATAGCAGTGTCAGGGTTTGTCGACTGTTTATAGGATGAATCCCCAGGTAGGGCAGTCTCTGGGTGGCCTTTACTCCAGTCTCTGCTCCACACATTGTCTCCCTTTTTGCTCCTGTGAGTATTTTGTTCCTTTTCTTAGAGGAACCAAAGCACCCTCACTTAGGTTCTTCTTCTTCTTCTTCTTCTTCTTCTTCTTCTTCTTCTTCTTCTTCTTCTTCTTCTTCTTCTTCTTCTTTCAAGACAGGGTTTCCCTGTGTAGCCCTGGCTGTCCTGGAACTCACTCTGTAGACCAGGCTGGCCTTGAACTCAGAAATCCGCCTGCCTCTGCCTCCCAAGTGCTGGGATTACAGGCGTGCACCACCATTGCCCAGCCGGTCCTCCTTCTTCTTAAGCTTGGTGAATTGTAACTTGTTTATTTTGAGCTTTTGGGCTAACATCTGCTTATTAGTGAGTGTGTACCATGTATGTTCTTTTGTGATTGGGTTGCCCTGCTCTGGATGACACTTTATAGTTCCATCCATTTGCCTAAGAATTTCATGAATTCATTGTTTTTAATAGCTGAATAGTATTCCATTGTGTATATATACCAAAGTTTCTGTGTCCATTCCTCTGTTGAGGGACATCTGGGTTCTTTCCATCTTCTGGCTATTATAAATAAGGCAGC
Source organism: Apodemus agrarius (assembly GCA_964023405.1). NCBI lineage: Eukaryota > Metazoa > Chordata > Mammalia > Rodentia > Muridae > Apodemus > Apodemus agrarius. The sequence goes on from OZ030016.1 coordinate 44,029,872, forward strand.
TATGAACATAGTGGAGTTTGTGTCCTTATTACATGTAGGATTATCTTCTGAGTATATGCCCAGGAGTGGTATAGCTGGGTCTGCTGGTAGTACTATGTTTAATTTTCTGAGGAATCGCCAAACTGATTTCCAGAGTGGTTTTACCAGCTTGCAATCCCACCAACAATGGAGAAGTGTTCCTTTTTCCTCACATTCTCTCCAGCATCTGCTGTCCCCTGAGTTTTTCATCTTAGCCATTCTGACTGGTGTAAGGTGGAATCTCAGTGTTGTTTTGATTTGTGTTTCCCTGATAACTAAGGATGCTGAACATTTCTTTAGGTGCTTTAGAGCCACAATGGCTGACTCTTAATACTTGGTGAAATGAGCTGCATTAAAAATCAACATGGCTAGAGAAGATTAATGTCATTCTATCCAGAAATGTGACCTGATATTTGTAGACGCTTATGAAGCAACTGGCACTCATGTGACCCAGAAGATGTTCAAGGACAGCATATTCCTGTCTGGTACGCACAGATCATTTCCCATGAAGGCCATATGCTACACCACAAACAAGACTCATCAGCTTAACAGTATTGAAATCACAGAAAGTACATCCTCCAAGCATAATCAAATTAGAAATTAACAGTTCAGACTCTTGGAAGTTGAAAATTGGAAACATTTCTTATATGCCAATAAACTTGAAAAATACTTAATGTTATTGCCCACACATCAAAGAAGGATGCAAGAGATAAGCTCCACATTTTGAACTGGGTGAAATGGAAGTATGCATCAAAAGTTATGAAAGACAGAGAAAATGATGGTCAGAAAATAAACATTAGAACTCTAGACTACACCAGAAACGTAAAATCTAGAATCAGTAATGTAGGTGTACATCTTAGGAGGTATTAAAAAGAAAGCAAACTGAGTTTAAAGTTGAAAGAGTGATATGTTGGTATAAATTTCTAACCCAATTACCCAGTAAAAGAACTCACAACTCAATCAACATCAATACAAGCTATATGCCTAGATTGGGCGGATCTCCCACGATACTACTCTACTCCCAGTTATGTTATTCCACATAGCTTTCCATTTCTCCAGGCCATGAGCTTCTCTCCATCCTTCCTCACCCTCCTCCGTTATCTTTGATCCTCTCTCTTTCCTTAGATCCTTTCTCCCCCCCAAACCTCTCAGCTTCTCCTTTCCTCCTCCTGCCCAATCATTGGCTCTAGCCTTTATTTGGAAAGTTAAGATGGGGAGAAGGTTCACAAGGCACCTGTATACTGATTAACTCCTTGTCTGCAGCCCCTCCCAGGAGTGGAATTAGCATCAAAATACAAGCCCAGGGCTCTCCACAACAGTGATAGATCAGAGACATAAGAAAGAGATGGTGTGATATGGCTTGTGAGATGTCTTAGTCAGGTTTACTATTGCTGTGATAAAATATGGTCATTGTTGGGTCGTTGGGTGGCGGTGGTGGCTCCAGAAAGAACACACCAGGCCAAACAGTTCCACGTGAGGTTTATTGAGAGGGGAAAGGGCAAAGATGATGGTGGAAAGAGAAGAGGGGAAGAGAGAGAGAGGGGAGTGGTGCTCCTCTTATAAAGGTGAGCCCAATGGATTCTGGGAATATGGTGGCTGTTGCCTTGGCAACAGGTGTATAAGGTGCACTGTCTCTTATGTGATGTCACAGGTTTCGGAGGTCCTGGTAGTGACAGTCATCAAATCAAGCTGGGGAGGAAAGGGTTTATTTGACTTATGCTTCCACATCACAGTTCATTATCCAGGGGAGTCAGGACAGAAACTCTAAACAGGGAAAGGACCTGGTGGCAGGAGCTGATGCAGAGGCCATGGAGGGGTGCTGCTTCATATAGCCATTGTTGCTCATAATTCATGTCTGGAATAAAATGCATTTAATAATTGGCTTCCTCCTGAAGGAACACCGAAGCCTTCTCTCATTTAGAGACACTGCACAAGCCTGTAGCACACTGTGCAAACCGCAGAGTTGCCAGCATAAAAATATTTTAAAAATGACATGAAGAACACGAAGCAGAGCAGAATCATGTCCCCATAGCAGCTGGGAAGGCACATGTCAGGAGGCCAGCATTCTCCAGTGCTCAGAGCCATGTCCCCAGCCATGTCCCCACAGCAGCTGGGAAGTACAGGCCAGGAGGCCAGCATTCTCCAGTGCTCTGGAGCAGGCTTGTGGCTAACTAGGAAAGCATCGGTATTGATACTGAAGTATTGGCTCAGTATTGAGTTGGGTGTTACAAACAGCCACAGAAAAATTGACTTTACACCTGTGAGTATGTGTGTCTACATGTGCGTGTGTGGATACCTTCTGGGTCTCAAAGGGTCTCGGTTTTTGTCAGCTGCCTGACAGGGATACTAGAAACTTAACTGCAGATCCTCTCTCCTAAGGACAACAAATTCTCTTACCCACGGGACCATCTCTCCAATCCTCTGTTACTTTTCTTTACAGACACAAATTCACAAGTTTGAAATCCATGAATTGTGAAGATTGACTTTATAATTAAAAGCTTAAGAACATTTTTTTTTCAACCTGGAAAACTAGAAACTTGATAGTATAATAAAATAAAATTTAATCTCTGAGCACAGGGGTTGTCCTGGGAGGAAAAAAAAATACTATTGAAATCAAGTTATAGATTTGAAAGTTTGTCCCAGAAGGGCCTTGGAGCTATCTGAAAGTTTTAGAGTCGGGGAAGACCCAGCCAGTGTAATAGAAGTTGCTGTGTTTACTGGTAATGATGCAGCTCACTGATTCACGAACAGCGTTCAGGGAAATCTGGATTTTATGCCCAACCTATAATACAATCAAGGTTTAGGTCAGTATAAGGAAGAAGGGTAGCGTCAAAGCTAATAAACCGGGCACAGGTCACAGGATGACCTGCCTCCATCTTGATGTGGAGTATAAGCACCCTGTGCAGCTGAGGGGCAGTATCACATGGTTCTCCATGAGGTAACCCCACCTGAAATGGGAGGAAAGTGTGCCACAGTAAAAGTTTTTCAGATAGCTGTGTTCCTTTGTGCCACTTCTCTGCTGCCTGGAAAGGCATTATGATGTGGTATAAGGTTCTTTGCTGGAATCTAAGCATTTAAGGAATATTTGGCTTCCTGATCATTCTGACATTTTTTTAAAAAAATTTTTTTAATGGCCCTTTACCTGGGTGCCTTAACAAATTCTTCTGATATATTTCATCTCTGTAGAAGCACTTTCCATGTTGTCCTTTAAAAAGTTAGGACTAGTGCTGGCAAGATGGCTTCGCAGTTAAGAGTACTAGCTGCTTTTCCAGAGGACTTGAAATCTATTCCCAGCACCTACATGGCAGCTCACAACTGTCGGTTAACACCAGGCCCAGGAGATCTAGTAACCTTTTTAAACTCTATAGTCGCTACATGCATGTGGTGCACGGACATGCATGCATGCAAAACACAAATAAAATAAAGAATAAGACAATAGTCAAGATTATTACAATCTTGTAGTTTCTATCTAAAATTTATCTAGACAAAACCCAAAGTTAATTCTACTACAGTATCTGGAACAAAAGAAGACCAGAGCTGCAATGTGCCCCACCCTTCTTCTCCTATTATCCCATTGGTGGGCAAGAGGTGGGAGGTGGATGGACCCTTAGGACTATGATGCCCCCTCCTCAGCGACTCCAGTGCTGAGCTGATGCAATGGGAGCTGCATCCAGTCCTATAAGGACAGACAGAAAGCAACTGGAGCTTTAGGATGGAAGTTTTGAAAAACATAATTGTGGAACTCCCTACTAGACCATGTTATTTGTTCTAGGAATTAAAGTAAATTATTGCTATTATTACTAGTACTATTACGACTACTATTATTGCTGTTGTTGGTGTGTATGTACGTGTGTGCCTGTGCGCATGTGCACAGGTGATAGGGCTCAGGTGGAGACCGGAGGACAGCTCTGAGGGTCTCCTTCTACCTTTATGTAGGTTCTGAGGAATCACACCCAGTTTTCCAGGCTTGTACAGAAAGTGCTGAACTGTGTTGCTTGGCCTTATTCTAATGATCTTTTTAAATGAACCTAACTTCCACTGGTGATTAGTGGCACACCAGAAGACAACATTGTTAAGGGAACAAATGTCAATCCTCAAGCCATTCCACAAATGCTCTTTTGGTGGTGGTGGGAAGCGCAAGTGACAATAGAGACAGCCACCACTACATTGGGAATGCTCACCTCTGTCACACTGCATCGACTCTGTTTGTCTTCCACCACTCTCTATCACCAAGTAGCCCAGAAAGCACCCTCTCCTGAAGGTGTGTGGGTGGGGCTGGGGCAACCTACGAATTTTGTGCAATAGTTTTGACCTGTTTTCTATCGTCTTTCTAAAATGCACTGCTTTTTCTGAGTTCAGAACAGGAAAAAATGCTCAGTACATATTCAACCATAGGGAGGAATGAGCTGAGGTCCGATTTTGCTTAACATATAGACTATCTCTTGAGCTTCTTAACATTTCTTAATTATTAGGATACTAAATGGTTTACAGTAGCTCGTAGGAATAATGAAAGTTGGATGTCTTTTCCACACGAAATAAGAAAGCACTTTAAAACATTAACATTATTGAAGGCAAATATTCATTTTCTATGTAAATCCATTTCACTACACACTGGCAACACAATCGTCCAATTAAACAATTCACCCACCATCAGTTACAAGGAAATCTGAGCTTGTAGATCACTTTGAGATGCACTTTAAAGAAATTTGCGTAAAACATGGCACTAGTTAGAGGAAAGGGAATTAATTCATTTTGGCAAAATGCATTCTGACATAGTAAATGTCCATATGTCACAGTTAATGCTTTTTAACAAATTGGCAAATGAGATTATATGAAACTTGGCATTCCTGTTCTGAAAAAAAAATTAGTTCTGAAGAAGATACAAATAGACATTGAACTAGTTTCTATAACAACTGCTTTGGGGAACAAGTATGGCTTTTAATATGTAACAATTGCTAAGATTATTAGCAATTGTTGTTTTCATGATTCGCACACTCAGAGCCCTGACCAGCAGAGCTGAGGTACAAGAGCTGGGCCTCATCAGTAGAGCCAGTCTGAGAAGCATCTCATGCACAGGGAGACAGCAACACATGGGTGTAATGCCAGAAAGCACACGGTGTCAAAAGTTGTGTGTTTTCTGTCTTGTTTTGTTTTTTAATGGAGAGAGACAGGTTGAAACTGACTCAATGGGAAAATTTAATGGAAAAAAACCCTTTAGTAAAATTTGAACTGTAGGGCCTGGGAAGATGATCTGTGAATGAGGGCATGAAGCAAGCATAAGGATCTGAGTTTAAATCCACGGCATCCACTAAAAAGCTAATATATACACAATGAAGTACTATTCAGCCATTAGAAGCAATGGATTCATGAAATTCTTAGGGAAATGGATGGAGCTGGAGAACATCATACTAAGTGAGGTAACCCAGTCTCAAAAGAATACCCATGGTATGCACTCACTGATAAGTGGATATTAGCCTAGAATCTTGGAACACCAAAAACACAATCCACATACCAAATGATGTCCGAGAAGAAGGAAGGAGTGGACCCTGGATCTGGAAAGGCCAATGCATCAGTGTAGGGGAATACCAGAACAGGGAAGTGGGAAGAGGTGGATGGGGGAACAGGGGGAAGGAAAAGGGCATATGGGACCATTGGGGGGCGGGGAGCCAGGAAAAGGGAAATGAAATGTAAATAAAGAATATATCCAATAAAAAAAAAAAAAAAGCCAAGCATGGCTGCAGGTGTCCGTAAGCCCAGTGCAGGAGTAAAAAAGAAACCATCTTGGTCAAGTGGAGACTGTGTGCCTCCCCAGTGAAGGATCCTGTCTTGAGGGAATAAGGTGAATAGCAATACAGGAAAGCACTCAGTATTCTGCTCCGGCTTATGCATGGGCTTACACAACATGTACATCTGCACACTTACATGCATACATCATACACACTACACTGCATCACACTTGCATGTGTGCACACATGCACACACACACTATTCTTAAAAATAAACTTGCTAATATATAGCATTTGTGTGTGTGTGCGTGTGTCTGTGTGTAGGTGTGTGTGTGCATGCAAATACAGACAGGTTCATGTGTGTGAGTACAGATGGATATGTGCCATGACACCCCTATGAAGGGCAGAGGACGATCTAAGGTATCAATCCTTGTCTCCCACCTTGTTTGGGACAGGCTCTCTTTGCTTACTGCTGTTTATGCCAGGATAGATAGCCTGTATGCATCCAGGGATCTTTCTGTCTTTGCCTTCCACCTCCCCCAAGAGTACTGGGATCACTGAGGGATGCGCCCAGCTTTCATGAGGATACTGGGAATGCAAACTCAGGGCCTCAAGCTTGAATGGCAAGTGCTATTTGCACACGGGACCGTATCCCCAGTTTTGGAAAGTTATTTCTCTCCCCCAAGAGTACTGGGATCACTGAGGGATGCACCCAGCTTTCATGAGGATACTGGGAATGCAAACTCAGGGCCTCAAGCTTGAATGGCAAGTGCTATTTGCACACGGGACCGTATCCCCAGTTTTGGAAAGTTATTTCTCATAGTCTGAAGACTAGGAAATTCATCATCAAAGTGACGATAGACTTAGGGACCAGTAAGGACCCGTTCTCTGTTTCACACTTAAGCTGTCTTTACATGATCACACAGAAGATGAGGTCAGTGAGGCCAAGCACTTTCTTAAAACTTTTATAAGGTTTTAAGTGGCTTCATGACTTATTCACATCCTACCTTTTATTACTGTCATAGTGGTGATTTAAGTCTCAATGTGTGGATTTGGGGGCATTTCACAGTCACACCAGAGTCACTGGCTTTAATTCCTGCATGGGACTTGAGAGATGGCAGTTCCTAGTGGTGTATCTACTGGGGGAAGATGCTCGCAGGTGGGACTAAGTGGAGCTTCACTGAAGTCTAAGGTGAACCAATCATATCTAAGGATCACTAAGTTTGGCTTTAGCACCATTAAAAACAAACCCCTCTGGGCGGTGGTGGCACACGCCTTTAATCCCAGCACTTGGGAGGCAGAGGCAGGCGGATTTCTGAGTTCGAGGCTAGCCTGGTCTACAGAGTGAGTTCCAGGACAGCCAGGGCTACACAGAGAAACCCTGTCTCGAAAAACAAACAAACAAACAAACAAACAAAAACAAAACAACAAAAACAAAAACAAAAACAAACCCCGAAATCTATGTGATAACTCATTTAGCCAATCCAATTCTTCTCTCTCAGAGAACTGTTTGGGTCCAAGGAGTCTGCTCACTGTCCATCTTCTCATCTCTTCACAGATGGCATAAACTGCAGGAGACCTCAAGGACTGTCCTATAACAGTGGTACGAGAGAACGGTGCCTTAACCATTGTATTTTTTAGCTTTTTTATTTTTAAAATTAGTATGGAAGGTATGAGATATAGCTGTGGTGTCTTAATTTTAATGTTTAGGATAAGCTTAAGTCTTTTTTTTTCATGCATATAGATGTTTTCAACCCAGAAAGAGGGAAGTCACCTGATACATAACACATACCATGTAAGAACACTGGTCCAGGTCTGCCCAAAAGGAAATAGCGAAAGCAAACACAATTTTTGGTAAAGCTCTCTGCTCTAATGCATTTATGAATAATACATTATTATTATCAGTGTCAACTTCTAAATTCTCCTCACAGCTAAAGGTTGTGAAGGTCTCCTTTTAATCCATCACAAGATACTTTCACCTTACCTTCGCCAATGTATCAATATTGAATGATATAAAAATACTTTTAGCATTTGCTTTCAAATAAAATATTCAACACTCAATGCTTTCATGGAACATTTTTTCCTTAAAAATCCATTATGCTAAAAGTAAATATCTACATGGAGACCACTAGACTGATGTAATTAAAATGTACGTTTCCAAAAAGGTAATGGCCCTTATGTCAGCAATGGGTGCTGTGGCTGGATCACTGTGAATTTTCCTCAGATAATCCTATCTGGAATAAACAAAAATTACTTTTAAGTTTTCTAATTTTAAATCCCAAGAGAGTTCTTAAGGCTATTATTTTTGTTTGGGTTACTCAATAATTTTATCACAGATTATTTAAAAAATGTAAGAGATTCAAGGTAAGAATAAGTTTGGCCACCTTTATTTTATATTTCTTTGATTTTAGTTTGTGTGTGTGTGTGTGTGTGTGTGTGTGTGTGTGTGTAGTTTTAACACACAAGGTAAAAATGCTTCCTGAAAGGGCCATATACTGTATGACCCAAATCTCAGTGGTAGGCATGGAAAACCTATTTGTAGAGCAAATTTAATCCAGCAAAATGGCTATTCTGACAAGGGATCATATCCAAATATATGATCTGGCCAGAATGCAGAGACACCCTTAGTACATGCCTAACAATCCCTAACAATGAAGGTAAGGTTAGTTTGTAGAAGGAAGCAACTAATCTGAAAGTGAACTTCAATTGAGGGGCAGACAAAGTGATAAATCAGAAAAAGATTTGACAGATAATAAATGATCATGAGGGTGTGTCCAACTCCAGTCCATACATTTACAGTGTAACTTCTACACTGAAGATGCATTGAGGAAGAATTATAGCAGAGGTCCAGGATGCCTGCTCGATGCTACAGTGCCTTTTAGACGTAGCAGGAAGCCACACCCATGAACTCTTAACAACTGGGTTAGCTAACAAGACTGTCATAATGACAAACCCAGGTGATATCCCAACATGGATTACACAAATCTCACAAGGTTCCACTTTTAAATTGAAGAGTTACAGGCAATCAGTGGCTGCAACACACACACACACACACACACACACACACACACACACACACACACACACACACAGAGAGAGAGAGAGAGAGAGAGAGAGAGAGAGAGAGAGAGAGAGAGAGAGAGAGAATCCGTTTTCTCCAAGAACAAGACCTCTGATAGGTTATTCAATCCCAAGTGGTCATCCTTAGACTAACTTTCCTATGAGCAATGCTAAGTAGAGTGAGTTGGTTTTACACAGACAGACACTTATGTAGCAATGATAAAGACTAAGAGAGTATATTTAGGAGAGGTAGTGGGAACTATGTGAGAAAAGTTGCAAGGGGAAAAGGAAGAAGTACAAATGTTATAAATATAGTGCTCATGTATGAAACAATTAAAAAATTTAAACTATAAAAAACAAAATATGTTATTTGCTCTGTCTTTAGGCAAGATACTCTCAGAGCGCACCAATACAATGAACAACTCCATGGAAACATCACTAACTGAAAGCTAGTATTTTGAAACTAATAAACATTGGTAAAAATGAACCAGAAGGAATTTGAGGTCAATTAGAATGTTCTATGCTTAGCTTTGGACTATTCTCTTTTGGGTTATGGCAATGCAAGCATTTGGCAAAATCTTTTATATTTAGAAATTGCATACTTCATTGTATGTAAAATTGACCTAACAAACAAAAAGAATCACGGATGCGCTTAAAATTCTACTGATAAGCTTAGGGAAAGGTTTAATGTGGTGGGTAGTGATAATTGCAATTTACTTGGAAATGCATTAATAAAAAGAAATTGGATTGAGAGAAAAGCCTATGATAAAACAAATATGTAAAATGTTAATTATCAAATTGGTTAGTAGGTTATGTAAGTGTTTTCTGGAAATTTCTTTCAACATTAATGGATGTTGGAAAAGCTTCAACACAAAGCATTATAAAAAAAGCAATTGCCTGGCCTCATTTAGATGGAGCTACATTAGCACCCAAGAGCTAAGAGCTGAGTTCTTCCTCAGCTACACTCAAGAGTTTCAATTATGAATGAAAGGATGTGATTAACTGATTCTAAAAGCGTCAGAATAATAAGGAAAGTCCTATTATCTATTATTGATGGGTTAATTCATTAATTCAGTAAATGTTTATAGAATTACTAGAATGTATAGAAACTGCTCTCAGCACATTAGCCAAGAGTCATGTGTGGTGTTGCAGGACTACAGCCTCAAGAACTCAGGAGGCTGAAGCTGAAGATCATGAGTTAAAGGCTAGTTCAGGGTTACATTTACATTTGCAAAGTAAACTCATGCATGAGATCTTGGAGAGGCTGTGTGGTTAAGAACTTTTATTGCTTTTATGGAGGTCTCAAGTTTGGTTCCCAAATCCACACTAGGCAGCTCACAACCACATATATCTTCAGTGTTATCTGATGCCCTCTCTTCTACCCTTCAAAGGCAACTTCACCCATGTGGGAACACACACACACACACACACACACACACACACACACACACCCATTCACCCACCCACCCACCCACCTACACACACCCACACCCACACACATGTAAAATAAATCTTTAAAAAGTAACAGAAACAAAAGACTATAGCAAGAAGGCTAATGTTTCAGGAATGTAGATATTCATCATAATTTCAAGGATGGGAAAAGTGGGAGTGGGTGGGCTTAGTACCGGAAGTGGGAGGGATCAGCAACAGACAAGGTTGAAATTTTGTCTCAAGATCCAAGACTTTTCTTATGAGGGAATATCATTTGTCAGCTTTTAGTGGACGGTGGCACTGGGCACTGGAATGAAAGATCATTTCTGACATAGCCTCTTTAGCAGAGACGGCTTTCAGTTGGTGATCGCATGTTAACATGCATTCCAAAGCAGAATCGGCGCCTTTGGCTTTCTTACCTAGTGGTTCAGTTTGCCCTGGCAGAATGTACCAACTGCACAGAGCAGAGCAGCTCTGAGCTGCAGCTGAATGCCCTGTACACAGTGCCTGCACCCTCTAGGAGAGAGAGAGAGTGGCAGTTGGGATTGTATACAATGCCTTCTTAGAAACAAAACCAAAAATAAAGCCAAACCCAAACCCTAAAGCATTTACGGAAAAGCAGTTATCAAATTTAGGTGGTGGATTTTTCCTGTGTGTTTTTCAAAGTGATACAAATGAAAAATTCTCACAACTAAAGATAAAAAGCCAATAAATTAATTTGAGAGTACCAATGAGATCAATTCACAACAGACAATACAGAGTTTGCTAAAATGCACCCAAAGGCAGGCAATGAAAAGAGATAGGAGCTACCAAAATAAGAAATATACCCAATAAACTGATGTCCTACTTTATATTAAACAATACCGTGGAGAAAATTTGGAAATAATGCTCATCCATTGGTGCTACAGGTGTTGGCGCAGAGTAACACTTTGGTCTAATTAGCTTATTAAATAGCAAAATTGCTTACTTTTGACAAAATAATACCTCTGGGCAAACAGGTTGATTGTGTCCACTTCAAAAGAACTGCTGCTTCTGACTTGTGGGAAAATGGAGAATTTCTGTGGAAATTCCCAACCTACAGCATTCCAGATGACATGAACATCTGGGGTAGTAAACGTTGAAGACTGTCACTAAGGTGGAGATTTGTTCCAAACTCCAACAGGATTTAAGCTGCAAGAAGTCCTGGTGGCTGTGAAAATCACAGATACCCCAGGGCTCAAAAAGAAACTAAGTTAAAGTTAAAATATTTAGTGTAAACCATCTATGGAATTAACAAAGAAAAGTAAAGAGAAGTTATTCGTCACAGATTACAAGGTTTCTGGTGTTTTGCTTAGAGCTTAGCTTTCTGTCCTGTCATGGTTTTGGAGTCAGTAACACACACACACACACACACACACACACACACACACGTTGCCACTTTGGAGCTGAGGATGGAACCCAGGGCCTTACACTTGCTAGGCAAATGCTCTAAATTCCAGCTTTATTTGATTTTTTTCTAATGATTATTTTCTAATGATTATTTTCTAATGGCTTATTTCTACATGTGATGAAACACACTGGGATGCAGTCACTTCGCTGAAAATCCACCGACTGCCAACTACTCAGTTATGCTCTTCAGGAAGTAGAATTGAGGCAAACAGGTAAGCTGAGGTCGCGTCCCGCCCTTTACAGTCCCCCTCCTTGTGCCTGTGACCCCTGAGAGATCAGGCGGCAGAGATTCTAGAATGTAACCACTAAACCTCCATGGAAATGATGGTCTGGCCGATTAAACTTCTGCACACACTGTCCTGAAATATTAATACATAAATTAGGATGACAATTAGAAACACTATAAATAACAAGTTTAATTTGATAGCTCGGCTACTGTAATAAATTTAACAACTGTTTCTCTCTCTCTTGCCATATTCATTTTCACCTTGGGGTTAAGTGATACCGGCTAAAGTGCTCCTGGAACAGGAGGCATTTGCAGAAGGCCAAAGTGTGAAATTCATTTTCCTTGTTCTGGCTTTATTCCTGTTGACATAAAAGCACCACATAAAACATCTCACACTAGAACACTGCCTATCCTTCCCATGTGGATTTTTTTTTCTTTTAAGGTCACTAAGTCAAGGTTTGTGAGAATAATGATCACATTCAACATTTGTCCGTGTATAAAGATTCATAGTTAATGTTTAAAACCTCATCTGCTGCTATTCCAAGCATCTTCACATACGCTGACTGGCTCACTACATCTTACGACGGTGGTGTGAAAGGGATCCAGTGCGCTCCATTTTACCCATGAGGAAGTGGTTACTCGGTAGCTTGTCCAAGCTTACAGATGTTGCTGCTACTCTGTCCTCGATTTAATCTGTGAGGTGTACTCCAAATCTTTCTACCACTCTCTGCAGTGATCTAAATTCTTTACCCTTTTATTGCCTCCTGCGATGTGTCCTTGTTCCCGTGTACTGTGTGTGAAAACTGGACCTTTGCCTCATGAGTATCTAAGTCAGTGTCTTGTGAAGGCAGTCTTAGCTTTAGGACTGAGAGGCCCCATTCATTGTAATGCAGTAATGTGAAGCAGTAATTGTCCTTCTCCAAGTCAAGCCAGGCACTACGGGAATCCTGACTCAACAATGCAAGGGTAATTTGGATGGTGTTCCATTCTACACTCTCTTACTCTCTTGGGAATCTCCCCATCACCGCTATTGTCATTAATAAGGCTGATAAATAAAGATGACTGAGGGGACTCTGGCCAGCGGGAGAGTGGTGGGCATGGCTTTGGCAGGCTTTCCCTTCTCTACCAATCCCTCTGCCTTGCTAAAAACCATTAGATTACATTCCCAGAGCTAGCCACCGAGGCTTAGTCCCTTTTTTGACCACTTCCTCTTTCTGAGGCTGACTACCAAGGTCCAGATATGAAAGTATCGAAGTCCAACAATCAAAAGCCCTCTTTAGCTCACCTAATTAACATGTCCAATTAAAATGAAATACTTCATCTTAACGAGGGCTTTCCCCACTTGCCTCCATAAACCACCACTATGTTCCTCCTCTGTCTCCTCTCTATCCAGAGGCAGTCCTTTGTCTGCTTTCCTAGGTACCAGTACCTTTCCCCATCTCTTCTCCTTTATCCCCTCTCCCTTGTTCCCGTTGTCCCCTTCTTATTTGCCCTCTGTCCCTCTGGGGCAAATAAATCTCTTCTGTGCTGAGAACTCGGTCTTGGGTTGTCTTGAGCTGACTCTGAGGTTCCCAAATAGGTGTCTAAGGATGATGGTAGATTGCAGGGTGGTGGTGGCGCATGCCTGTAATCCCAGCACTTGGGAGGCAGAGGCAGGCGGATTTCTGAGTTCGAGGCCAGCCTGGTCTACAGAGTGAGTTACCCTGTCTCGAACCGCCCCCCCCCCAAAAAAAAGGATGATGGTAGACAGCACGTGATGTCACAGAAAAAAATGACCCATCTACCTAGCCACATTAGAGAATTGAGTTCTTTTTACAGATGGCCATGGGAATTTGAAAATAGCTATTACACAAGTTAAGGCCATACTCTGCAATGTTAAAATATTTGTGCCCATCCACTAAGATGATAACTGTGTAGATTCCTATTGTTGGAACTCTCAAGGTACTTACATCCATACAGTTTAAGGTCACTTAATGCTGGTATTTTGAAACCAAGATGCTTCTTTCCCAGCGTCATGTTTCTGATGAGTCTTTAAAACCATTCAGGGTGAAATTATTCTCTCATATCTGATACTATAGCAGTTTAAAGGATGATTGAATAGCATAAACTCTTACTATGTTAAATAGGGTTCCTAGATGAAAAATCAATGGGAGACCTTTTATGTTGTCTTATGGTTTGGATATGAAGCTGCTCCATGAGCTCCACCAGGCCTCAACCCCCCTCCCTCCCCCCTCTGTGGAGGTGTTACTGTGGGAGATCCTGGACACTTTAGGAAGTGGGGTCTAACTAAGGAAGATGGTCACTAAGAACTTATATAGCTATGTCTTGTCTCAGGCAGGGCCCTTTTTCTGTTTCCTGTCTATCATGATCATATCATGATATCATCATATCATAGCCTCTGGCACATGCCCTCCCTGCTGTGACATTCTGCCTTATAGGGCCAGAGTCAGTGGAACTGAAGACTGTGGGTTGACTTATCTGAGACAGTGGGTCAGAGTGTGTCCTTCCCCCTCAAGCTGCTTTCCCCTCACATACTTTGTCACAGCAATGGGAAGTCTAAATCACATACTATCTAAATGGTTTTATATAAAAGATCATGTTCTGTCATGAATTCAGTCTAGATGTTCATTAACAGGTGTATGGATGAAGAAAATGTGATGTCTGTATAAAATTGAGTTTTATACAGCCACAAAAATAGTAACTTATTATTTGCAGGAAAATAAATTAAGCTGGACACTATCCTGTGAAGTGAAATAAGCTCAATTCCGAAACATAAATATCAATATTTTCTTCTACATGCATAATCTAGATTTAAAAATATTTGTGAATAAAATTATGTATAAAATATGTATATATAAGAAATGTGAGTAGGAGAGAGACATTGAAAAAATTGCTTTATGGGGAGAGTTGCAAGAGAAGACATTAGTGGTGAATACAACCAAAGCACATAATATGCCTGCATGAAAATGTTATAATGAATTCTGTTGTTTCATATAACAAATATATACCAGTAATAAGAAAGACATGTACAATCAAAAAGTCTAGCTATTATAATCTTTTGCGTATAAAGTTTCAACATAACCATGTGAAGATAAAGTATACAGAACTGTAATCAGGACCCTAAATGAAGTAAAAGTACATTGTTAACCCAAGATCACTGCGAATATATTATCTATTCCAAATGAACAAAAATGTATAGGGTTTCTTAAAGAAAATTAAGTAAATATTAGGAGCTAACATCTTTCATGTTGATAGCAAGCACTTAATTGGGTAAAATAAGAATATAATTTGTGGAAACAATTCCTTGTGATATTCTTGGATAAATAGAAAAATAATTGGTCAGGTAGTAGTAGCAAATTCTTTTTAATATATATATATATATGTATCATACATATATATGACACACACATATATATAATATATAATATATAATATATAATATATAATATATAATATATAATATATAATATATAATATATAATATATAATATATAATATATAATATATAATATATAATATATAATATATAACATATAATATATAATATATAACATATGATATATAATATATAATATATGATATATAATATATGATATATGATATATGATATATGATATATGATATATGATATATGATATATGATATATGATATATGATATATGATATATAATATATAATATATAATATATAATATATAATATATAATATATAATATATAATATATAATATATAATATAATATTATATATATATATGTATGTATGTATGTATGTATGTATATAATTTTACCAGGACTTAGAGATCACTTAACTTCAAAGTATACATGAAATTTGGGGTAATTATTTACAAATATAGTTTTTCAGCCTTACTGTTTCTTCTAACAATTCAGGAGTTAGGGGAAAACTGCCAAAAGTTGTTTGAGTCTAGGAAACACATGGCAGGGATAATTTGCAAAATAGTCTCTTTCAATTAATATTACATACTATGCTGCAATATTCATCTGGATAAGGGTTGTGTGAATCAAGCTCTGACCGCAGCTACTGTGTCTAGTAAGCTTTAGTCCCTCACTGCAAAATTAGGGGAGGGGGGAGCATAAGAAGGGGGGGTTTAAAGTTGTCCAATACTCAAGGCTGTTAACAGTTTTCAGATTTTGATCAGTCCTACCTACCCTTCAACATGGAGGCTAATGTGTGTCTGTGGAGCTGGGCTGAGAGGGACAGTTCACTGGTGAGATAATACTGATAGTGTCCTCTCCAAAGACAAGTGGGTGATGGACCCTTCTGTCTTGTCCCAGAATTTCTGTCAGAAGTTTTCTGATATCGCTTCCAGCTTCCACTGAAGGGACGCGTGAAAGCACATAGCTGTAACAGTGCAGGAGTGCAGCCTTGGCTTTAGGGGGACAGCTATCCAAAATGACTACAGTAATGCTCTCTGTGTTAGTCATTGACCAAGCTGTGAGGAGACAGCATAGCCACAGCCACTCTTATAAAGGGAAGCATTTAATTGGGGCTGGGCTACCGTTTCTAAGGCTTAGTCCATTATCATCATGGAGGGGAGAATGGTGGCCCACGGGCAGACATGGTGCTAGAGGTGGCTGAGAATTCTACATCTGGATCTACACCTGCAACAGAAAAAGACTCTGCACCCAGCTTGAGCATTCGAAACCCCAAGGTTCAAAGTTCACCTCCAAAGTGACACACTTCCTCCAACAAGGATTACTCTGGAAAGTAGCACCACTTCCTAATGACCCAAAATTCAGATCTGTGAGAGACTATGGTGGCCATTCTAATTCAAATCACCACCCTGTTAGAATCATCATGGAGGTTGGGGCTCCCTACCTTTGCTTTATTCATCCAAACTGAACTGTCTTCCTCCCCCCCCTCAGTGTTTTGTAACTAATGCTCAAGAAGCTTCTTGCACATGAGCTGTAGACAGCACAATCAGATATATGGGGTCCTGAGAGTCGTGGGATGCTATGGGCTTAGACCGGATGTGTAAGTCTGAATGTTCATGCTCTTCTGAAATGAATATGCAGAAATTCTCACTCCGAAGGCGATGGTATTAGGGGTTAGAACCTTTAGGAGATTATTAGGGCATGAATATAGAATTCTTCTGCATGGGATTGTCTTTATATTAGTGACCTCAGGAGATCGCTTGTCCCTCTATCATATGAGGATATAATATAAAGACAGCCATGGAGGAAGTAAAACAGGGACTGTCACCAAACACCAAATCTGTGAGTATTTTTATCTTTAACTTCCCAGCTAACTTTCACAGTGAAGAAAATATTATTATTTGTGTGTCAAAAAGCTTGATTGCTTTTATACCCATTATGTATGAGCCTACTGTTCCTCTACAATTAGGCAAAATATGATAAAATATTGCCAGTGTGGGTGCTGTCCTTTTCCACAGTTTGGGTGGGAGGAAGCTTCTCACTGATGACAGGTGGTAATGCTGCAGGACCTTTGAATTAGTACAGCTGGTGGCTGGGAGCTCTAGTGTCCGGGTGTCAGGATGTCAGGAGAGACAGAACATGAATCCCAGCACCACCACATTCACAAGCTGCAGTACCCACATCAGCAAAACAAGGCTAAGAATTATGCCTTCTGACTAATCTATGGATAGCAATAATTATACAAGGTCCTGGGTGCATATTAAATAATACAGGTTATTCACATCTATAAATTACAGTCATCCATGCACACTGCTTTGTTATGTGGCCCCTGGATGCTAACGGAGCTGAAGAATTTGGGTGGCTCTATGGATACTGGGACAATGTGCTATTGTGGTAGCACATTCCTAATGTTTGTGGTGATGCTGGCACGGATATTCCTTAGAAGCCCGGCAAACAATTATGTACAGTACGTAACACTTAATAAGGACTATTAATGCTCAAGTCACTGAATTATATATTTATATTTCACCTTTAGTTTAGCAGATATTCCTCATCCTTATACACATAGCAGAGTTTGCTGAAAGGCAGTATGCCCTGTCATGTGGCACAGCCTCAGACATCTTTCTATTAACTGCCTTGATTGCATTGTTTTCTGGGGTTTGATTTAATGCCATTATGTGTAAGTTTGTTCACGTCATTGCGCTCACTATGATAGAACTACATAATTATTCATTCTTCAGGATGCATACTGTATCAATTCATCTCTCACAATGACTCTAGAGGGAAGAGCTACGATGTAACTTTGACATTTGTGGAAAGGGGGATAGAGAGAGGCTGAGTAAACTCTCCAAGGACACCCATGGGGGACCTCCTCAGAGTCTAATGACTCAAAACCAGCGACAGGCTATAGCAACATGCCCTAGTTCAACAGCCAGAGCCCAGTGCCAAACCAACAATGAGCAGAAAACAATCACAAAGCTGAACTTGAGTTTTTTTCAACTCTATGCAGATTGTGATCGAATAGAAGGTAAATGGTTGGACTTAACAATTTACTGGTGTTTACCTGGAGACTTTTTTTTTTTAACAGCTACAAGTTGTGTTCATTGTGGAAGAAATGGTATCACTGAAGGTTAATCTTTCCAAATGCTTTTCAAGAAGCTTCATTTTTTTTTTTAAGGTTGGGAAGTGAAACAGACTCAGAAGAGAACAACAAATTGTTCTATACCATATATATATATATATATTACATCGAAAATAAGATGCAGCTATAATGTTATCATTCAGACAAGAGTTTTAATTGCAGCAGAATATGCACCCTATGCTTAAGAGATTGCCAGTATGTGTTTTGATTTTTTATTTTCAATAACTTTCTGTCGAAAGAACAATAGTTTTTTATGAAATGATGGTGTAATTTTAAATTAGCACCACTGTCGAATATTGAGGGTTAATGCACAATTCCTAAAACTTATTAGCTGAGATAA
This sequence comes from Apodemus agrarius, assembly GCA_964023405.1. Lineage (NCBI taxonomy): Eukaryota > Metazoa > Chordata > Mammalia > Rodentia > Muridae > Apodemus > Apodemus agrarius. The sequence goes on from OZ030016.1 coordinate 44,048,636, forward strand.
ACAAAACTGTATGCATTGTAGAGAAGACAAAGTTCATTTGGAAAAGACCTTGTTCTTTATTCTCTGGGGGAGTCAAAATGGTCTTGGAGGTTCTATGAATTTTAGTTCAGTTAGGACACCTTCCTTTACTTATTCATTCTTATTCTACTGTGTGTGTGTGTGTGTGTGTGTGTGTGTGTGTGTGTGTGTGTGTGTGAATAAACATGTTTATGTGCTTTCACAGTATGCTGGCATGTATGCCCATGTGTGTACAAGGCAGCAGTTGGCATCTACTTTGAGTGCTGTCTACTTGGTTGATGAAGGTAGGGCTTCTTGCTGAGCCTGGAGCTCAGGTATAGCTAGCCAGTTTGCTGTGGGATCTCACTCTCTCTTCCTCCTGAGCACTGTGGGTACAAGTAGGCAACCATGCCTGTTGTGTCATCTCTGGGGAGCTGACTTTAGTCCCCCTACTTCCATAAAAATCACTTTGTCCCTTGGACTGTCTCCTCAGCCCTACCTTGCTTTAGATGCTATAATGATAATATATTTGTGTAAAACGGTGTTTAAAATATTTATAATTTTTATATCCATAAATTCATTAATTTAAGTATTTTCATAATAACCATGATGGGTAGATGTGCTATGAGCGATCAAATTGTATAAAGAAATGCAAATACTTTTAAATTTGTATCTTTTGGGGCTATATAATTACTTACATTGCTTCTAGTTGTAAACAGTGCTGAGTCTCACTGTCTATTACATGTGATGATGGAGGGCCCCTTCTTTCCAATGGCCACGAAAATCACATGGGAGAATGCAGAACATTTTCCCCTGCTCTTTTGTCCACTTAGTTCCCACATGCTTTCCCTTAAGTTCTTAAAAACCCTTGGAATTTTTAACCGATAAAGACTCCTTTATTCATTCTTCTCCTTCAGGAATTCTTAAGTTTACAGTGTGTGTGTGTGTATGTGTGTGTGTGTGTGTGTGTGTGTGTGTGTGTATGTGTGTGTCTGGCTTCTCCTTCCATTTTGTTTGAGAGGGTCTCTTGTTCAGTGCTGTAGAAGCCAGACTAGCTGGCCTGCAAACTCCTGCCTCTGCTTCCCGTCTTGCTTTAGGACCACTAGGATTGCAGACACAGAAGTCTGCACTCCACTTCATGTGGGTCCTGGGGATCTGAACTGCCGGTCCTCAGATTTTCACAGCAAGTCTTTTGGCCCTGGAACCATCATCCTTCTTGCTCTCCAAGGAATTAATTCTTTAAAGAGCCCTTCAATGAATTAATTGTTAAACCTCTCTGGCTTAACATAAGCATATTTTCCCTCTATTTCTTGTTCTTTTCCTTTGTTGGAAACAGGGTCTCTATGAATAGTCCTGACTGGCTTGGCACTTCCTATCACCCCAGTCATGTCTTTTACTCACAGAAATCTTCCTGTCTTTACTTCCTGAGTATTAGATTTGTAGACATGAGCATAAAACATGGCGTTCATTTGTCCTTTTTTATTTTTGTATTTACTTGTGTGAGTTTTTGAGGCTTTTTTTTTTAACCGATTATATTACACTTTAAAGGTGGCTACAGGTTAAAAAAACAATCTGCATATAAACCTGTACTTCTTTTTCAGAAGGAACTTTGCTTTGGAACTACTCAATTTTTATTCTGTATATAAGGACAAAAACTTAGGCTTGACAGCATCTAATTTACAATGAATATCAGGTAAATGCTATTTTCAGGATGATGCCAATAAAATAGAGATAATTTTACATTTGAGCACTGAACACTGTAAATTTCTTGCAATGTACTCCTGTCTTATAATACAAAACTCACAATTCAGTTCTGATTTGTTGAGAGGCTACTGTGATTTATAATAGCAAATAGCCAGTTATCATGTTGGCTTTTTTTTTTCACATCTAGACTTACCATCATGGAACTGTATCGTTGTTCATAAACCAACCTTTCCATTTGGTGAGGCAGTATTTTAAAAACAAAGCTCTGCTCCACATCTGTTTATTTTGGCTTCTAAAAGCACTAATGGTTAAAAGAGAAAGGAAACACAACAGGAATATGGAACCAGGAAACCATAAAGCAAAGTGAATGATAAATCTTCTAGTCACAAATAGACCTAAACCCCAGAGAAGCAAAATGTTTTCTCTGTTTAAGATTTGGCAAGTTACCAACTACATATTTATTTAAGTTATAGTTATTTTTTCTTCCCTTTGCACCATGTTATATTTCTTGTGGTCATTATTCTTTTTTCTTTTGGTTTTTTGAGACAGAGTTTCTCTGTATGGCCCTGGCTGTCCTGGAACTCACTAGTAGACCAGGCTGGCTACGAACTCAGAAATTTGCCTGCCTCTGCCTCCTGAGTGCTGGGATTAAAGGCATGTACCACCACTGCCTGGGTGATTTGTGTGTGTGTGTGTGTGTGTGTGTGTGTGTGTTTGTGATTATTCTTTTATATTTTCCAAAAGAGCTGAATGTATTGGATATTTGTATATGTATGGGTATGAGGGGTATATACTAAGCAAGACCATAAAAGATCCATATTCAAGGTTCTTGACATGAAAGGTGGACAAAAATTTAAAATATCTTGAGCTTTAAATGAATTACTTGCTATATGTACACAAGCACGAGCAGTTGACAGAAGTGAGTAGCTGGGTAGTACTGAGTCACGAGTCACGTGGACTCAAGCACAGGAACTGAAACATAGAAAGCAGTCTCTAAGATCCCATGCTGTGGGGGAAGGCAGGCTACTCTGAGTCAAGAGAGCTGTTGAATGGAAGTTGCCTACTTCTTGGGGGCAGAGATTGATTGAACTGTGAATTTATAAAATTGGGATTATTTGCTTTTAGGATAGATTTATATACAGGTTTTGCCCAAATCACATGGGGGAATTTTGCCTGTGGTTCAGAACTAGGATAGGGAAAATTAATCAGTGACTTCAAGTAGAGAGGGCAGTGAACAGGTATTAATAAAGTAAATGTCTGTGGCTCCAGGTGATACAACAAGTTGGCTGCTCTAGGCAGAGAGCTGAATCATAAGATGGCGTAAGGTTGCTTTACTTGCCTCCCAGGACACTCATGTTCTGTCTACGTGGGCTCCACGGGAATACTGGGTTTTATATCCTCTTGGCAACATAGGAAAAGCCTAATTATACGGACATGTAATATTTTAGTTTACTTAATTTGTTTTGGATTGTTTTAATTTGAATGAGGATAGGGAATATTAGTCACTGACTCCAGAGTAGAGAGTGCCTGCTAATAATCATTGCCTGCTTTGAACAGGTATTAATTATCTATGTCTGTAGCTACAGACATAGATTTTATACAGGTATTAATAAAATATGTTTGTGACTTTGGCCAGAGAGCCAAATGGAAAGATGATATAGATTGTATAGCCAGTCACAGGAAGCTCATATTCTGTTAACATGGGCTCCACAGGAATTTTGAGTCTCTTTTTTTGCTTGGCAAGATAGGAAAGGCCTAGTATGGGCATATACAGTATCTTAGTTTACTTTATTTGTTTTGGATTGTTTTAACTTTTAAAATGGGTGTGATGTTGAGATTTGTGGTTATATTATTCCTTTGGGAGAGAGGTCAAAATAAAGGGTTTTCTCATTATGGGCTCAAGAATATGGGAGAAAGGTATTGTCTTTGTGTTTTTAGAAAAGGTGATTAGTGTCTATACACTTTCCAGAGTAATATGGATCATATTTAATAGAGGAAGACCTCCCTGAAGAACTAGATCCCAGAGAATCAAACAAAAAGGTTATCTTGATAATACTAAAATTTTGTTTTGAGATTTGTATATTACAGAATATACAACCTTGGTGACTCTCATCATCAGACACGCTGAACTGACCTGCTTGAACTCCTGATGTCTTGGACTTCCAGCTGGATCCAGTCAGGACACTAAATCAATTGCTGGTGAGGCATTCTTAAGTCCAACCAACTCCTCTATTTTCCCTACCCTCCTCCCCTTGCTTCAAAATATCTCAATGCCCATATTCAGCTAGAATTGATTTCATAGCCATAATCTCATTTGGTAGAAATCTTTTTAATTGTTACTAAGCTGAAGTCATAATTTCTTATTTTGGTACAGAATTTATTTTGATGTGAAATCAAGGTTTTCATTGGTATAAACTTCTTCTATTGATACAAAAAATTTTAAAAGTACAGGGCTTAGGCCCAGTCCTTCTATAACTGTTATTATAAACTGATCTGAGATGATTAAGCCTATGAGTTAAGGGCCAAATAGCAAATTTATGGTTCTGAGTTTAGTGTTAGGTTTTTCAGAGATTTTAATTAGAAATAGTTGAGAGTAATTAATGGAGAACAGTCCAGATTACTTTATGTAGATAGTTGGTTTTCAACATCGTAAATCCACAGAATGTGACATTTAATGTTATTTATTCACTTGTTGTTGAGACTAGTCTTCTCCTGACAACTTTCCCTGTCTTGGATTCAAAGAAGAAATTGAGTATCTATGAGCGACTCCATTTGTGGTAAGATAGCCACTAGGCAAGAATTGCCCTTTTCATCTACAAACAATACTGTTTGTCCAAAGAAAGGACACAATTACAGGTTTAGGACCGCTTGATTCTGCTGAGACAGAGTAGACTAGTCCTTAATATCTTGTTTCTCTAGGTCTATCAGATGATCCTGGGCCAGAAGGCTGAAGGCATGCTCCATTTTCCTGACTTACTGGGGCTGTACAGATAGGCAGCCTGTCTCAGTTCTGTGTTAGGCTTCCTATATATTTTCATTTAATGTTGGTCATTCTCGGATTTCTGACAGGGTTAGTCTCATAGCCAACCCAGGCTATTTACTTTGAGAGAATAGATTTGAGAGGATGATTTTCAGATGGCATACTATCTAAAGCCAGGACATAAGTCAAAGTAGAATCATAAGTCTTTTAATTTAGGATAGATGACAATGTTCTATCTTAAGGACATAAATGATGGACTGGATGTTAGGGCTATCTTATGCTTCGTAGATTACAAAATGGTATTAGTTATGCTCTATTTATATTTGAGAGAAAGGTTTCTGAGCGAGTAGGCAGGACTTCTGGGTTGGATGAAGGAAGAGAGGAACGGGGACAGCAGAGGGGTAAGATGTAGTTGTTAGAGTTTCCTTGCATCGTGGTGGATCCACAAGGATTCACCACTGGAGGAATCAGCTTTTAGCAAGGCTTACAAGATTAGGTTTTAGTTGTTGCACCCAGAGATTGAGTTATTATTGCTTCTGAACTAAGTTTGTATTACATCTGGGCTCAAGAGAGAAAGGTAGGTGACAAAGTGTAGGTTTGCCAGATGTGCACCACAAAGGTGGTGGAGGATTTGAAGCACAGGGCTGGTGTGGTAGCGACCTGCCAGTGGGAACCTAGTGAGCTGGGTGGAGAGATTGTAGAGTTCAGAGTCAGATCTCCATGAGATAAATACAGGTTGGCCATTGTCTGTAAGTGCATGACTGGCCAGGCTGCCTGGGCAGAGGCACAAGTAGGTTTTTTTTTTTTTTTTTTTTTTGGTTTGTTTTTGTTTTTAAATATTTCCGGCAACAAATAAAAATACTAATTATGGATTCATGAAATTTAACAAGATGCAAGATAAATGGAAACAAATTGTCAATTTGATTAATCACAGCAAAAGTCCGAAAACAAAGAAAGGAAACATTGAATAGAGAAGGGAAAGCCAGTAATCCCCTAGATCACAGCAATACTATTACTGACTTCTCTTTAGAGACAATGGAGGACAGAAGGCAGTGGAATATTAACAGCAAAATAAAGAAAGCAATTAAAAAGAAACCTCCTGTAAATCAAGAAGTCTATCCTTATCCTATCTTCTTAAGAAATACAAAAATTCTCTAAGGTCAATACGATCTAGTTCAACAGTAGTAACCAAGGCAGTGTGGCATGAGTAAAGACAAGGTTATCAAAGAAGAGGGTGAAATCCAGAGAAAGAAGCATAGATTCACAGTGAAGTGACCTCCAACGAAGATATCAAAACAGTTTTGGGTTGTATTTCTAAAGAGTGGCACAGAGACAGATGGGTTAATATGAAGAAATGTGAATCCAAATCTCTGCCTTAGACCTTAATCAACTAAACAAAAGTGAAACCTGGAGATGGTAGAAGAGAATAATTCTATTTCAAAGTGGAAGAGAGCTTCTTGGACACAAGATGCACTGACAGTCAAAGTTATATTTCAAAGGTAAAATTTTCTTCTTTTCCTCAAGAGATATCACTTAGAAAATGAAAAGGGCATAAACATTGACATGCATGTATGACACAGGACTTATATCTATAGTATATTCTCAAAACTCACCAAATCACACATTCATGCTTTTTATTGTTTTATAAAAGATTGTTAGTTATGAGACTATGGACCAACACCCCAACTTTTAATAACATAGTAAATTTACCATTTAGTAATACAGATAATTGGTCTAATTCAAAATGAGTTAAAATCATTGTCTACAGCCTCACAGAAAACATAGATGATTGGTTGATAAGCACCTGACAAGATACATAGCATCTGTATCATTTTTTAGAGATTGTAGTGGGTAATTAGGGGATTGGTTGTCACCTTATGATGCAAAGCTCATGAATTTCTTATATATCTCAATGGAACTATCAGATGTCAAATGAGTTTTGGAAAATGACAGGTTCAATGTTAAATACACGTTCTGAGCCAACATTTTCACTCACAGTAATTTAATCAACAAAAATAAAAATTTGACTCTTTTGAAAAGGTTGAGAAAACTCAAACTAGAAATAATCTAAAATTCAATGAAAAGGATCGTGTATAAAGTTTTCAGTGTGTTTGTAAGGCATAATACACAGTGTTGAAAAGATTGAACCCCTGAAACATATTGCAATGAAAAGTAAATCTTGAAAATTTTATGCCAGAATCCAGACAAGAATATTGATTGCAACATTCTGTTGGAATGAAGCTTAAAACCACAACTAGCAATGTGAGTAGAAATGAGAAGAGTGGAGCTTACATGGAAATGACCAGACAAGTGTAGGTCTCTTGGGCAGTGAGTGGATGATGGAAGTAGTCAACACCATTAATGGAGTTTGATTACTCAAGTGAATATATTCTCAAAGCTCAGAAATCATACATATTCTTATTCTATTTTTTTATAAAAGGATTGTTAGTCACCAGGCTATGGATTAACATTATATTATTAATATAGACATAAGTCTTGTATCACCCCTGAAATAAATTACAAGGAGCCTTGGAAAGCAGTATGGGTAGAGATAAATATATGGATGTCCTGAATCAAACCAGTTGTGACTGGTGCCATTTTAAATCACTTTGGTTTTTATTTCAGAAACTTTCTGGTGATTGCAGTTCAATTACGTCATCTTTATTGTAGACAAGGATAAAGGCTATCACATTTAATTTTGTATATTTAATTGTTAAACATTTTTGCCTAATACTAATGAAAACAAAACTCACAATAACAAAGGGATTCCTTAAGGGCTAGGGGAAATCTAAAATTCTTTCTTTCAAATCTTCCTTGATTGTATTGGACTGTGATCAGTTACTGGAAGCCCGATGATTTATTTCCACTTGTCAAATGAGCTTTAGCAATACTTAACTATTTTCCGATGCCAATAGTCCATGTAGGTGTTCAAGAGGACCCCTACTCAGTCACCTACTTGTCATGTCTGATTCACTGTGTCTGCCTTATGTCTTATTTCCCAGCCTTCTCACCCACTCAAGGTCTCATCCCAGTCTATACGTGGGTGCCAGAGTCACATTCTTAAAGTATTAATTTCTTCATGAAAACTATTTGCTTTCTTTCTCCTGTAAATATTGCAAAAAACAGCCCTTTAAAGTTCTCAGTAATTACAGGGCACATCCCCCAATGCCAATAAGTAATCTTAGTGCACAAAGGTGCCATATTTGAATCTGTATGTGTAATTGTCTCATCAACATTCAGGCTTGGCTGCCAAGGGCACTGCATATTTATGGGGTATTGCTGGCAGCGCTCTATCCATGGTGCTGATCATCTATAAATGAATGTGGTGGAGCCCTGGCTCTTTATTAGTTACTGAATTTGGAAACAAGGCATACACATTGCATGTAGAGGGAAAAATAGAATGAAAGGCCTATGTTTAAGAATCAGTACTTATGCAGTGATTTTCATAGCTAAATGAGGATGGTTTCTGGCAGGAAGTAGATCTTAGAAATGCAAAAAAAAAATTCATGGGTTTTGATGAGTGAGTAACGAGAACACTTAAGGAGAGGCTGAAAACATAAAGGCTTAATTGGATGAATATTTGGAGGCAGGGACAAAAGAACTCATCTATCTGGCTGGATAAAGCCAAATGATGAAAGGCTTGGCACATCAGACTCTTGAGTTTATCCCTCAGGTGATAAGGGTACGAAGATATTCTGGGTTGAGAAGGAGAATATGAACTTTAAAAAAATACAAATTAATCTTTCCTATTGAGAAATGCCCATGGACAGTCAATAGGTGACCGGAAGTGGGAAAGAGAGTGGTGGGAAAGCAGCAGGTGAGGTTTGAAGAACGAGGCCCGGAGGTGGTACCAGGAGTTCCCTGTAAGCAGGACCAATGCTCCACAATATTAGTCACCTCTGGTTAAAATGTTCTGCTTCTGCATTTGTCTCCCTAATCAGACAAGCGGCCCCAGGACATAGAGTCTTTTTCTATATTGCTATGGTTGTATCAGCTACAATCAGTCATCACAATATGAATAACAGCTTCTTGCACTCGATACGCAGTCACACTTATGTTTGCTTTAAGTACCAGAAACATTGCAGGACCCACCCTGATCATAGGACTTTTATTATTTCAAAATTTCATTTTGAAATAATAGCCCATCATTTTACTAAGATATAGAATGCAGCAAGTTTCATCCTTAAGTTCTTAACTGAAGGACCACTGCCTTGTAACACAGATGCTATTTTCCTTGGAAAAGGGGCAGTTCAGATAATGAGTATAGCCCTAAACGTCAGCACCAGAGGTGGAAGCTGCTTTTGGTGTCCTGACAGATAAGCTCTAGACTCTTATGCATTCATAAAAGCTGCTGGTTCTGGTGGAACTATATGGCTAGGGTAGTGTTTCTTTCTGCTACTTCTGCCTCAGCTTTCTGTTCTCTTATCTCTTTGCCTTTTCCTCTTTAAATCAGCAAGCTATCTAACATGAGTCATATAACTTAATTTGCATAAACAATCACAGTAAGCTCCCAATAAGTGAATGAATGACTGAATGAATCACTGAAAAATATGGAAAATTGGCTATTCTGCTATGACAATTTTTAATTAATGTGAACATGAAATATTTATGACTTCTAGTAATAGAGTCATAGAAAAGATCCCAGAATGGAAGCCACTTCAACCAAGACTACAGTTTTTCTGTTCCTTCTGTTTCCTTTATTGCCTCGTGGATTTTATAACACACTATTACCTATGCTTTCTTTCCTTTCCACCTAAATTCAACTCATCTTTCAAGTGCCAGCTTAAGCTATAAAATCTTCTCAACTCATTAAACTTCATAATGCATCTAATTCCTCTGATTTTTTAACGCTTACTTTAATTAACCTTGAGCTGCCTTGAGATATCTCTTGGGCAAAAATATTCTTTTCAACCTAATTTAACACATTTGCTGTATTTTTACTATCTTTGTGGCACAGTACAAGGTGCTGGATGGGAAAAGTGGGAAAGTGAAAACAGATATAAGCAGATCCTTTAGGAACTCAGTATGTCAGTAGAATGAAGCAAAGCGAAATACAACTAATGTCATCAAAGAAAAAGAGAAAATATTAAATATATATGATACAATAAATGATGGTACAAATTAAGACCACCATAAATTTGATGATCCTCTGAAAAGTCACAACAGTTGGTAGTTACAGATTTTTCTTAATGTCGTATTTTCTTAATAAATGTTGCTTCCCATTTCTCATCTCTAGCTACCATACATCATTATATGGCCATGATGACTGATCTAAGGTTTGGGCATGTGAAGTCAGCTGGCTAAAGTTCTTTTGTTTTTTTAATGATTTTAATTGAAATAGGTTTTTATCATTTAACTCCTCCCTTTCCTCCCTTTAGTCCCTTTCAGTTACCCTCCCTCCAACCCTTTCATCCCCCCTTGCTTTCAGGTTGATATTGATAAATTCTTTTTCATTGAGTATATTTGTTACACACACACACACACACACACACAGACACACACAGACACACACACTTGTGTATATACAAAATAGAACATGCTGAATCTGTTTTTTGTTGTTTATGTGTCTGTGGTTGCAAGGTTGACTGTTCTTCATTGGACTAAGATTTAGGGTCTCATACCTGAGAGAGGTTACGTCTCCTTCCACTTGTCAATAGTTGCTTGTGATTTTTTTTGTCAAGGATGGGGCCCCTAAAATTTCCCCTTCCAATGTTATCATCCCAACAATATTGCTATTGGTCTGGTTTTGTTTATGCATGAATTTCTAAAAGAGACAATCTCACAGCAGACTTTCCTGTTTTCTGGCTCTTATCATCTTTCTGTCCCCTCTTCCATGTGAATCTCTGAGCCAGAGATTGAAAGAGCTGTAATGCATAAAAGTAGAAGAAGTGACACTCAGAGGTCAATGGTAATCAACAGCTGTTTAATTGAACTCAAGGGCCACTCAGAAGGATGGAAATCATGACATGTACTAGAAACCCAGCCAACTTCCAGAAGCTAGTGATGTCACAGATCAGGAAATAGTTTACAACTACCAATTTGGTAGAATTCCTTATTAGATTATAAATCTTAACCTTATATCCAATAGTTTAATATAACTATCATCCCTCATCAAAGATGCTTCTCTTCATAGAAAATTGAGGCCATCATGTAAAACCACAGCTAGACACAATGTAGAGATCAGTGGATTGATGGAGTCCCAATGAATAGTCTAGTCCAAAGTTTTTTTCTTCTGAATTTTCTTCAAGTTCCAGCTTTTTATTTCATTAAAATCTGTAAAATTGCGACCTTGGAATAATCTCTGGTTATGTCCACTTTTGCTAAAGTGCCTGCCTGAGAGACCTTGGTAGGTTTTCTCAAGAAAGTAGAAACAATAGTGAGACTCTTCAAGTTTCTGACTGAAGCTGCTTCAGACATCATGCCTGTCTGTTACCATTGAACCTCTTGAGTTAACGATGTCTCAAATTCTTTGTCTAACTGTGTGATATTGGAGTTTTCATCATCTGAAACCAAGCAGGCATGTCTACTATGAGGCTTGAAGGCCACATTGGTCCCATGTTAGTGATGACACTATAATCTACAGACACAAGCCAAATAACAAGGAGGTTCCACAGGAGAATGGTTCAATCTTTCTCAGAGAGAGAGAAATAAAGTACATATTGGAGGTTGGTGGAGGGTGGGAACTGAGTGGGAGAGGGTATGGGGAGGGGAGTGGGACTGGGTGGGGATCAGGTATAGGGAGAACATAGAAGAGAGAACAGAAATTGGCAGCAGGGGGGTAACCTCTAGGATGTGCCAGAGAGTTGGGATGCGGGGAGTCCTCCCAGTGTCTATGGGGAAAACTCTAATTGAGACTCCTCGTAGTGGGGATATGGATCCTGTAGTGACCACTTCCTGTAGTCCAGGCAGGACTGTCAGTGGAGGGATAAGGACAGCAACCCAGCCACAAAACCTTCAACTCAAACTATGTTCTGCCTACAAGATAGAGCAGGGACTGAGGGAATGACCAACCAATGTCTGATCCAAATTGAGATCCATCCCATAGGCAAGAACCAACCTGAAACTATTAATGATACTCTGTTATGCTTGCAGACAGGAGCCAAGCATAACTGTCCTCTGAGAGGCCTCATCCAGAAGCCAGTGGAAATCTCTTTATGCAGAGCCCCACAGCCAAACATTAGATGAAGCTCTGGGAGTCTTATGGAAGAGTTGGGAGGATTCAGCTACCTGAAGAGGACAAGGACTCCACAGGAAAACCAACAGTGACAATAATCTGATCCCTTGAGGCTTCCAGAGACTGAGCCACCAACCAAGGAGTGAGCAAGGGCTGGACCTAGCCCCCCACCCCCCACTGCATACATGTAGTAGGTGTGCAGCTTGATCTTCATGCAGGCTCCCCAACATCTGGAGCAGCGGCTGCTCCTGAATCTGTTGCCTGCCTGTGGATCCCGTTCCTCTAACTGGGCCACAGTGGGTGAGGACATGCCTAGTCCTGCAGTGAGTTGATGTGTGCTTGTGTGTGTGTGTGTGTGTGTGTGTGTGTGTGTGGTGACAGTGGTGAGTGGGAGTGGGCTGTGTGGGGTGATACCCAGAGGGGATCCCTCTTCTTAGAAGAAAGGGGGAAGGAGGAATGGGGGGAGATCTGTGTGAGGGGTACTGGGAAGAAAAGGGGGCTGATATTGAGATGCAAAGTGAATAAAGAAAGAATAAAGAAAGAAAAAAAAAGAGAGGGAGACTAGGAGACCAGGGACAACTGAACTCATGGAAAGCAACACAGGCTCAATGGTTTAGTTCTTTAACATGTGTTTTAAATGTGTGTTTGCTATCCAAAAACATCCTGTTTACATAACTAAAACCACAGCTGTAACGGATTAAGCAACACGTAAATTTGCATCTAATTTAAAGTCACTAATAAAACTTAAAGAATTTCAAAAGATAGATAGAAAGTAAGTAAAATTATAGGGGAGTACTAGAACAAAGACATGGGGGGGTGATTGGGAATTGGGTGAAGGGAAGAGGACTTATAGGACATATGGTGGGGGGAACTGGAAAAGGGGAAGGCGTTTGGAATGTAAACAAAAAATATAGAAAATAAAAAAAGAAAGTAAGTAAAAGAGGAAGAAAGGTAGCTGAGAAAGCCAGGGGTAGCCAGAAGCAGCATTCCTCTGTGCTCATGCTCAGTTCCTGCCTGAGCACCTGCTCTGCACTCCCTCAGTGAAGGACTGCTATCTAGAAGCCCAATAAATCCTTCCTTCTGTGGTGGCTTTTGGTCAGAGTATGTGCTACTTTAAATAGCTACGGCCCCCATAGACTGGAGTGTTTGTATACTTGGCTTACAAGGAGTGGGCACTATTAGGAGGTGTGGCCTCGTTGGAGAAGTGTGTCACTGTAGGAGGGTTTCCTATGTTCAGGCTGTGCCCAGTTTGACACGCTGTCTCCTTTCCCTGCCTGTAGATCAAGCTGTAGAATTCTCAGCTTCTTCTGCAAGACCAGGTCTGCGTGCTTGCGGTCATCTTTCCCATCATGACAACGATGGGCTGAACCTCTGAAACTGTAACCCAGCCCCAATGAACTATTTTCCTTTATAAGAGTTGTCATGATCATGGTGCTGCTTCACAGCAATAAAAACCCTAGCTAAGACAGTGTTTGCCTTTTTTTTTTTTCTTTAATCACAGAAACAGGGAAGCTAACTAATCCCTATATTCATGAAATTTACTTACTGGAGAACACATTCTTTGAGATTAGTTTTAAAAGAGATAGTATTCTGAAATGTGACGTTTCATGATCAGAGGCAGGAGAGTAGGACACCTTTGTCGGAAAGGATGGACTCAGAAGACGAGTAGGGAATGCAGGTGAAAAGGATGGACTCAGAAGACGGGTAGGGAATGCAGGCGAAGAGGAGGAAGTCAGGGCCATCTTTGCAAGATCTTGAGTCTGACGTGGAAAAAGTTCTCTCCTTTTTTCTTAAAGGCTCCAGCGTTTTGGCAGCCTAACTATTGGCCGGAACCTCATTTCTGAAATTCCAGAATATTATGTGACCTGGCGGACTCAACTAAGACTTGATCTGTTATAGGGCAGAAAAAACTATTCGGCATTATCTGCCGGATGTGAAATGCTCAGAGTGAGAGCAGGAGACATAATCGTGAAAGCAGAATCAGAGAATGACAGCGTGGACAGAGGTCACAGGGAGGAACGGGGCAGGCGATCCGCTGCTGGCTTTGAAAGCAGAGGAAGCAGCCATGAGCTAAGCCATGCAGACAGAGTCTAGACAGCAGACAAAGCAGCAGCACCGAGCTGCTTGTATCCCCTAGAGATGATGCAGCTCATCATTGAGTTTACATCAGTCCAACAGGACGCAGGTCACACCAGACTGCTGGCCTCCCCAACGACACACCTTTGTATTGTAAACTGCTGAACTTTCAGCCACCAGTCATAGTTAGCAGAAACCGGTGCAAATTATTCGTTGTGGTTTATTATTAGTTCCACTAATTAGCTTTGTAACCTTGCAGATGTGAATGCCAACAATCCTACTAAGGGCTCCTGGGCATAAATCTCATTTTTTCATATTTCTATGTGTTTTTATATCAAGATTGTGTAGCACAAATCTACTGAATCCCCAAATAAGCTTTTTGACTTATTTAGGGTTATGTCATTAAAGCTACCGTCGTGTGCCCCGAGATACCTGCTCCGGTTTGGTCTGATTTGTCTACCAGTGGTTCATGTATGGGAAGCCTGGCTTTCAGTGTGGCCTTGTCAAGAGGTGGTAAGATCTTCCCGATATGCAGTGTTGTGGGAGATCATCTGGTCTTGAAGGGAGTTTAGCCCTTGATAGGTAGCTCCTGTAGGACTCTGCGATAGCTCTTGCCAGAATGAGTCATCTTGTGACTCCTGTCTCACAATATGATTATGTCCTCACCTAATTTTTTTTTCTCCTCGATGTGATGCAGTGGTGTAGTTGGGTTCCCAGGGCCAGCACAATGCATTCTAGCTTTGAGTCTCCAAATCTGCGAGTGAAATAACCTACTTTTCTTTGTCTACAGCTATTCATTACACTAACTGTAGCTATGCAAATGGAAGGCTGTTTCAGCCAGTGACAAAATGCGTAGGTGATGCTGGTCCCCTCAGAATGCATGGCTCAGCAGTGCTCAGCCATCTTGGCTTGTATTAATCACACACCCATTTTCACACAATGACAAAATCGTCTCATGAACCCTGTCAGAACATACCCTTGTTAACTGACAAGGCTGCACATCGTCACATCTATATCTCCAGGTGCTTTTTATTAAAATAATTATGCACAGCTGTCATTATTATCAGGAAGTATTGTTTCTTTCCCTCTACAGTTGTGGCACTCTTGCAAGAATGACTCGTCTCAGAATTCCTGTCTCACAATATGATCCTGTCCTCGATCAAGTCACAGCACTGGGTGGAGTTGGGTTTGATATACAGTAATAATTTCTTATGATCTAATTTCAATATTGAAATTTATGACAATTTATGCATTAAATGGTCGGGACCATCCATGTTCAGAACTAAGCACTCCCCAGAACAGCTGAATAACGTAATTGAATATTGCAAAGGTTTGCAAAGGGAAAATGTTATATTTTGTTTTCTAGCTTATTGTTGTCATTTTGACCAGAAAATGGTATTGTGTTAAGCTAATTTTTTTTTGATTTGGTTTTTTTGAGACAGGGTTTCTCTGTATAGCCCTGGCTGTCCTGAAACTCACTCTGTAGACCAGGCTGGCCTCGAACTCAGAAATCCACTTGCCTCTGCCTCCCAGAGTGCTGGGATTACAGGCGTGCGCCACCACTGCCTGGTTGTGTTAAGCTATTTTTAAAAAATATAATTTCCCTACGAATATTTCTTTATAGAGCTTAAGTGGAAAGTATTTATATATATATGTGAAATATAAACAAATTACTGTAATATAAGCAGTTGACGAAAAACTCTGGCTGATGTTTTATGTCTGATTTTATTTTATAAGACAAAACCCCAGTTTTAACATTTCACTTTTGATCTTTTGGAAATATCCAGTGACATGTCAAGACCATTGTTCTTTATTTGACTTTATGAAGCAGGGTATTTCACAGAGTTCTATACCCTCAACGGCTTTCAAATACAGATTGAGACATTTGTTTGACATATGGACACATCCAGATATAAATACATCCTACTTCCTCAGGCAAAAAAATCTCCAGAACACCCAGTTTACTGGCTATGCAATAAAATGACCTATTTAGGGAAAAAGGTCAGCTGGTTATAGAAATCCAAATCATAAGCAGAACAACTTCAGGTGGAAGGAAATAGAGAAACATCCTCTCACTAAGGGAATGGTGGGATGGAAAGGCTATGCCCATTGGCAGTAGGGCAACCTCGTTTAAAACAGAGGCTTATTCTCCTTATTAAGCCTTTAGAAATCCACTCAACTCCCTCACACCTTCAGATACACAGGAAGGATCTGACTTTAAAAGTCACTCATCCATTTGAGTTCATCCAGGCACTGAGTTAAGCTGACATTTAACTGTTCAATTGGGAGTGAACAAATAATTAACAGACTCTAGGTACTAAGTCTTCATTGGCTGAAGTGAGTTTCTGGTTTAGTACAGCATGCATGGAGCAGCTATTTACTGCCAGTGACTGGAATCTGCATCCGAGTCACTACCACGCACATCTTAGTGCTTTTGCTAATTGCTACCTTGAATCAGAGATGCCCAGGAAGCATTCACCTCACTGTTTAGGGGCTCTGCATCAGCATCGCAGGCGCTATGTCAGTGGTCAAGAAAGAAGGCAACAGCCAGTTCCCTCCAGTTGGTTCTCTGAAGTTATGGTGTTAACAGCATTTAATCATTTCCCTTCCTTCCATAATTAAGGGACCATTCCAGTCTATGGTTCTCTTGACTATAAATTAGTTCTCTGGCTTTAAAGATGATAAAGAATAAGATATTTCCCCTGATCACTCTATTCTTTCTCTTAACCCCAATAATATTAGTTCTGAGATGACAATAATTATCTATATTCCAGGACAGTGCTAGTTACTTTTCACTTCTCACTAATTATCACGAGAAACCGATGATGGTAAGACACCCAACATAAGTGTGGGGAACCAAACCGGAGGTCCTGATCAATAGCACTATGAGTTCTTAACCACTGAGCAATCACTCCAGTCTAGGTCTTGAGGTTTGGGGAAGCTTTCTTATTGCTTCCTTGAAAAATAAAGCTCTATGTAATTTATGCAGCTTTGTTTGAGGTCATAAGGGTTGCCAGCTACAGGAAAAGGTAAGTATCAACTGCTATAAGGCCACCCAGTGAAGTGAAGTGCTCAACTTCTGGTGTGTGTGTGTGTGTGTGTGTGTGTGTGTGTGTGTATGAACATTCACGATCTGTTGGGGCTTATCATAAGTAAAAGACAAAAAAGACAATGGGTCATCACTGAACATCTGTTTGAATGGCTTCATTATTAGAGAAAGTAAGTATTAGGGAGACTGGAGAAAAGGCCTCTTTTTGTGTTAGTGGGAGTCAGAATTGGTCTAGTTATTGTCTTAGAACCTTGTCTTAGAATCACTTTAAAATCACTTTAAGTATTGAGTTGAATTAGTGAATGAATATATTTTCTACAAAAAAGGAAAAAAGACTCCTTATCCTTTGTGAATAAAGTTGGCTGTTGGGGCTATGTCCAATAACTATGGTGAGGTAGCATCCTGGCCTCACCGTCTGCCCTCCCCTAGTCCCTTGATTGTATTGCCTATCTCAGCTGATACCTAGTAGATGTGTACAGATAGAGCTTCCTGGATGTTCATAGATAGCATCTCTTCTGGCTGGCTGCTGGCTGCCCTTAAAGGATATTAAATTTTTTGAAAACCACCCACTTCTCCACTTAGCATCTACTCTGTTTGATTTGGCTGTTCTGTTCGTTGAAGATCCCTGGCTACACTCTGAAACATGGTTCTTGAACTCTGCTTTGGACTCACTCCGTCCCTGTGGTAGAAATGTTTGTCTTTTGCTTCTTCTGTCTTGCTCTTTTCCTCATTGCTAACCTCTTCGTTAAAGTCTCATCTCATTAGACAGACCTCTGACTTCCTAACAGGAGGGGAAAGAACAATTGTCCATCACCATTTGCCCTTTCCTGTATTTCAGTTCTCTTTATTGTGCTTACCACTGCTTCCAAAAAACTTTACAATTGCTGCACAATTCACTACATTTATTGATAATATTAAAACTAACCACTCAGCAAACGGTGAGCACAATGAGGGTAAGAGCTAGACAGATTTAGTGACATAGCAATTTACACACTTACATTCTATACCACCAAGTGTTTTAGTGGTGTCACTTAAAAACTTACACATAGCAACTGTGCATTTATAGGGAGAACATGATAATTCTACACTTATGTTGAAATCAAGGTTCTGATGCTAACACTAAAATCATTTCCATCCACTTAAACACTTATTCTCTCTGTGAACCATTAAACTAAGTTATTTTTAAATACACAAAGAACTGTTATGAATGGTAGTCCCTGGCTGTGTGGAGTAGTAATTTGCATGTAGAAAGCCTTCAATAAATACTTGCTGAATGACTCTTGTAAATGTTTTGTTAAACTTGGTTCTTAATGTGGAGGAGGAAAACAAGGTTTACAATGCGTTTCAGTGGCTTATAACTTACTTCTTATGGTGATGTTTCAAAAGCATCCTAGACATAAAAACAAACAAATGAATAAACAAACAAACAAATAAAAAACCAAGCCTCTTAAAGATGTCATCCTTTGACATTAGCTGAAATACCCAACAAAGGGGAGGGAGAATCTGTTGAGACAATATCCAGAGATTAGGTATGGTTCTGGGTTGAGGGATGGGTCCACCCACTCATCTCCAAAATTTTAACCCAGAACTGCTCTGTCTAAAGGAAATACAGAAGCAAAGAATGGAGCAGAGACCGAAGGAAAGGCCATCAAGAGACTGTCCCACATGGGGATTCCCTCCCATATGCAGCCACCAAACCCAGAGACTATTTCTGGTGCTAAGAAGTGCTTGCTGACAGGATCCTGATATAGCTGTCTCCTAAGAAGCTCTGTCAGAGCCTGATGAGGATGCTTGCATCCAACCATCAGACTGAGCATGGGGACCCCAATGGAGGAGACAGAGAAAGGACAAAAGGAACTGAAGGGGTCTGCAAACCCATAGCAAGAACAATAATACCAACCAACAAGACCCCTCCAGAGCTCCCAGGGACTTAACCACCAACCAAAGAGTACACATGGAGGAACCCATGGCTCCAGATGCATACATTGCAGAGGATGGCCTTATCTGGCATCATTGGTCCTGTGAAGGCTCCATGCCCCATTATAGGAGAATGTTAGGGAGGTGAGGCAGGCGGGTGGGTAGGTAGGGGAGCACCCTCATAGAAGCAGGGGGAGGGGGAATGGGATAAGGGGTTTGCTGAGGGGAAACTTGGAAAGGGAATAACATTTGAAATGTAAATAAATAAAATATCCAATAGAAAATAGGCCATGAAAAAAAAAAGATGTCATCCTTGACAGATAATTGACCATAAACATTCTTCTGTGTTACAAATAAACAAAATAGAAATATTCTGTAGAAGTGTCATTATGCTTCTACATCTAAGACATTATATGTGTCTTTCTGTATCTAAAGGATCATGGCAAAAAGATACTTCTAGACAATGCCTGGCTATCTCAAGCCTGCTGCTTGGTTAAGCTTGGCATCTTTTTTTACCTGAACTTTTAGTTTAGCATGTCCTAGAAAAGGAACCCACAGCACCATTGTGTCTGTTAATGCTTAATCATCTAGTTAATGCTCGGGGAAAACTTATTGGGGTCACCCTTGTCACAAGGTTCAAGTCATTTAAACTTTACAGGAAGCCTATGACATTTTCAGTTTTGAGGATAAAGATCATGGGAACTTAAGGAGGTAAGGGATTTTCCTTAGGCTCCAGTATCAGATGGCACAGAACAAGATCTCCAACCCCATTTCCACCCCAGGTCTGGCTCCTAGCCCCTGTATACTCTAGTTGTGAGTATTGTATGCTCTCTCATTATGGATTACATCTCACATCCCTTCTATCCTGGAGTTTATATTGAACTAAATTACTCCTTGTCCCAATGAAAGGCTCAGCCATCAGGCTAATGAAAGGATATCTGTATTTATGTTCCCTACTCTTAATTTTAAATATCTCACAGGAAAATTCAGAAAGCTCCACCATGTTTCCCACTAACTCAGTCTTATTTCACATTGTTGGGCAGTCTCTATAGTATCTCCTGGAACCTGACAGAACATCTGAGGCAGGAGGGGAAGGTGATATTGGTACTGCCTTTAGCTGATGTAGTAGTGTATCGTAGAGTTAGGTAGGTTGCCCCTCTTCGCTACATAAAAGAAAACTGCCATCCCTGCTGGCACAGAAGCAGAGTCATGTAACATTGTCGTTGGAAGATGCCCCAGAGATTCCACTTTTCAAACCTTCCATTCTGCAAATGTAGAGAACAATTGCGGAGAAAATGCCCATAGGTTTAGAGCTAGAAGCAGAAGTCAATTGTTTCATGCCTCGTCCACTTCATGATTCAAATACGATAAAAACTCGTACAGGTGCTATGAGAAAAGATGGGAAAAGCTTTCTAGAAAATAAATTGCCATTGTCTCTTCAACTTTGTCCCAATTGTGCATGATTTAAATGGAATGCAGAATGATGTGTTCCTTAATAATAATGTTACAGGGAGCAGTGAAGTTCCCAACTGGTCCCCAAAGTCATCAGGCTGCTTACTGGAAGCTCTTGAACTCTCCCTGTTTCGGTGAGGGATTCATTGGATTTAATAATCACTGTGATTGCATAATTTTACAAGCACTTCATTTCTCAGTCTCTGCTTCCCTGGATGGTACAAAAACATTCTTTGCTTTCTATTGTCCCCTTCTTGTGCCCATGCCAGAACACTGGAGAGTTCCATCCATGGAATGTGTCTGGCTGGGAAGAATTATCACTGTGTTAGAGACATGAGATTCTCGGGTTAAGTATCTCTGGTAATTTCTTAGGAATCTAGTTAATAAGATTTTTAAAATTTCTGTGGAAAAACACCTGAGAACAAAGTAATGGGAGATACATACATACATACATACATACATACATACACACACACACACACATACATATGCTCACACACACCACACACATGTTTAATTCTTATAGTTTCAGAGATTTAGTCATCAGCATGCTTGATGGCTGTGGGCTCAGAGTGGGGGCAAAACCTTCTAGTGGCAAAAATGTGTGATAGAGAGAAGTAGCCTATTCTGCCTAGGAAGTAAAGTGAGGAAGCAAGGGGATTGGGACAAGAGACCCTTTGTGGTGGTTTGAATGAGAATGGCCCCTCTTTGTGCATATGTTTGAATAATTGGTCCCTGGCTGGTAGGACTCTTTGGGAAGGACTAGGAGGTGTGGTCTTGTGGGGGGAGCCTTATGGCTGGAGGAGGGATTTAAGGTTTTATTTATTTATTTATTTATTTATTTATTTATTTATTTATTTATTTTCTATATTTATTTACATTCCAAATGATTTTCCCTTTCCCAGTTCTCCCGTCCCCATAAGTCGCATAAGCCCTCTCCCTCCACCGAGTCCCCAATGAACCCCCTCCCACTTCTCTGTCCTGGTAATCTCCTACAATGCTGTATCAAGCCTTTCCAGGACCAGGGCCCTCTCCTTCCTTCTTCTTGGGAATGATTGATATGTGAGTTTTGTCTTGGGTATTCAGAGCTCTTCGGCTAATATCCACTTATCAGTGACTGCATTCCATGTGTGTTCTTTTGTGAATGAGTTACCTCATTTAGGATGATATTTTCCAGATCCAGCCATTTGCCTAAGAATTTCATGAATTCATTGTTTTTAATTGCTGAGTAGTATTCCGTTGTGTAAATATACCACATTTTCTGTATCCATTCTTTCATTGAGGGACATCTGGGTTCTTTCCAGCTTCTGGCTATTATAAGTAAGGCTGCTATGAACATAGTGGAGCATATGTCCTTATTGCATGCCAGGGAATCCTCTGGATTCCCAGGAGTGGTATAGGAGGGTCTTCTGGAAGTGCCATGCCCAGTTTTTTGAGGAACTGCCAGACTGATTTCCAGAGTGGTTGTACCAACTTGCATTCCCACCAGCAGTGGAGGAGTGTTCCTCTTTCTCCACATCCTTGCCAACACCTGCTGTCTCCTGAGTTTTTAATCTTAGCCATTCTGACTGGTGTGAGGTGAAATCTCAGGGTTGTTTTGATTTGCATTTCCCTAATGACTAATGATGTTGAACATTTCTTAAGGTGCTTCTCAGCCATTCAAAGTTTTTCATGTGAAAATTCTTTGTTTAGCTCTGTATCCCATTTTTAAATAGGGTTATTTGGTTCTCTGGAGTCTAACTTCTTTGAGTTCTTTGCATATATTGGATATTAGCCCTCTGTCGGATGTAGGGTTGGTGAAGATCTTTTCCCAATTTGTTGGCTGCCGATTTGTCCTTCTGCATTCTGACCTCCAGTTGAACCAGCACCATTTGTTGAAAAGGTTATCTTTTTTTCCCACTGGATAGTTTCAGCTCCTTTGTCGAAGATCAAGTGACCATAGGTGTATGGGTTCATTTCTGGGTCTTCAATTCTATTCCATTGATCTACCTGCCTGTCACTGTACCAATACCATGCAGTTTTTAACACTATTGCTCTGTAGTACAGTTTGAGGTCTGGGATACTGATTTCCCCAGAAGTTCTTTTACTCTTGATGATTTAGTGTTTTGATGTGTTCTTGGATTCGGGTGGCAAGAATTTTATTGAGTATTTTTGCATCGATATTCATAAGGGAAATTGGCCTGTAGTTCTCCTTCTTTTTTGGATCTTTGTGTGGTTTTGGTATCAGGGTAATTGTGGCTTCGTAGAATGAGTTGGGTAGTTTTCCTTCTGTTTCCATTTTGTGGAATAGTTTGAAGAGTATTGGTGTTAGGTCTTCTTTGAAGGTCTGATAGAATTCTGCATTAAAACCATCTGGTCCTGTGCTTTTTTTGGTTGGAAGATTTTCTATGACCCCTTCTATTTCTTTAGGGGTTATTGGACTGTTTAGATGATCTATTTGATCCTGATTTAATTTTGGTATTTGATATCTGTCTAGGAAATTGTTCATTTCCTCCATATTCTCCAGTTGTGTTGAGTATAGACTTTTGTAGTAGGATCTGATGATTTTTTGAATTTCCTCAGTTTCTGTTGCTATATCTCCCTTTTCATTTCTAATTTTGTTGATTTGAATACTGTCTCTGTGCCCTTTGGTATGTCTGGCTAGGGGTTTATCTATCTTTTTGATTTTCTCAAAGAACCAGCTCCTGGTTTTGTTGATTCTTTATATGGTTCACACCAGGAAGTGCGGTCTTGTGGGAGGAGCTTTATGGCTGGAGGCAGGATTTAAGGTTTTAGAAGATGCCTCTCATTCCCATTGTGTTGTCTTTGCCTCCTTCATGTGGATCAGGATGTGAACTCTCAGCTGTTCCTGACACTGTCCTTTAGCCTGCCTAGACTCTAATCCACTGAAACTGTAAGCTCAACTAAATCATGTCTTTTTTAAGTTGCTTTGGTCATAGTGTTTTGTCACAACATAGAAACCCTTCAAAAACACTACTTTCTTCTAGTAAGGCATCGACACCTAAAATTTCCAGAAACATCTGTTAAGGACCAGGCTTTCAAAAATGACATCTACAGGAATTTTCAAATACTAATGTCTGACATCCTAAGGCAAAGTGACAGGGGAACTTCTCAGGCATGAATGTGGTTGAAAGCTGATAATCTAGCTAGAGCTGGTCCTGGTGCACTAGGCCTGCAAAAATGCCTGCGGAAAAAGTTCCCAAGGGAGCTTTTTCATCTTCTTTCTTCTTACTTTTTAAAGTTCTCAAAATCCAATGACCACTTCTATGCTTCTATTTTGTGTATAAATATCAGTTTATTATTTATATGATAATTAGAGTTATTTTTAGGGGTTTAAGTACTATGCATTTGGAAGCATGTTAAGCAAAAGGTACTATTTTGTTTCTATTTAATGTTCAGAGCTATTATATTAAGTTTTATTTTTCAGAATTCTGTCAGATAGACAGCATAAACTTGATGATTTAGTAGTAATTGTCAGCCTGAAAGGATCTAGACCACCCAGGCATCAACCGTAAAGGATTAACTAGATTAGGCTAGTTTCTGAGCGTTTCCGTAGGGTTTTATCTTGATTACTTAGTTAATGGGAAGATATGCCTATTAATGTGTGGTCCCATTCCCAGGGTTTGAAGTTAGGACAACATGAAAAGGAAAAGAGGGGTAAGTGGAATCTCCTATACCATGTTTTTGTTTGAAAATGTCATAATGATATCTAATATCTTGAGAGGTATTAAAATTTTTTAAATAGAGAAAAGTGAACTGAGTGAGTGCACACATTCATTGCCATCTTCTTTTTGACCATGGATGCAATGTGACTAAGTGCTTCAATTTCCTGCAGCATTAACTTCCCCACCACAGAGGACTGCACCTGACTGTGAGCCAGAATAAGCTCACAGTCTCCAGTAAGCTGTTCTTGTCTGGGCCTTCCAACACAGCAACAGGAAAGATGTTGTACTTGGTTTGGATTTTGCCGTTGAGGAATATTGTAGCACCTACTTCAGGTCATGTAGCTGATAAACACCAAATCTAGTCTCGTGGGGCTTCTTAGGATACTCTGATATCAGATGAAATCCATGCCCTGGCATTCTTTACATGCAGGCAGTAGCAGAGAGGAAATCTACATATTTTATTCACAGGGTCACCTGTGTCTGTACCATTGCAGCTGCCTCCTGAGCAGGGGTCTGTCCCAACCCACTCATGTGATCAATAAAAGGCAAGGTCTTCTCAGTTGAGATAGACTCATTTGTGTCCAGAAGGAAGCAGGTGAAGAAAAAATAAGGAGATTACATAATGAGAATACAGGACAAAGAACCAGTTAATGAGTTTCAAATAGCTTTTAAGAACTCAGTAAAAGCTAACACACCTGGCTAAGGACTAAATTTCCTTTCCCTTGGCTATCCCATGTATACACAGGTCACTGAGCTCACGACCCATTGATGTGACTGCCTGCCTATGAGAACAGCCAGATGACTTCAAATTCTAGTGTTTGAAAGTACACCGAGTTCCGAAGCTGAAACCAGAGCGCTCCATGCTTCAGAATGCCGGAATGCCTGTGTCCCCCTCATTCCACTCACCCGGTGCTTTGCAAGGCAGAATTGTGGTCAGGTGCTTGAGTAGGCCCTTGCCAGATTCAGCTATCAGCTGTCACCCCATTCCCTGCTCATGTCTCCTCAAACATACACACCTGTGGCAAAAGTGATTTTTTTTTTTTTTTTTTTTTTTTTTTTTGCAACAAGGACTTAAAACAGTCATCAGAGGCATAGGATACCATTTCATTAAGAACTGACTGGGTTATCTTTAAACTAGTAACTACTTGGAGTTAACATAGCTTTTCTTTTCTTCTTCTTTTTTTTTTACCTTTTCAAATTAATTAATTATTTTATTTCCATCTTGAATGCTGTCTCCCATTCCCTCCTGCAGAGTTCTTCCCCTCTCTCCTCCTCTGATAGGATGGCTCCCTGGATATCTCCCATCTGGGGGCATCAAGTCTCTATAGGATTAGATATATTCTCTCCCACTGAGGCCAGACAAGGCAGCCCTCTGGGGGGTCCATATGTGCTGGGGGGCCTTGGATCAGCCCATGTATCTCTTTGGTTGATGGTTCAGTCTCTGGGAACTTCCAGTGGTCCGGGTTAGTTGACACTGACTTCCTGTGCGGTTGCCATCGCTTTCAGCTCCTTCAATCCTTCCTCTCATTCTTCCATAGGGATCTCTCACCTCCAACCAATGCTTGGCTGTATCTGCATCTGTCTCAGTCAGCTGCTAGGTAGAGCCTCTCAGAGGACAACCATGCTATAGCTTTCCAATATTGTACTACATTTGCATAAAAATTTCTCAGATAAAGGTGGCTGCCTTATTCTTCCTCCTCCTTCCTTCCCTCCCTCCTTCCTTCCTTCCTTCCTTCCTTCCTTCCTTCCTTCCTTCCTTCCTTTCTTTATTCCTTCCTTTGACATAGCCTTTCCCACATGAAATGTAGCTTTAAAACATCTGTGGTAATCAAACTGTGCAGTAAGGTTTAAAAGATTAACAAAAGTCAGAAAAGTCTTTATGTAGGCTTAAAGCCACATTAAAGGGACCCTTTTTTACATGTAAAAGAAATAATAACTTTTAGAATAAGAGATTAGCACATCTTCCTTTAAAAAACTGGAAGTGCTAACTTTTTATTCTCTTTGAATGCAGTTCTATTGATCTCTGTCTGCTATCATTTCAAAGACTCATATCTTTTTTTTTTAAGGAGCCATTTTTTTTAAAGGAGTTGGTGATTTCTGCTCTAGTAGAGAAGCAACTTATTAACTTAATACCTCCCAGTTAGGGATGATATCATATTTATGTTTCAAACCAATATTTCAAATGTATGATGCCTTTAAGTGGTCTCTTCCAGCTAAAAGCACTCCTGATTTCAGAGGCTAAGCAACTTGGAGTTAATAGCTTTTTTTTCAGGTTGCAATTTAAAAGAAGTTGGGAAAAGAATTTATTCAAATAAATCTCATTCACTTGTAGTCCATTTAGCTATCTTCTAGGGCTCTTAACTAACTGCTATATAATTTCTGAGTCCTTGCCTTGTTTTAGGAACTGCTTTAGATGCTATATACAATATCCATTTCTTTCCTACAACAGTCTTTTAAGGTTAACTACTGTCTCCAATTTTCAGAAGAGAAGTGGAACAGGAAGAGACCAAACACCATACTCATTTGTAACAAATCTTGAATTTTAAACCAGGACCTTGCCTCCCCACCAGTTCTTTATTATTAGCCAGTACACGTGTTTGATTTATTCTAATTACTTTCATTTATATGCTGCAATGTAACAACTTAAAATCAGTGGCCTAGAGCAATTACGTTTATTCTCTTCCTGAATCTGCAATTTGCAGAGGGTTGAGATGGAGGGCTAGTTTTTCCCCATATGTCATCGGTCATTGTGCCTTGGAATACAGAGCCACTACCAACATAGCTCATGTTCCTTGTGATCAAGGTGGGATTGATAGTGATTCTTTATTGAGGCTTCTGCATTGGCTAGTAGGATTCCAAGAATGATTGTTTCAGAATAATCATGGAAATGGTCAGATACTGGCTTTGTGCCTCTAAATGTCTGATCTGATGAAACAGTCAATGGAATCTAGACTCAAAAGAATTGAATCAAAAGATTCATAGACTTCACCTCTTTATGTGCCTTGTTTGCAAAACCATTGACAGTTTGTGAAATGTCTTGTGCAAGCAGTTTTTAAGTTTAAATCTGCCTAATTTAAGACTGCTCTTTTTCTCATGACCTTAAAGGTGATGTCTAAAAATGGTGGCTTTGATGGTTAGTCTTGGTGGTCAACTTTTCACATCAAGTGAAGAATTGTCTGTATCAGATGGATTGGCCTGATGGAATTTCTATGGGGGCACTGTCTTGACTGTTAACTGATGTTAAAGGGCCCAGCTCCCTGTGGGCAGGTGGGCCTGGCTGAGTAGGAAAGACAGATGAATGTGAGCCAGAGAGCACCTCAGGAAGCAAATTCCCTCCACTGTTTCTCCTGCAGGGTCCTCCCCAGATTTGTCTTGAAATATAAAAGAGGTGAAGTCTATGAATCTTTTGCTTCAATTCTTTTGAATCCAGATTTTGTTGACTGTATCATCAGCTAGAACATAGAAAAGGCACAGAACCACTATCTGGGGGTAGGCTTTTAGACACTGGTCATTTCCCAGAATTATTCTGACTGTTACCTGTAAGCTGAATTAAATTCTTTCTTCCCCAAGTTGCTTTTTCAAAAGTAAAAATTATAGCAGAAAAACAAAATGATACAACTAAAAAACAACTATTCAAACAAACAAAACAGACTACAACAGAAAGTGGAGAAGGTTGTTGCTGTCACGAACCTGATCATGGTGATTAATGAATGAATGAATGAATTTGGAACCTCGTAGAAGCATTTAGAACTTTGGGATCGAAAAATCCATTAGAACTTAGTGGGCTATTCTATAGGAGCTTGGTAAATAAAACTGTGGAGAGATATTCAGACACTGGAGGCCTGGTTTGTAGTTTCAGGTGGGAAGAAGCAAAGCCTCTATAAGCGTCATTTGTAGGATAATTTTGATTAAGATGCTGTGGAAGGAAACCTTCCAGCTTTCCTGGGGCAATGCATGTTCTTCAGCTACAGTTGGACTACCAAGGTGTAACTGATAAAAGATCAGCATTACCGAGGTGAAATCATTTAGGGAAGAATTCCCATCAAGTCAACACATGGAGGCTGACAGGGACCAAAGCTACATGTCAAGCTACTAGCAGAACTTGGCAAGGTGTAAGAGTTGCCTACCTGCTTTTAAAGGCACGAGAGATAGCAGATTGAGGGATCATGGAGAGTAGTTGAGGCCTGGCACCATGTGGCCCTTAAAGAGGGACCCCAGAGTGAAGATGCACTCTCAGTTGCTGGAGACTCAAGATACTGAAGGTGCCAGGAGTGTGGCATGTCCACCCAGGACATAGCAGATGTGGAGTGAGCCTGAGCCTTAGGACAAGCTACATGTGGCAGAGAAGGGGAAGAGGCACAACCTAAGCACTTTGGAGCCAGACAATCATGATTAAGTCCCAGATGTTGGACGTTGATAGATACTGTTGAATTTTAGTCTTCCTTTGATCTGATTGCAATCATACCCTGGTCCTTCCCTCTCGGATCAAGAAATGACATGAACTGGTTTTGCTATTACAGGTGGCCACGGGTAAAAGGCTTGAGCTTTTAAGGAGACCTTGGAGCTACAAAATGTTGAACTTTTAAAGAGACTATGAGACTTTTAAAGTGAGCGGGAGAGCTTGAGGCAAGTGAATGGTGCGGTCCAACAGCAATGTGTTTGATTGTTATGTCGACGAGGGTGGACTTCTGAGAGCTAATTTTGGTTGTCAACACATATGGGAAGATGAACCTCAACTGAAAAGCTGCCTCCACGAGAGCAGCCTGAGGGCGTGTGCATTGGACATGTTCTTGCTAGATGGAGCAAGAATCAGCCACTGTGGGTAACGCTGTCCCTAGTGGGGTGGGTCTAAGTCTAAGACTACATTCCTCCATGGTGTCTGCTCCATGTTTCTTGCTCAAGTAACCCCAAAGCAGAAACAAATCCTTTCTTCCTCAAGATGCTTTTGGTCATGGTGCTTCTCATAGCAGCGGGGGAGAAAACTAGAAAATATTTTCCTGGGAAAATGGGTCTGAATCATTTCCCTTTTTCTTATGTAATACCAATATTATTATTGTTGAAATTGTTTTTGGACAAAGTGGTGAGACGCCAGTACCGTGCAGAGGTGGGTGCTTATAGCAGGCAATTGGGTCACTAGGATGCCACCCTCAGAAGAAATGAATGCGTTGGGAGAGAACAGGTTATTATAAAATGAGCAAACCCCACCATTGAATCGCTCTGCTTTCTTATTTTGCTGTGTGATGCCTCCCTCTTGCATACGTTTCTGCCATCAATGGACTGGCCATGGGTGATGACGATAGAAGACCCTCACCGGAGCTAAACAAATGTGGATGAGATGTTTACTGATCTTCCGATCTATGAATTCAAACCCCCTAGCCTGGGGTACTTTGTTGTAGCAATAGAAAATGGACTATAATGATGGATTATTCTAGTTTGTGAGTAGGGCCTATGGCCTTAAAAATTAGCTCCATATTTTCATGCCTTTGAGGTCATCTTAGAAGCTTTTTCTCACAAAGGAATTTTCGCATCATTTGGAGCTTTGTCTTCTTGTCACCCAGTGGCCTCCATAACTTCTGGATCTTATTTCAGTTAGCCTTTTCTACAATGCCATCCACTAAGTATGATCTTTTGCTGAAGCCACTCTGCCTAGCAACAGACTGGCACGCAGGCTCTGCTTGACGCAAGTGTATTTTCAGCATATTTAACAGTTTCAACACATCTCTCTCCCATCTGAAAGCTGTGATTCTATCAGTTTTGTCATTCGAGCTAGAATGCCTTCCCAGTTATTTTCACCAGTATAATTTCTCCTGCTGTCTTCTGCTTGCTTTCTCTGCTTTGGCCAGAGGACATAGGATTAAACACTTTCTTCTCTCTCTCTCTCTCTCTCTCTCTCTCTCTCTCTCTCTCTCTCTCTCTCTCCCTCTCTCTCCTCTCTCCTGCTGTTCTTATTGCCTCCCCCCCGACCCCACTGTGTTTATATTAAAAATATACTATATAGTATAGCGGTAAATGCTAATCTTCATTCCACAGCAGGCATTACTAATCAATGACTGCTTTATTTTTCACTCAGCTTTAATATGGGCCCATATCTCTGTTAACTCAGACATGAGGCACACCTCACTTCTGGGGTATATTTAATTCCTACTTTTCAGAGATCGATATTTTAGGCCCTTCTCATCTCTCTTCACATTAATCCCTTATATTTACCGAATAGCAACTCCGCAAGGAGCACCTCCTGCATGCACCCTGACATACCTGGAAACCAGCCTCCTTGTGTGTAGTGGGGGGCTGCCCTAGCGCATTGTTCCAAACATAAAGTGAGCCAGGAAGTTCTGAGCACTGTTTCACTCCCAGCTCTCTGTGACTCACGGGTCACGTTGCTCAGGAGCAGTTAGGGTCTTCATGCGGATGCTGGTCCTCGCAGTCCTCTTTTGTTACTAGGATACTGCAGTCTGGGGTCCTACCGAGTTTGCCCCTTTCTGCTGTCCTCACTTCATCATGGGAGTTGAGCACAAGAGTCCCAAGACCTTCACAGTTCATATATGCCCAAAGCCCATTGTATGCAACAACAACAACAGCAACAACACAACAACAACGACACAACAGCAACAACAACAGTGAAGTTGCTATTCAAGTTGCTCATTCACCTGCAACCCTGATAGCTAGTTTCTAGTCCTAGAGATCATAGTAAAATCTGAGGTTACTCTTCTTACACTTAGGAAAGTTAGCACATCTTATCATGTGTCTTGCTGACTTGCTGATGGCCTTTAGAGTCTATTGGACTTTGTGGTACCAAGGACTTTGTCTTCAAAGCTCTCCTTTCTTGGTCTAGGTTTGTTCTCATAACCCGCAGCCACTTTCTCATAACATTCCCCCACTGTCTGTTCTTTACTTTTCATCCAGTTCTTGAGCCCGTCTGAGCGGCTCGTGGTTGATGAGGACGTGGGACGCAGCCACTTACCTCCAGCCGTGCTACTCGGCCTCTTTACGGAAGCGCGCATTTTACAAATGGCAACGTTTATCAGTTTGGACAGTTGCCCTTGCCCTGTGTCTGAGATGTAGGATTCTAAATAAACGAAGGCAGCAATTTGTACTTCCTCCTTCCTTTTGTGCCTGTCCACGCCAGCTAATTAGGAGTTCAAGGGACACAGTGGGAATGTAGACAACATTGTATCTGATACTTGGAAGAACCTTGTAAAGATATGGATTCTGCGGCAAGGATCTCTCTGACAGACACTGTTGTGACGGCAGCGTTGTGAAGGGTGCCCCTTCCACTTGGCAGCTTTGTCCCTGTGTTCCCGAGGGGACTGAGACCCTGGCTTTGCTATGTTTAGAGGGCCCATCTCAGAGTCTTTGAAATTGTTTTGATTTCAAATGAGGCTTTAAGGAAGCATTTCATTAGAAGGGAGTGTTGTTATTATTCTGTGCTGTGGTTTCTGATCTTCTTATTGTGTTTCTATTACAAAACTCCTTTGGCCGGTTATGTGCCAGGCAACACATTTTAATCTGAACAATTAATCTTCAGCTTCAACAGAAATGTGAGGACAGGTAGAGCGCTGGAGAACTGATACAAAATGTCTCTATGCCAGGATCACCCTGCTTTCTTCTAGACATATTTTACAATGTAGCACTTTCTTGATTTTTGAACAAACCTAAAAGCTTTATATCTGTTTAGGTCACATGAGTCCATGAGAAAAATTTAAAAGAGAATTTTATTAGAAAGCTGGATCACTTATTATTCATGGTCCATGCTTGACAATAGATAATCTTTGATTCCAGTTCTTCTGGAATGCCTTGGATTTGAGTTCAGGCAATGTTTACACACAAAGATGATTACTTGTGAACATCTTCTCATTGAGACAGTGAAATACATGCTGTTGTGTGAGTTCTTGCTAGAAATTTCCTAACAAAGTGCATTTTCCAGCATTTCAATAAATACCAATATTCTCATCTTGATTTAAAACAAATGAGCCCTTAGGGTTACTGTACTAAATTCAACCAATTCCTATTATTGTGTGGACTTTCTCACATTTGCCATTAAAAAGAAGTTTGTGAGATTTTACAAATTTTATTCTTCAGTTAAAGAGATGGAGCACTATTCTCAGGCTATGCCAGGCTCCCAGTTTATAGACATCTTCTGATGTTTGTAGTTCTTGGGCGTTATTACCTTACATTTTTTAATGGCTCATTGTCATTACATTGGCTTTCCTCTGCTGTGGCTTGAATTCTAGGTTGTATTTTGCAAGGGAAGTACCATGCCACCGAACTATATCCCAGCTCTTCTGCTATATATCTTACCACAGTGTCTAATTTGTACCACTTAAAACTGTAGCTCTAATCATAACTTGTCTTAGGTAATTGATAGATTTCACTGTATTTGAAAGTTTGAAAGGAAACAAATAGCAACTTTAGGTAGTGCAGGCTGTTCTGTGCCCTGAGCAAGGTCTCTTCTGGAGTGGAAGTCTCCTCAGCTCTCTGTATTCCTTCACTTCCTTCTCCACAACTGCAAACCCTGGTCAGAGTAATGCAGACAAATTGGCTCACCAGCACACTCCTGCCCTTTGGAAGCTGACCTGTGCCCCAGGTCATACATTACTTTCTTCTTCAAACTAATATTTTTATGGGTCAGACCACAGGCTAATGGGCATGGAATAGTGAGTCTTGTCTGAGATCCCAATCACAGAAGTAGGAAAAGTGGTAAATTGTTGTTTGAAGTATTTACATCTTGGAGTGGGTTGGATAATAGCAACAGACATTTAAAACAGACTCCGAACCTGTAGATATCTTCTAAAATAGAAAATGAGAGGGCAATACCATTCCATAGAAACAATGCTGAGAGATTTGTAGCTGGCACATGAAACCATGAGACCAGGTGGATAGGCATCTGAGTATCTAGTGTATCTCTATTGTCCAAGCCATGCTTTTAAGGGTTCTCACAAGTTATCAGTTCTCCTTCTATTCAAAGAGCCGGAAGCTCTTTGCTGAGTAACAAAGACTGTTCCTTTCTGCTCCCCGTGGGGAATCTCATCATCACCTTGTCTCATATTTGGCTATCATATATAACATGCCCCATGCTTTGGCTCTATTCTATCCTGTGGTGAGATTCCCAGATCCTCACTCTGACCCCCACCCCCAGATGGAGTGTACAACTCTCCCTGGTGCTTCTTGACTGCTCCTCTTCTCTCTATCTTTACTGTTTACCTTTAGTCTTTATCTTTGTTCTTGCATCTTTAGTACAACACACATCACATACATTATGGGATGTGGGTAAACTCCATCAGAGCAGAGACCTGCTTTGTATGGTGACTGCCGTGTTTTAAGTACCAACATGGCATCCACCTAGTACTGAATGTTCAGGAGCATCCTTAGTTGAAGAAATGAATATGTCTGCTTCCTTCTGGGCCCCACATTGTTTCTTGGTGCTAAGGCTCCCTTACCCCTTCTTCCCCTCCTCTCCATTGCAGAATATGGGCTGGAAGCATGGAAGTTCTTAGACTTATCAGTTGCAAGGGCCCATTTTCATTTCTAGCCTATACAAGCCAGGCATGAGAATATAACTCTTAAAGATGATGTGTGCAGATATGTAAGTGAAAATACACAGTGAAAAAAAACCCTGAATATAATTTTCTCCATACATATGTCTCTCTACACTTGGAAAACAATGTGCAGAGAACTATAGCTCTGGACCAGTATGCTATCCCGCCCTGGAGGTGCATGGCATCTGAACGGAAGGCAATGGAGAAATTCTTCTCCTATTGCTTATGGCATCTGACATGTGATTTTTAGCAAACATGTCATTTTGCAGAGGCTGCTGGCTGTTTGGTATCCACGGGCACTTCTACGGCTTTCTGTCCTCTGGGTGGATGCTTTTGCAATGGGATCTAAATGCTTAGTGGTATCTTGATTTTGTTCTGAAAGCTTTGCAGCGAATTTTGAAAACACCCAATTCTATGAAATGTCTAGAGTAGAAAGGTTTCTTTCTTGTAGCCAAGTTCTAACTAATGACTGATACATTCCTTGTTCCTGTCATAGATATACAACTAAACAGTGCATGGATATCATGGGAAAGTAATACAGTGATAAAAAACAGCAGGCATTTATTGTTTCCTATGTGGCCAGCACTTGCACAAAGGCTTTGTGTCTTTTAGCTTATCTACTCTACTCTTTAACGCATGCAGCCACTGCTGTTATCTTCTTTTACACATTAGGAAACTGGGAACAAAGGAGCTGAACTGATTCAGAAGTAGTATTTAATAGAAGATTGAAAATTCAAGCCCAGAAAGCTTGACTCAAAAGTCTATTAAGTCTATTGGTAACAATACTTTCTGTTTCTCCAATAATGTCTTCCTAAGGACCAAGGAGACATAACTGGTAGACTTTAATATCTGTGTATTATGAATGCCCTGTGTATGTTTATGATGAAGTGGCAAAGTTGGCATATTCTCCTTTAAGATTCTTGAATATATATGTATATATATATATATATATATATGTACATGGGTGCAATGCATATGTATACATGGATACATACATATGCATTGACTATAGTTTTTTTCTTGGCAATACATAAAGATAGCATAAAAGGGAGCCATGGGTGCTTAGTGTGATAGAAAGGTAAGGATAAATTTTTTTCAGGTCTCTTGAGAATCTTGATGCAGATTTTTCTTTGTTTTAGGTAGAAATGTAAATTAATGGAAGTGGCCAGAGGTTGTGGGCACTGAACCTGTGTGGGCCATGAGACAGGATGTCATCTGTTCTGTGGCTTCCATTAAAATGGAGAATACAATTTCCAACTGAAAGATCTTAAGGCATGAATTAGAGTCTGGGAAGATATAACGTCACACGACTGAAGAAAAGTAACTGGGAATGGTCTGAGTCATCAAAACTAGGCATGAGTACACAACACTCAAAGATGTCTAGCTTGAAAATCTAAGTGGAAGTATATAATGATGGACACTTTTTTCTTCATTCCTGATTTCTTCTCACATGTATAGTGAGTCATACTGGCATAGTAGCCCTGAACACACAATGCTATTATCTACTCTGTCCTCATTGGATGGCTTCATTTGGAAAGAAAATCTAAGCACAGAAGCTTGGAAATGCATTTTAGTATTTCCAGGAGAGCTTCAATTCCTCTTCTCACTCATGTTTTACTTTGAAAAGGATCAACTCTGTCCTGGGGAAGAGACTCAATAATCTGCTCCTCGGCTGGGAGCTGGGAATTCTGTGTAGTTGCGGATTTGATTTTGGGAATCTGACTTTGCATACTCTAAATCGAATTCTCCAATAAAGTCCATATCTATTAGCTGCAGTATCAAAATCCCCAAGTCTTAGTGAACAACAGACTGGCCTCAGTTTGTGTGATGACATAGCCTGAACCTTTATTTGACATGAAACTGCTTATTGTCTTTATTCCCTTAGAATGGCAGTTTTCAACCTTCCTAATGCAATGGCCCTTTAATACAGTTCCTTACATTGTGATGACCCCTAATCAAAAAATTATTTTGTTGCTGCTTCATAACTATAATTTTGCTATTGTTATGAGTTGTAATGTAAATATCTGATATGCAGAAAATATCTGATATATGACTTCCAAAGGGGTCATAACCACTTAAAGTTTTGAGTCAGTGGCCACATGTATATGTAATTAAGTTCATTAAGTGATGCAATGTTTATATCATTAAATTTATCAAAATTAATGAAATTCAGATTCTTAGTCATACTATTCAGTACTCAGCCATCAGCTATGACTAATGCTATCAGACAGACATTTCTAGCATTTAGGAAAGGCTCTACACAAAATTTACTAAAGTGAAGTGTCCTTATAGACACATGTGGCATGCCTGATAGTCCCGAGCCCACAAATCAAACAGAAAATATTCATTTTCTCAGGAGAGACAGCAGAGATGACCAATTCATATTTATTCCAGGAGATCATGGGGTAAAGGACCATGGGCTTGAATCATCCTTTGTCAATAACAAAGACAATGTCTTATCTTCTGAATGAAGGTTTTATTTAATTTACCCTAGCATGGTTTAGTATAGATGCACGGAACATGAGAGCCCTTGCATTCTAATGTCTGGGAGGATCTCATGCAGGATCCTTTCCTCTCCATCTGCTTGGGCTGGTTAAGCTAATCACAGTAGATAATTTTGTCTGTGTCTTGAAAACATTTTTTTTTCTCTTCACAGAAGTATAAATGTTGTGCTGGCAGAAAAGCAGTGGTTCCATGACAAGAACACTTCTAAGGATTAGGAAATATGCCACAAATGAACGAGAGTGAGACTAGGTGAAGTCTCCATCCAATCAATCAAGTCTGGATAATGTGATTGCCTCCCCGTAGGAAGTATCCAGAATCATCTATGCAGTATAGACAGGTCAGATGTGAATATACTTTTGGAGAAGTACAAGTCCTTTACCATCTGAAATTCTCTGGCACGTCCCACGACTCCCTCTCTGTGGGAAGAAGTGGGTTGGGCCGGCTATGTTCCCTTTCAGTTGTTCGTATTCTTAGAGCTAGACAACTGTGAGCAGCACGAACACACCCTATTTGGCCATGTAGATGTGAGACATTTACAGAGATCTGGATGCTGCCTAGACTGGCAAAGAACAGCAACATAGGGATTTTCAGTTTTCTATGGCATCTGCTTGCTTCACTGCATAAAGCCTTAGTTATCTCACCTGTAGAATAGGAAGAATTCCTTTATCCACCACTTTCAGAGGGGCCGTTTGAGGATGAAATAAAAATTGACTGAGCTAATGCATGGGAAACTAACTATCCATTCTGAAGACACATAATTGCTGTCATCGTGGAGAGGGCTGTTCCAATTCCACACAATACCTATTAAAAACCAGCCCCCTCAGCAAGAGTCTTGTTGGCTTTCCCAAAATGAAAGAAACCAAAACAAAAACTACTATGTCTTCAACACAAACCAGCTTTTATTCAGAGCACAAATTGGGTTTCTGCTCTAAAGGAAACATGAGATAATGTCCTTTGTCTTAATTTGACAGCGGGAAGGCTCTTCATCTTTAGTATTGTCCAAGAATCTAATATTGGATGCTACAGAATCACAAGCATTCGCTTTCTAAATTGCATCCATAAAGATGCCATGGTAAAGTGCTGCCTTGGATGGAGCATTTCCCGGAGTTTTAAGGCTTCAGGTTGAGAGCATTAAAAATGCCTATCTCCGCCTATTTTCAATGTGCCCTTGACTCTTCAATCTGGATAAAATTCAGAGTCCTGCCTCCACCAAAACTTTTCAAGTAAGCTTCACATTTCTGGTCCTTTAAAACCAGCCTGGAAGCCATCCAGCAAAATCAGACGACCAATAGGGGTGGCTTGTTTTTGCTTTCCTCTGCTTAGTGTGTGTTTAAGTTTTTAGTGCAACTAAGTTGAGAGTTGTAACAAAAATTATATCGTGTTTCCCTTTCCACACCAAGCTGGCAGCATCAATTCATTATCATGCAATCCCTCAAGAGGCACATTTAAAGCAAGAAACAAATTAACCACTGCTAACATTCACAGAACACTCACACTATTTTAGAAGCAGTTTCCTTAAAGGACAAGATAAGAGTTGTAGTTTGCTTTCCAGCAGAGCAAACAGTTCTCGTGGCATTTAAGAAAACCTTGGATAATTGAAAATTGCAAGAGTAGGCGTCATCCAGCATAATTCTTTCAGCCATTATGCTGAGACTGAAAAGTTAGGGTTCAGATTTCCTGAACCCTAACTTTAACAAGGTTGTTCATTTTATGGTTATTTATGCATATTCCATGTCCAAGTCCTGTATGGTATACTTGATATGGAATGTTTCTTAATGTCGCCAGATCTTCCTAAAAGCACCCTTTCTTAGGTTCTGGGAAAGTGAGTTGTAAGCTCAGGGGAGGGCAGTCAGGACCTCCTCTCTCCAGGCAGAGAACTCTCTTTAATTACAGTGTGTTGTTTATTTGATTATTTCCCCATTCCATTGTGACCACACTTTACCAGAAACTTTCAGTAGCTTATCCCTTCCTTTTAGAAGTGATTGTTTCCAGAAAGTTACCATTTCTGTCCTATAGCAACAAAATAGAGCCTTGGATGTTTAATGGTTCAAACTCTTCAGTGATTATTTGAATGCAAACTTATTGTTTTTTTTTTTTTTTTTTTTTTTTAAATTTCAGTTAGGTCAGAGGTTTGCTGGGGTACAGAAAAAGTTAATTCTTGAACATTTCACAACAGGCTTGTATAAACTTATACACCTTTCTTAAGACTTTCTCTCTCTCTCTCTCTCTCTCTCTCTCTCTCTCTCTCTCTCTCTCTCTCTCTCTCATTTTCCCACCATGAACTGAAATCTGCTCCATGGAGCATCTATCTGGTGGTGCTTAACCCAAGTTTGACCGGCTCAGGAGAGACCAAGTCCCAGCACCTAAGATGCGCTCCTCTGAGTGGTCCAGCACTAATAATTCCGCTCTGGGTTGGCCTCCCCACCCCCCCACCCCCCCCCACCCCCCGCCCCGCTTGCTCTGTCCTGGGCCCATCAAGACCCTGTGCTCCCTGGACCTCCACAGGCCTTCCTACCTGCAGGACTAGTGTTTCAAGGAACATATTTGGCACCTGGGTGAGAACAAGTGGCAGCAGGGAACCCCCTTTCAGCCACAGGCCACCAGAGGATAGCTAGTTTGTGTACTAGGCAAAAGAAACCCATGAAAGAGGCGAAGGGGACTGAGTGCTAGAGGCAGAACGGATCTTCTAGAAAGAGCCTACTAAGGACGCCTTGGCTATGTCTTAGATTGACTCCAGGAAGACAAGGGTGTCCTAGTAGTCAGCAAGAAAATTAAGGGATTGGATTAAAATTCCCATGCGCTCAGGGCTGCAGCGGGAGGCAGGGAGCGCAGGGGACACAGGGTGTACCGGGCTGTGTGTGGGGGCCCCATACACTTTCGGACCCGTGCTGATCGAAGGAAGGACTGACAGACCGACTTACACGGCCAAGGGACTTACCTTCAGGGTTGGCGCTAATGAAGACCCGGACGCTGCGGCCGGCGGGTACCAGGTGAGAAGGCAGGGCGGTAAGATTGCCGGAGAACGCCGCCCGCCGGAGCGCGGAGTCCCGGGGACAGGGCAGCTTGGTGCCCGCGCCGGCCGGCCACATCGCCCCGTGGGAGGGAAGATCAGCCGCCACCACGGTCTCTGCTCCTCGGGTCCTTGACCCTCCGCGGTCCCGCGAGGGCGATGTCCGCCGGCGAAGCAGCTCAGAGTCGCTCGGATCTCTGAGGGCAGCAGGCGAGCTCCGCAGCGCTCGGCAGCCGCCCGCGAGCAGCGGCCATAGGGACCCTCGGGTCCCCAGTTGGTGTCGCCTCCTACACCTCTGAGGACTTGTCTCGCCTCCCGCCGGAGGTTCGGCGCCGCAGCGCGGGAGGTCAGCGTGGAGGGTGCTACGCGGGCGGTGCCAGGTTGCGCCGAGAAGAGCCCGCTCCACTCCTGGAGCCCGTAGCCATGTCCCCACCCGAGCCCACCGAGGGAGGAGGGGCGCGCCGGGCGCCGGAGACCTGGCGGGGGACCAGAGCAGGTCAAAGTTTAGGAGAAGGCGGCGGGAGTCTGTCGGGACTCTCAGAAATAACGCGACTTGCGGGGCGGCTGCGGTGTAGATGCGCGGGCTGGGGGCAGCTCGGGGACCTCTGGCTTTCCTAGGAGGACACGCTCCAGAACCCCAGGCTGCTCCCTCAGTGAAGGACGGGAGATCGATCTGCCTGAGATTCCTGCTATCCTCCCTACAACTCCCCTAAAGGTCAAACCATCTCTGTGCGTTTGCGGGGAATCCAGTCGCGCGGGCGTCTGCGAGCCTTTGCCAAGTCCCCCCAAAGTTCAACGCTCCTCCACACCCCACGCCGAGGGGTTGGAGCATCAGAGCTCCGGGTATTGAGAAGGGGGGGGTACCAGATTCTCCCTGCC
Source organism: Apodemus agrarius (assembly GCA_964023405.1). Taxonomy (NCBI): domain Eukaryota; kingdom Metazoa; phylum Chordata; class Mammalia; order Rodentia; family Muridae; genus Apodemus; species Apodemus agrarius. The sequence goes on from OZ030016.1 coordinate 44,088,580, forward strand.
TCTCGTGGCGTGGGAGGCCGCGTCTCGCCTCGGCGCTCTCTCCCCACGCTCGTGCAATCGGGGGATTTTTATAGCTGAGCCACGATGCTCACGTGGCCCTCCCCGCGTGGTCGCGGACCCTTTCGGGAAGCGAATCTCTGCGGGCAGTTCTCCCTAGACCTTTAAAGGACCCAGGGAGCCTCCCTGCTCCTGCCTAGATGCCTTTCCTGGCTGTTCGCCCTCCTGCGGGCTCAGGAATCAGGCGGCTTCCAGGGCATTGGGCACCCCATGCCGTGGTGGGTGTGAGCTCTGGTCCCAGGGGAGGAGGGATACAACTACAGAGAAGGAGACTCTCTGCCACGCCCCAATTCTGGCAAAGGGCAAGAGCCTTAGTTTGGGGGTCTAGGTGGGAAAGTTGACTTAAGGTTGTTGGTAGGCTGGCTTAAGCTGCTTAACCAAGTCGATGATGCCAGAGTCTTGAGTTGCTTACTTTGAGGGGGTATCCAGCTGGCCCCAGACTTTGCACACTGGGGCCAAGGTCTGAGTTTCGCAGGATCCCAAGTTGCATGAGATACAAGGAAGTCCAGCTGTAAAATTGCTGTCACCCTCTGAAACCCTACAAACTCCCGGAGAGGAAATACGTGTGTGATTCTGTTGAGTGGGGAAGTAAGAAAGAAGGGAACATTTGGAGCCCGAATTGAACGAAGCCTGACCTTCAGCTCTCTCACTCTTGAGGTTGGAGCTGGACCACCCATCTTTTAGAGAGAAAATACAATCCACCCCACCCTGCTCTCCAGACTGGGAAGAGGATGAGTGGGTACACAGCTTAGTTGGTGGCTCATGTTTCTAATTAACCAGTTCCTGGAAACTGAGGTAGAAGGATTATTGCTAGTGCCAGGACAGGCCAACCTGGACTAGGGTGTGAGACGCCGTCTCAAATAAAACGAAACGAAATGATTGACAGTGGTTTTCGTGGCATGTTTATCTTCTCACTGAAGACTCCAATACTGGGCAGCTGCTCCTGGCATCCCCATCGCCTGCACTTCCTCTGGGTCCTGCGGGTGGCAGTGAAGTCCTGTGTAGTGCTGTTTACAGTCTTAGAGCACCCCACACCCAACGCGCATTCTGGGCTAACCTCTTTGGAAGAACTGGGTCTCTAGGTTTTTAAGGCTCCAGCTACTCCTGAGAGCCTGAAGCAGACAGCACTTGTTAACTGTGTGACGATTTCACGGGAAGAAGTCCTGCGGATAACCCAGCCATCTCGTCAATTAATTCACTCTAGCGAAACAGCTTTTCAAAAATCACTATTTCCAAGTGGGAAGACAATCGGGAGTGGAATCCAAAGATTCTCGCCCTCCGTGGCCCTTGGTTATGTACTGAGAATTCTGTAACAGGTAATGAATACAGAGTGTGGGCTACTGCTCCAGCCTTTATGAGGATACAATATCTATCACAGAAAAAGAGTCAGGACTACATTATGCCTCACCTCCCAGCTGTTATAAAATATGGATAAAAAGTTTACAGGTTGTCACTTGCCTGACTCCCCTTTCCCCCTCTTACTTACATCTCTGTTCTTAGACTCAAGATTAGTGTTTGTGTTTTACGACCTTTCCTTCAGGTCTTGCTTCAGTGTTGAATTTTCTTTGAATGACTTTGGAATTTTTGGCAGCCTTTGTAACCTAATTAGCTTCTAGACAGGCTGAAGTTTAGCATCTGCCCGTGTCACTGCAGACCAAGCCTGCAGAGGGGAGATTTGCCACTGTACATAGCATCATAGTCTGCACCACCACCTAAGCATCTTTTGAGTAGTGGGGAGGCATCTGCTTAAAGATACGGAATCACTTCCATCCAGCCCCTCCCTTACACCCTCCCAGTCTCTCTGTTTTTAACAGTCTGAAAACAAAGACTGATTTCTCAGCCTGCAGATAGCACAAAGGAGAGGTCACCCATCATGGTAAGACTTTAGTGTCAATTCCTATGATTTTCCAGCTTGATGAATTAGATTACTGATTGCTCATTAGCTAGCTAGAAAGTTCAGATTTTGGGGGTTACTTAATTTTTTTTATCTTTGTTTCAAAATTTTGTCTTCTTCAGTAATTTACTGAAGTTTTATTTACTTAGTTTTATTGCATTTTTTTGCATATGGGAGAATAAAGTTGGGAAAGAAAAAAAAACCTACCAGAAATGACTACTACAAGGTCATAAAGCTAATCTACAGTAGAGCCACGATCCAGGTATTAATGCTCCTGTCAAAGTTTTTTTTTTGTTTGTTTGTTTTTGCAACATAATAAATCTATGTCTGGTCTTGGTTGAGATTTTAAACAGCCAAGACTACAGCTGCACAGACTTAGTGGGCAGATGTGGAAGACTGGCTGTCTCTTCTGCCTCCAGGAAAGACCACCCGGGTCTATATTCCCTCCTCTGTTTTGTTTTTTGTTTTTGTGTGTGTGTGTTTATTTTTTCATTATGATTCCATAGGGAAATCAATGCCATTCCAGTAGCAGGCAGGGGGATTTAAAGCACCAGGGCATGGGAAGGGAAAGGAGTCATGAGACATAGGTCCAAGCCCATGCTGCTGAGCCACTCCCTTCCCTTGTCTCACCCACCCGAGCTAGCAGGCTAGACGTCCTTATAAATAACAGTGCCAGCCTTTTATACTACTAACCTGTGGGAAGGTGAAATCTCTGTTAGGCTCCTTCCACTCACTGGGCTAGAAATAGCCCTTTGCTTATAGATTCCATTCTTCTTGATAGAGAAGTTAATGACCCTGAAATAAATCGTAATTCCATTAAACCATTATCAAGTGATATTGCTCTACTGAGCACTCCCTGTTTGATACACACCGTTTTAAGCTTTAATTAGTATCTTACTTAATGATATTGCACGAAGGATCATGGTCTAGCGTGTCCTGTCTCCAGTTCAGCATCCTGTCCTAGACTATCGTCCCTGTATGCCCTCTTTAAAATGGTTACTTTTCCTTTTAATACATTTAGAATTAAAACATAATTACACTGCTTTCCCTCTCCCTTTCCTTCCTTCAGCCTCATTCAAGCACCCTGTCAACTTCTTCTACGCCCTCCCTCTCAAACTGATACCCTTTCTCTCACTATTGTTACATATACATGTATGTTTAACTATACATAAATATTTAAATGCAGCCCAGTGAGCCCATTTTCCCCATCTTTGTATATATGATTTCAGGGCAGACTTCTTTGTATTGGCCTCACCCCTGGGATAGGCTCAGCAGACATTTGTTACCTGTAGTACTGGCTGGTTTTGTGTCAACTTGAGACAAGCTGGAGAAAGGAGCTTCAGGTGAGGAATTGCCTCCATGAGATCCAGCTGTGGGGCATTTTCTCAATTAGTGATCAAGGGGGGAGGACCCTTGTGGGTTGTACCATCTCTGGGATGGTAGTCTTGGGTTCTGTAAGAAAGCATGCTGAGCAAGCGAAGGGGAGCAAGGCAATAAGGAACATCCCTCCATGGCCTCTGCATCAGCTTCTGTTTCTTGACCTGCTTGAGTTCCTGTCCTGACTTACTTTGGTGATGAACAGCAGTGTGCAAGTGTAAGCTGAATAAACCCGTTCCTCCCCAACTTGCTTCTTGGCCGTGATGTTTGTGCAGGAATAGAAACCCTGACTGAGACACCTGTCATTCTTTGTGTAGGTGGGGATCCATGGAATTTCCCACATTTTGTGTCCCATTAGCATGTCTGCTGATGTTGCCATTTGTTCTGATCTTGCTTAGGCCGCCATTTCTAGGAGAAACTGTCTTGGAGGAGACTTTCTGTTTCTGGTATGTGGGCTCTGACAATCTTTCCTCTCCCCTTCCCTCATATTCCCTGAGCCATAAACACAGAGTTATGATAAAGATCTGTTCACTGGGGCTGGGCTCCCCATCATCTGTTATCTCTGCATTGCATCTACTTGTAGAAATGTGCTATGGTTTCCTTTTGCTGTAAAGCTAAGCTTCTTTGATCGGGGGTTGTAGCTCCACTTATCTTTGGGTATAAGGATAAGATTTAGAATGTCCTTAGGAACGATGTAGTATTCGATTCTAAGATACATGACCTTGCTAGCCCTGGGAAGCTGGGTAGGTTTCTAGTACTAGGCAAGATTTCCCTCCTGTTGAGTGGACCAATTGCACAGCTGTTGTTTACCATCAACATGTGAGGGCCATTTATTGTACATTTAGGGATAGATTGACTTGCTGGACATTGTTGTAGTTGTTAGGTGTTGCAGCTGGGTAGGACTATTGATTGGCTCCCCACCTTGGCAGTTTGTGTAGTATTTTCTGATTCCAAGAATGTTAGACTGCAGGGGGTGGGGTGGGGAGTTTTTAGGCTAGATCGATCTTAAATAATACAAGTTCCCTGTTGCTAGTCTGTGGAGTCTTCTGCCATATGGGCTTATCCTCAGTCACCGTGGAGCAACCGAAGGCAACAGTAATAGTCTATATTTTGGGAGTCACTTAGACTACCCTGACCAAAGAAAGAAGGGTTTTTGGTGTTTGTTACTTTTTTTTTTTTGTCCATGATTCTTATGAAGAGTCTGTAATATACAAACATACCTCACCCACTTCCTTTGATGTAATGATGGCTGGTGGTTTCCATCCAGTTTCAGGCTTTGCCACAGGGACTTTTTCTTCTTCTTCTTCTTCTTCTTCTTCTTCTTCTTCTTCTTCTTCTTCTTCTTCTTCTTCTTCTTCTTCTTCTCCTCCTCCTCCTCCTCCTCCTCCTCCTCCTCCTCCTCCTCCTCCTTCTTCTCCTCCTCCTCCTCCCCCTCCCTCTCCCCCTCCCCCTCCTCCTCTTCCTTCTTCTTTTTATTAGATATATTTTTTATTTACATTTCAAATGATTTCCCCTTTCCTGGTTCCCATAAACCCTCTCCCCTACCCCGTTCCCTAATCAACCCTTTCCTGTTTCTCTGTCCTGGTATTCCCCTACACTGCTGCATCAAGCCTTTCCAGGACCAGGGACTTCTCCTTCCTTCTTCTTGGGCATCATTTGATATGTGAATTGTGTCTTGGGTGTTCTGAGCTTCTGTGCTAATATCCACTTATCAGTGAGTGAATACCATGTGTGTTATTTTGTGATTGGGTTACCTCACTCAGGATGATATTTTCCAGTTCCATCCATTTGCCTAAGAATTTCACGAATTCATTGTTTTTAATAGCAGAGTAGTATTCACAGAGACATTTCTTTTGCGTTTCTGATAAGGACTACCATGGAAATTCCAGAGTCAGAGCTTACATGGCTGGCTCTGACCCCAACATGCGTGTCTACCTGTACACTCATGTCTGTGTACATAAAATATCCTGACCAGAAAACGGGTTTGCTGTTCTGAGTTTGTGCTGTTAATGGGTGGGGGTAGTTTTAATGTGATGAAGAAAGCCAAACAAACACAGATTTCCAGTTCCTCTCAAGGAATCAAACCATTGGAGCCAGGCACACACTGTGTTTCCCAAGCCTGAGGCAAGATCTCAGATACAATATTACATTCATGCTCTCAGTGGCTTTCTGATTCCGTGATAAATATTTGATTGTCTTTGCTAATGTGAAAAATGAATAATAAATGGTCACTCAAGCCAAGACTCTACTCCCAGAGTTCCAGCTCAGGATGTGAGCGAGACCATCAGGAATCCACTTACTTGTTTACAAAATGGAAAATTTCAGTAGACGTGGGAATTCATCAGCATAACAATTTGTCAACATAGATGGTTGGTTCAGAGGTGTCTGCAGCATGAGAGAAAATGCAGCAGCTGAGTTTTAAATAAAGTTACACCTTTCAGGAAGTGCTAGCTGATGTTTTCATGACTCAGAAATTCTAACTTTATACCCACCCCTTCCAAATCTGCTTAATGTATTTTTTGATCAGTTTCCTTACAACCTCTAAACACATTGCAACAAGAGCACTATACACACCACCCAAAGTAGAAGAAAGTAAGTTTTGAGGTAAAAATACATCCATTATTTCATATTTCTAAATTAAAAGTTTTATTTTTACTTTATAGCTGCTGTTTTCTCCTCTATACAACAATCTCAGATATGCACCTCAGAAACTTTATTTCATCATCCAACACCTATTTTGAGATCTTTCTCTCTCTTTCTTTCTTTCTTTCTTTCTTTCTTTCTTTCTTCCTTCCTTCCTTCCTTTCTTCTTTCTATCTATCTTCTTTCCTTCCTTCCTTCCTTCCTTCCTTCCTTCCTTCCTTCCTCCCTTCCCTCCTTCCTTCCTCCCTTTCTTTCTTCCTTCCTTCCTTTCTTTCTTTTCCCTCTGACTCTTCCTTCCTTCCTTCCTTCCTTTCTCCCTTCCTCCCTCCCTCTTTCTTTCTTTCTTTCTTTCTTTCTTTCTTTCTTTCTTTCTTTCTTTCTCTGAATTGCTTTTATATAGGCAATCCCCTGTATTTCTAACTCCAGTGAGGTAAGTTCTGTAGTAGCCATTCCACATCTCAATTTTTATATGGAAAAATAGCTCAGGAAACCTTAGCAGCGTCACCAATTTAATAGGCAGCTTCATGGACACAAGCTACACATCAATGTTAATATATTACCTTGCCACCAGCTGATGAGATCCATTTGTTGGAAGTATGAAATTCATGTCCATGATTCTTCAAACTGAGCCACATGGAGTGTAAAGCGCTCTCCTTAGGTGGCAGTGCTCACTAATAATCTATTTACACTACCACTGCTTTGCATTTTATTTTATTAATGGATCAGAAGTCAGTTAAAGAAAGAAAGAAAGTCCTCCAAATAGGTCTCAGATGATTAAATACAGTGTTTCTAAGGATCCACACCCTTGGATCCTATTAAGAACTTGCCTTGGTAGGAGAGTTTTGTGGCTTTCCTTTAGTGTGACAAACACTTGAAGTGAATGGCAAAATCTGTCTGACTCAAAGTTTGGAAGTTTCAGGCCTCATGATGAAACATGTACAAGATGGCGGGGCATGGGGACTATATAGCAGGGCACAGATGCTCACTTTATGACCTGATATGAAAGGAAATAGCACCCCCTGCCAGGGCATCACCCCAATGAAATAGAACCTCCCCAGGCTCTACCTCCTCTTTTGTTAATCATTTCATTTGTTTATGTCTCAAATGATATCCCCCTTCCTAGTTACCCTTCCACAGCCCACCTCCCCTCATCTCCCCTCTCCCTCCTCCCCTTTGCTTCTGTGAAGGTGTTCCTACACACACACACACACACACACACACACACACACACACACACACTTCCACCCTACCGCTCCAGCAATCCCCCTGCACTGGGGCATCAAACCTCTACAGGACCAAGGGCCTCCACTCCCACTGATGTCAGACAAGGCCATCCTCTGCTACCTGTGTATCTGGAGTCCTGGACCGTTCCCTCTACATGCCTCGGTTGGCGGTCTAGTCCCTGGGAACGCTGGGTGGTCTGGCCAGCCAACATTGTTTTTCCTATGGAGTTCTAATCCTTCTTCACTCCTCCAATCCTTCCACCAGCTCCTCCACTGGGGTCCTACGAGGTTCCATCTCTTAAAGTGTTTATCACATTGAAGAAAATGGGGGCCAAGCCTTTACCACAGAGCTGTTTGTGAGACTATTCAAACCGACGTAGGAACAGTGAGAACAAGAGATTGAGTCAATAAGATTTGTCTAAGTGCCGCTAACTAGTGAGTTCAAGGCAGGAATGTGGTCCAGGTTAAACTTACCATTCCAGGACATGTTAACTTCTCATTACACAATGCCAAGTCCACAAGAAAATGTATGAAACTTCCTTTTAAGAGGGTTCATACTGGTACAGCCCCACGTGTTTGAAATACATTGCTCAGGTCACCTATGCACATTGGTTTTTTTTCTCATGTTTAAATGCTTCTGTGTATGTGATTAGAATCGTGTTCACCTACACTATCCACTGAAGTTACTTTGATGTACAAAAACACTGTGATGGGACGGTGTTTTTCTTGGCTGTCCCCCAATACAGTCTGCTTTTGTCTCTTTCCTCATCTCCTCTGCCACAGCTTACTACAATATCGTCTCTCCAAAAAGTGTGAAAGTCACAACAACGTATGGAATGAGCAGTTAGTCTAAGCGGCAGGATGTGGATGAAAAGCAGGAACTCCATCAGTGTCCACTGCTGTGCTGCCGGGATACGAGTAGCTTCCTCCAACGTACGCCACGGAATAGGAAGCTCACCCCGACGTGCTGTCTCACTGGAGTCTACAAAGCCAGAGGCAACAACTGCGGACTGAAACCTGTGTGAGCTGACCTGGACCGTTTGTCTTTTTAACAAGGTGGATCTGGGCGACCGTTCTGCAAATCTCTCTTACTATAATTCTGTGAGTCCTATTTTCTGGAAAGAAACAAAACAGAAACTGGTTTATCGTCTTCTTTACCTCCCATATTTTTATCCTGCTTTATGCTTATTATTTAATAACATTGACTTCTCAAAATAACAAGCCCATCATATGTTTTAGTCTGAATTAGTGATGGAGTGGCGTGGTGTGTATTCCTGGATCTGGCCTAAATTTAGAAAACCCAACGCAAAAATTATTAGGACATCTATTCTTTGAAGAAGGGACTAGGCAGCCAGTTATAATTACTTTGGAGTGTTAAGAAATATAATGAAATGATTAAAAATCGGGTTTTTAGATTTTCAACTCTTGTCATTTGATAAATATAGGAAAAGTCATTCTATTATTTCATGGAACAAACTAAAATTTAGATTTGTTTTTCTCTCCCCAAGTTAATACAGTACATCTTTTCATTATAAAAAGCATATACTAAAAGAACTATTTCTTTGTTTTAATATAAAATATGATGTGTATATTGTTATTATAGTATATATGTATGTATATATGTATGTATGTATGTATGTATTTGTAAGTTGCATATGCATTTCTGACGTGAATGTGTAGAGAGCAGAAGGCAGCTTGCTGAATCAGATCTTTCCTTCCATTAAGTGGGACCCAAAGATTGAACTCTTGTTGTCAGCATTGGGATCAAACACCTTCTCTTGCTGAGTCAGCTTGATAAACCATTTATAACATTATTAAAGACACTAAATATTGATCTTCTTCTGCATAAGCCAAAATTTTTAATTCATAGAACACTAAAACCAAAAAAGGAGCTCAAGAGTCTATAAGCCCAAGAATATAAAATGGAATTGAGTGTTTAGAAAAGCTGGAGACAGGAACTGGGAACATCCTCTGGAAAGAGAGAGTCGTATTTTTATATCTCTCACTTGTGGATCTGTCCCAGCATCTTGGAGATCCATCTTTCTCTAGTCTCTCGTATTTAATACTCATGGTACTCATGATGTAATAGACACAATAGCTCAGGCCACAAGGAAAGACTGAGCAGCTCTAGTCCACAGTAAAGTAGTTGAATAAATACATTTTATCTTAGTATTGCAGAGATGTTTGTATCCTTCCAAACTCCTGGGAAGTTCCCTCACAGTCCACACACACTTCAGTCAAGTTTACCAGAGCCTTTTTTAAGGAAGCAGTACAAAATTATCTAATTGCCTCTCTTTTATGTAAACATACTTGCTGTGAACTTCCTATCACTAAGAACATCATAAGGTTTGTTCCTCTGAGTTGGCTGTGCCTTAGGAACACTCCTTTTAATCTTTCATTATCATACCTGCCATGATTTAAATCCAGACTCCCTCAATATGCTTGTGTTTTGAATGCCCAGCTCCAAGTTTGTGCTCAAGTTTTGAAGTCTACTTAATGTGGGTGCTTAATGGGTATTATTTTGATGTCCACAAAAATCTTTAAAATTGGGGCTTAATGGTTCTAAGGTCACTAAGGGCAGGCCTTTGAAGGTGGTACTCATTTCATGTAATGGCCTGCTGTCTCTGTTCTCTCTACTGCTCTGTGACAGGGGACAAGATCTCAGGCACACTATTGTGGCCATGAATTGCATTCTATCACGGTGGATGAAAATCACAGAAACTCTGTGCCTAAAGAAGCCTTTTTTCCCCCCCTTCAGCTGGTTTTGTATTCTGCTAGAAGAACAAGAAAAATAACCAGTACCGAGTGCTGATTTCAGAGCAATTTAAATGCCTTTCAAGGTTTTAAAATGCTTAGGTAGTATGGTAGTTTGAGTGATAAAATATGCCCCTTATAGGCTCATTGTATTTGAACACTCAGTCCCCAGATAGTGGGGCTGTTCGGGGAAGTTTAGGAGGTGTGGCCTTGCAGGAGGGGATGTGGCAATGAATGTGGGCACTGAGAGTTTGTAGACTCACCCCATTTCTGGTTCTCTCTCCCATTCTGCTTAGAGTTTGTTGTTGAGGATATAATCTCTCAGCTTCCTTTTTCCACCATGATGCCTGCCACTATGGCTGTGCCTCTTGGTCATAATGGACTCTAATCTCTCTGGAACCATGAAGCCCACATAAACTTTCTTCCACTGATTACTTTTGATCATGGTGCTTTATCAAAGCAACAGAAAAGTAACCAATACAGGTAGTAAGCATAAACAGGAAGTGCTAAGTTAAAATGGTTTCTCACTTTCTCTGAACAATTATGATAATGAGGATGAAGATGAAAATAATTCAACGAGTGAGTAAAGACTCTTTGAAAACGAATAAGAAATAGATAAGCAACCGTGAGCCTGCTCTACTCAAGAGTTTTGTCTAGTTTTGATTGGATTACTTAAGTTGATAAACAAAGCAATGGAAATTATCAGCTTCTAACAGGATTATCGGGAGGTCTGAAGACCCTGGGTTAGAAAAATGTGAGTGGACCAAAAGGGATCAGAGACTGAACTCAGCCAAGAATACCTGGTGGAAACAGAGCTCAGGGTGGCTTTCCTGTACCCACTGATAAATCCTGAACACCACAATGTGCTCAGAAGCTACCTCATGCTGCATATTCTCTTGGGCACCATTGCCATGGACACACGCAGAGTAAGGTCAGTGCTGTTGCCTCAGTAACTCCTAAACTGTGGTTTGCAGGCTCAGGAAACCTGGGAAAGTGGAAGCCCTTAATCCATCAGGCGTTAGACGGTTCATGAATCCTCTTAAGAGGAGAAGCAATTCTAAACGTTAAACTAGCAAGACTCACATACATGCTTCAAGCAAATGTACAGCACATTATCTTTTTTCTCATGCCTCCCAGAATATTTGATACCATAAACAAGATGAATTAAATTATTTTTGCATTCTAAGTTAGAACAATGAACCTCTATGTCTTCCAGACTCAGGTGGCAGGAAAAACTCACCTCCTCTGTGTGTGAGCACACAATTCAAACAACCTGGCCTTTTCTGGTTGACAACTGATTTAAAAGTGGTTAAAAGGCTGTTATTATGAACTATGCTGCTAGAAATAAGAAGCAATTCCTTACAATGATTCAAGAAACATGAGAGCAGAGCTCCACATACAGACACACACACAAATACAGACACAGACACATAGGCACAGACACACACACAAATACATAGACACACACTCATACACTCACATACATACATAGACACACACACAGAGTCACCTACACACACACACACACACACACACACACACACACACACACATGCATAGACCCAGACACACAAACACACATAGTCACATATGTACACAGACACATAAGCGCAGACATCTACACATTCAGATATCCATTCAAACACTCACACACACTCTCACACACACACACACACACACACACACACACACACTCACACTGTTCCACTCAGTGATTTAGGACTGCTTATTTGAGGATAGCAGTGGTCATAGACTGTTGGTAGGAGATGAGGATACTGGTGTTTGTTTAGTAGACCTTTTAGCCAAGATGGGAAATGGGTAAGCAGTAAATACTAAATAATTGAGAGCTGTTCAGAAACGGTGGGAGAAGCAAATTGAGTCTCCTGGAGTTATGGCAAAGAGGAAAATATGGAAGAGTACTTAAGGCAATCTTTTTTTTTTAATTTTATTTTATTTTCTATATTCTATGTTTACATTCCAAAGGCTTTCCCCTTTCCCAGTTCCCACCCACCATAGTTCCCATAGTTCCTCTCCCCCCAACTGTTCCCCAATCATTCCCCCTCCCCCCTCGGTTTCTTTACTAAACTGGATGCAATCTTTACAGGCCCAGGGTCCTCTCCTTTCTTCTTCTTGGGAATCATTCGACTTGCTATTTGTGTCTTGAGTATTTAGGGCTTCTGGGCTCATTAATATCCACTTATCAGTGATTGCATTTCATGTGCATTCTTTTGTGATTGGGTTAATTCACTCAGGATGATATTTTCCAGGTCTAACCATTTACCTACAAATTGCATGAATTCATTATTTTTAATTGCTGAGTAGTATTCCATTGTATAAATATACCACATTTTCTGTATCCATTCCTCCTTTGAGGGATATTTGGGCTCCTTCCAATTTCTGGCTATTATAAACAAGGCTGCTATAAACATAGTGGAGCATGTTTCCTTATTGCATGCAGGGGAATCCTCTGGGTATATGCCCAGGAGTGGTATGCCAGGGTCCTCTGGAAGTGACATGCCCAATTTTCTGAGGAACCGCCAAACTGATTTCCAGAGCGGTTTTACCATTTTGCAATCCCACCAACAGTGGAGGAGTGTTCCTCTTTCTCCACATCCTCGCCAGCACTTGTTGTCTCTTGAGTTTTTAATCTTAGCCATTCTGACTGGTGTGAGGTGGAATCTCAGGGTTGTTTTGATTTGCATTTCCCTGATGACTAATGATGTTGAACATCTCTTAAGGTGTTTTTCGGCCATCTGAATTTCTTCTGGTGAAAATTCTTTGTTTAGCTCTGTACCCCATTTTTTGATAGGGTTATTTGTTTCTTTGCGGTCTAACTTCTTGAGTTCTTTGTATATATTGGATATTAGCCCTCTGTCGGATGTGGAGTTGGTGAAGATCTTTTCCCACTTTGTTGGTTGCCATTTTGTCCTTCTGACAGTGTCCTTTGCTTTGCAGAAACTTTGTAATTTTATGAGGTCCCATTTGTCGATTCTTGATCTTAGAGCATAAGCTATTGGTGTTCTGTTCAGGAACTTTCCCCCTGTGCCCAAGTCCTCCAGGGACTTCCCAAGTTTCTTTTCTAATAGTTTCAGTGTGTCTGGTTTTATGTGGAGGTCCTTGATCCACTTGGAGTTGATCTTAGTGCAAAGAGATAAGAGTGGGTCAATTCGCATTCTTCTGCATGTTGACCTCCAGTTGAACCAGCACCATTTGTTGAAAAGGCTATCTTTATTCCACCGGATGGTTGTGGCTCCTTTATCAAAGGTCAAGTGACCATAAGTCTGTGGGTTAATTTCTGGGTCTTCAATCCTGTTCCATTGATCTGCTTGCCTGTTGCTATACCAATACCATGCAGTTTTTAACACAATTGCTCTGTAGTACTGCTTGAGGCCAGGGATATTGATTCCCCCAGAAGTCCTTTTATTGTTGAGAATAGTTTTAGCTATCCTGGGTTTTTTGTTGCTCCAGATGAATTTGAGAATTGCTCTTTCTAGATCTATGAAGAATTGAGTTGGGATTTTGATGGGGATCACATTGAATCTGTATATTGTTTTTGGCAAGATGGCCATTTTTACTATATTGATCCTGCCAATCCAGGAGCAAGAAATATTTTTCCATCTTCTGAGGTCTTCTTCGATTTCTTTCTTCAAGGACTTGAAGTTCCTGTTGTACAGATCTTTCACTTGTTTGGTTAGAGTTACGCCGAGATACTTTATGTTGTTTGTGGCTATTGTGAAGGGTGTTAATTCCCTAATTTCTTTCTCTGCCTGCTTGTCCTTTGAGTACAAGAAGGCCACTGACTTGCTTGAGTTAATTTTATAACCTGCCACCTTGCTGAAGTTGTTTATCAGCTGTAGAAGTTCTCTGGTGTAGTTTTTTGGGTTGCTTAGGTAAACTATCATATCGTCTGCAAATAATGATAGTTTCACTTCTTCCTTTCCAATTTGTATCCCTTTGACTTCCTTATGTTGTCTAATTGCTCTTGCTAGAACTTCAAGTACTATATTGAAAAGATATGGAGAGAGAGGGCAGCCTTGTCTAGTCCCTGATTTTAGTGGGAATGCTTCAAGTTTCTTTCCATTTATTTTGATGTTGGCTACTGGTTTGCTGTAGATTGCTTTTACTATGTTTAGGTATGGGCCTTGAATTCCTGCTCTTTCCAAGACTTTTAGCATGAAAGGATGCTGAATTTTGTTGAATGCTTTTTCAGCATCTAATGAGATGACCATGTGGTTTTTTTCTTTCAGTTTGTTTATGTATTGGATTACATTGATGGATTTCCATATATTGAACCATCCCTGCATCCCTGGGATGAAGCCTACTTGATCATGGTGGATGATCGTTTTGATGTGCTCTTAGATTCGGTTAGCAAGAATTTTATTTAGTATTTTTGCATCTATATTCATAAGAGAAATTGGCCTGTAGTTCTCTTTCTTTGTTGGATCTTTCTGTGGTTTAGGTATTAGCGTAATTGTGGCTTCGAAGAATCAGTTGGGCAGTGTCCCTTCTGTCTCTATTTTGTGGAATAGTTTGAAAAGTATTGGTGTAAAGTCTTCTTTGAAGGTCTGGTAGAATTCTGCACTAAAACCATCTGGTCCCGTACTTTTTTTGGTTGGGAGGCTTTCTATAACCCCTTCTATTTCTTTAGGGGTTATGGGACTATTTAGCTGATCTACTTGATACTGATTTAATTTTGGTATTTGATATCTGTCTAGGAAATTGTCCATTTCCTCCAGATTCTCCAGTTGTTTTGAGTATAGACCTTTGTAGTAGGATCTGATGATCTTTTGAATTTCCTCGGTTTCTGTTGTTATATCTCCCTTTTCATTTCTAATTTTGTTAATTTGTATACTGTCTCTGTGTCCTTTAGTTAGTCTGGCTAAGGGTTTATCTATCTTGTTGATTTTCTCAAAGAACCAGTTCCTGGTCTTGTTGATTCTTTGTATGGTTCTCTTTGTTTCTATTTGATTGATTTCAGCCCTGAGTTTGATGATTTCTTGTCTTCTACTCCTCCTGGGTGAATTAACTTGTTTTTCTTCCAGGGCTTTAAGGTGTGCCATTAAGCTGCTAGTGTATGCTCTCTCCAGTTTCTTTTTGGATGCACTTAGAGCTATGAGTTTTCCTCTTAGCACTGCTTTCATTGTGTCCCATAGATTTGGGTAGGTTGTACCTTCATTTTCATTGAATTCTAAAAAGTCTTTGATTTCTTTTTTTATTTCTTTCTTGACCAAGGTGTCATTGAGTAGAGTATTGTTCAGTTTCCATGTGTGTGTGGGCTTTCTGTTGTTTTTGTTGTTATTGAAGACCACTCTTACTCCATGGTGATCTGATAGGAGGCATGGGATTAGCTCGATCTTCTTGTATTTGTTGACATCTGTTTTGTGACCAATTATATGGTCTATTTTGGAGAAGGTCCCATGTGGAGCTGAGAAAAAGGTATATTCTTTAGCTTTAGGATGAAATGTTCTATATATATCTGTTAAATCCAATTGGTCCAGAGTTTCAATTAGTTTCACTGTGTCCCTGTTTAGTTTCTGCTTTCCTGATCGGTCCATTGAGGAGAGTGGAGTGTTGAAGTCACCCACAATTATTGTGTTAGGTGTAATGTGTGCTTTAAGCTTTAGTAAGGTTTCTTTTACGAATGAGGCTGCCCTTGCATTTGGAGCATAGATGTTCAGTATTGAGAGCTCTTCTTGGTGGATTTTCCCTTTGGCCAGCAAGAAGTGACCTTCTGAGTCTCTTTTGATGATTTTAGGTTGGAAGTCAATTTTATCTGATATTAGAATGGCTACTCCAGCTTGTTTCCTGAGACCATTTGCTTGTAAAATTGTCTTCCATCCTTTTACTCTAAGGCAGTGTTTGTCTTTAACACTGAGATGTGTTTCCTGTATGCAGCAAAATGTAGGATCCTGTTTCAGTATCCAGTCTGTTAATCTATGTCTTTTTATTGGGGAATTGAGTCCATTGATGTTAAGAGATATTAAGGAATACTAATTATTTCCTCCAGACATTTTTGAAATTATATTTATTTATTTTATTTATTTTTTTATATTCGAGAGGTTACCTTCTTTTGGGTTTGATGAGAGGAGGTTTCTATCTTGCTTCTTCCCGGGTGTAGTTTCAGTCCTTGTCTTGGTGTTTTCCCCCTATTATCCTTTGTAGGGCTGGATTTGTGGAAAGATATCGTGCAAATTTGGTTTTATCATGGAATACCTTGATGTCTCCATCTATGGCGATTGAGAGCTTTGCTGGGTAAAGTAGTTTTGGCTGAAGTTTGTGTTCTCTTAGAGTTTGCATTATATCTGCCCAGGATCTTCTAGCTTTCATGGTCTCAGGTGAGAAGTCTGGTGTTATTCTGATAGGTCTTCCTTTAAGTTACTTGGCCTTTTTCTCTTGCTGCCTTTAATATTCTTTCTTTGTTTAGTACATTTGGAGTTTTGATTATTATGTGACGGGATGTATTTCTGTTCTGATCCAGTCTGTTTGGGGTTCTGTATGCTTCTTGTATATTCATGGGCATCTCTTTAGGTTGGGGAAGTTTTCTTCCATAATTTTGTAGAAGATATTTGCTGGCCCTTTAACTTGTACATCTTCATTCTCGTCTATACCTATAATCCTTATGTTTGGTCTTCTCATTGTGTCCTGGATTTCTTGGATGTTTTGGGTTACAGCCTTTTTGCATTTAGTATTTTCTTTGACTGTTGAATCAATGGTTCCTATGGTATCTTCGGCTTCTGAGATTCTGTCTTCTATCTCTTGTATTCTATTGTTGATATTTGCATCTATGGCTCCTGATTTCTTCCCAAGGTTTTCTATCTCCAATGTTGTCTCCCTCTGCGATTTCTTAGTTGTTTCTACTTCTGTTTTTAGTACCTGGATGGAAGTGCTCAGATCTTTCGCTTACTTGATTGTGTTTTCATGTATTTCTTTAATAGATTTTTGTGTTTCCTCTTTCATAGCTTCTACTTGTTGGCCCACGTTCTTCTGTATTTCTTTAAGTGATTTTTGCCTTTCCTCCTTATTGTCTTCTTCTTTTTGATCCATCTTCTCCTGCATTTCTTGAAGTGATTTTTGTATTTGCCTTGTAAATGCTTCTAACTTTTGATCCATTTTCTCTTCTATTTCTTACGAGATTTTTCTATGTGTTCAGCTACCAGCATCCTGACCAGTGATTCTATATCCAAGTCTTGTTTTTCTGGTGTTTTGGGGTATCCAGGGCTTCCTGTTGTTGGCGAACTGGGTTCAGATGCTGTCATGTTGCCTTGATTTCTGTTAGTGACATTCCTTCATTTACCTTTTGCCATCTGGTTATTTCTGGTGTTAGTTGACCTTGTTGTCACTGGCTGGTGTTTGAATCTCCTGTGAGGCTGGGCTTACCTGTTGTTTCTCTACTGGTGGTTATGCGTGATTGCTGCTCAACGGGATCACGAGCTGGCTGCCACCCTCTGACTTTGTGCACGGCCTGAGGTCTCCGGGAAGTGTGGGGGAGTGCAGCAGAGCTTCGGCAGGTGCTGATGGGCCTGCCTAGTAGCAAGAGCCTAGCAGATCCCCCCACGTGGTAGCCCCTGATGGAATCTGTCTACCTGTGCCTTTCCAGCTGTGTCCTGGTTGCAATATGGAGGCCTGCCCCTATCGCTGGTCTGGGGTCCTGGGGAGCTGGGTGGTTCCGGCTGCCTCGGTGCACGGCCTAAGCTCACAGGGACGTGCTGCAGAGCCTAGGCACCTGGGCCCGCCTGTGGGCGAGAGCTTAGCAGCTCTCCCTGCTCTAGCCCCAGACGGAGTCTCTACCTGCACCTTTCCAGCTGTGTCCTGGTTGCAATGTGGAGGCCTGCCGCTATCGCTGGTCCTCACTCTTCTTAATAAACAAGAATTGTTGCTTATCCTGGTTCCGCCAGCAGGGTCTGAGCACCTGGCAAGCTGGCTAGGTCTGGCTTCCCTGCTACTGGCTGGATCGAAGGCAATCTTAAAAAGGAAAGCAGGGAAACACACTGCCCAAGATCAAAAAGAGACTGTGAAGAAGGCTTACAGCTTCATGCTCAGCAGCTAGGAAATACTTTCTGGCTTGGAGCCCAAGCTTTGGAAGTCTTGGACACTGGAGTGTATGGATTGTTGAAACTCTAAATGTGAACAGTGGAGGAGGCTGGGAATAAGCAACTACACACAGTTCCTTCCAGGCTCTATCACTTGCTATTTCTTTTCTAGGTGCTCTCAAGACCGTCTTGATTGATTTACCTCCATCTCAACTCTCCAGTATGCCTTCTGCCAACGTTCATTCCTAACTTCTATTTCCATTTTTTAATTTTTATTGAAAAGAGATTCTTTTCTCTTACAGTATATTCCAATTATTGTTTCCCCCCTCTACTCCTCAGTTTTTCCTTACCTCCTCTCCAATTCAGATCCATGCTCCTTTTGTCTCTCATTAGAAAACAACAGGCTCCTAAGAGATAACAGCAAAATCTAATAAAATACAATATAATAAGATAAAGTGAAAAGCATCCCATTGAAGTAGGATAAGGCAAATCAACAGAAAGAAAAGAGCCAGAGAAGGCACAAGAATTCAGAGACCCGCTAGTTCACACACTCAGGAGTCCCATAAAAACACTAGACTGAAAACCACAATATATACTCAGAGGGCCTGACGCAGACTGCTATAGGCTCTGTGCTTGTTGATTAAGTCTCTGTGAGTTCATATGAGCTTTGCTCAGTTGACTTAGAGAGCCTTGTTCTCCCTGTGTCCTCTGTCGCCTATGGGTCTTAAACTCTTTCTGCTTCTTTTTCCTTGGGCTCTGAGCTCTGAGGGGAGGGATTTAATGGAGACACCCCATTTAGAGATGTGTGTTCTAAGGCCCCCCTCTCTCTGTATAATGCCTGGCAGTGGGTATTTGGTTTTACCCTAGGTCCCTGGGTTACCTAGTCTCTGGCTCTTGGTTATTCAAGCAGTGACAGGTGTGGGTTTTATCTCATGGAGTGGATCTTCAGGCCAATCAGATATTAGTTGATAACTCCTATAAGTTTTGCCCTAGCATATTTTTCAGGCAGAACAGTGTTGTAGATCAGAGGTTTTGTGGCTAAGTTGGTGTTCATGTTTTTTTTCCCTGTGGAATACTTGCCAGAGATACCAGAACTTGGGGATGAGGGTTCTCTGTAGGCACCAGCCAATCTCTCCATGTTCATCGGATTGTGTGTGTTATCTTCAGCAATGTGGTCTTGCTGTCATTTTGTGAAGAGCAACCTATTGTCTTGACAACAGCCTGAATTGTTTGAGGATTTCCATGAGACCCCTTTGGTCAACTAGTCAATTCGGTGTAACCTGGTCCCAATAATGGAAGCTTCTTTTGGTAACTAGAAATGGCCAGTTGGAACTCTATTTTCTATTCTGTTTTGTTTTGTTTTGTTTGTTCATGCTTTGCAAGTACTTTACCACTGAGCCACACTTTGACCTCCTCTTCTACTCTTCTTTAAAAGTTACTTGGATGAAGTCTGGATATGTAATTTAACATTGTATGTTTTCATACTAAATGGCTTCATTTCTATCATTTCATACTTACTCAGTATATATTACACTCCCCCAAAATTAATACATTTTGGTCAGTGAGGGAAATAGGAGCCATTTCACTTTAATTTTCTTAATATTTCAATGACTGATTCACAGGCAAGGTCATATCAGCTTGAGCCATAGAAGCTCATCCTTTAGGCATTACATTTTAGGTTCCAGCCAAAGAAACAGGGGTGGAAATAGGGAGAGAAATAAAGCCCTTCTACAGAAAAATGCACTAGATTGGTAACTCTCTTTACTTGATAACACGAGCTTCCATGTAGAAATTCTCAATGAATCTATGAAAAGTTACCAGACATCATAAAAGATCTTGGCAGTGTTACAACATGCAAGTTCCAGAGATGCAGTTTTGTATTAAATTGTATAACAATTATAGTGTTGTATTTGAAAAGTGAGTAACACAGACAAGAAATTAAGGTGGAAATTTGATTCACTGTAGTATCAGAAATACTAGGCTTAGGGATAAAACATCAGTAGAAAGGCACAAGTATTGTAAAAGTAAAAGACAGTTGGAAAAAAATTAAGTAAAAGGAAAAGATTCTTATCCCAGAGGGTCAGAAACCTCTGTGTGTTGTGGGGTACTCCTGACACACCTCAAACTGAGCACCAGAGGTCATGTCATCCTCATTGAAATGACATACTAATATTAAAATAAGCAATTGACCTTAGAATTTCAGTTGGAAACAAAAACGCAGACTGGTCAAATAAATTGCAAGAAGAATTACAATGTGGAGCCTGGCACTATCAGATTACAAACCTCCAACAAAGCACCAGTTATTAATACAGTGTAACACAAGCATGTAAATAGGCATGTGTAGGAAAAAGAGAGAGGATGTGATTAAAATCCCAGAAATAGACTTATGTTTACCATACCCTGATTATGTATAGGGACACCAACATAATTCAAAGGAAAAACCAGGAATATTCTCTGCAAGTTTTTCTGGAGTAACCAGAAAGAATTGACTTGAGGCCTGTACTCACACCATATAGTTGAGGTTTGGTCTTTTTTTTTTAATCTATTGTAATGCTAAGTGTGGGCCCCCAAGACCTGCTTGTCCCAGAGAGTCCACATGTACACCTTGGCCCTAAGTTATTTCTGATTGGTAAAAAAAGATGCCAACAGCTTATAGTTGGGCAGAAGAGACATAGGTGGGGTTTCGGTTTCCCAGGCTTGGGGATGAGAAAGGGACCATGAGGAGAAGGCAGGAGAAGAAGAAGAAGCCACTATGCACTCAAAGTAGAGAGCCATCAACCCATGGCCCTGAGGTCTGGCCAAGTGGAATTAAGAGTAGCCTAGATAAAATATAGTAAGTGATAACTACAATACCACATGGCGAAAGAACTGAGAAGTGGTGAGAGACTCAAATGTAAGCAAATGTTGCACACTCTTGGAAGAAGCCGTAGAGGTAGATCTTACTGGTCATGCTTTAGTCTATACTTTCTTAACTCTAGCACTAAAAGAACAAGTATAAAACAAAGGTAGGGGGTAAAGATGGGAGCGTGGTCAGTGGGAAATGACTTGCTGTACAAGTGTGACAACCAGAGTTCAGATGCCCAAAACCAGGAGACATGCTGAATGGATGTGTTGATCGGCTTATGATTCCATTTCCAAGAAGGCAGAGACAGAGGATCCACAGAGCAAGCTTGTGAGGAGGGCCAGCTGTAGAGGAAAGCTCTGGGTTCGATCTAGTGGTTGTTCAATGAATTAGGCAGTGAATAATGAAGATTCTCACCATCAAATTTGGACCTTCACACTCACAGGCACTTGCACATATGTGCATGGGCACCCATAGATGTGTAAACATACCTTTACCCATGCACACAACATGCACACAAACACATGAAAAAAATAGAGTAATAGTTTTCATTGTATTAGTAAAGTGAAAAGATAGTATTCAGAATGGGAAAATACTTGTAATATGTATATATATATACATATTATATATATATACATATTATATATATATATATATATATATATATATATATATATATAAGCTCAATAATAAGACAAACAATCCAACCATAAAGTGATCAAAGAATTTTAGGAGACATTTTTCTAAGGTATTTACAAATGACAAATAACTATGTGAAAGAATAATTCATAATCCATTAGGGAAATGCAAATTAAAACCACAGTGAGACACTATTTTGTATGCATTTGAAAGACTACTATAAAAAAATGAAACACAATACAAAATTCTTGAAAATTGTTGCTGAGGATGTAAAAAGACTAAAACCTCCTAACACTGTTACAGTCACACATTGGGAATGCAAGATGATTTAGTCACTTTGGGAAATAGTTTGCCAGCTCCCCAAACTGTTAAATCAGTTAACAAAACATCCAGCAGTTCTATTCCTAGAGCCATTCCAAGGAGAATGAAAATCCTTACTCCTAAAGTAACATGACACAAATATTTGTGTCAGCAATATTCATAGGTATCCCAAAGTTATGCTAGGTAAGCCATTTATGTATGTTGCAATGTCCCTATCATGATGGCGTCCTCAAGCAAGAGCGAATCCAGTGAGGGAGGCTGTGGCAAGAATAACTTCACAAATACTATGCTTGGTGACAGGAGGCAGCTGCACAGGACCACATATTGAGCGAGTTCTTCTGTGTGAAATATCTGGCCTTGAGAAACTAATAAAGACAGAAGAATATCAGTGATTGCTTGAGGCTGGGATCATGAGAGTGGGACAGAGAGCGACTGCTGACGGCTACAGATTTCTCTTTGATGAACATCTACTAAATGATGTTGTCCTGGAGAAGATGTTTGAAAACCGGGTTGTGGTGGTTGTTACCTAATTTTGTTAAGTGCTGTGTCCATCAAAATGTGTTTGCTGAACGGGAGACATTATGTGTTTATTCTTTATGGAGCATTGTTTGCAGTAATGTTTTAAAAATGGCAGTGGTAGATCGGTCTATTTCTCATGATTCATATACTGTGAAGGCTAGGGGAGGGTCCCTGCTTCTAGTGGGTTCTCAGTGGCCCCAGGTGGTAGATCTATCTTAGCTACACGTTAATTGAATATATTCTTCATTTACATTTCAAATGTTATACCCTTTCCCAGTTTCTCCCCTCCCTGAAACCCATCCTCCCACCCCCTGCCTCTAAGAATATGCTCCTCCACCCAACCCACTCCCACCTACCCACCCCCTCTCGATTTCCCTGTGCTGGGGCATCTATTGAACCTTCATAGGACCAAGGACCTCTCCTCCCACTGATGCCCAACAAGGCATCCCTCTGCCATTCTTTTGGCTGGAACCATGTGTACCCCTTGGTTGATGGCTTAGTCCTTGGGATCCCTGGGGCTTCTGGTTGGCCGACATCATCATTCTTCTGATGGGGCTGCAAACTCCTTCAGTTCCTCCAGTCTGCCCTCCAACTCCTCTGTTGGGGACCCTGTGCTCAGTCCAATGGTTGACTGCTAGCATCTGCTTCTGTATCTGTAAGGCTCTGGCAGGGCCCCTCCAGAGACAACCATAACAGGCTCCTTTTGGTATGCACTTCTTGTCATCCATAGTAGTATCGGGGTTTGGTGACTGTTTATAGGATGAATCTCCAGGTAGGACAGTCTCTGGGTGGCTTTTCTTTCAGTTTCTGCTCCACACTTTGTCTCCATAATTGCTCCTGTGAGTATTTTGTTCCCTTTCTCAGAGAAGCCAAAGCAGACACATTTTTGTCTTCCTTCTTCTTGAGCTTCCTGTGGTCTGTGAATTGTAACTTGTTTATTTTGAGTTAGCTACACACTTTATGATCACTTTTAGGGCAAAAAGTATATGGGGTAATTGCCTATCGACTCTTAAAAACTCCCCCAATGAAAACAGTGCACTCAGCTTTAATTCATATTCACTGGCCCAAAGAAGTCCTGGTCACATTTAAGCTCAGAGAATGTGGATAATTCAAAATTTACCATTTACCTGGAGAAGAATAGTTATGGAGTCCTAATAAATACTATACTTTTTAAAAAATTCTTTTCCTTTTGAGATTGGAATTTAACTACAGTATTTCTCCTTTCCATTTCTTCTCTCAAAAGCCTCCCAAATATTCTCTCCCTACTCTCCTTCAAATTCATGGCCTCTTTTTTCATAAATTATTGCATGCATATATGTTTTTGCACATTCATGTATATTCCTGTATATTATATTGAGTCCATGTAATGTAGCTTTATGTACGTTTTGGGGCTGGTCGTTTAGCAATGGATAAGCAGGTGGTGCCCTCTTCCACTCCTCTCAGCTTTGCTCCATTGCCTATAATTCTATGTGTAGGAATGAAGCCTTCACCACATCTGAAAATCCACACCTTGGGCCTTCTCTTCTAGGCTTCACTTGCACAGAGTAGAAATCCTGCAACAGAAAACTGAATACCTTTCATACATCCATCCTTGATTTTTGGTTTTATCCATGAGTTATACATTTAAAACATTTCCCCTCTCCTCCCCCCTCTCTCTGTGTGTATGTATGTATGTATGTTTAGCAATCATCACTTGATATTATATAATCCACTAAGGCATTCATCCTTGGGAAAACTGGTACTTTCTCTCTCAGCAGTCATTAATTCCTTGCAGTGCTTCATCTGGAAATGGGATTTTGTCAGACTTCTCATCTACTTTGGCATGTCAAAAGGTGTTGTCACTGGCCAGGTCATTCATATTATTGAGATTTCATGGTGCAGTCTTCCTTGTTACATGCAGAAGGCACTATCTCACTGCAGGCATCCTCGTCCTCTGGATCTTACAGCTTTTTCAACTTCTCTTCCACAATGTTCCCTAAACCTTAGGTATAGGGTTGTGGTGTAGATATATTAATTGAGCCTGGGCATGTCATTATCAGGTGTTATCTGCATTTTGACCAGTTTTGGCTTCCCTCTACCACAAACAGAAGCTTCTTTGATAAGAGATGAGAATTATACTTATCTTTGAGCACAAGGATGAGTAGTTAGAAGGCACTTAGCAGGTTTAGGTGGTAGTAGTAGGTTGTCCTTTAGGGTTCATGGCTACACCACAGGTAGTTGGCCAGAGGTCCAGCTCCAGGCATAAATACCATCCTATAGGATGGGCTCTGAGTCCAATTAGATGGCTTCAGGTTCTTGTTCTTTTCTATTTCAAGTAAGTGGAAGAGTTGATGCAAGAGTAGGAAAAGATGCCTACACTGGTCTAAGCTAGTGTTTGCCTCATAGTGAATGTCTCAGAATTGTGAGCTAGTGGAACAAGTGAACAACAACAACAACAACAGCAATAACCACAACAACAAAACGAATCACAGCACTGAGCAGTGAATGATGGAGAGTCTGGTTAGAATTCGAACTAAGCATTCAGGTAGCTCAGAAAAGAGATCAAGGTGAACCCGAGTGTCAGTAGCAAGGTGGCAGGCATCTCTAGTCCCTATGTTTCGTATCAGCACAGATGGATCCCGGAGAACTGCTGCAGTGACCCAGATGGATGGTGTGATCTGTGTCACAGTTTGTTTTCTTTCCAGATATGGCTTGGGCAGAACTTTGCAATCTTAATGAGGGCAGAAAAAAAAAATAAGACCTGGAATCATCTAAACGTGCTGAATTTCCCTTTGTAAATCCCGAATGTAAAATGTAACTGTGTAATATGTTAGATCCCTAGGATGAAAGACATGGCTCGCTTTGTATTCAGAATCTGTTAGGCAGTAAAGGTTCTCCATAGTGTGGAGCTGCTGAACATAAGGCTGTGAGAGGCAGTCTGGAGAGAAACCCCATGTTCTTCTGAATTCAGAGTTTGACTGATGTGATTTAATAGAGACCCCCGTTCTCTCCAGCAGCTCATTAGATGGAATGGTTATACACACAGAGTTATATTATGTCCTGAAAGGTTCTTACATTAAAAAGAGATCTAAGCATGGTTTCAAAGCCCAGCTAATTCATTCATTCTATGTGGACTTTAAAGCAAGGATTTCCCACTGTGTGAGCTAGCAGAAATCAAAACTTCAATTTCTGTCATAGTCTTTGACCTATGTCATTATCAATTTCAGTTCTTCAGAAAAGTACTTTCCCTCAATAAACCTTTTATGTGTCCATTTCCAGTAGTGGCCGTGAGAGTGATCAGATTAACTGCAGAGCCCGTCACTACCGCTTTACAGACAATGGTAAACACAGAACAGTGAGCCAATTAGCATAAAAGCACCTCGTTAAAAGAAAGCCATTAAGAATTCCAGTCAATCTCATTCATTTATTTCTATCACCAAAAGAGAACAGTAAGGATTTAAATGGAAGCATCAGCAAAGAAAGAGAAATAGTAGACACATATCCCCAAATAAATGAAAATCTCATTTTGGAGAAGAAACTCCAAAGGCATGGCGTTTTCCTAACTGCTGTCAAGCCTGCAGAAGAAACAGGAGAATACGAACAACATAGAAAAGGGGAACCATAGAAATAGGAACAGCCAACAGATCAGAAATTAAAATTTATATTATGATTACTATTTTGAAAACATATAGTGTGTCTACTAATAGTGAAAAGGAAAAAAAATTCCTTTCCATGAACATTTACTTTAGGTTATTATTTATCACAATTGTATAGTTGACCCTGAAAAGACACTCAAGGATACTTGCACAAAGAAAGTATCCTCCTCCTTCTGAAATTCCTGGAACAAGTTCTGAGTAACCTTTATGCTTTTGTGGTAAACACACAGACACCGACACAGACACGCGCGCGCACACACACACACACACACACACACACACACAAAGAGAGAGAGAGAGAGAGAGAGAGAGAGAGAGAGAGAGAGAGAAAGAGAGAGAGAGAATGAGAAAGGAAGAGAGAAGACTGGAAGATTGCCATATATGGAACGAGAATTTTTTTTAGTGCTTTTCTTAAGGGAACCACACCTATTGCTACCTGGAAAAAGAAAAAAAAATAAGTGTAAAAACAAAAAAAGGAAAGAAAAAGTTCAGATCCCTGAAATGGAAATGCAATAATGACCAGAACTTGAGAACTGTTCAGAATGGCCTTCTGATGCGCTCTGACACACAACTAAAGATTGACCTCCTCCTCCTCCTCCTCCTCCTCCTCCTCCTCCTCCTCCTCCTCCTCCTCCTATTCATTTGCTCCACCAGACACAAATGGCAAGATGAGCCTCGATGCTCTTTACTTCTTAGGCAGATGCATTTCGTTAGTGTGTCTACCTTTGAGTGAGAACACCTTCAGCGCTCCACCCTTTGAGCTGTGAGTCTCATCCATGTTGATACAGGATGGGAAT
The DNA here is from genome assembly GCA_964023405.1 of Apodemus agrarius. Taxonomy (NCBI): domain Eukaryota; kingdom Metazoa; phylum Chordata; class Mammalia; order Rodentia; family Muridae; genus Apodemus; species Apodemus agrarius. The sequence continues at coordinate 44,115,311 of OZ030016.1, forward strand.
TATTGAAACCCATACCTGAGGGGGCAGAGATGGGGAGTCAGGAGGAAAACACTATGATTTTTATTCCAAAAATAGCCTTGGAAAGCAATTAGCCAACTAGCAATTGATATTTACTTTATGCATTGTTATGCTACTTCCCTTATTCCCATCTGGCCCGGTGACGTCAGAGTTCTAGTATATGAAAAGGACTCCCTATCTGCTAAAAGTGAAGAACAAAACACTTAATCTCGTGGGTAAGCACATTGAGTACTAAGATATTTCACATAAGTAAAAGGGTACGAGCAATTTTCTGTATTTAGTTAAGTAGAGCTCATAGCAACGTCTTGAGTCTCTATTATATAGAGAGAAGGGTTTCAACTATTTCTGTGGTACTAATGTTATTCTTTGTTCTCAAGAAGAGATGCAACCCACCAGGCAACTGGTATGATATACATAAATTTACTCATAAATTAAGAAGATATTTTGCTCTGACTTCTAAGTAAGTGACTCAGAAGATCAAGATTGCAAGTGGTACTTATCTTTTGTCTCTTGCTCAGTCACCTCATGACAGCTCCCCCCCTTTTTTAGTTTATTCACTTTACATCCTGATCACTGCAGCCCCTCCCAAGCCCTCCGCACACAGTCCCCCCCACCATCTCCCCATCCTCTTCTCCTCTGAGAGGGTGGAGGCTCCTTTTGGGTATCGCTTAATCCTGACAAACCAAGTCTCTGCAGGGCTGGACACATTCTCTCCCAGACAAGGCAGCTCAGTTAGGAGAATGTATTCCACAGACAAACAACAGCTTTTGGGATCGCTCCTACTCCAGCTGTTCAGGATCTGCGTGAAGACTGAGCAGCATGTCTGCTACATATGTGCAGGAGACCTAGATCCAGTCCATGTCTGTTCTTTGGTTGGTTGTTCAGATTCTAGGAGCTCTCAAGGTTCTAGGTGAGTTGATTATGTTAGTCTTCCTGTGAAGTTTCTGTCCCTTTTGGAACCCTCAATCCTTCCCTCAACACTTTCAAATAAGTTCCCAAACTCAGTCCAATGTTTGCTAGTACACCGGTCTCTGCATCTGTTTCAGTCATTTGCTGGGTGGAGTCTTTCAGAGGCAAGTTATGCTAGGTGACTGTCCGCGAATATAGCAGAGGATCATTACAGGGCTGGCTATTTGCATTTCAGACTATCTGTCCTCCACTGCTCAGTTCAGTGGTGGAGTTGTCAAGTCTTTGCTCTGGGATACTGAATAGTTGGCCCCTCACTAGTCATGTTTCTTCCAGATGGACATGAGAAACAGAGGAAGTTGGTCTACCAAGAAAGTTTGAGTTGTGTTAAGAAGTAGACAAAGAGCTAGTTGCAAACGACCAGTGACACTATGAGGATAATCTAGATATGGTTAACATAAGACAAGAAACAGGAGCAGTCAGGCCCAGATATTGCTGTCAACCCAGTGTCACAGGTTCTTTCTGATGTCTGTTGGCTTCATTAAAAAAAAAAAAACCATTTATTTTCTATCTAATGAACCTTCTTTATTTGCTTAAGCAGCTCAGAACATTTTTATTATTTGCAATTATATTAGTGCCATATCTCCAAGCAGTAATCTGGTAATTTCTGAGTATTATCTCTCACTTGATCTATGAGATGGTGGGGATTGTCCCTCTCCAGCTCATATTAAAGCAAAGCAATAATTGAATCTTTGACCTGCATGGAAAAAGAATTCCATTTATCCTGTCCTCATGGTGGAGAGATTATATACCACTACTTCAAGTGTTTGTGTTTGTTTGTGTGTGTGTGTGTGTGTGTGTGTGTGTGTGTGTGTGTGTGTGTGTGTGTGTGTGTGTGTGTGTGAGAGAGAGAGAGAGAGAGAGAGAGAGAGAGAGAGAGAGAGAGAGAGGAGAGAGAGACAGAGAGACAGAGGGAGACAGAGACAGAGAGAGACAGAGACAGAGACAGAGACAGAGAATTTGGGGAAACAAGAGTACAGGTCATCAATTACAGAGACTTAAGAGCAGAGTGGAAGGATTATGGAGTGCACCACCATCTCCCCACCCACTGACTCATCTGATCTTCATCAGTCAGTCCTGGGACCTCCAGAGTCCTTTGATAAGATGCTAGGTCACCTGTCACCTATACCTCTTTATTGAATCAGGAAAAAGAGATATTTTTCTCTACATCAGGATTGAAATAAACAAGGTCAGAAGGGTTAATTTTCTTGCCTGGTCAGTAGAGAACCCATGGTGACAGATACTTCCAGGGTAAAGGACTGAATCTATTCTAGACCACAGCTCACAGGACCATAACCGGGCCTCCATTAGCAGAGTGAAATGCCAAGCATTGTCTCGTTTATGTAATTAGAGGCAAATTAGACTGAAGATTGCTATCCCCCCCAAAAGCATACTCATTTTAAGGGCTGTGCTGAGGGATTTGAGGGCATCCTCACTTTAACTGAATAGTCATTTTAGCTAAAGGTCAAAAGGAATCTCAATTGTAACAAGACATTTTTGGGGGGATGCTCTCAAAGTGGCAGCTGGGGTGAGCTGCTCAGGAGACAGAGGGTTTGACTGACTGGCTTGCTTTCATCCATAGTCACCCTTGTTGTATCTTTCTTCACTTGCCTTCTTGCATACTGGACGTGTCTGATCTTTCCCCTGCCCATTCTCCCACTCGGTTTCTCCTGAACTTCATAGCTCTGGAGACTCTGATCATGTGCTCAGCTTGCAGGCTAGCCGTGCTCTGCCTACACTAGACATGCAGGATGCCATCTGTTTCAGGGAAGTGGGAGGTCCCATCTGCTCAAACACAGGACAAGAAACTCAAATTACAAGGAAGTGGGGCAAAGGGAAACCTGGAATTAGGCAGAAGACAGAAAGAATTGAGCCAGAAGCTCAGGAGTTTGGCTCCCAGCTTATAATGCTGATTGATGGTCTGGAAGTAGCTCTAAATTCTGCATGGGTGTAAAGGTCAGCATGCAACCCCATTTTTTTCAGTGGAGCAGACAGAAAACAATAGCCTGGTGGGTAAACCAATGAGGTAATTTAGATATTGATGAGAACTGATATTTTTTTAAAAGAGGATAATCATGAAAAGATTTTCAGTAGTGTCTAATCTAGATAGGGTGGTCAGGGAAGGTATGGGAAAGTCACTGCTGTTCAGAAACTAGACTTTTGACAAGAACTCAGAATTGCTGTGGTTGGGGGAAGGACACTCCAGACAGTAAATGCTGGAGTTCTGGGCCAAGACAATCTTAACTATGCTAGAGTGTCTGTTGAAATGGAGAACAATCAATAAATGAAGAGGGCGGGCTTAGAGGTGCCTGTGCAAAGCATCTGGGCCAGGAGGAAATCCTACAGTCTGATGCTGGCGGTGGTAACCTGTTTTGGCAATTTATTGGAGGGATTCAAAGCCCCAATTACATCATCAAATTTATGTTATTAAAAAAAAGCAGAGGCTGGCTGACCTGTAGAAATGAGTTATTGGCAAGCAGGAAGGGAATCAGGGAGTCCAGGCAGATTGATGTTTTGAACTGGAGAGACTGAGTAATCTGCTCCAGGACACTCAGCTTCTAAATCACGGACAAAGGGCAAGCGATCACTCCGATGTCTCCGTGACTCCCTTCTCTTTTCTGAACTAGGACATCAGCTGGCACTGCAACCCAGTCAGCATATGAGCAGCCCAGCCCTGCCAAGGACCTAGTAGGTGCATATTTGCTATCTTCCCTGGCAGTCTAGAACTTTAAGGAGTTCCTTACTTTAAGTTTGTGAATATTCCAATGGAAGTTATTTGAAATTCCTTTTTTTTTTTTCAATTATGGCATAAATATGCACTATAACTACTGTCAATCACACAGTCACATATAAGTTGTAGACTTGGAAGGCAGTCAGAGAACACAGCAGATGTCAAGAAGAGCCCATTGCAATGAGGACAGCCCCAGAGACATGTGCATTCCAAAACCAGTAGGCGTGGCTTCAAAAGTACAACCAGGGGTCAGAGCTACCAAAGCCGGATACAGCACAAGAGCTCTTGCAGGATATGTTTCTGGATAATTAGCCATCATACGGCTTCTAATCCATGGTGCCATGGTAACACAGATGCCAAAAGGCGACTAATGATTGTTAACTTTTTGTTTCCAAAAGTCTAGAACCTTTTGTCACCTACCCTACACACCAGTCACTCCCCTCTTCAATGAAATGTTCTAAGGTTGAAAATATAAGGGAAAAGAGACCTCATCAAAGTTGAGGGTTGTGGCTTTAAAAATATTTCTGTTTCAGGCTTGTCTATAGATATCAGATTATAAAACAGAACACGAGACCCAAATCACATGCTTAATATAATTCTTTTGGAAAAATCAAGTGAAATGCGTGAGTTTGAACAGGTTTCTGGTCCAATGGGCAGTTCAGAATGAAAACCAGGAATCACAGTTTTGAACTCAATTTGAAAATGGTTATGATTAGTAAGTTTTTGGCTCCTCTGTTGGGTTGTGCAGTTTCTGACTCATTGGCAGTATTTATAGGCACTTTCCTTACTACAATTGGAAATCACACACACACACAAAATTGAGTGGGAAAAAACCATTGCCAATTATCTCTTGTTAGGAAGTGTAGTAAGTAATGAGAGCTTAATGTTACCATTGGATTTCAATTCCTACAGTTCAGAATAGCTACACGCTGTAAATTATAAGGAAATATTAGAGTAGAAAATTGAGGCAGTCCTCCAACATGACTGAAGAATACTCTTTGAAAATGAATTTTAATTATTCATTGTTTTAAAATAGATGTCTCTCAAGATCAAATTGAAAAAGTCTAATAAATCTGAATCTTAAATGCAGATAATGTCTCTTTAATGGGTTTCTTTCTCTTTGGAATTTAAGATGTAGATTCCCTTAGGCCACAAAAAGAAAGGGATATGTGTTCCAATCATTAGCACTGACCTATGTCTTCCTTTTAGGGCTGTGCCTAAGGAATGTTCTGTCCTAGAGCAAAAAATGCTGTCTGTGTGAAGACTTTGAGCAACCCATTGATTAATAACAAGCATTCATTTTACACACGGATTCATGAATAGATTGTGAATACAACACAAGCTCCATCAGTCTGTGCTCATCTCAGTGATTTCTTCCCTCTCCTTCATTGTTGGTAACTCTATGGGCATTGGCTTTGCTGGCTCAACTCTCCATCAGGACAAATCTGTGACACAGGCACCCTAGGCAAAAAAGAGAAAGTATAATTCAACTTTGTGTTATTCTAACATGTCCTTGAGTTTGGGAATAGTAGTTTTGGAATTTCCATTAAAATGTTGGTTGGTCCTGGTGCTTCTAGGCTTTCATGATGAAGGAGTGTGGATGTATAGATAAGAAGGTTGTTTGCCTCATAGTATCCAGGAACTAGAGAGAAATATCCTAATATCCTCTTCAAGAACAGTCCCTTAATGATTTGATTTCCCTTTAGGAGATTTAACCTCTAAAATTTTCTTTATCCTCATAAATAACACTGATTGGTGACTAAGTCTCAGTGTATGACCCTTGGGGGTACATTTAAGATACAAACTATAACAGGAAGTATAAAACACTTTATTGTTTGGTGTTGGGTATGCCTGCAGAGCACACTTTACCTACACTTATGGGATACTACCCAATGAATTCCTTGACACATTGATTGTCGTCTATATGGTTATGAGAAATTAGTCAGAGGGCCTTGGAGGTTTTTTTCCCAGGATCAACAATGTGCCATTGTGAGAATCTCTGGTGCAGGGTTTCAAAGGATAGAGCAAGCCATTCCTGGCTGAACAAAGCAACATAGCAGGAAGACTGTGGAAGAACTTTAGATGGGTGAGTTTGTGTAGAGGCTTGGAGAAGGAACTAAATATAGAAAGCATTTCTTCCTTGTCTTTTCCCCAGGAATTTACTTTACATAGGGATTGGAACTTTCTTGTGAGAGTAAGAATATGCCTCTGAAAAAGAGACATTTCCTAAAATTCATCATGAAAGTCATTCTAGGAGTACGTGTCATTATCTTCATTATTCTTACCCATCTCTTTTCAAATGCCGCCTCACCCTCTGCATTCACAGTTTGCATCTTCTGCTGTTTCACTTTGCACCTGGTGTTCTCTCAGAAAGATGTGCCACCTTTGCATTTCATTGACATGCTCCTACTCCAAAGTATTTTTTAATCAAAAGATTGTAAACTCCTTGAAGATGATGCCACAAGAAACTCTTCATAGAAACTCCACACAGTAAATATACTCTGATCATAACAAATGACTGAACTCACTGCTGGTGACGGCCCAGGGCTAGATCCTCTGAGCTCAGGCAGATAGGACAGCAGGAAGCAGAACACAATTTCTCACTCTGCTCCCTAGTCAATCAGATAAGACACAGAGATAAGGATAGCCAATGTGGCTTGGTATATTGATGGGCAGGTAAAACCTAGAGGGCTATGAATTTTACTTGGAGTTTAGATAGGGTGTGATGGCAGATAAACTTTCTAAACACATTTTACACTTGGGTCTATTTTTCTCCTTAATCTCCACTTCCATTCTGCAAGCAGATTATCTTCCCATACTGATTAGCTGAGATGTGAATTGAGTTACAAATTGAGGTGATTTGCTTTATTAACACTTTGGTCCTCCTGTCAAATTTGTCAAAATTTTCCTTACGTTGGTCAAAATTTCCTATATGAGGTTACCTTAAAGGACAATATTTGAATATTTAAGTCATATAGTTGCATGATACAGTCATGGCTATTGACTGTATCTTGTCATGTGGAACAAGGTTGGAAATGAATTAAAACCTAATAATGTCAAAAAGAATTGCATCTGTAAGGAACTTACCAGTTTTGTAAGATCTTTCAAATTTGTGTCTCAACAATGCTGATTATGTTTCATAAATGAACAAATCATCTCAGAGAACTGGCTAGTCTGTGTATCTGTGATGCTTAGCCTTAGCTGTTGATTTTTACAGAACCTAGAATAGTTGAGAAGGAGGCTTTAATGAAAAATAGTCTACATTCAGTTGGCTGGTGGTTATGTCTTGATTGTTTTAACTGATGTGGAAAGACCCATCAAAAATGTTGGCAGCCCCATTTGAATAGCCTAGGTAAACGGATACAGAGGAGAGAAGTCTTCACTGTTCGGCTCCCTTGGCTTTCTCTGCTTTTTCTGGTTCCTTCTCTGACATTAGAACGGGCTTCTTTGTAGTTCTGATGTAGAATAAAGACTAGTGGCACACAAGAAATCCGCCAGGCCTCCAGAGACAGAAGGAGATTTCTGAGTCCAAACCCTGCGGACGGAGAGACTAGAGTTCTTGGCCACTTTGATGTCAGATGACCTTTGCTGAACTATTTGGACACTATCATGTAAGCCAATTTAAAAAATCCTCTTCAATATGCATTCATTCTGTCAGTTCTGTTTCTCTAGAGAACCCTGACTAATACAGTAGCCTACAGCATTCTTATTGTGTGCAGAGCCACATATTAGACACAGCCCTGTGGATCTATTGGGTAATTGTTCATTTAGGTAGTATTAAAGGGAAATTAAAAAAAATAATTAGGTTTTGAAGATTTATTTTGAAATTATGTGTGTCCGTTTGTCTCTCTGCCTGGCTGCCTGTCTGTCTGTCTGTCTGTCTCTCTGTGTGTTTTTACAAGTATGTGTGTATTTACAGTTGCTCATGGAAGCCAAGAAGAGGGTAATGAGTCTCCAGGTCCTGATTTTGAGTTGCCTTACATGGAAGCCTGTGTTGGATGCTGGATCCTTTGCAAGAGCAGCATGTATTCTTAACTGCTGAGCCATCACGTTAGATTCATTGAAACAATTAGCTTTTGACTTTCTTATATTGAACACTGGATGACAGAAAAAAAAAGTATTAGCAGAATATGAGAGGAAGGATAAATGAAAGTAGGAACACAGCAGGAAATCAACATGCAGAGGAGCTGGTACTAAGTGTTTGTCTGATGTTTCCATCGTCACTTCCTTGTGTGATATTGGTCCAGGGGCTGCATCCCTGCGGCCATTTTTACTTCGCATACATAAAATGACTGAAACATGGATGCCTTTGATCTGAAGATAGATATGCTGGAAATCATAAGGGCTGACTGTTTTTATTGAATTATTTTGCAGAGCTTAGAGGTAGCAATTGGAGAAATGAAAAAGTGAATGCTTGTAGAATTGTCCACCCACTATGCTTAGAGATCCAGAAAGCTTCTCTGAGGCCACCAGGGAGATGCTGCAGGACATCTGGGATATTATTTTCAACGGGGTAATCAATGGTCAGAGTCCTGGTTCTCTTCTTCATTTCATTCCTATCTGATATCTGTATGAAGACAAACTATCATCTATATACAACAAAAGCACATTTGGTCAATGTGAGAGAGGAGAAATAGAGTTACATTTGACATTTAGGAATAACAGTGCTGCTTTCTTCTGGATATTAAATGTCCTGCAGCAAACCCTACTGTCTCTAAACAGTAGCCTGTGATCTCAACAGCTAACTGGGCTTCTTTAATTTCCTTCTCCGACACAGCACTCCTTCACTAAACCTTAGGACAGTAAAGCAGGAATTAAATGCATGGCCACTGTACCCCTCTTACTTCCTCACACAGCCCAGAATACATGCAGCAAGGCAGGCTAGGAATATGGGTAGACTGTCACAAAGGTCTGGGAGATAGACACAGCTCACATTAAAGCATGGATCTGAAAGGACTCCTGGTCTCTTCAATAATATATTTGAGCATCAAACACAGTCATATAATAAAGACAGGAAACTGAATAGTCTTTAATGATGCTTCATGACATTATCACCATTTTAAATTTGTACTCAATGCCTTTCTTAGAGAAATTGGTAAGAGTTGCATTTCAGCAGTGATAACATTTGCAAGCTTATGTAAGGAAATATTTTTCCTGTATGTATACATGCAAGTGAATGATATTATTTGCCTGTTAGTTTTTTTCCATGCATATACATGATACTCAAGTGTCAATCTTCACATAAAATAGCTTCCATTTATTGCCTACATAATTGAGTGCCTCATGACTCAATAATTAGCATAATGAAGAATTTTGGTTTAGGTAGTTACATTTAAAGCCACACATTTTACTTTAGCACTTATTTAAATCTTCAACTTCTGAGGTATAATGGTACATCACCAACATTAGTACTACTTCTCAAAATCACAGAAGGAATTGCCCACAATAAGCTAACATGTTCATAACAGAGTTTTCTCCTATTTATCAGAGAGAGGGGGAGCAGTCTATTCTTGGTAGTGAGTATTCCCTCCCCCATGGCCTCCAGAGAACAATGACAGGAAAATGATTAATGAGTGAGCTCCTCATCACTGTCGGCAGGAATCACGTCTGTGCATCAGGGAAGCCTAAATAATTGAAAGAAATCGGTAATAGTGGTAACATTAGTTATAGCAGGTCATAGAAGCTTTATTCCTGGGCTTTCAGCCCAGTTTATAGTTCACTCACATATTCCAGACCATGATTTGCTTTGCTAATTGGTAAGTAGCCCCTCGTAGCTCAGAATCGCAGCAGAGAGTAGCTGGAAGAATTGCTTCTCCTCATTATTGGAACCTTTCATGATAACACTTACAATAGAGGTTTACTAATGGGTGATAAATGACCACATCCTCGTTGGAAAAACCCATGCTATTTATCATTGGTTTCAGAGTGGGAAGTCACTTGCTTCAAGATCAAACCTATTGAATGGTTCTGCACTTTGGGTTTGATAGGGATTAATGTTCTTCTCTCTCTTTTCCTAACAGATGAGAAGATACTGTGAGGTCAGTGGAATTAGAGTAGTGGTGAAGGGTATACAAGAGAAAGCACTTACTAAGTAAAGCACCCTATAGAGCCTGTGTATGTGACTAATTGAAGCTAACAACAGACTGACCTGTAACCTTAAAGGAGTAGGAACCAGATGGGTCTGGGCAAAGGGAGTATGAGAAGAGGCTGCACTGTTATAAATGGAGGTTGAGAGGTGGGCACTGGATGGATTGAGATGTAAGGCCTACTTTAGCATAGCTCGTTTGTAGCTCTGCACCCAAGCTTTGGGTCTTGTTAGCTTTTTGGATATGTGGATGATGATACCGTGTTAGATATTAGATTGACATATGAAAAAAAGGCTTACAGCTCTAAATATACACATGAACACACACATCTCCACTTGTGAATATCAAGGACATAAGGGGCAGTTGTGGAGATGGCTGTAAAATTAATGTTGGACCAAAACCAGGTCAAACCAAATTACTCACAGAAATTCAAATGCAACACAAGATGAAGCATGTTGCTTGCAGAACCTCAGGGATTTATGATAGCACAAAAGCAGAATTACTAAGGATTTTTTTTCCTAGAAACAAGCATTTAAGAGCAACTTTTAAACAGAAAGGTTTAGATGCATTTTGTTTCTATAAGCTGAAAGTTTTCATGTTGTGTTTACAAATTTTAAGGTCATCATCCTGTTTATACTAGATAATTAAAAACAGAGATTTTTTGCAAGAGACTACGAATTCCACAATACTCTGGAAAATAAAATTCTAACATGAAATTAAATTTCATTTAGAATAAAAATGAAATTTAATAAGTCTAATAGGTAATTGATTTCAAAAAGTCCCCTTAAGGTTGAGAAGAACAGGGAGTCTGGCAATGTAATTGCAAAAAGCAGAACCCATTGTAAGACGCAGCTGTGAGCGTATGTGAGAAGGGAGCACACTTTAGGTTTATTACTTTATATTTTATGTCATATGTTGTAATATTAAAAAAGAATGTCAAGTCAACATACACACACACAAAATCTCTAAGATGCTATATGCAGTAAGTGGTTTGGAAAATAAGATTTGCCTTTCTCTTTGAACAGCATGGGGAGCAGGTGTACTAAGGGCCATTTTCTACTGTGTGAAAGAGCAAACATCGTCTCTATGCCAACTGCCAGAAGCTGAGTTCGCACACTTCCGCCCACTGCATCCAGGGCTACAGTGGGACTAGTTGTCTAAGACTGGTGAATAGACTCCTCTGCAACTAGTTGCGTGATACAGATTTCTTATAGAGACGCAGACTGAACAAGAGACCCGAAGTCTTTATGGGCTGCCCCTCCCCTCCACTGCTCAGGGTAATTGCCTGAGGTGGTTGGAGTATTGGCTATGTGTGCCCCCATTTTTATAATGCCTGAAAGGGACCACAATTCAGACTGCAGGGATGTGTAGCAAGGGACAAAATGATCATAGGGGTAACACGATGAATAAGTCGGCTTCCAGGAGAGCTGGGGAACAAAGCCTGGGCTGTCCCGGGCAGCTCTTCTTTAACTAAAGTTGCCATATTTTATTTTTTTTAGGAAGGACAGGAATAAGGCTCAGAATGCTTCATGCAGCATGTCTCTAATCTCAAGATAGTGCACTTCCAGCACATTCTACAGCTATTCTGAGACTACAGGCAAGTCTAAGAATGAGAAACTGGGGCAGTGGAGGCTATCTGGGGACCGTGAAAATATTTCCAAAGTCCCAATTCAGCTCAACGGGAATTTACTTATAAAGTTGCCAAACAATGAGAAGAAGTTCATTTGACCCATACTATGTTTTTGTCTACTATTAATATATTTCAGGCAAAAACAGTTCAGCTGTTCTCACCTCCTTTGCCTGTTATACACCTAGCACATCTGTCCTGTTATACACCTAGCACATCTGTCCTGTTATACACCTAGCACATCTGTCCTGTTGTACACCTAGCACATCTGTCCTGTTGTACACCTAGCACATCTGTCCTGTTGTACACCTAGCACATCTGTCCTGTTATACACCTAGCACATCTGTCCTGTTGTACACCTAGCACATCTGTCCTGTTGTACACCTAGCACATCTGTCCTGTTGTACACCTAGCACATCTGTCCTGTTGTACACCTAGCACATCTGTCCTGTTGTACACCTAGCACATCTGTCCTGTTGTACACCTAGCACATCTGTCCTGTTGTACACCTAGCACATCTGTCCTGTTGTACACCTAGCACATCTGTCCTGTTATACACCTAGCACATCTGTCCTGTTATACACCTAGCACATCTGTCCTGTTGTACACCTAGCACATCTGTCCTGTTGTACACCTAGCACATCTGTCCTGTTGTACACCTAGCACATCTGTCCTGTTGTACACCTAGCACATCTGTCCTGTTGTACACCTAGCACATCTGTCCTGTTGTACACCTAGCACATCTGTCCTGTTGTACACCTAGCACATCTGTCCTGTTGTACACCTAGCACATCTGTCCTGTTGTACACCTAGCACATTTGTCCCTAGAATCAAACCAGCTAGTTTATCCATGGATGGAGGGTAACTGCCCACCCAGACGCTGCATCAGAGGCGTCCTTTTGGTGTCTGCACTCAAACCAGGCTTGAGAGGCATCCTTTACTGCAGGGTTTTATAAATGCACTCTCCTTTCCCCTCTTTAGGACTCTTTAATTTCAATAAACCTATATTTTCTTTATTATTATATCACTTTCTTCTTCCCTTTTCTCCCTCCTAACTTTTTTTATACATTTTCCTTGCTCTCTTTCAAAATTATGGCTTCTTTTTTTCATTAGTTGTTATTTCTAAGCATGTAAATAAATCCTGCTCAATTTGTGTAATGTTCCTTGTATGTATATGAACCCACAGAGTTTTGAAGCATATATATATATATATATATATATATATATATATATATATATATATGCTTCAAAGAAGATATATATATCTTCTTTGTTTGAAGCCATTATCTTCAATGCAGAAACCAGTGATTAATATACTGGGTGTATAATTTGTTATCTAAAGCTGCATTTACTTAATCCTAATGAGGGCAGAGTTTATTTTTTGTTTTTTTTTGTGTTTTGTTTTTTTAATTAAGTCTAGACTTCCTAATCTTTCTGTGAGATAAACTTTCCACTTTAATGGCTAGCATTTTACTCCATTACACCCAAGTTTTACATAACATCTCCTTAGTAGGTTTCTCCTCCTTAGTCCATTTGGGATGAACATCTATTTCTCTGTCTCAGGTAATTTCCAGTGGAGCAGGGTGTGAAGGCAATGCATCTGTGTCTACACGCATGCCCGCCACTTTTGGAGCACCTTTGAAGAGACCATTGCAACCCGTGCAAATCATTTTGAGTATCTGTATTCTCTCCCATCCACCAATTGTTTCCCATGTAAGCTAAGACTCAGGCACAAGAATTCTCATTACTCTGCTCACATCTTGATGTCTTAACAGTGCTTTTGAAAGTTAAGATGGGGGGAATGTTTGGCTTGTGTCACTCTTTCCTCCTAATAAAGTACCCGAGGCAGACATCGCTAACGGACCCCAGTGGTTTTACCTATTGAATCTAGGCTGAGCTTCTCACTTTCCCCCTCAACAACCCAGTCCTGGAGTCAACCAGAACCAAACCACTGAAGTCACGAAGTGGAATATTTTGGCTTTACTAGCCTCAAGTCCGTTGGGCATTGGGACAGAGTGTACTTGACAGTTTTAAATGGTTTTGAATATAGGTAATGATCAACAGATTTTTCAAAGGTAAATTTAACCCTCTTTAAAAAAAAAAACATGCCATGAAAATTGGCCTGTGAAAGACAGAGCAATTTTACTAATGTTTGTTAGATGTATTTTACTTTAGCCTTTAGAACTAAGTTACGCAATTATTTTACAATGACAGATTATGCTCCCTGTCTCCTGATGTTTTTAACTCCTTGTCAAAATGCTCAGATTTATTTTGCTTTTATAATTTATATCAATCTATTACACAATGTAGCTAATTTTCAACTGTCATTCAATTTATTTTTATGATTTTTCACTGATTTTAATATTTATTTATTTATTTATTTATTTATTTAAACAAACTCCAGATTTTATTCCCCTCCCAGTCTACCCTCTGACCCCACCCCCTGTCTCCATGAGGATGCTCCAACCTTCAACCCCACCCCACCAGACCCCTAAACTCTCCGGGGCATCCAGTCTCTTGAGGGATCAGTGCATCTTCTCTGACTAAACCTGGACTTGGCAGTCCTCTGCTGTATATGTGTTGGGGGCATCATATCAGTTGGTGTATGCTGCCTGGTTGGTGCTCCTGTATTGGAAAGATCTCAGGGGTCCAGTTCAATTGAAACTTCTGGTCCTGCTACAGTGTCACCCTCCTCCTCAGCTTCTTTCTGCTTTCCCCTAATTCAACCACAGAGGTCAGCAGCCATTGATTAGGTCCATTGATTAGGTGCAAATATCTGCATCTGACTCAGCTGCTTGTTGGGTCTTTCGGAGGGCAGGCATGATAGGTCCCTTTTTGTGAGTGCTCCATAACCTCAGTAATAATGTCAGGTCTTGGGGCCTCTCCTTGAGCTGGACCCCACTTTGGGTCTGTTGTTGGACCTTCTTTTCCTCAGGCTCCTCTCCATTTCCATCCTTGCAGTTCTTTCAGACAGAAACAATTATGGGTTAGAGTTTTGACTGTGGTATGGCAACCCCATCTCTTACTTGATGCCCTGTCTTGCTGCTGGAGGTGGGCTCTACAAGTTCCCTCTCACCATTGTAGGGCATTTCATCTAAGGTCTCTTCCTTTGTGTCCTGAGAGTCTCTCACCTCCCAGGTCTCTGGTACATTCTCCAACCTCCCTCCTCCTGAGGTTGCCTATTTCCATCCTTTCTGCTGCCTGTCAGTCCTTTTCCCCTCACTAATACCAGATCATGTTCCCCTCTTCGCCACATCCCCTTTCCCTCCCAGATCCTTCCTTCCCTCCCCGTTGTGGACACCACCTGTTTGTAAATTGCTTTTGCAATTTTAAAGTTTCTTTATACATAGCAATACATGGAAAAGAAAAGTCTAATAGGATATCAGAGTGGGCCACATCAGCATTCCACAGATTATCCATGCTTCCAAAAACAAGAGCAGAAATTGCCATGTCTATTATGTGCTTCTTCCCCAAAGTTGATATATTACTCTGAGCCACAGCATATATTGTAATTCTTTCTAGCAAATATGTTTAGAACAAAAAGCAGTAAGTCACTGAGGGAAAAATTTAGACCACCAGAGCAGATGAATAAGATAGGAATGCAGTTGTACACATAGAATAAAAAATTTCAATGTTTCCTGAGACTGATGGTCTAAATTCTTATTTTTGTGCTTGGATTTAAGAGTCCCTAGATAGTACAGGATTGTCAGAGACATAGAGTAGGTATATACACATCAATTTAGTTAAAAGATGGTTTGCTGAGAAAGTGAAGATTCCTACATCTTTAGATTAATTTTTCTCACCAAAGCCAAGTGCCCCCACAGATGTTTCTTTCAACTAAAAGAATCAAGTTTAAGGCTGGAGAGACAAATTGTGTTAAATTGATGTTCTCAGAGGCAAGGTCACTTGTATTTCACTTGGGCTGTTTTGATTTCTTGGGAAGACCTAGATTCAAGCTACATACTAGCTGGTTGAATGCCAATTAGAAAGACCTTCTCTTTGACATGCCCATCCTTGTTTGTAGGAGCCTGCTTTTTACTCCCCAAAGCTGCCTGTTTTGTAAGTTGGAAAGTGTATTTGACAATAATACAAACTTGGAGAGAAATTCTGTAGTAGGTCTAGAAGCTAGAAGAAGAAGAACAGCCTACTTCTGTCTAAAGACAAGTAACCGTCTTGTCTTTAGAGAGCTCAAGATTTCTAACAATTAAAATTTTCATCCAACTTCAAGTGATAGCAATATCTGAAATATTTGCAGAGATGAAAGGGATTTATTATTCTCTGAAAGCCAGGCAACTGGTCATAATTGATGGCAGCATGCCTGTCTGCTCCTGAAGGTGCAAAGGTGATCAACCAGAACAGGAAGTAGCAGTAATCCAATTTTACAAATATTGAAATCAAGTCAAGAAAACTTTTAAAATGTTCTCAAATGTAATAGGACACTGTAGAGTCACAAGTCAAGATTCCTGATTAGCAGTTTCATGGCCTACTAGTCTTGGATTCCTACATTCACAATACCCTCAATCTTCTCTTTCATCTTTTTCTTTCTTCTTTTTCCATGAGTTGGGGTTGCATGACCTTGGGATGAGATTAGATGGTTCTTTAACCTTCTAGTGTTTTGAATAAAGCCATAATTTTGCTACCAGAAGGCTGAAGGCTGCTTGCCTATAAGAGGATTAATAATCCTATCTACTTATATGGTTATTGTTGGAAACTAAATAGGTGATTTTTGGTAAAAGCCTCATCCAGAATAAGACCAGAAATTCATAGTGGATATTGCCATCTACTCCAATAGCTTCCTCTGTGAAAAACTTCAGGATTTTGCCTTTCCTGAAAAAAATTTTATACCCATCAACTCTGTCACTTGGATTCTCTTCAGTCTTGGATGGGTATCTGTGATGGCTTGAATGAGGAATGTACTCCAGAGGCTTGGGTATCTGAATACTTGATGTCCAATTGATACCATTCTTTGGAGGAAGTTATGGAACTATATTTAGGAAGTATAGTACATACCAAATGATGCCCAAGAAGAAGGAAGGAGTGGCCCCTGGTCCTGGAAAGGCTCAGTGCAGCAGTGTAGGGGAATACCAGGACAGGGAAGCAAGAAAGGGTTGATTGGGGAACAGGGGGAGGGAAGAGGGCTTATGGGACTTTCAGGGAGGGGGGATCCTGGAAAGGGAAACTCATTTGAAATGTAAATAAAGAATATATCGAATAAAAAAACCACAAAAGAGAAAAAATAAAAAAGGAGATAATATGTAAGAGAGAGAGTGAGAGAGCGAGAGAGAGTGAGAGAGAGTGAGTGAGAGAGAGAGAGAGAGAGAGAGAGAGAGAGAACTTTTAAATCTTCAGAAATGTCAACCAAAAGTTTTGGAAGATCCATTCTGAGTCTACTTTTCTCTTCAGAATTTTCCAAACCTTAAGTTATTATCACTTGTCTGCACACTCATAAAATGATATCCATTTAATCATTCTATTTTATTCATTGATAGATGTCTTCAGAAAAGTCTGTGTATCTGGGATGTTCTGACTTCTGTCAGTATTTAGGAATAAATTGTCTAGGTTGGTAGTTTAGACTGTATAATATATTGTAGTTGAGTCAAAAGATCAATCTGTCAAATATCAAATATTAAGCAAAGAATGGAACTATTTCCTTCCTGAAATTATACATGTATATACATGTATGTATAAACTTATGTTTATATATATAAACGTAAGTAGGTATATCTTGGAAACAATAATTGCATATATTCATGAATAGTCTTATAATATATAGCTTGTATATCTGAATGTTCTGTCTCTTTGCTGGAGCCATAAATCCATCAAACACAGGATTGTAGCTGTTATCCTTTTGGGGTACCCCTGACATCAGTGAGCAGTTTTCTGTACAGTAGAACATGGAGAACTAAGATTTGATTTCATCTTAGATCCACTATCATTTTCATTGTGGCCAAGGGTAATTTTCATAGGTTCATTTCCCTCACTGAGTCTCAAGTCTCTTTTTGGTGCTAGATACCAGAGAACTGAGTATAAAGTTTCTGAAAAAGAATCACTTGGCAAATGTTGAGTTTTCTTTCATTTCTTACTTTATGGGTTATTTTTGGATGGAGGTAATTTTTCTTTATTTGGATAAATTGTACTGTTTATTCTATCTGAATGACTCTTCTCAGCAAATGTGCTACTATGTTGTTGCTGTGTTGAAGACATATAGTAGACCTTATCCTTTGATTTTATAGGAATCAAGTATCATTTATCTCCCTACCTCTTGCGATTATCCATGTGGTCATTAGCCAACTGTGCCCAAATTTGAGGTCCTGCATGTAGGTGTTTCAAGAGAAAGCCCTTCTGTTTATTGCAAATGACTGAATCATTTGGCTAGTTCCTTCCTTGATTAGGCTTAATTACCATGTATGATGAGGCATCTGTTTAGATTAGGAGCATGGATCTTTTGGGGTCTGGACAGTTGACCAGCTCTCTATGTCTAGACAAGGTCTGGCAAGGAGCACGGACAGATGGTGAGCCCTGATATTAAATTCATCATGTTACTTTTATACGAAACAATTAGGGATTCACTTTGCTTCAGTGGAGGAGGAGGTATATTTTTATGAGGATCTCTGATCCCATCCTCCTCTCTCTGAAGCACCTTGAGTCAGATTTAGTGACTAAATTATTTTATACTTAAATGTTTTCATTGGCATAGCATTGACTGAGTAGTCTTCTGCTCTCCAACTTTTCCCACAACCAAGTCAGAAGTTACTGACATTCTAGGAACATCTTTAGAAATGCTTATAGATCTGTTAGCACAAAGGCTATTTTCCACCTTTCAAAATACCTTTGTGGTACTGGTATCTGCTATACTGGAAGCAGGGCTAGGGAGGTAGGAGAGAGCTGTTCAAGATAACTCAAAATTAAAGGCTCGTATTTATCCATTTGAGTTGGTGTCTCAAAACTTTAGTAAAAATGTTTAATTTTTCTTCTGGCTACTTTTCTCTAATAAGATGGGAACATGAAATTCACCACAATATAGGTCTTAGAAAGACAGAAGTGTGTGTGTGTGTGTGTGATTTGTTCACATGTGTTAGAAAATGTCCCCCACTTCTAGACCCTTGAAAAATAATTGTTGAAAGAGCAGAGCCTAAATTTAAAAGAGAGGTGAGGCTTACCTAACAGGCTGTTAATTTAATTTTTTTTCTTGTTCTGCTGCACTTACTTCCACCAAGAGGAAAGAATTTTAATAGACATAATAGAGAGACACTTCTAAGGAAGAGAAGGACAGAGATCTGGAGGCTCAGGGCCATGTTTCCTGCTCCTAGATTTTAGGACAGCTCTCCTGCAGATGCTAAGCCTCATGAAGGCTCAATGGCAGAACTGCTCTTCTTCTGATGCTGAGAGGAAATCTGTGTAGCTGACTTGCCCTGAGGGTCTCACCTCCTCCACAGGATGTAGTCTGATGGATGAACTGGTGATGAATCCCTTGTGTGGGATCCCTTGTGATCCGTCTGCTGTCCTGATAGCTTTAATGTAGGACCATGGCCAATTGTCTTCTCAAAGACTTTCTAAACCCCTGTAGTTATATACAACTAAACATTTTCCCCCAATTTACAATAAAAAGAGAGAATATTTTTATGCTTCCAATAGTATTATGGTACACCTTCTCCCACACATATATTTAACACGTAGAGCAGAGTAGCTGCAATGTGTTTCATAGAGAAAAGAAGCTTCTAGTGAGTGAAATGATTCTTTCCTAACTCTCTCTGCCATGTAGGGTAATATCAACAAGACATACATGTGTGTATTTTATTGTTTCCATATATTTATGTGTCTGTCTTATTGTTTTCTTAAGTATGGAAAGAAACAGTTATTCCCATTATGCAAAATCAGTTGAATGGAGTATTAAATGTATGAATGAGATTCCATGTGACTGGATTAGTGACTCATCATATAGCCCTTTGTTCTTGGAAGAGGATTGCAGGCTGTAGTGAGGGGAGGCAGAAGATGTGGGCTCAGGCTTGGATATGTTACTCATTCTGTGGGCAGTGTTTGGCTTCTGCCCAAGCATCTATTACTCAGAGACCTCATTTTTCCATGGGCAATTTAAAGTTTCCTCCCTCTGGACATGTGCTTGGGTGAATTAATCTCAACTTAAAATTAAAGACACTTCCGAGGGCTTGCTAGGAACAGTAAATGACTTAGTACATGCAAAGCTCATGAAGAAGGAATGTGTTGATTTAACAAATGCTATGTTGCTATTGTCGCACAGCTTATGTTTTCTTTGTTCATGAATAACTATAATATATTCTAATTAAAAAGTAGAAATAAATGACATATTGATATTTCATCATGGATCCCATACCCTGCCTTCTCATTTATGAGCTGATTCCGTTAACTAGCCCATCAATTTTTATGGCGCATCTATCTGTGAGCTGTTTTAGTTAGGATAACTTGACTGATAGGACATGGCAAGTCCTCGCGACACTGATGCAATGTTTGTCTTATCGCAGATTTTTGCTCATCACAAGGATTAAGGTCTCTTTATTTGATGTGGATGAATTAAATATTTGTTGGAAAATTATCCATCTTGTGATTTCATTGCTATAACTGAAAAATTTGACACCTTATTTTCTTTAGCTCTCTCTTTTCCCATATTCCAGATGTCAGTACCAAAACGTAAAAGGGTGTTCTCATTTGTGAGTCCAGTTGTGTTAGAATCTTTTAAAACTGAGGCATGTAAGAAATATCAGCATTTCCAATTACATCACATGATCCTACAGAAGCGTTTATTACATCTGTAGAGAAGCCTTCTTCTCTTTCTTTTATGGATTCACATATAATAGCAGAAATATGTTAGCTTTCCAAGTTTTGATTGCATGTTTGAGAGGAGAGAACTTTGAAGGTATCTTACAAGCAAAGAGTCTACTTGTTTTTTCTCCCTTGATGTTTTGTATAATTTATTGTGAAAGGAAATGCAGCTGTATTAGGCATATAAAAATTTCCATCACATGACTGATATAGTTTCTAAGATGTATAAGATCAACACCATGAAACACAGAGAGCCAAGAACTTTTTCTGTTCTGTGATGCTGTAAAAAATGCTGGGTGTTTGTTTTCTTTACTTGAAAGAATATGTTCATTCAACTCTTGTTGAGGAAGCTTCTGCTCAATCACTAAACCCTTAGCACTAATACTATGTTCTTCAATCTTCCTCTGTCTTCTGTGCACTTGTGGAGTCTTTTCTCCTCAGATCCAGAAGTATACTTTATAAGTACCATGTTACCTTGTTTCCAGGTTGTGAGTTCCTGAAAGATACTTAGCACACCACTTCTCACAAACCTAGGAGTACAGAGTGAACTGACTTTCCAGAACCAGGTCTCAGTAATTATTTGTGGGCTAAGTGAACACATATTAACCCTTCAAAGGCCATATCAAGCTTTCTTTCTTTTTTATTTTATTTTATTTTTTAAATTTATTTTCTATATTCTTTTTTTATATCCCAAAGGCTTTCCCCTTTCCCAGTTTCCCCCTCACCATATGTCCCATAAGTCCTCTTCCCTCCACCTGTTCCCCAATCACCCCCGCCCAATTTTTCTGTTCTGATACTATCCTACAAATCTGGATCCAGTCTTTTCAGGACCAGCGTCCTTTCCTTCCTTTTTCTTGGGATTTGTTAATTGTGCCTTGAGTATTCAAAGCTTTTGGGCTCATTAATATCCACTTATCAGTGATTGCATTTCATGTGTATTCTTTTGTGATTGGGTTAACTCACTTAGGATGATATTTTCCAGATCCAACCATTTGTCTACAAATTGCATGAATTCATTATTTTTAATTGCTGAGTAGTATTCCACTGTATAAATATACTGCATTTTCTGTATCCATTCCTCCTTTGAGGGACATCTGGGCTCCTTCCAACTTCTGGCTATTATAAATAAGGCTGCTATGAACATAGTGGAGCATGTGTCTTTCTTGTATGCAGGGGAGTCCTCTGGGTATATGCCCAGGAGTGGTATGACAGGATCCTTTGGAAGTGTCATGCCCAATTTTCTGAGGAACTGCCAAACTGATTTCCAGAGCGGTTGTACCATCTTTTAATCCCACCAACAGTGTAGGAGTGTTCCTTTTTCTCCATATCCTTGCCAGCACTTGTTGTCCCTTGAGTTTTTAATCTTAGCCATTCTGACTGGTGTGAGGTGGAATCTCAGGGTTGTTTTGATTTGCATTTCCCTGATGACTAATGATGTTGAACATCTCTTAAGGTGCTTCTCAGCCATCTG
Organism: Apodemus agrarius; assembly: GCA_964023405.1. NCBI lineage: Eukaryota > Metazoa > Chordata > Mammalia > Rodentia > Muridae > Apodemus > Apodemus agrarius. Next base: position 44,137,006 of record OZ030016.1, read on the forward strand.
AATTTCTTCTGGTGAAAATTCTTTGTTTAGCACTGTACCCCATTTTTGATAGGGTTATTTGGTTCTTTGGGGTCTAACTTCTTGATTTCTTTGTATATATTGGATATGAACCCTCTGTCGGATGTGGGGTTGGTGAAGATCTTTTCCCAATTTGTTGGTTGCTGTTTTGTCCTTCTGACAGTGTCCTTTGCCTTACAGAAACTTTGTAATTTTATGAGGTCCCATTTGTCAATTCTTGATCTTAGAGCATAAGCTATTGGTATTCTGTTCAGGAACTTTCCCCCTGTGCCCAAGTCCTCCAGGGTCTTCCCCAGTTTCTTTTCTATTAGTTTCAGTGTGTCTGGTTTTATGTGGAGGTCCTTGATCCACTTGGAGTTGATCTTAGTACAAGATGATAAGAATGGGTCAATTCACATTCTTCTGCATGTTGACCTCCAGTTGAACCAGCACCATTTGTTGAAAAGGCTATCATTTTTCCACTGGATGGTTGTAACTCCTTTATCAAAGATCAAATGACCATAAGTCTTTGGGTTCATTTCTGGGTCTTCAATTCTATTCCATTGTTCTACTTGCCTGTCGCTGTACCAATAGCATGCAGTTTTTAGCACAATAGCTCTGTAGTACTGCTTGAGGTCAGGGATATTGATTGCCCCAGAAGTCCTTTTATTGTTGAGAATAATTTTAGCTATCCTGAGTTTTTTGTTATTCCAGATGAATTTGAGAATTGCTCTTTCTAGATCTAGGAAGAATTGATTTGGGATTTTGATGGGGATTGCACTGAATCTCTAGATTGCTTTTGGCAAGATGGCCATTTTTACTATATTGATCCTGCCAATCCAAGAGCATGGAATATTTTTCCATCTCCTGAGGTCTTCTTCTATTTCTTTCTTCAAGAACTTGAAGTTCCTGTCATACAGTTCTTTCACTTGTTTGGTTAAAGTCACGCCAAGCCACTTTATATTGTTTGTGGCTATTGTGAAGGGTGTTATTTCCCTAATTTCTTTCTCAGCCTGCTTGTCCTTTGAGTACAAGAAGGCTACTGATTTGCTTGAGTTGATTTTATAACCAGTCACTTTGCTGAAGTTGTTTATTAGCTGTAGGAGTTCTCTGGTGGAGTTTTTTTGGGTCACTTAAGTATACTATCATATCATCTGCAAAAAGTGATAGTTTGACTTCTTCTTTTCCAATTTGTATCCCTTTAACTTCCTTATGTTGTCTAATTGCTCTCGCTAGAACTTCAAGTACTATATTGAAAAGATATGGAGAGAGAGGGCAGCCTTGTCTAGTCCCTGATTTTCATGGGATTGCTTCAAGTTTCTCTCCATTTAGTTTGAGGTTGGCTACTGGTTTGCTGTATATTGCTTTTACTATATTTAGGTATGGGCCTTGAATTCCTGTTCTTTCTAGGACTTTTAGCATGAAAGGATGCTGAATTTTGTCAAATGCTTTTTCAGCATCTAATGAGATAATCATGTGGTCTTTTTCTTTTAGTTTGTTTATGTGGTGGATTACATTGATGGATTTTCATATATTGAACCATCCTTGCATCCCTGTGATGAAGCCTACTTGATCATAGTGAATGATCTTTTTGATGTGTTCTTGGATTTGGTTGGCAAGAATGTTATTTAGTATTTTCACATCAATATTTATAAGGGAAATTGGCCTGTAGTTCTCTTTCTTTGTAGGTTCTTTGTGTGCTTTTGGTATCAGCGTTATTGTGGCTTCGTAAAACGAGTTGGGCAGTGTTCCTTCTGTTTCTATTTTGTGGAATAGTTTGAACAGTATTGGTGTTAGGTCTTTTTTGAAGGTCTGATAGAATTCTGCACTAAAACCATCTGGTCCTGCACTTTTTTTGGTTGGGAGACTTTTTATAACCCCTTCTATTTCTCTAGGGGTTATGGGACTGTTTAGCTGATCTAATCGATCCTGGTTTAATTTTGGTATTTGGTATCTGTCTAGGAAATTATCCATTTCCTCCAGATTCTCCAGTTGTGTTGAGTATAGGCTTTTGTAGTAGGATCTGATGATTTTTTGAATTTCCTCAGTTTCTGTTGTTATATCCCCCTTTTCATTTCTAATTTTGTTAATTTGGATACTGTCTCTGTGCCATTTGGTTAGTCTAGGTAAGGGTTTATCTATCTTGTTGATTTTCTCAAAGAACCAGCTCTTGGTTTTGTTGATTCTTTGTATGGTTCTCTTTGTTTCTTTGTTCTCTTTGATTTCAGCCCTTAGTTTGATGATTTCCTGTCTTCTACTCCTCCTGGGTGAATTAGCTTCTTTTTGTTTCAGGGCCTTCAGGCGTGCTGTTAAGTTGCTAGTGTATACTCTCTCCAGTTTCTTTTTGGATGTACTCAGGGCTATGAGTTTTCCTCTTAGCACTGCGTTACTTGTGTCCCATAGATTTGGGTAGGTCATACCTTCATTTTCATTGAAGTCTAAAAACTCTTTGATTTCTTTCTTTATTTCTTCCTTGACCAAGGTGTCATTGAGTATTGTTCAGTTTCCATGTGTATGTGGGCTTTCTGTGGTTCTTCTTGTTATTGAAGACCACTTTTATTCCATAGTGATCTGATAGGAGGCATGGGATTAGTTTGGTCTTCTTGTATTTGTTGAGGTCTGCCTTGTGACCAAGTAGTATATGATCAGTTTTGGAGAAGGTACCATGCAGTGCTGAGAAAATGGTATATTCTTTTGCTTTAGGATGAAATGTTCTCTATATATCTGTTAAATCCAATTGGTCCAAAGCTTCAATTAGTTTCACTGTGTCCCTTGAGTTTCTGCTTTCCTGATCGGTCCATTGAGGAGAGTGGAGTGTTGAAGTCGCCTACAATTATTGTGTTAGGTGCAATGTGTGCTTTAAGCTTTAGTAAAGTTTCTTTTACGAATGAGGGTGCCCTTAAATTTGGCACATAGATGTTCAGTATTGAGAATTCCTCTTGGTGTATTTTACCTTTGACAAGCAGGAAGTGACCTTCCGTGTCTCTTTTGATGACTTTAGGTTGAAAGTCAATTTTATCTGATATTAGAATGGCTACTCCGGCTTGTTTCCTGAGAGCATTTGCTTGTAAAATTGTCTTCCAGCCTTTTACTCTAAGGCAGTGTTTGTCTTTGACACTGAGATGTGTTTCCTGTATGCAGCAAAATGTAGGGTCCTGTTTCTGTATCCAGTCTGTTAGTCTGTGTCTTTTTTGGGGGGAACTGAGTCCATTGATGTTAAGAGATATTAAGGAATAATAATTATTACTTCCTGACATTTTGGGCGTTGTTTTTTATATTTGAGTGGTTCTCTTCTTTTGGGTTTGATGAGAGGGGGTTTCTATCTTGTTTCTCCTGGGGTGTAGTTTCCCCCGTGTGTTGGTATTTTTCCCCCATTATCCTTTGTGGGGCTGGGTTTGTAGATAGATATCGTGCAAATTTGGTTTTGTCATGGAATACCTTGTTTTCCCCATCTATGGCGATTGATCGTTTTGCTGGGTATAGTAGTTTTGGCTGAAGTTTGTGTTCTCTTAGAATTTACATGAGATCCGCCCAGGATCTTCTAGCTTTCATGGTCTTAGGTGAGAAGTCTGGTGTAATTCTGATAGGTCTTCCTTTATATGTTACTTGTCCTTTTTCTCTTACTGCCTTTAATATTCTTTCTTTGTTTAGTACATTTGGGGTTTTGATTATTATGTGATGGGAAGTATTTCTGTTCTGGTCCAGTTGGTTTGGGGTTCTGTAGGCTTCTTGTATATTCATGGGCATCTCTCTCTTTAGGTTGGGGAAGTTTTCTTCCATAATTTTGTAGAAGATATTTGCTGGCCCTTTAAGTTGTAGATCTTCACTCTCATCTATACCCATAATCCTTAGGTTTGGTCTTCTCATTGTGTCCTGGATTTCCTGAATGTTTTGGGTTACCACCTTTTTGCATTTTGCATTTTCTTTAATTGTTGAATCCATGGTTCCTATGGTATTTTCAGCATCTGAGATTCTGTCTTCTATATCTTGTATTCTATTGCTGATATTTGCATCTATGGCTCCTGATTTCTTCCCAAGGTTTTCTATCTCCAACGTTGTCTCCCTTTGCGATTTCTTAGTTGTTTCCACTTCTGTTTTTAGATTCTGGATGGTTTTGCTCAGATCTTTCACTTGCTTGTTTGTGTTTTCCTGTAATTCTTTAAGGGAGTTTTGTGTTTCCTCTTTTATGACTTCTACTTGTTGACCCACATTCTCTTGTATTTCTTTAAGTGTTTTTTTTTTTTTTTTTTTTTTTTTTTTTTTTTTTTGCGTTTCCCCCTTATTGGCATCCATTTTTGATCCATATTCTCCTGAATTTCTTTAAGTGATTTTTGTGTTTGCCTTGTAAGGGCTTCTAGCTTTGATCCATTTTCTTCTGTATTACTTTAAGAGATTTATCTAAGTGTTCCTCTACCAGCATCCTGACCAGTGATTTTAGATCTGAGTCTTGTTTTTTCTGATGTGTTGGGGTATCCAAAAACTTATTTGTATTTGCCTTGTAAGGGCTTCTAGCTCTTGATCTATTTTCTCCTGTATTACTGTAAGAGATTTATCTAAGTGTTCCTCTATCAGCATCCTGACCAGTGATTTTAGATCTAAGTCTTGTTTTTCTAGTGTGTTGGGGTATCCGAGATTTATTGCTGTCGGGGTACTGGTTTCGGCTGCTGCCATATTGCCTTGATTTCTGTTAGTAATGATCTTATGTTTGCCTTTTGCCGTCTGGTTATCTCTGGTGTTAGTTGGTCCTGTAGTTACTAGCTGGTGCTTGAACCTCCTGTGGACTCGTAAGGCTGTTTCCCTATGACTGGGACACCTGAACCACTGCCCTGCAGGGCTCCTGCTCACAGATTGCTGACAGGTGGCCTGAGTCCCCCGAGGTCTTAAACTCTGGATATCTCAGGTACCTGTTTCCGCCTGCTGGTTCAAAGCAGCTGGGAAGATGGTGGAGGCTGCAGGGAGTGCGGGGGTACGCCTTCAGGGCACAGAGCCTAGGCTTGGCTGGGGCCCCCCAACTGCTGCTCTGTGCGCAGCTCCTGCTCAAGGCCTGAGTCCCTGAAGGTCTTAAACTCGGGATATCTCGGGTACCTGGTTCTGCAGGCTGGATCGGAACAGCTGGGAGGCTGGCGGAGGCTGGTTCTGCCAGCTGGATCGAAAACAGCTAGGAGAATCCATATCAATCTTTCAAACTAACATAGAAATCAGACAGTGTGTATCTCGAAGTTCAAGGAAGTTCATGTTACATATTATAACAAATCCAGTTAGTGGCTTGATGGAGAGGCAGAGTTTTTTAATTAATCTTTTTTGTTAATTTTTTTCTGTGATATGATTCTTGAGTCTAGAACAGTGAATACATTTTGTGTCATGCAAAAGTACACACACTTTTGCTATAATGCACTATTTTTATAGTGTAAATGATTTCATTAATAGTGTATTTGAAGTTTTTAGTGAGCTACTAGCTTTTTATAAGCAATCTGCATTTAAGTACTACATGAAAAAGATTAAATTTTCTTGATAATTATATCATTAAAGAAGCAGTATTTTGGCTACCCTTAAACATTCTTTTTCATGTTATTCTCTGAGGGAGAGAATAGGAAATGAAATGTCTCCCCAGATTCTCCTAATGAGATAATGGCAAAATTCTTCAAGGAGCATCTTCTTATAGACTTAATGTTTATGTGTTCCACCAAAGTCATATGTGGAAATCCTACCCCAAATATGATACTCTTAGGGAGTGAATCTTTATGAGGTGATTAGTTCATGAGGGTGGAGCCTTCACTAATCTCAATAATTCTCCTGTGAGAACAAAATCTGAAAAGGATAATTGCCGTTGACACATGGGGATAACCATCTGCAAAACAGGAAGAACTTCCCTAGTCAGTGGACCTGACAGCGCCATCTCTTCAGACTTCTCCACATGTGCAACTGTGAACAAAAAAATTTTATCATCTAACTAACCCATCTATTTGCCCATTGTTAGAAAAGCAGGGAATTTTGGCTTCCTCTTTGTGTATAAATACATCTCCTGAAGAAGACACCAGTGATATCAGGAGACTCAATGCTCCAGTCATAGGTGGCAGTATAATAAAATGGAAGGAGATTAGATCTTGGAATAAATTACCAAGTCTTCCTACCAGCCCATGATTGCCTTCCTTGAGCTTTTATAGGATGTAAGTCATAGAACCCCCCCCCCTTGTTTAAATCATCACAGTGAAGTTCACTGTTGCTCCTTGTTCAAAGATAAGTCCAAATTATTCATCAAGTAGCAAGATGGCTGACTGCTTATGCTATAATACGTGAATAACCTAGAAACCTCAGTGGTAAAACATGAAGTAAATCTGTTTCTTGCCCATGATGGTCCTGATCAGGTTTCAGATCATCTTCTAGGGAGCTGACATGTTTTAAGTAGCTCAACATAACAGCTTCTGAGCTTTTATGACAATTCCATATTGACATATGCTCCTATGATCACCAAAAAAAGAAGGAAGTGAGATTAGTGAGTAGAGCAAGTGAAATTCAGTACTGACACACTTTACATCTTCACATATTTCACTGAACAATCCAAATCTTCATGGCCAACTAGCTTCAAGATACACAGGAGAACAATCACTATATAAGTAAACAGAGGAGCCTTAGAGCATTGATTAGCAGTGCTAATGTCTGTCTCATACATCAGAGATCATTACTGTCACTTAAAAACTAAAGGGGAGATGCAGCTGATGAAATGACAGAGCAAGATTTTGGAGGAGTGAGATAAAATGTATATATAGCCCAACCTCTTCAGTTCTTTTTTGTTCTTTATTTTTTATTTTTTTGAGCTAATGTTTTTTCTTTTTTTCTCATTTTTTCTTTATTTTCTATATTCTTTGTTTACATTCCAAAGGCTTTCCCCTTTCCCAGTCCCCCCCCCTACCATATGTCCCATAAGTCCTCTCCCCCATTACTATTCCCCACCCCCCCCCATTTCTCTGTTCTGATGCTCTCCTACAAATCTGTATCCAGTCTTTTCAGGACCAGGGCCCTTTCTTTCCTTCTTCTTGGGAATCTTTTGATTTGCTAATTGTGTCTTGGGTATTCAGAACTTTTGAGCTCATTAATATCCACTTATCAGTGATTGCATTTCATGTGTATTCTTTTGTGATTGGGTTAAGTCACTTAGGATGATATTTTCCAGATCCAACCATTTGCCTACAAATTGCATGAATTCATTATTTTTAATTGCTGAGTAGTATTCCATTGTATAAATATACCACATTTTCTGTATCCGTTCCTCCTTTGAGGGACATCTGGGCTCCTTCCAACTTCTGACTATTATAAATAAGGCTGCTATGAACATAGTGGAGCATGTGTCTTTATTGTATGCAGGGGATTCCGTTGGGGATATACCCAGGAGGAGTAGAAGACAGGAAATCATCAAACTAAGGGCTGAAATCAAAGAGAACAAAGAAACAAAGAGAACCATACAAAGAATCAACAAAACCAAGAGTTGGTTCTTCGAGAAAATCAACAAGATAGATAAACCCTTAGCTAGACTAACCAAAGGGCACAGAGACAGTATCCAAATTAACAAAATTAGAAATGAAAAGGGGGATATAACAACACAAGTGGAGGAAATTGAAAAAATCATCAGATCCTACTACAAAAGTCTATACTCAACACAACTGGAGAATCTGGAGGAACTGGACAATTTCCTAGACAGATACCAAATACCTCTTCAGTTCTTACATAGTGACTAATACTGCCCCTCCCCCTTCTCCTATATGATTTGGTACAGAGTAGAATTTTGCTAATAATTGACTTGGATGCTAGTGTGATAGGTGCATGGGAGACAAGACGTAATGGAACTTGGAACAATGCTCATGGACTCCCTTGTTACTTTCTATGAGAGCTCTGATTTTCCTTCCCCACACTTTGAACCTGCTGTGATTCTGAAGATGAAACAGGAAGCAGTGCTGCTGATCTGTAATTGCTCAGGACACTCTCCAGCTGCCCTCTCAGCAGGTCCTTCTGTAGAACTTGTTTTCTCATGATTGTAACTCCACTAAAGCAATTTTTTGAAAGTCTCTGGGAGTTTGGTAAATATCATTGAGCCGAACCAGGACCCCAGGTTTTCACTGGGCTTTTATGCAGACTCCATGTGGAAGCTTTTGGCATGTTAGTAGGTAGATGCTTCTGACTGTGACAGCATTAGCCAATGAAAAACAGTTCTCATTTTTTAATTAGATATTTTCTTTATTTACATTTCAAATGTTCTCCACTTTCCTCGTTTCCTCTCCAAAAATCCCCTATCCTATCCCCCCTCTGCCTGCTCACCAACCCTCCCGCTCCTGCTTCCCTGTCCTGGAATTCCCATACACTGGGTCATCGAGCCTTCACAGGACCAAGGGCCTTTCCTCTCATTGATGTCCAAGAAGGCCATCCTCTGCTACATATATGGCTGGAGCCATGGGTCCCTCCATGCATATGTACTCTTTGGTTGGTGGTTTAGTCCCTGGGAACTCTGGGGGCACTGGTTGGTTCATATTGTTGTTCCTCTTATAGGGCTGCAAATTCCTTCAGCTCCTTGGGTCCTTCCTCTGCTCCTCCATTGGGATCCTGTGCTAAGTTCAATGGTTGGCTGAGAGCATCCCCCTCTGTATTTGTCAGGCACTGTCAGAGCCTCTCTGGTGATAGCTATATCAGATTCCTGTCATCAAGCATTTGTTGGCATCCACCATAGTGTCTGGGTTTGGTAACTGTATATAGGATGGATCCTCAAGTGGGGCACTCTCTAATTGACCTTTCCTCCAGTCTCTGCTCCATACTTTGTCTCTGTGTCTCTTCCCATGGGTATTTTGATCCCCCTTCTAAGATCAACCAAAGTATTCCCACTTTGATCTTCCTTCTTGAGCTTCATGTGGTCTGTGAATTGTATACAAAGAACTGAAGACATTAGAGTCCAGAGAACCAAATAACCCTATTAAAAATGGGATACAGAGCTTAAAAAAAAGAATTCTCAATTGAGGAATACCAAATGGCTGAGAAGCACCTAAGGAAATGTTCAATATCCTTAATCATCAGGGAAATGCAAATCAAAACAACCCTGAGATTCCACCTCATACCAGTCAGAATGGCTAAGATAAAAAACTCAGGTAACAGTAGATGCTGGCGAGGATATGGAGGAACAGGAACACTCCTATATTGCTGGTGGGATTGCAAGCTGTTACAACCACTCTGGAAATCAGTCTTGGGGTTCCTCAGAAAATTAGACATAGTATTACCTGAACACTCAGGTATACAATTCCTGTACATATACCCAGAAGATGCTCCAACATGTAATAAAAGGACACATGCTTCACTATGTTCATAGCAGCCTTATTTATAATAGTCAAAGCTGGAAAAAACCAAGATGTCCCTCAACATAGGAATGGATACAGAAAATGTGGTACATTTACACAATGGAGTATTACTCAGCTATTAAAAATAATGAATTCATGAAGTTCTTAGACAAATGGATGGAACTAGAAAATATCATCCTGTGTAACCCAATCACAAAAGAACACCCACAGTATGCACTCAGAATACTCAAGAAAAATGGTTTTCTATATATAGCACTCTGTGGGTATAATGTATACTTAGGGACTGTGCTATAGAAGTTAGGACAAGTAAGGGAAGAAAAGAAACTTTTGGGTTAACTTTATTGCTGAGAGTCACATTTTACTCCACATTGATCTCTGATGTCAGATACTTCTGTTCTATCACAATACTTTCTGATGGGATGGACCAATGACCTATTTCCTTAAATCTATCTCCCCATCTGTGCAAAGGTGATGATAGCATCTACCTCACAAGGTTGCTGGGTATGTAAACAATGGTGAGGAACTTGAGATTTACTAGTGTGTGTGAATTTCTTCTTTCTCAACAGTAACAATAATTGTAGATTAGATAGTCTACATTTCTCAGAAGTACAAAAGTTCTTTTGAAGTTATTCTCTAAAAAATTATATTCTAAATGGAATGATCCTTCATTAAAATATTTGACTTGAAAAATCTGACTCTTGGTTTTATAGGAATTCTTAGAAAATGATGTGGACAAAGGACAGGACTTGAATTCATTCCTCCTCTTTGGGGAAAGGTTTCTTTGGGTTAGTATGCAGGGAAAATGTTTTGATTTGTTTTTGGAATTTTTCTGTTTGTTAGAGGATCAGTGGTATCAGCAAAGAGCTGCAAGTTTAGTTCAGATGGAGGTTCCAGGATGGTATGGGGAAAAATCTGTCAGTTAAGGAGAATAGATACCTGATGGGTGGCTATTTAAAAGCCTTTAAATGTGGTTATATAAGTTCAGGTCATAGGCAAATACAGCATCTCATGTTGGGTCCAGTACAGTGGATTCAGGCAATAACTTTTTAAAAGGTAAAGGTACAGGAGCAAGAAGGGTTAGAGGATAACTGTATTATGACAATACGCGATCCCAATAAATGCTGGGCTCTGGTAACGATCATAACAATGGTTAGTATTTATTTATCACTTAATAAATGCTATTTTTGTTAAGTGCATTTCTAAAAAGTGAAGTAAGTAAGCTGGGGTTTGCTATGGCTTAAACATTCTGTCAGTGTATATTACAAAGTTTCTTGTGTTAAACTTAATCCCTACGGTGAACTATTCAGATGAAAGCTTCATTTGACAATAGTGGATAAAGCTGCAGTTTTTCACATGAGGTAAGATAAGATAAGGTGAGGTAATTGGGTAAGCCTAGGATTGCATACTGATGGCTTTGTAATGCGAGAGAGGGGTCTGGCCTGATGGCTCAGTGTGTAAGGGCATTTTCTGTACAAGAATCTTGACTTGAGCTGTTCCTCAGTACCCATGTAAAAAACAGAGCATGGCTGTGTATACTATAATCCTAGAATTGGGGGCACAGAGACAGGCAGATCTCAGAGTTCACTAGCCCAGATACCAAGCTTTTCCATCAGTAGGAGACTCTTTATCAAGGCAATAGTTGGGATAGCAACAGAGGAAATCAACTGCCATCATGCCGTGTGGCTCTGGCCTCTACATACGTGCTCAGGGCATGCACATCTCCATATTCAACACCATCACATAGTGAACCAAAGAAAGAGAGACACAGATCAGAAGATGCATTCATGTACACTTCTGTTATATTCTATATGACTATAAGGCCATCACCAAATACTTCCCCACAATACCTAAGTAGAACCATGAGACAAAAGAAACCTCTTAATGTTTTACTCTCTGTGATATCATGTTCTTACTGGTGAAAAACTGCCCAACACAGGAGTCATGTTGAATCTTCTCCTCTGCTGTCTTCTTTAACCTTCAGAGTCATCCGCTGTGACTGTCAATAAATGGTTCATGTCAATAAATGCTCAAGTCACAGTTTGAACTCAGCTCATCCTGTTTACAAATTCCATTTCTCCCTTGATCTTTTTTCTTGCTACCCTGTCTCTATGTAAATAAGGTAACACGAGCGTTTCGGCTTTTAGAAATATTAGATATTAACAAAGGGATGAAGTTGGAACAGTTAAGGGGAACAGAGATATGGAAATGTAACTATTTCATGCAAGATCGAATTGCTTCTTAGCCATCTCTGTTCTGCTCATCAGCATGGGGGCTCAGATTTCTTTGATTCCTTTTGACCATACTGGTTGACTAGGATTTTTAACACCAAGTATAATATTAACCAACTGACATGCCATTTTCTGATTCATTTTTAAGTGTGCTTTAAAAAGTGATGGAAGCTGAGATTAGGAGTTGAAAATGTTGGAGAAATACAATGTCAACATTAGCCCTCTCCTTTCATTTTGGAACAGAGTGTGCTGAGGAAAAACAGGTGTAAAACTCATAAGCTGAATTCATTCTCTTCAATGCAAGAACAATGTCAGAGTCAACAACAAAATTCTAATGAAAAATAATTTTAGAGCATCCCAGGTCTTTTATGCACCTTCTCACATTTTTCTAAGAGTCATGATTCTTAGACTCCTCCCACTGGGTCCCATATATTTCCAGTTTCCTGTGTCATCTACTGCCTTGTATATACAGCATATCCTATATATTGCACTGCAAAGTCTCTCCAAGTCTTCTAACCTAAGTCTCTATGTACTTGTCTTTCTTTTAGTCATTTTCTTGCATCTCAAAGCTATACTATCAGAGACGTATAGGATCCAAATAGATAAAGAGGGCCAGAATAGAGTAGTCTACATAGGCTGCATAAGGTAAAAGCCAAGAAAACTCTATTGCATTGGTAAACTTTGTCCTGTCACCTTAGTATGTGATGATCACTGACTCTGGCAGTAGGATTTGGAATGAATTGATGAGGGTGAATAGAGCAGCTGCCTCCACACACGGTGTGGGGGGCATTGCAGGTGCACAGGAGAGCAGTCTGCCATTTTGACTTGCAAGCTTTCACTTTTGGATTATCCAGAGAGTCATGAAAAGCTATTAGTGCAAATTTAATTTTGCACTAGAGAATAATCTTAATGCGAGCAGGCTGGCGCAATCAGCCTTCAATCATGCACAAATGTTTACTGAGGGACATGTGTGGCCTCCAGAAGTAATTCATACTCAGTAGTCCAGAAAGGAAAACTCCCATCAGGATAAACAAAAGTTTCTTTTGCTCATGCAAAAATGAGCAATTGCTTCAAGCCAAACACTTAGAGTTCATAATCACATCGCATTATACTTTCCTAACCTTAGGACTATTGAAGTCATCTTCAGTGCAGAAGGAGAATGTTTGTTAACTTGAGGCCAAGTGAAAAGTTTGGTACTTTACAATTTTGCCCAGAAGAGCCGAGTTTGAGAAATATAATTGATGTTTCACAAATTGAATGCACATTTTGACTTCAGTATTTTTCTGTTTAGGCTTAGAATGTCATTTTTCAAAAATGTAGTCAAGCAGTGAAAAGTTATGAATCACTTAAAAATTGAAGGTATAACTTTCAGAGCACTTTAGCGCCATGCACAACATTAAGAAAAGGAATATGATAACTGTGTTTACAGAAGAGGGGCTTCTTGTCAGGGAAGTGGCTTTATACATTGGAGTGGAATAATGAAAATAAAGTTGACTTCATCTTCCCTCTAAGACATGGAGGTACAAACAAATCCAGAGCACGGTGATCCTATAAAACAACAAGGTGTATGTTGGCTGACATACTGTGATCATAGAGAGTCTTGATTTTGTTGAAATGATGCAATAATAGTTGTCATAAAGGAGGCATAAATGGACATAATACAAGAATCACCAGAAAACTCACTATGACCTGTAATCCAACAGTTCCTTTATAATTCCTTTGCCTCTGTGCATAGCACATAGACAAAATGGAGAAATTTGTGTTTTGTGTTTGAAGCATCAATTTATCAAACACGAAACATAATATTATTATTACTTTCAATTTATTATTTATATTTCTTCCCATTAATAAAAATATACTTCAGGTTTTGTTGGGGACATATTGATGGCAAGTAAAGATGAAATTCCAGAGCTTCATTTATGTGTACATGCAACTGTGATACTATGTTCTGGGTGATAAAATAGGTGTAAGAAAAGTGAGCCACTTCCAGAGAAAGCTGTATAGACAAAGAAGCTTGCACCCACTTCTTGCCTTCCTACACACTGAGAGCCATCTCATTGCCATAGCACATGGTCTTTTAAAACCATATATTGAAATACCACTATACAATTGTTAACTAGGACCTATGTCTGTGCTCTTGAGCACCTCTATCCTTACAGCTTCTTCCATCTGGTGTAGTTCCTAGGGACCTAGAACATAGCAATTGGATTGTTTCCAAGGTCCTGACTGTCTTAAAGATGTGTCTGTTTTGATTGGTCAAGCTTAGCCACAGATGATTTTTAAAAGAATTTAATTTTCAACTCTAGAAACACATGTAAATATCATATATTCTTTTGGTGACCGAACTGGCATGAGGAAAAAAGAAGGAACAAGTCTGAGACGTGATACGTGTTTTGAGCATAAAATGTATGATAGCTGGTGCAGGATCAGATGTGAAGTAAAGAACGAACTGAAGAAAGGAAGGAAGGAAGGAAAGAAGAAAAAGAAAACTCTGGGTCTTAGTGTGGTGAAGTGAATGTTTTAGAAGGCCAGTTTGCAAATCATAGATCCAGGGTGCATAGACTCAGAAAAGGGAGACAATGAACTGGATTTTAGACATACTGAAATTTTTGCTCCATTGCAATATGGAGATAGTTCAGAACAGGTTAGATGAGGTGATGTGTGAGTGATCCTCAAGAGAAGGAAGCTCGGCCTATTAAAAATATTTGCTGGTTTCTACAGTATGTCTCTTCTTACCATGTCCAAGTTGAGGTATTCTGTATGACTCTGTCAAATTCTTCAATAGAAGGACAAACATTGTGGAGAATATCCCCATGCTTGTCTGGGCTCCTGTTTGTATCTTGTGTTTAGATTGCTCAAAGACTGTATCACAAACCATCAGCAGCATAACTCCCACTTAAGCATGTGACTTCCAGCTCTGTATTGCTGAAAGGGATGTCAATGATATGAAACAGAAAAGTATGACTCAAAATGAATATTTATCTAGTTGGAATACATGATACTCTATTAAAGCACTATGGAGGCCTAGTGAGATGGCTCCGTCAGTAGATTGTTTGCTGGCCAAGAATGAGAACATGAGTTTGGATCCCCACACCCATATAGAAGTCAGGCATGGTAGTGTGCAATTGCAATTTTATCCCTGGTGAGGCAGAGACAGGAGGATCCCTAAGGCATGGTTTCCAACAAGTCTAGCTTAATCTACGAACTTCAGGTTCAGTGAGGGACTTTGTTTCAACAAACAAGATGGAGAGTGATTGGGAAGAACATCTGTGATAGTCAATTTTAACAGTCTACTTGAAATAAACTAGAAGAGTCTAAATAAGGAATTACCTAGATTGGGTTGGCCCATGAGTATATCTTTGGGGAATTTTCTTGATTGTTAATTGATGTAGGAAGATCTAGTCCAATGAGGGTTGAACTATTCTCTAGACAGGAACTCCTGAACAGTGCAAGAGAGAGAAAAACTAGATGAACAAGCAGTGGAGAATGTATACTTGACTGAGGATGTGATGGGACTAGTTAATTTAATTCCTGCCTTGATTGCCCTGAATTAATGGTTTTTATTCTTGGAATTGTAGACTGAGTACATCCTTTCCCTGCTCAACTGACTTTTTTTTCAGGATATTTTATCACAATAACAGAACTGAAGCTAGAACAAGATCCAAGTTTACATGTAAGTATACACAAATGCATGTGCACACACATGTACATGCTCTTACACAAACATGTAGATACATACATCCAATATCTAATCAATGTGACAAGTTATTCCTGATCTTTGTGATCTTTTTTGTTATAATTATTCAGTGAGTTTACAGGCTACCAGTCAGTGAGCAGACCTAGATGCAAATATGGACTTGAAACAAAAGTTTCAAAACAGCAAGTATAATTTCTACCTCAAATTAACTAAAGATATATGGGAAACTGATATGACCCCCCACTTTTTTTTAGATTTTTTTACTTTATTTACATTTCAAATGTTATTCCCTTTCCTCCTTACCCTTCCAAAACCCCTCTATCCCATCCCCTATCCCCCTACTTACCACCCTCTCCCCCTACTTAATAACCCCTACCCCACTTTCCTGACCTGGCATCCCCCTACACTGGGGCATTGAGCCTTCACAGGACCCATGGCCTCTCCTCAACTGATGTCACTCCTCTCATCCTCTGCTACATATGTAGGTGGATCCATGGGTCTCTCCATGTGTACTCTTTGGCTGGTGGTTTAGTCCCTGGGAGCTCTGGGGGTGCTGGTTGGCACATATTATTGTTCCTCCTATGGGACTACAAAATGCTACAGCTCCTTGGGTCCTTTCTCTAACTCTAATTGAACCAATAGACTGAGCATAGACTATGTTTTGTTATAATCACTCAGTGAGTTTCCATGGGTATATTGATTTCCACTCTAAGAATGACCAAAGTATACACACTTTGGTATTCCTTCTTCTTGAGTTTCATGTGGTTTGTGAATTATATCTTGGGTATTCCAAGCTTTTGGGTTAATATCCACTTATCAGCAAGTGCATACCATGTGTGTTCTTTTGTGATTGGGTTACCTCACTCAGGATGATATTTTCTTCCTTTCTTTCTTCCTTCCTTCCTTCCTTCCTTCCTTCCTTCCTTCCTTCCTTCCTTCCTTTCTTTCTTTCTTCTTTCTTTCTTTCTTTCTTTCTTTCTTTCTTTCTGTCTTTTTTTTTTTTTTTTTTGGTTTTTCGAGACAGGGTTTCTCTGTGTACTCCTGACTGTCCTGGAACTCACTCTGTAGACCAGGTTGGCCTCGAACTCAGAAATCCACCTGCCTCTGCCTCCCAAGTGTTGGGATTACAGGCATGCACCACCAGCTCCTGGCAGGATGATATTTTCTAGTTACATCCATTTGTCTAAGAATTTCATGAATTCATTATTTTTTTTTTTGGTTTTTCTTTTTTTTTTTAATCAGTTCTTTCTTTTAATGCAACCCAAAGCTTGCATTGTCTATTTCTCTTTCTCTCTCTCTTTGTTTTAATTTTATTTTCTATATTCTATGTTTACATTGCAAAGGCTTTCCCCTTTCCCAGTTCCCCCCCACCATATGTCCCATAATTCCTATCCCCCCAACTATTCCCCAATCATCCCCCCCCCACGATTTCTCTGTTCTGGGTCTACAAGACTGGATCCAATCTTTACAGGCCCAGGGTCCTCTCCTTTCTTCTTCTTGGGAATCATTTGACTTGCTAATTGTGCCTTGAGTATTTAGGGCTTCTGGGCTCATTAATATCCACTTATCAGTGATTGCATTTCATGTGTATTCTTTTGTGATTGGGTTAACTCACTCAGGATGATATTTTCCAGGTCTAACCATTTACCTACAAATTGCATGAATTCATTATTTTTAATTGCTGAGTAGTATTCCATTATATAAATATACCACATTTTCTGTATCCATTCCTCCTTTGAGGGATATTTGGGCTCCTTCCAATTTCTGGCTATTATAAACAAGGCTGCTATAAACATAGTGGAGCATGTGCCTTTATTGTATGCAGGGGAATCCTCTGGGTATATGCCCAGGAGTGGTATGCCAGGGTCCTCTGGAAGTGGTGTGCCCAATTTTCTGAGGAACCACCAAACTGATT
Organism: Apodemus agrarius; assembly: GCA_964023405.1. Classification (NCBI taxonomy): domain Eukaryota; kingdom Metazoa; phylum Chordata; class Mammalia; order Rodentia; family Muridae; genus Apodemus; species Apodemus agrarius. The sequence goes on from OZ030016.1 coordinate 44,154,178, forward strand.
TCCAGAGTGGTTTTACCATTTTGCAATCCCACCAACAATGGAGGAGTGTTCCTCTTTCTCCACATCCTCACCAGCACTTGTTGTCTCTTGAGTTTTTAATCTTAGCCATTCTGACTGGTGTGAGGTGGAATCTCAGGGTTGTTTTGATTTGCATTTCCCTGATGATTAATGATGCTGAACATCTCTTAAGGTGTTTCTTGGCCATCCGAATTTCTTCTGGTGAAAATTCTTTGTTTAGCTCTGTACCCCATTTTTTGATAGGGTTATTTGGTTCTTTGGGGTCTAACTTCTTGAGTTCTTAGTATATATTGAATATTAACCCTCTGTCGGATGTAGGGTTGGTGAAGATCTTTTCCCACTTTGTTGGTTGCCGTTTTGTCCTTCTGACAGTGTCCTTTGCCTTACAGAAACTTTGTAATTTTATGAGGTCCCATTTGTCAATTCTTGATCTTAGAGCATAAGCTATTGGTGTTCTGTTCAGGAACTTTCCCCCTGTGCCCATGTCCTCCAGGGTCTTCCCAAGTTTCTTTTCTAATAGTTTCAGTGTGTCTGGTTTTATGTGGAGGTCCTTGATCCACTTGGAGTTGATCTTAGTGCAAGGAGATAAGAGTGGGTCAATTCGCATTCTTCTGCATGTTGACCTCCAGTTGAACCAGCACCATTTGTTGAAAAGGCTATCTTTTTTTCCACTGGATGGTTGTGGCTCCTTTATCAAAGATCAAGTGACCATAAGTCTGTGGGTTCATTTCTGGGTCTTCAATCCTATTCCATTGATCTACTTGCCTGTTGCTGTACCAATACCATGCAGTTTTTAACACAATTGCTCTGTAGTACTGCTTGAGGTCAGGGATACTGAAGTCCTTTTATTGTTGAGAATAGTTTTAGCTATCTTGGGTTTGTTTTGCTCCAGATGAATTTGAGAATTGCTCTTTCTAGATCTATGAAGAATTGAGTTTGGATTTTGATGGGGATCACATTGAATCTGTAGATTGCTTTTGGCAAGATGGCCATTTTTCTATATTGATCCTGCCAATCCAGGAGCAAGAAATATTTTTCCATCTTCTGAGGTCTTCTTTGATTTCTTTCTTCAAGGACTTGAAGTTCCCGTCATACAGATCTTTCACTTGTTTGGTTAGAGTTACGCCAAGGTACTTTATGTTGTTTGTGGCTATTGTGAAGGGTGTTATTTCCCTAACTTCTTTTTCAGCCTACTTGTCCTTTGAGTACAAGAACGCTACTGATTTGCTTGAGTTAATTTTATAACCAGCCACTTTGCTGAAGTTGTTTATCAGCTGTAGAAGTTCTCTGGTGGAGTTTTTTGGGTCACTTAAGTAAACTATCATATCGTCTGCAAATAATGATAGTTTGACTTCTTACT